>JARFJB010001586.1:450000-1180000 GCA_036346205.1 Vesta saturnalis
TCGTTCGAATGCCGTCGATTGAACGTCGCCGTTTAGACGCAGTATGTTTAAACGCAAGGCGTTTAAGCGTAAGAACAATTGTATGCAAGGACATTTAATCTCGAACCTCAGGTAACGAAAATAATGTAAACAAGACGCAATGTTATATATTTTATTTTTAGATAAATTCTATATTACTAACACCAGTAGAGCTCCAAAAATCCTTTTCGCAACAATCACTTTGCGATCGAATACATTCACACATTATCGTTTTCGTTCCTTGCTCAGAATCCCCATAATTGTTTTTATCAGAGTCAAACAGCGTGTAACTACAACAAAGATCAGATTATGAATGAAGTGTAAAATCAGTGGTTATACACATAAAGAAGAATATTTAATAATTGGATCATTGGTAATAAGGGCTTAACGAAATGCAATTTAACTAATAACATCACATTGAGAATAATTATTAATATTGCCTTTACTTTTCTTACAATGTATTAATTATTAATTTCATACCCAGAATTAGAGACCATTTTTTAAAATCGTTTCCATCGATTTTAAACGTCTCAAATACGTTTCCATCGATTTTAAACGTCTCAAATACGTAAAAGATCAATAGGTTTCGCTACACTACGCCTGACGTCGACCATCTTATATACAAAGCGGATCCCGACAAAAATAAAATTATTGAATTGATACTTAAACGTCGTTTCAATTATTAAACTCATTTAACGTGATATTTAAACAGTAAAACAGTCAATGTTACTTTTTCAATTGGATTTATGTAGGTAATTGCGCAAAATTTCTTAAATCTTAAAAACATTTGTCCTTCAACTTTGTATAATTATACAAATATACTTTTCTGAATACAAACATGTAATAAATTACTCAGCGTAATCTTAAATCAATAAACAATATTTTGTACATTGCTTTAAAATTTTCCTAACATTCAAGAACTACAAGAATCGCAGATGCTACCGAAAGTTTGCAGTAGTAGAGGATTTTTTTATTTCAATGTAAACTCCATAAACGATCAAACATCTTCATTACATGTTCAAATAGCACATAAACGACATTGTACGGTACGTTCAACAATCAATAGCGCAATATACTTATATATAGAGAAAAAAATCGTGTAACCAACACTCTTTTACACAACAAAAGATGTGGAAAAATTCCCCAAATATTCCTCAAATGTGTGAAGTGTAGTGCAGTGTATCACCCTGGGTGTGCAAAGCATATAAAAAATATTAAGGTAATTGATGACAAGCTTTTAGATTGTTGTGAAAGTGCAAATCAAATTGACGAATGTATATACAATGAAATTCCTTAATGACTATTAAATTATTGGAAATAGAGATCAAATTTTTAAAGGAATCACTATTGGATAAAGATAGACTTATTAATAATCAAGGGATCACTATTAATTCATTACAGAATCAAATTGAGCTTCTAAATAAATTACAAAATGTGAAAGTGAACTCTGGTGATAAAGAATCTACACGCTTGACCCCTGTTGCTTTCTCGGATAAGAAAATAAGTAAACTGTTGAATAATAAAAATTCGTCATCTGTGGAAACTACTGGAAATAATCCGTCTACAAAACAAGACATGGGACCGACTGCTTCCTTATCGAAAGTAGATAGCGTTAGCGTAGATAATGTAAACAATAGAATGAAATCAGAAGTACTCACTATTTCTAAAACGTATGCCGGTTCTCTAACGGATAATGCAATTGCTGATCAATGGACAACTGTTGTCAATAAGAAAAACAGAAGAAATCTGCCAATTATAGGAAATAATAACAAAAATAATGCTGTGTGTGAAATTAAAGCCGTAAACGCGAGAGCGTATCTTCACGTATATAAATTAGATCCCTCCACAACTGTTGATATGCTGCAGAAATTTCTTGAGCCAATGTTTTCAGAGGTTCAATGTGAGCAATTAAAATCGAAACATCCTGAATATTACGCATCCTTTAAGGTAACTGTAGATTTATCGAACTTAAAAAAAATTATGAATGCTGATGTCTGGCCAAGTGGTGCGTGTATCAATAGGTTTTTTCTCCGAAGCACAAAACCATCAGCGCTCACGTGGCCAATAAACACTCAAACAGCCTCACAATTTGTCATATGAACATTCAATCATTGAAAAATAAGGTTAATGAACTGGAATCTTTTATTGTGACAAAAAAGTTGATGTATTTTGCTTTAGTGAACATTGAATTACAAATTCAGATATTATTGAATCTATTAGCATAGGACCCTTGTGTCTGCAATCTCACTACTGCAGAGTGTCAAAATCTCATGGTGGGGTTGCAATTTTTTGTAGGTCAGACGTCACAGTGAAACCACTAACAGTTGTTAATAATTTAATTATAGAAACACACATTGAATTTTGTTGTGTTCTGTTACAATCAAATACGGTAATTATTTGCTTATACAGACCTCCCCTTGGTGATTTCAATGTTTTTTGTTCCCAATTAGAACAGATACTCGCCAAATTACTGAAATATAATATTGTTATATTAGGAGATTTTAATGTACACTTTGGCGATGACAAGAGATCTCGTATATTATGTGACTTCTTAGAGAGCAAACAATTTATTCAGCTACTCGCAAGAATAATTGTTTGGATAATATATTATCAATTTTTCATTTACCGAGTTTAGTGCTATCACATTTGATTCAGGTTTATCAGATCATTTAGGTCAACAACCTGAAATAAATAATTTTAAAATAATGAACAGTAATCAGGAAATTAAGATGTATCGTCCTATTACTAGGGCAAGTTTACAACTATTTTTTAACGAATTATGTGACTATGATTGGGATACCATTTTAAATAACAGTTTAGATGACTGCGACAAATGTTTTGGTAGTTTTTTTGATGTAATTCTTAATGTGTTTTTGAATTGTTTTCCTATTGCCAAAATTACGGAGAAACGTCGTGATATACAATTAAAATGGTTCAATGATGACCTTAGAGAATTAAGAGAGAAAGTGATTATGATTAGTAACTTGTATAATACATAACGCTTTCAAAACCTACATGCAATGAAAAAAGCCTTATCCAGTGTTTACAAGAGGGAAATTAAAGTAGCTAAGATTAAAGCTAATGACAACCTTATAAAAAACTCTAATAATCCAACAAAAACAATGTGGTCTATTATAAATTCACACAGACATTTAAATATAGAAATTAACTCTGATTTAACTTCTAATGATTTTAATGTTTATTTTGTTAAAATTATAGATGAAATTATATCTGACATGCCAAACAATAATAATCAAGCAAATAATTTTGTCATTAATAACACTAATTTACCTACCTTTAATTTTAAGTGTGTTTCTCAGGAGGAGCTACGTGATGTCATTAAGAGCTTGAATAATGGCGGTACCAGAGATGTGTTCGGTTTCAGTGCCAATTTTGTAAAGCGTAACATAAGTGTCTTCATAAAACCATTAACAAAGTTGGTGAACATTATTATTAAAACTGGAATCTTTCCTAAATGTATTAAAGTGGGACTTTGCTGCCTTTTTCAAAAGGGCAATGATAAAACGATTTAAACAATTATCGACCAATTTCGATTTTGCCTATATTTAGTAAAATAATAGAAAAAGTACTATACAAACAAGCAGTGAATTTCTTTGAAAGCAATAATGTTTTCTACAAACAGCAATATGGTTTTCGAAAAGGAAGAGGAACCTCTGATGCAATAACTACGTTTGTAAGTAATACCTTAGAAAGTTTTGAAAAGGGCAATCATGTTGTAGCGGCTTTTGTGGCTAAGGCGTTTGACTGTGCTTCGCACAAAATATTAATAAACAAATTAACCTTGATTTATAACTTTAGCGTTTTAAGCGCTTCTTTAATATCATCTTTTTTATGTGATACGTATCAGTGCGTTCTCTTTAATAACGTCTTGTCCGAGAAGTTACATATTAAAAATGGTGTTCCAACTAGCTCAAATTACGAAATCGCTATTTCTAAAGCTCTGGAGGGAGTGGAATTTGTATCTAGTTGGTGCAAAAGTAATAAGTTAAAATTAAATACAGCAAAAACAATAGTCATGCCTCTGTCATTGAGAATAGGCAAAACGGACTTAATTTCAAAAGAAATATCTTTTTTGGGTTGTGTTATTGACTCACGTTTAAATTTTGATAGGCACTGTGATATTGTTGCAAAACAAAATGAATAAATTCATCTTTTTGTTTAGAAAATTACAAAATAATGCTTCAACAAACATAATGAAATCATCTTATTTTGCTCTAGTTCAAAGTACACTTCTTTACGCTATTCTAGTGTGGGGGTGCAGTTCAAATTGGCATAGAATATTTAAATTACAACGCAAGGTCATTAGAGTATTAGCTAATCTTCAATTTAATGAAGAGTGTCGCCATGAATTTGTAAATTTGAAAATTCTTACGTTTCCCTGTTTATATATTTTGGAAGCGTTATGTTATGCAAAGAAAAATATATCTTTAATGTTGCGGCAATCGGAAATACATGAATATGACACGAGGAAAAAAGAAAATATTCGAGTCAATTTTTGTAGGTTGTCAAAATCTCAGAAATGTATTGTATACCAATCACAAAAGCTATACAATTGCCTACCGGATAATTTTAAATGTCAACCGATTACTGTATTTAAACTAAGTATAAAACATGTTCTTATACACCATGCATTTTACTCGGTGGATGAATTTGTTGAAGCATGTATTGACCGGAATAAAGTGCAGTAAATTAGTTTGTCAATTAGTGTTATGTCATGTTAGTTAATTTGTTAATTTGTTAGTATTATACTTATATGTTTGTTTTTTTTGTGATCTATTTTTATATTTTATAGTTATTTTTGTTTTTAAACCGACGAGTGTATGTGCTTGAACACGTTTTTAATACAATAAAGATTATTATTATTATTATTATTATTATTATTATTACATTAAATATAAATGTGTTATAATATGGAGTTAGTTAAAATTTAATTGGGACGACTCCAATACAAAACATTTTTCCGAAATCTAATATAGAGGTGCGTAAAATAATAGTATATTAAATAAAAATGTCTAAGCAAGCCTTTAAAGCACGCCCGACGGGTTGGAAAGCACTAGGCCAAGCTGAGTGCCTTTTAACGGAGCAGTCTGTAAAGGTGCTTATACACATGTATTATACGCTATCTTTTATTACACCTGGACCACAATGCTAAAATTGTAAGAAAATACTTCCTGATCGGTGATGTGGAAGTAAAAGTAAATTTAAATCAGTTTTTCGAAGTAACCTGTGTCGTTAATTGTTGCGATAGAAGCGGTTAGCAATTGTTGTTTCGATGCTCTTTATATTTATTAAAAATTCGTGAAGTTTGTTTCGTGATTTACAAAATGATTGAAAACCATTAAAGCTGCTGGCTTACAAATTTCAAACAACAGCAATTCGTTTCTTCATATTCTTTTAAATAAGTAAAAATTAGTTCTATTTGTGTCCGAATATTTATTGATTGTTCAAAATTTGGAGGTGAATTCGTTGTTACCTAGGCAACTTTAAATCACTAGTGTTTTAAAGGCTCGATTTCCCACGCATTTGAATGTTCAAAATGAAGATTATGATTCAGGTATAAATAAAATTAATTCTAGATAGGACGCCCATGGTAGTTTTAAATGAAAAATAGGTTGTTGCCGTTAGTATAGTTTTTTTCTAAATTCCAGCAATTTCGACTGTCCTAGTATTTACATATAAAAATTCAATCTTGTTAAAATAAAACTACATACTTATAACGGGTATTTTTAGGAAGCATTAAGTAGTATAATATTAAAATTAAAGTGATTATGGTTGTAAAATCGCTGTACTCGACAAAAACGCACATAAATATAAATGGAAAATTATAAAACATTTGTACTATGAATACCTGCTGATATTAGTACAATAGCTCGAGATTGGTTTACAATAATGATTTAAGATCAAACGGTATTTTATATAGACTTATTAGACAGTATTTTTTTAGTCCGCTTTGCAAGTTCAAGTTTATTTCCTACAACTTCAATTTATGTACCAATTAAACTTTTATCATTCGAAATTTAATAGTGTTACTTTGAGTTCAATTCTAAATACGGTATGTTATTATGGCTGATTTTAACGCAAATTTATTACTCTGTATGAATCTTCATTTCACTATTTCGCAAATGCGGCTTAACTTTGTTTATCTATATACCGGGATATCAACAATGAATGACCGAAAAAAAACTGCTTTTTACAGAATTTTTATCAAAAGTTTATTCCAAGTTACTAGTGAAATTAGGCACAAATATTTATAAACGTACATAGATTTTTTCTTTTTCAATTATTCCTTTATCTACATTTGTATTACAATAAAATAGTTTTTTTCAAAACTCATTAATAAATTAACCAGGACTTTCAAGGTAAATTTATTCGTGTATTTTATGCCTTTTTCATAAATAATTTTTTAGGTTATAATGCCTTTTACTGTGGAACAAGACAAGTTTATTTTGGAAGCTTATTTCCGAAACGGCGAAAAAGATGTAGATGGAAACTGAAAGTATTCAGTACGATTATGTGTTGAAGAATATCAACATCACTTTCAGAACATCGAATTAGGTGATGATATTTTATGCCGACACATTCGAAGAATTGTTAGTCGTTTTCATGAGCATGGTAGTGTTTGCAAGGGAAAATCGACGGGTCGCACAACTGTACAGAGGGAGTAGTGGAAAATGTTTGTACACATTTGGAAAGAAGTCTGACAAAACCTTTAAGACAATTGACCCAGCAAACAGATAATTTTGCATTATGCAAAACATGATTGACTTGTATGTTTAAGCAATAAAATAAAAATAATCTTAAAAATCAAAACATTAAATAAGTGAAGTTAGATTGACAACATGGTGCATATTTCAATATAAGCAATTGTTACAGGTGTTTCTTATGGTACATGCTATGAAGCAGTCAAACGTCAATTACATTTTCATCCTTACAGAATAACGGTTGTGCAAGAATTACTGCCTTTAGATTTTCAAAAGCGTTTAGAATATTGCCAATGGTTCAACAACAACTTGAGAGATGACGAAATACTGAACTTAAGTTTCTTTACGGATGAAGCATGATTTCATTTACGAAGAGTCTGTAATGCAAACAATGGTGGTCACTTTGAAATTGTTTTATAGATAATTGCCAAGTTTAATTTTATTTTTCTATTTTTAACTATGTAATGAGCCAGAAATTGAGTAAGATAAATTAATTATTATTGGTATAAAAATTATTAAGATAATGTTTTAATAATAATTCATTTTATTCCAGTTCCAAATAAATGTAAATAATCAGCACTTTTGCGTGCGCACCGGTACCCCCCTTTCACGATGTGCAGAATCGTTGCGACATTTCCTACCAAAAACCCCACTCATTCGCAAGGTTTATAAGCGAAATTTTGGCACTTTTAACTTACTTCTATTTGTAGAACGCTTCTCTGCAAATATACTCTCCTGCCTGCCTGTTTGTAATAATTTATTATTACACCTGAAATTCTCTATTCGAGAACATAACCGCCTGAACAGCTCTTAAAGCAATAAATAGAAAAATTCTATTTGTAGAACGATTCTCTGCAAATACTCGCCTGCCTTTACGTTTGTAATTTATTACACCTGAAATTCTCTATTCGAGAACATAACCGCCTGACCAGCTCTTAAAGCAATTTCAATTAAATTTAAATAGAATTCAAATACTCCGAAGTATAACCGATTTTTATGAAAATAGTTGTAATACCTAGAAATTCCTATTAACCAACCATCCTTAAGAAAGTAATTGACGTCAAAGAGGTTTTGCGTATTGTACTGATCCCAGGTAGATTGACTGGTTTAGCACCGGCGATCACCCGGATTATTAGAGGGTTTCTTCTAGTAAATGGGGCTCTAAGCAACGTCTGGTTTCCCACAGCACGCGCTGTAACCTCAGAAAACGACCAATTACCAATTCCATCCTGAACCCCCTGTATAAAGTTCTATATATTCACAGCGTCCGTTATAACTTTGAATAAATAGGATCTCTAAGATTCGTTAATTTAGACTATTGAGCCCGCTGGCTTGGCTATTAACGAGTCCTAAACAAATCCCATCCTGAACCCCCCCTGTATAATAGTTCTATATATTCACAGTGTCCGTTATAACTTTGAATAAATAGGATCTCTAAGATTCGTTAATTTAGACTATTGAGCCCATTGGCTTGGCTATTAACGCAATTATAAATAAACAACCAATATATCCTGAACCTCCTGTATATAATTCTATATATTCAAAGCGTCCGTTACAGCTTTGAATAAATAGAATCACTAGAATTTGTTGATTTAGCGCGAGCTCCCTGCTTGGCTATCAACACTTATAATTTACTCCCCCTGTATATCACAAAAATACACCTGAATATTAAATCCAAATTGTTACCGAAAAACCAACCTGAATGGTGTAAAATATTACATTTATACAACTAAAAGTAAATTTTACATTTTACTTCAAGTAAAAGAATTTCTATTTCACAATAAGAAATCCATTACATTAATTAGAATAAGGCAATTTATTCTGCTTTAACAATTAAAAACTTTAAGATAAATATACTTAAGGAAAATAAAAAAGGAAAACCCAATTTCGCAAATACGTATTCACATTTGATTAGTGTAAAGAATCATCCTCTTTATACCAATAAAACGAAGGTCGCGTTACCTTGTAAAGTAGTGAATGAACTCTTATCAATATTTTCAACAACATGTTTGAAAATATTCATGCATCACCTAAACATTACAAATCGTAAATTACGACTTCCAAACGTTGAATAACCCCTTGTAGATATTTTGATTGTATATAGTATCTGTAGTTAATTAGAATTAGAATTTCCCTTAGACATTGTGTACAAACCCCAAAAATTAAATACATAACACACAACCGTTGCCTAACCCAAATTTGTATTAACACAAATCGTGTAAATACCAAAACCCGTGTAGGTCCTGCTATTTCTTTAACCTGTTCCGAATTGCAAAACGTTACTTAAGAAATATAAGTAATAAAGAGCCAGTCCCTGATAGAAATTTGAATTACGCTTAACCTCACTTCAAAAACATTTTCTTAAACACCAAATAAAATAAATCAGAATAAACTTACCTGGCAAAAACACAGTAATCCTCCTTGAAATTGTACACACACCCTTGTATTATCTTCACCTGAACACGTTATAATTTGTTTAGAAATAAACAAAATCCACCATTTATTTAGTTGTTTTAAATACTGTATATAACGCGGTTGATTTACAGAGAGTTTACCCACCGACATCGACTCACTGGCGACCCCTGTGCCGAAAGTACGAAACGAGGAATTTACCACCTCCAGCGTCAAGGAAGCCTGGATCACGTTGGTGTACAGTGGGCTGCCACAGACCAGGCGCAATTAAAACGAATTTCTTGCAGTATTGTTTATTTAAGAAGTTTAATTTTATTTTACCAGAATACTTTTTATTTTATTACTTTGATTTATTATAACAATTTAAGAGTTTGTTTAAATATATGTATTAAACCTGGGTACGGCATTGTTTAATAGTTATAAAAGAATAAAAGAAAAATCTACCCCTACCTTCCTGATCTAGCCGAGGTAAACACAAAATAATTAGTAAGCTATCCTTTAAAGAAACCTGCTCTCATCCAGAAAGGGGGCTTACAACTATAATATAAACATATAAAAGACCATTCATTCCAACGGGTAGTGAGGTGTGCGTCGGGATATCGTTATATTTGTATGTAAATAATATGTGCACTAATTGAAAATCTTTACTCATTATTTACTATACTTTAGCTGAATTGATCTCATTTACATGTACGTTTGAGATCTAAAAAAACAATGCATTATTAATTCATTATTTGCTGTACTTTAGATCAATATATACAGATTTGAGTTATCTTGAAAAACAATAGGTACATCATAAAGTAGACATGGTGACTAGTTTCATATGAGAAGGACTAAATCAGTGGTATATAAAATGAAATAAGTTTTTGTTCAAAAATTAGAATGCAATGCAAAAGTGATACCTAACATTAAGTTAAATAAGTTCTTTTTTTCCATTATAATGTATTTGTGATGTTTGTCAGGGTATTTTGAACACCCTGTATACGTATTGGGTAATTTTGTTTGTAGTCTTAAGTACTTAGTTAGATTCCGTATACACATATATTTTTTTTTTGTTTTTGTCAAGTTATGTTTTATAGTAAATTTGTTTTAACGTGTGTAGCGACCTTTAGGGATGGGAAGTGTGTGGTGAGCTTTAGATTCTTTGTTTGTGAAATTATTATTCCGAAATTTAGGTTGTTTTTCCTTATTATTTCTCGTTTATAGAAGTTTGATTAACGTTTATTTGTAAATAGTTGTATATAAGTTTAATTAAGGTTCATTTCGTTTGATTTCCGTAAAATATAATAGAAAATTAAGTACGTTAAATAAATAGTATAGGTTTGTCTGTGTGTGATGTCATGTTAGCGACATAAAGACGCTTAAGTATAGTTGTCCAGTTTATTATTAGGTATTTTGGTTTTGATTTATAGAGATTGCATGTGGGCCTTATTGTTCGTACTTTAAGGTAAACATACAGAGGCTGTACAGGATATTTTTGCTGACGTTGAGTTTTTCAACATTTACCGAGTCCTTACGGACGAAAACGAATTTATGTATTGGGGGTACTAAATTTTCCCCTTCCGTTTTTTTTAATTGGTGGAATTAAAATAGATAAGAGTTTTTATGAGTAGTGGGATTCAAAATTCAAAGATAGAATTTGTTAATAATTTTTGGGATTCTAAAACTGTTCACGCTTTCGAGTAGTAGTAACCGTGAAGATTAGGGTTACGCTTTAAGGGGGTGGTTTAGAACGTTGAAATTTTGGACCTTGTGGTGTTTAACGAACGTACGTTTTGTGTAGTAAGGGTAGTTAACCTACTTCTGAAGATTACCTGTAAAGGGATTTATTAAGATTGTTCATTCACCAGAGGATTATACCTAGTGCCGATTTCGGTTTTACGTAAAGGTACCTAGAGGACATCGTCGTGTTGTATAGTGCTTCAGTGACCTCTTTGGTTTATATCGCTTCTGAGGATTTTAAAATCATCGTTCTTGCAGTGCCACCTATTTATCGTACAAAGCGTGTGTAAAGATAAAGAAACTTTCGCAATATATTAAAAATTTATAGTTATTTAAACCAATTATTAACCTTTTGGATTATTAGTGGAAAATAAAATTATTTCAAGGAACAGTAAAAGCTAAAAGTTAACAAGCCAGTTGAACGCTCTAATTATCATTTTAAAAGAAGTTTTCAATTAAAGCAGTAACATTTTAACAAGATTCATTTAAGAAATTGTTTGTGCATAAAAGAATCAACGTCAACATTTTCGCTCATCTTGTCAGGCCTGGAGAAACCCACATCCGAATAGCAGTAATTGAACACCTAGTTCATCTCCATCGTTGTAACACAGAAGTGGGGGTCAAGTTAACCATTAAGGTAGTATAATATAGTTTTTTGATTGAGTATTTTCAATAATTCTGGAACAATTTAATAGAACTTGTGGATATATTTTTTTTGTGTATGTACCTTAAATTATTTTCTCTGTATACGAAAGTTTGAAAGCGGAGTTGTTTTGCCTACTGAATTAAGTTTTTTTTTGCTTTAGATTTAATTATTTTAAGTAATTATATTATTGACACTTCGCCTTCATACTTTTCTTTTGTTTTGTATTAAAGGGCAATTGACCCTGAGGTAGTGTGGTCATATTTTCCACGAAACAGTTAAGATAAGTGATTTAGACCGGCGTTACATCGATCGCTGGCCAGTCTTTCGTCGCCGATTAAGTATTTGTTGTTTTCTTATGCGCCTTATCGTATGTTGATATTTACATCATTTTTTTTTTATTATTTTTTTTATATGTATTATTGTTTTAATCTTATTATAGCTTTGTTAGTTTTCATAAATGTGTTTAATTCTGTAAACACCCTTCGTTTGCGTTACATAACCGTTTTTGTTTTGCGAACTTAGAATTTATTCAGTGATTGAAAGTTTAAGTTATAACGTAACGTAACTTGTTTTTCTTTTTGAGTAATAGCGTTATTAATATTTAGTGGTTTATTTGATTCTTTTGTTGAGTTTTAAATTATTCAAATTGCATTCAATAAGTTTGATTTTTTGTTGGCTTTGTTTTGATTATTAGTTAACGTCTAATTATTAATACGCTGAGGAGTATTAACGTAAATTTGTTGAGTGTTTATTACGCTTTTATTTGACAAGCGTACAGTGTATTTTGAAGCCCTATTTTAGGTGGTTTGCTGCGTTGCTGTCCAGCACACCTGGGATTGATTACGAATAGGTAAGCGTATGTTTTTTGTATGTTTAGACACGCTATGTACTCGTAATTTTGGCACGACAACCCTTATTTTGACTACTAAACATTCTGGCGCCCTTAACCGAATTTGTTTTGTCTTCAACCCCTATTTTGACTGACGTACGATTTATTATTCTGGATGTGCAAAATTATTAACATCAATCCACGACCCATACGCTGACTAGTCGAGGCAAAAAGGGGCCAATTTATCTGTAATCCCGTTCTACCACCCGTTTATACCGTTACATGTTCACCAGTGTACATTCAAAAGTGGTCAGCAAAAATGGTGTACCTGACTTGTGCTGAATATGTTGAATGTATGCATTTATAATAAACTAACTAGTCATACATGTAATTTGTTTTCACTAATATTATTTAACAAATATATCATACATTGATTTCTGGTTAATGACAAATTCATTTTAAAAATTCATTTAAATGTTTTTATTTTATTTTGCCACCATAATGTTCTTTATACGCTTCCAAATGCGGGCGTAATGTGGTCTTTATAGCACGGAAATGTCACTGATGGTAAGCAGCATGATTGACAGCAAACACATGACATGATATATAATAGCAATATCACAATATCTTAGTAACAACAAATTAGCCTACTGTCGAATTTATTTCATTGCATTTGCCGAAAATACTGAATCTTTTTAATATTTTGTTCCAGTTTCATGGTGCAAAATAAAATAAAACATTGTATGTACCACGGGCATAATTGTAGATTATGGCTCTCAGGAATATAAAAGCCCTCCGCTTCGCGTCGGGCTTTTAACATTCCCTCGAGCCATAATCTTCTGATTATGCTCTTAATACATAAATATCTATAATGTCATTGTAAAGGTAACATCATCCAATATCACTCCTTTTTTTAAATATTCACTCTCCACATATTCACACACTTTCTTCGAGTTCTCAGCTGTAATTTTTTTCAATTCTTCATTGCCAATTGCTTAACACCTTCCATTTGAAATGTCACATTCCTCACTGCTATCCGATTTTTCAATGGGATTTAATTCAGAGTGGTACGAAGGACAGCATGACCATTTTCAACTAGTAGCTTGTCTAGAACGGTTTCTTCAGCAACACATTCTTGTAATTGGGATAATGGCATTGTCATCGTTCCTTCTTTTTCTTTTTTCATAAATTGGTACACATTGTAGATAATTTGCCGCCCTTGGCTATGAATTACCTTTCGATTATTCATTTTCAACCTGACAACAAAATTAATACATTATTGCCTATTTCAAACCACTCATGTCAATATAAACAAAAAGATCATTAAACGCTCATCTAAACAGTTTTTACTCTCTAAACTGTACATTATTCTCGTAACCAAATTGAGGTTAAAAAGCAAAATTTGTTTTAAACATTACTTTTAATATATAAAAGCACTTACAAAACTTGAATTTGACGAGTAAATACCATGTATTGGTTTCATACACCAGAAATACGCCTTGGAAATCCAGAAAATCTGTAATATCAATTAAAAATAATAAATGATAATTTTTAACCAAATTTTTACATACCTTATAACAATTTCCCTTTAGTCTTAAGAAAGATTAAATTACAATTATTGAAGTTTTTGTACGTCTACATAATACGCAATTCGTCATTCACCAAAGTTTTTGTCATTTATGGTAGTATTTATTTTAATATCTGCGTTTACGCCACTAGACATAGCACAATTTTCATTTTAAGGATGCGGAACAATAGTACTGTTCTAGGAGCGGCACGGTCAAACAATGATGATCGCACTATACTTACACTACTTTATTATTTACAAAATGAAAATAGTTAACCAACACCGTATCTTTGGTATCTACTCGACTGAATAACAAAAATAAATTAACATCGATCACAGCAAATATTTCCCGTACGCCAATGACATTAGCCGCATTCTAATAAGATATGCTATTGAAAATTCATTAATAACCGTAAACAAATGCTTGTTTATTTTCCTTAGCAACGTCAAACAACGCTTGTATTGTATTTCGAATTTGCATTGAAAACATTTGTAAAATGATTGTGTAGATTTTTTACTTTGTTTTTTGTTTTTAGAGAGGTATATTGAAAAATCGTTCATTACACGTCCATAAATGCTTTTCCATTGCTTGGCGACTTGCATTCGTTGTCTGCAAGCAGATCAGTGACCATCGCGTTTTGACATTGTAATCATACTTTGTTATCCGTGCGTTACGTTCTGCTACCTGCGTCGTTTTCACGATACCAGGTAGAGAGCTACCATTACGGCAGCGGTGCCCGTACGCTCTTCTGAGTTGTTACGACGAGAACGAGTCTTTCCACTACCTGATGACCTCGTGCTGACCGATGAGCAGGTCCCGTTCGTGCCCTTGCCCTTCTACGACGAAGACATCTATAAAAAGTGAAAGATAACAAATGGAGCTCAAGAAAATGGAAGAACAGATTGCTTCTACACCGCCTCCAGCAGCATCAATGACCGGTTATACAGAGGAAGAATCGCCACCGTCCGACGGGTTCCGGCCCCAGAAGAAGCCGAAGAAACTATCGACTGACAGCCCGACCACGTCCACAACGGTGATCAACGCGTTCGAGACCCTCACTGACACCATAGACCGCCCGAACGTAGAAGAGAATCCGCTGCCAGGGAGAGGGTGCCGCCAGTAATCCTTCGAGAGAGGGAGAACTGGGGTACCTTCTCCCGCGCATTGTACCACCGAGGGATCATCTTTACACGCTTGAAGGCAATCGCCAAGGGATACCACATCCAGCTTGCCACTGCCAAGGACCGTGACAGGCTAATGCGGTATATGGATAGGTATGGTACACCGTACCATACCGATCAGGCAAATAGGGAGTGTTCGTTCAAGGTGGTTCTACGGGGAATACCCATAGAAATCTTCGAGGCTGACGTTACCTCTGAGCTAAAAAATCACGATATCAGTATCAGCTCTTGTTTCGGAATGAAGAAACAAGGCAGACCGATCCCGCTTCTGCTGGTCCAGGTACCAACTAAAGAGGACCGTATGAAGATCCGGCTTCCTCGGAGGCTTGGATATGGCGACGGTCCTGCCTGTCATCCAACGGGTAGCAGCAGCCTTAGTTTCGGCACAAACTGCGACTGACCTGTGGCGAGTAATCCTCACAGACGGTCCGGAGGTGTTTGCACTTTTTGTGTAAATACCTCCGGAACGGCGATGAGTATAGCTAACTGTATCAATACATTAAACTTTACATACTAACACAATCTACCACTCACTACTCAAATTCACTTCAAAACATTACTTATACAACTCATAAAATTCAATTAACAAATACAATATCAACAATACTGATAACCTTTTCTATTAACCACAGGTAACACCCTCAAAAAGCTATACCGACGTCCGAGATCCCGAACCATTTTGGTTCGAGGACCAGCCCACCTGCTTCTAAGGGAACACCACCCACCCACGAGTCCCGCCACAAAGATCCTCTAGAATTAGAATTAAATACTACTAACTTAAGTAACGTAAATTCAAATTAAACATGTTTTTTGCCTAGATACTAAGATAACATGTTATAGACATAAACAAAAATGAAATGTAACTATATCACACAAACTATGTAATCAACCGGCTGAAGAGGCTACCTCGCAGTCGACTGAAGTTGTAAAATTCCCATAATCAATAATTGTACCCATAATTTTAATAAACTGTATTGAATTTGAATTGATGACTTCCGGTGTTCGGCTACGCCTCACTCGGGAGTTTGCCACGCGCTCACGGGAAAAGCCTATTTTCTGGACTCCTAATGAAATATACTGTACCGGGTGGACCAATAAACCGATCCTCCGGCTATATCTCAGGAACTGTTTATCGTACAGCTAAATAAATTAACATCGATCACAGCAAATATTTCCCGTACGCCAATGACATTAGCCGCATTCTAATAAGATATGCTATTGAAAATTCATTAATAACCGTAAACAAATGCTTGTTTATTTTCCTTAGCAACGTCAAACAACGCTTGTATTGTATTTCGAATTTGCATTGAAAACATTTGTAAAATGATTGTGTAGATTTTTTACTTTGTTTTTTGTTTTTAGAGAGGTATATTGAAAAATCGTTCATTACACGTCCATAAATGCTTTTCCATTGCTTGGCGACTTGCATTCGTTGTCTGCAAGCAGATCAGTGACCATCGCGTTTTGACATTGTAATCATACTTTGTTATCCGTGCGTTACGTTCTGCTACCTGCGTCGTTTTCACGATACCAGGTAGAGAGCTACCATTACGGCAGCGGTGCCCGTACGCTCTTCTGAGTTGTTACGACGAGAACGAGTCTTTCCCACTACCTGATGACCTCGTGCTGACCGATGAGCAGGTCCCGTTCGTGCCCTTGCCCTTCTACGACGAAGACATCTATAAAAAGTGAAAGATAACAAATGGAGCTCAAGAAAATGGAAGAACAGATTGCTTCTACACCGCCTCCAGCAGCATCAATGACCGGTTATACAGAGGAAGAATCGCCACCGTCCGACGGGTTCCGGCCCCAGAAGAAGCCGAAGAAACTATCGACTGACAGCCCGACCACGTCCACAACGGTGATCAACGCGTTCGAGACCCTCACTGACACCATAGACCGCCCGAACGTAGAAGAGAATCCCGCTGCCAGGGAGAGGGTGCCGCCAGTAATCCTTCGAGAGAGGGAGAACTGGGGTACCTTCTCCCGCGCATTGTACCACCGAGGGATCATCTTTACACGCTTGAAGGCAATCGCCAAGGGATACCACATCCAGCTTGCCACTGCCAAGGACCGTGACAGGCTAATGCGGTATATGGATAGGTATGGTACACCGTACCATACCGATCAGGCAAATAGGGAGTGTTCGTTCAAGGTGGTTCTACGGGGAATACCCATAGAAATCTTCGAGGCTGACGTTACCTCTGAGCTAAAAAATCACGATATCAGTATCAGCTCTTGTTTCGGAATGAAGAAACAAGGCAGACCGATCCCCGCTTCTGCTGGTCCAGGTACCAACTAAAGAGGACCGTATGAAGATCCGGCTTCCTCGGAGGCTTGGATATGGCGACGGTCCTGCCTGTCATCCAACGGGTAGCAGCAGCCTTAGTTTCGGCACAAACTGCGACTGACCTGTGGCGAGTAATCCTCACAGACGGTCCGGAGGTGTTTGCACTTTTTGTGTAAATACCTCCGGAACGGCGATGAGTATAGCTAACTGTATCAATACATTAAACTTTACATACTAACACAATCTACCACTCACTACTCAAATTCACTTCAAAACATTACTTATACAACTCATAAAATTCAATTAACAAATACAATATCAACAATACTGATAACCTTTTCTATTCACCACAGGTAACACCCTCAAAAAGCTATACCGACGTCCGAGATCCCGAACCATTTTGGTTCGAGGGACCAGCCCACCTGCTTCTAAGGGAACACCACCCACCCACCCACGAGTCCCGCCCACAAAGATCCTCTAGAATTAGAATTAAATACTACTAACTTAAGTAACGTAAATTCAAATTAAACATGTTTTTTTTGCCTAGATACTAAGATAACATGTTATAGACATAAACAAAAATGAAATGTAACTATATCACACAAACTATGTAATCAACCGGCTGAAGAGGCTACCTCGCAGTCGACTGAAGTTGTAAAATTCCCATAATCAATAATTGTACCCATAATTTTAATAAACTGTATTGAATTTGAATTGATGACTTCCGGTGTTCGGCTACGCCTCACTCGGGAGTTTGCCACGCGCTCACGGGAAAAGCCTATTTTCTGGACTCCTAATGAAATATACTGTACCGGGTGGACCAATAAACCGATCCTCCGGCTATATCTCAGGAACTGTTTATCGTACAGCTTTGAGAAAAAAATTCCTTAGTAAAAACGGCCAAGGGAAATCGCTGGAAATAACTTTCAAGTTTCTAGCTTTACCGCTAGAGGGCATAATCTGTATAGAAAAATTTAAAAACAATTTTTTTATAAAATATGTCCAATCATAGTAGGTATTTAATGAGTAAATTAGAATGATGCATAATTTCTGCACAAATTTTGTTAAATACTTTTTTCTCTATTTTTTCAAATAAAGGGCGGGGGAGAGTGGGAATGTTTTTATGAATAAATGCCTATAACTTTGGTTTGGATCAACCGATTTTAACGAAATTGTTCTCATTCGAAAGGGCGGAGATGACCCAATTACATCTAGTATAAAACAATTGCATTTAGTTTTAATTGTCGTAGATAAGAGGGCACTTTCGAATAAAAAAAATTAAAATTTGTCTATGTTAAAATTTTTAAATGGAAACACCTAAGTATTGTAAATTACAACGGAAACTGATTAAGTTCTTAACAAAATTACGCAAACCGCATGTCGATATCTTTTGTCTAACTCGAGATATAAGTAAAAACGCGTAAACATACGTAATAGTATTGGCTCACTCTGTATTATAATTTAAAATAACAAAATATGTCAGTATTTTCAGAATTTGTTAAACTAAGAAGGCTGCGAAATAAAGTTGACAGGGGCTTCAAATTGTTTATTTATTGACAGTAGTAAAAATATTGCGATCTCTTTAAGAAGTGTTAGCATATAACTCGAATATAATTTTTCTTAATTAGATATTAATATTACTAATATCAGTAAACAATCAGCATTAATTCATAATGAGTATATCAAATGCCGAATTATATGATATGATTGCAGTTTATTTCGAATGCCATCAAAATCCTCATTTTTAATTTAGATTCAACTGTTTTATTTTCATATTGCGATAAAAACGGCAACATGACACTTTAATCATTTCATTCATTCCTTAAAAATATTCGTTTTTCTATGTTTTTTAGACCGCATCGTTATCATGTAGTTCTCCACCAAGCTTTACATGAAAGGGATTTCCATGCATGGCTGGATTACTGCAATTGGATGTTAGGTATGCTGGAAGAACAACAGCATATCATATCAAATATTTTGTGGACAGATGAAGCCACCTTTAGTAGTGCGGGTGGTGTTAATCTGCATAATATGCATTATTGAGCTGAAGAAAATCCAAACTGAATGGGCGAAGTGCAGCTTCAAGGTAGGTATAGTCTTAATGTTTGGTGTGGTATAGTTCTAGTCTAGACTTTTATCTATGGGAAGGTTGAAGGAGTTAGTCCTTCAAACTCGTCGGAAATTTAATTATGGCTCATAATTAATAACAAAATGGCTGAGGTCTTTAATTGTGACTCATAATTAAAATAATTTAACTTTTCCCGTTCACCTCCCCCACTTCTTCCCCCACGCGACTGCCCCTCACCCCACCCGGCCCCCTGCGCGCAGATTTGCCTATCCTCTAGGAGCTGAATTGTTAGAAAGGCTCTTAATACAGCCAAACGGGTACTAATTAGGAGTGAAAATACCGTCCAGGGGGTGAAAATTCCATCAAGTGGTTGAACATTGCCCCCAAAAGAAGTCGACTCCACACTCGCCCCCAACCTACGCCCCACCCACATCCCCACTCCTCTGCTCACTTTTAATTAATTGTGACGGCACATCCTGAAGTGAACCCCTTCTACTTACGCCTAATCCACTCCACAAGTCAAGAAACCTCAAGAGTCGCAAAACTTTCTACTTTATAATACTTATGCATACATATCTTTGAATGTGTTCATTACCAATTCTGACAGATATAACATACCAAAAATCAAAGCGCAGAATCTACTTTTCTTTGTTTACTCCTAAGAATGACCATTTATGTCATACATTTATAAGGATTATAGATTATTTGTAATTTAAGTTATTTAACGAGATTACCATTTTATTATCAATGAATGAATTAAATTAATTCTTATCGGAGTGTACAATGTCAATTTGTCAAAATATAATCCTTACATAAGGGCTCATATTTATGAAGCTTGTACTTATCAAATCTCTAGAAAACAGTTGAATAATCAATTATATCGTATTCAGTTTTCAAATTTGATAATGTTAAAGGAAATAGATTAGTATAAACCAGATTGTTAATTACCTCGGCTAGCAAATTCTGTACGAATTCTTCTTTATGATATTAATGCGTAGTAGCATTTTCTCACGTACTGATAATTAAGGGCACACGCTCGTCGAAAATATTCTAAGTTCGTGGGTTAATTCCCTTACGATTAGTTTTCACTCAATAACAGAATCGAGCGTTAAATTTCCTAACTTTAATAGCGTAAACACGAAGAGAAACAAAAAGGATTGATTACATAACTTAAGTAAATTTCCTTTATTTTATTAAATTTTGGCACGCTGAAACATCTCCTTATTACTAACATCCATATATAGACAATGCCATTTCTTTATCCAAATTAACGTCAAATATCTTACCTCTTTTAGTTTTAGTTCCTTATCGTCTCTATTATACTGGGGTTACTTCTGAAGGTAATTCTACTTCTCCGTCGGTGTGTGAATCATAACAGATTTTTCGTAAAATGGGAAGGTTTTCAAATCCTCTAACAGTGTTTCATTAACCAAAACTATTCCCTTTTGGGCGACTAATAGGTACTGTGATATTATTTGACAGCAAAAGCTTGCTCATAAGTTGTACTCGATACTACTGGTTCAATGAAATTTTGTCATTTTAATAATTTACTTACATATTGATTAAAGACGGATCTTAAACAATCAATTTATTAATAACATCCAACTTCGTAAATATTAAAGTTTCACAATGCTAAGTTTCAACAAATAATGGTGCCGGTGCGCGGTCACTTCACTATTACTCGTAGGCGCGATTTTGCTCCATTAACATGATTCACTTTTATTATGCCAATATCGTCCCGATCAATTTTCATAGCTTTCACTCAATACACCAAACTCATACTTCCAGCTTTACAACTTATACACGCTCACTCAATACACTTAAATACACAATAGAGGTATTTTAATACCAAGGTTTAATTGTACAACAACGTTAATACTCTCACACAATCACACACGGGCTTGTACGCAAGCACCTTCCCACCCACCATCCCACCCACACACCAACTCACACACGCACACACACTCACACACACACTGTGTCTGTGTCTGACTGTGTCTGCATCTGTGTCTGTGTCTTTGTCTGTGTCTGTGTCTGTGTATGTGCCTGTGTCTGTGTCTGTGTCTGTGTCTGTGTCTGTGTCTGTGTCTGTCTGTGTCTGTGTCTGTGTCTGTGTCTGTGCCTGTGTCTGTGTCTGTGTCTGTGTCTGTGTCTGTGTCTGTGTCTGTGTCTGTGTCTGTGACTGTGTCTGCGTCTGCGTCTGCGTCTGCGTCTGCGTCTGCGTCTGCGTCTGCGTCTGCGTCTGCGTCTGCGTCTGCGTCTGCGTCTGTGTCTGTGTCTGTGTCTGTGTCTGTGTCTGTGTCTGTGTCTGTGTCTGTGTCTGTGTCTGTGTCTGTGTCTGTGTCTGTGTCTGTGTCTGTTTCTGTGTCTGTCTGTGCCTGTGTCTGTGTCTGTGTCTGTGTCTGTGTCTGTGTCTGTGTCTGTGTCTGTGTCTGTGTCTGTGTCTGTGTCTGTGTCTGTGTCTGTGTCTGTGTCTGTGTCTGTGTCTGTGTCTGTGTCTGTGTCTGTGTCTGTGTCTGTGTCTGTGTCTGTGTCTGTGTCTGTGTCTGTGTCTGTGTCTGTGTCTGTGTCTGTGTCTGTGTCTGTGTCTGTGTCTGTGTCTGTGTCTGTGTCTGTGCCTGTGTCTGTGTCTGTGTCCGTGTCCGTGTCCTTGTTCGTGTCCGTGTTCGTTTCTGTCTGTGTCTGTGTCTGTGTCCGTGTCCGTGTCCGTGTCCGACCCCGTGTCCGTCCCTGTCCGTGTCCGTGTCCGTGTCCGTCCCCGTGTCCGTGTCCGTGTCCGTGTCCGAGTCCGTGCCCGTGTCCGTGTCCATCCCCGTCCCCGTGTCCGTGTTCGTCCCCGTGTTCGTGTCCGTGTCCGTGCCCGTGCCCGTGTCCGTGTCCGTGTCCGTGCCGTCTTCGTGTCCGTGCCCGTGTCCGTGTCCGTGTCCGTGCCCGTGTCCGTGTCCGTGTCCGTGTCCGTGCCCGTGTCCGTGTCCGTGTCCGTGTCCGTGTCGTTGTCCGTGTCCTTGTCCGTGTCCGTGTCCGTGTCCGTGTCCGTTTCCGTGTCCGTGTCCGTGTCCGTAGCTGTGTCTGTGTCTGTGTATATGTCTGTGTCCACGTGTGCGTGTGCGTTCTACTTTTATTAATTTTTTTATATGTATTAAAAAATTCTATGCAAAATGTACATTATTTGGCATGTAAATTATGAGCATATACCGGATGTTCCAAATTATCGTTTACAGACAATATCTCCTTTATTTGAAATAAAATTATGGCAGATAATGGTGACATTAAAATGACGTATCAAAAATGTCAATTTTATTGATTGCTTCTCCAGGGCCACCTTAACTTTTTATTTCCAAATGTAACACCTTGTATATTTTGCTTGAGAATTAATTGTTGATTTATTTTGAGTATTGCTAGATATCACATTTAATAGTTTTTAAGTAATAACACTAGGAGAATTAATCTTTTATGAACAATTCAAAATACATAAAATATGGTTGTGCTAATTAAAGTAAGGGTTCACAATTTTCTTCTGCAGATTCTAAGCATACTTTAAAGTGTCTTGGTAGTGCTCTTGTAAACAGCGCGAATTATATGATATGTAATTCCACCGCCACGGCATGGTACCTGAGTTTATTCTTTAAGGTCTTTCAGGTCCGTATGATATATTTGATTAACAGTCTCTTTAAGATACCCCAATAAAAAAATATTATGGTGTTGGGTCTGGTGATCGGGGAGGCCAAGCTATCGGCCCATTATGTTATTTAGTTATCGGAGCCACGCAGAATTTGGTAAATACGTCATTTAGTTATTGACATATCATAAAATATTAATTTTCCTAGTGGTATTACTTAAAAACTACCAAGCATAATATGACGCTGTATTCAAAATAGCTCAAAACTAAATTTTCAACCAAAATATGCATGTGAAAATCAAAGTTAAAGGTGGGCCTCAAGAATCTGTCAGTGCAATTCAAGTTATTGATCCGTCATTTTAAAGTTCATGGAGATCTGTTTTCTAAATCCGATAGGTGCATGAATCCTGTGACGTACAAATTTAGTTAATTTACATTGATAAACATCCAACTTTGATACTTCGCATTGTATGTAATTATACTAAAGGAAAGTTATAGTTTACTTATGCACTATTATGATTTTTTAATTGTTCACATAGGTGGATATCGTCAAGAAATAAGATTATTCTTTGTACGTTTCGTATAACCATATCCTTCCCTGTTTACTCAATATACCCTTAATTGCTCCATGGATACAATGATAAGAAGGTCGTGTGCTGGCTACTTTTACTAACAACTACATGTATACCATTGAATAATATAGTAGGCTTATACAATTCTTATAGCAGGTTTATTTGCATTTTTTCATATTTTATAAATTTTATCTTAAAGAGACTAACTAAACTTGCCATTATTACTGTCAATTTCGATAGTTTAAGTTGTCGTTTTTTTTTGTATTTCAAATCGCATATACCTTCATTTCAACGGAATAATTAAACTGAAGTTGAAACTAATAATGGGGCTAGGACAATGTGATTTTGGTAGAAAATTTCAGTTAGAAACTAGTAATGGAGCTAGGGCAAAGTGATTTTGATAGAAAATTTCCGATTGAAACTAATAATGGGGCTAGGGCAATGTGATTTTGATATAAAGTTTCAGATTGAAACTAATGAGGGAGCTAGGACAATGCGATTTGGATAGAAAATTTCAGATCTGTCAGAATAACGCACACTTGTCACTTGTCATTAGTCATCACTCCGAATGATACTTATTTGAGGCTTGAAGATAACATGGTATATTGCTTTCGACGTGTAAGTTGATTAACATTTAGCTAAGTTTTGCAGTCGAGGCGATAGCCGAGACTGCAAAACTTGAGCTCAATAATCATCAATTTACACGTCTTACATAATAATCTACGATATGTTGACATTAATATTTTACATATTTGTTAACGGCAAATGCTATTCAAAAATTTAAATCTTGTAAAATCTGGTTTTAAATGTACGATTTTTGCCCAAATGAAGTTTTAATTTACACCAAGATGCATTTCAAGTTTCGTGCAAGTGAATCGTAAATGTTTATACCTACTACATATACATAAAAAAAATTAGTCACACATACAAAACTTTATTAACAATGTATAACCATAATTATCTTTAATTATGTAAAAATAAATGACACAGCATGAGAAACTTCAAATACTAGTGATTAGCACGTACAATACTGCTCTCAATTTCGTTGTTTATCATTACAGAAACAATGCACTCTATTGAGTTTGTTCACGTTTCTCATGTTACTCTGCATTTTTTTGTAGAATCGCTTCATTTCTTCCGTTATAACATGACATTATTAAGAAGAAAACAATGAATTAATTTTTGCATAAGATGTAACTCAATGTATAGTAGTTGCAATTTAAGTTAATAAAATGTATAACTGTTCAGCATTATAATTAATAACACTAGTGTAATTCTGCTTAAGCGCACTAAATTATAACTGCCTTTATAGCATAATTCATTTGCGCACCACCACCCATAGGAAACACGGGTATTCAAATAATAATATTGTTGATGATTCGATGAAGAAGATATTCAGTTAAAATATTTCACACATTTCACACATTTAAAAATGAGGTACGTATATCAGAACAACGTAAGTATTAATTCAGTTTGCAAGAAGAGAAATTTAAGCTTTTTCCACCACATAAATATGTTGAATACTCATTAAGCTTTATGATTACATTTTTACGTAAAGTTAAAGTAAAACGTGTGTGTGGTGCTGTATAAATGATTTACAAAATTTGCTACTGTAGATCAATTATATTCAATGTTATAAGTTTTGTTATGAACGAATAAGTTCAAAAGTAAATATGTAATTAAAAATTATTATTAATTTTATTAACTACATAAATAAAAAATTTACCTCCAGTAGGATTTGAACCTACGACCTGTACTTTGCTAGAGTACCGCGCTAACCAACTGCGTTATCGAGATGCAAGCCCTTATTGATGTAAACCTTGTATCTAGAACTGATGAAAATTCTAAAAATAATGAGATTACAGTCAAATTAATTGATTAGTAAGTTAAAATCCTACACGCTGTAAACTTTTTATTTATGTATTTAATAAAATTAATAATAATTTTTAATTATATTCAATGTTCTTTATATAATTAAATAGAGTTTAATTCCGTTCACATGATAGTGTAAAAATTAATATTGGACCAGTAGGTTTTTAATTAAAAAAAGTTGTTTTATTGAAATAATATACTATTTGAGTTGTGTTAAGGAATTCCCATTTAGTAGATATTATAAAAGGTACGTTATCGCTCTCGTGACAATTTCGGATATCTAATTTTAAATACTCATCGGCTATGAACTATAAATATTTCAATTTAAATGAAAAAACAAAACATTTTCAATTGTATCGATAGCTTACGTGTCACAAAAAGTATTCGTGTTTAATGTTTACATGTACATGTTTTTATTTTTTTGTGGAATTCCCTTCAATATTTTATTTACTGTATTTGAAAATCCGTACATATTAATCGACTTAAAGAATAAGGTACACTAAGTTTGCAATAATGAAGTGCAAGCTTTTGTAATCGTTCTCAATTAAGTCTAATTGGCTGGTTTCATTGCCTACATCTATATACTTAGATAGTTTTATACATAGTTACGTACACTTTAGACTTATCATGCCAAGAAAGTTGTTAGACCTTAATAGTGAAGGTACTAGTTCTTTTGACCACAGCGTTACTAACTCGACCGACTATGAAGGTGAGCTTCATAAAGCTAAGGATGAAATTGTACGTTTACAAGATATGGTAAAGGAATTACAGTCGGAAGGTATGTTACTTTATAAACAAAATGCTGCTCTAAAGAGGCAAATTGACGAGAACCTAAATGGAATTTTCAATGAATGAAGGAAAATCCAAACTTGTAGCTCTTGTTTACCCATTAAACATGGAAAACAAAAATTCAAAGAAAGAAATTGACGATCTCAGACTAAAAAGAGAAATTACTACCGATCAAATTAATAAGAATATCCAAATTTTTCCTAAATTTACCATGGACTCTGCAGTTCAAGCATCGATAAACTCGGTGAATTTTTTTGTGACAATAAATCGCAGACAACGGTGCACACTCGTGAAATCGACATTCAAACCTATAATAGATTATCTGTACCTAAACCAAAAAAACAAAGTTCACTCTTCGGCAAACAAATCTTTATTTTATGAGCTCCTGGACATGAACGAAATAAATAATAATAATAATAGAATAGAATAATAGAATGCGTTTATTTCAAAAATATACATAATTCTAAGGTCCAACATAGTCAAAAGACTTACCTGTTGGTGCCTTATTTTATACAAATAAATAACATGCTTTTTTTTACAAATTAAACATTATTATGACGTTTAGAAATGTACAATCAGTGTAAACATACATGTATTTATAATAAAAGATGCATAACATATTTCAATAAAGTCAATATTTTTGTATAATTAATCATTCACTAACCACTTTTTCACCTCCTTCTTAAATGTCCCAGCCCTATTGGCACTAATTCTTTCCGGAATTGAATTAAATAAGTACGTTATTAAACATTTTAGAGTTCTTTGGCCATATTTGTTGTAAAAATAAGGAACAATGTAGTTGGTTCTGCGTGTAGGGTAGTTGTGATCCACCGTTCGTTTGTATTCGTTATTTCCAAAGTGTTGCATTAGATGTATGTACTTGTAAAATCCATTTGGAGTTAGGGTGTCACATTTTTCGTATAGCTGCTGCTTACTGAAGTTCTTATTTTTGTAAATCAGTCTCAGAATTTTATGTTGTAAGGATTCCAGTTTTTTCACATGAACCACTTCTGCGCATCACCAAACTTGAACACCATATCTTAAAATTGATTCAAATAATACCTTATATACTACTGTCATCGTTTTAAAAAATCTACTTAAGATGTAGAAGCACCCCGTAACCTTTTTGAGTTTTGCAAACACGTAGTCTATGTAATTAAAAATTATTATTAATTTTATTAAATACATAAATAAAAAGTTTACCTCGAGTAGGATTTGAACCTAGGACCTGTACTTATTCGTTCATAACAAAAACTTATAATAACGTAGTCTATGTGCTTATCGTATTTTAACTTGTTGTCGATGTTAACTCCTAAGTACATTGTGTGATCAACACTTGCGATGATTTTACACACTGGGTTGTTGTAATCATGAACAGTCGTGGATTTTTAGTTTGGTTTTTCTAGTTCTTCCCATATGTGAAGTTGAGAAAGTCATAGTCACAGTTTTTCTTCGTTAACAAATAATTTTCTGTCATGTGCCCATTTCACTATAGAATGAAGTTCCTCTTGAAGTATCTTCTCACAAGTACTGAAGTCTCTATGGGAGTAAAATAGCACTCCATCATCTGCATATAGGTATAATTTTGCGGTTAATAATAATAATAATAATAATAATAATAATAATAATAATAATAATCTTTGAATCTTTGAATCTTTATTCTTAAATATATCTACATTTATCGGACCGACCAAGTTGCAGAAACTTAACGGTTGGTTCCGATTATATACATACAATTGTTTTACAGATACAATTAAATTAATATGATTTAGCCATCATTGAACCAATAAATAATAGTAATATAAATATATGTATTGAAAACGAAATCATTAAAGTATGCTAATTATATAATAAAGAACAGAGGTAAAATTAAATGCTAATATGAGCTTATACTACAAATAACAAGTAACAGTAGTTACCAAGTGATAAACTTAACAACAGTATAGAAATGAAATAAAATTTACCATTGCATCGAAAGTGTAAGGTATGTAACAGAACAATTATTTATAAATGCAATAGTACTTATGTAATGAAATAAAATAACAATAGTAATAACAAAAAGAAAAGGATTATGCAAATCACGTATGTTAACATAAATCAGATAAAATATATGAATTCCAATTGGAATTGTTGTAAATAATGTATGATGAAATATTCCTATATACCGCGAATGATCCACCGGGTTATTCCTTTTTTGAATTCACTTATCTTTTTTATAAGACATATCTCGTTAGGTATAGAATTGTATAATTTCGGAACCATACATTTAAGTGTACGTTCACCATATTTATTATAATAATGAGGAATCATGTATATGATTCTTCTCGTTTGTAATTGTGTTGCATAGGAATTTTATATTCATTCTGTCCGTAGTATTTTAATACGTTTGTATACCTGTATAAACCATTTGGTGTGAGTGTATTCATTTTTGTAACATTTCCTTTTTCACAGTTGTTGTTGCCATGAATTTGTTTCAGTAGTTTTATCTGCAGTGATTCTACTTTTCTTATATGAGAATATTCAGCGCAGCCCCAGATTCTAATAGCGTATCTAATAATGGATTCAATTAGTGCTTTATAGATCATGATCATAGTTTTTGTGTTTGTAAATCTACTTAATAGATAGTAGCTACCCGATATTCTTTTCATTTTTGTATATAATTGATCTGCATGCCTATTGTACTTAAGCCTATTGTCGATTAGTAGTCCTAAGTAATTCGTCTCATTAACATTTTTTAGTTCTGTACAGTTGCATGCTGTTTTTGTCTTAGTACAATAGCAGTTGTGTATAATTAATCGTATTGGTTCAGTTCTTCGCATGTGTGATGTCGCAAACAGCATTGTGTGAGTTTTTTCTGCATTTATGAACAGATTAATAATAATAATAATAATAATAATGATAATAATAATAATAATAATAGTAACAATAATAATAATAATAATGTTTATTTACAGGAAAACCCCAAAAACAACAGATACAACAATTATGAAAGTGTACAAGATAGTCAGATTTGAATATAATATGGAGTACTATTAATATTCTAATTAAGTAATATAATTGAATTAGGTAGCAATTTAACAGTTAAATTGAAACAATTACATAAGGATAAAAAAGAATACAAGTATTGAATTTAACTACATTTCGGTTAACTATAGTATTGTTCATAGAAAGAGCCATCTTCATTGGAAATCAAATATTTTGCTTTATGTTTAAATATATTGAAAGATAGTGCAAATAAATCTAGGGTTGGATAGGAGTTTGCAAAGCGCATAAACCTTTCAGCAGCCATGTTATAAAGGTAGTTCGTTTTGTGACGCTTTACACAAAAAAGATGAGTATGCCTTACTTTTTTCCAGGTATGTTAAAGGTAATTAATTGGAGAAGGAAGGAACAATCTAGTAGACCATTCAGTAGATGATGACTCAACACGAATACTATTATTACCAGTTACAGTTAGAAGATTGCCACTAGATACTCGCCAGCTTAGATGAGGAAGATTCCAATCACCAAGAATTAGAAAATCCGCTAGTGGATATTTAATACCTAATATGTAACAACTAATATTAAAACTGAAATAACTACCAATTCTAATACATCCACTAACGTAACTCAGGTGAACAGGGAACTTGAAGATAGTAATAACGAAAATTATACAAGAATAAGATCTTGCTTTTGTCTGACACTTCTGGTAATATGTTGATTGATAATCCTCTTAGCGATCACATCATTATAGAATCAATTATGGGGCCTAAAACAAAATATAGAATCGTTAATAAAAACTTACACAAAAAATGATTACTAGCAGGTTCTAATGTTACGGCATTCAAATTTTAGACTCACTGACTATCATCGTGTCAATCAACCGCACACAGTTCGGCAGTATAAAAGGTTTGTGGTGCACTTTTGGCGTTTGCTAAGTTTAATAGGAGGAAAAACCGAGTTATAATTTGTGGCGATTTCAATATAAATTAATTCGTTAACCTGAGAGATGCCGATAATTTTATATCCGTGCTTGGTTCATTTAATTGTGTCTGTGTCTGTCAGTGTCTGTGCCTGTGTCTGTGTCTGTGTCTGTGTCTGTGTCTGTCTGTGTCTGTGTCTGTGTCTGTGACTGTGTCTGTGTCTATGTCTGTATCTGTGTCCGTGTCCGTGTCCGCGCCAGTATCCGTGTGCGTGCCCGTATCCGTGTCCGTGTCCGTGTCCGTGTCCGTGTCCGTGTCCGAGTCCGTGCCCGTCTCTGTGTCTGGGTCTGTGTCTGTGTCTGTGTCTGTGTCTGTGTCTGTGTCTGTGTCTGTGTCTGTGCCTGTGTCTGTGTCTGTGTCTGTGTCTGTGTCTGTGTCTGTGTCTGTGTCTGTGTCTGTGTCTGTGTCTGTGTCTGTGTCTGTGTCTGTGTCTGTGTCTGTGTCTGTGTCTGTGTCCGTGTCCGTGTCCGTGTCCGTGTCCGTGCTGTCTGTGTCTGTGTCTGTGTCTGAGTCTGTGTCTGTGTCTGTGTCTGTGTCTGTGTCTGTGTCTGTGTCTGTGTCTGTGTCTGTGTCTGTGTCTGTGTGTCTGTGTCTGTGTCTGTGTCTGTGTCTGTGTCTGTGTCTGTGTCTGTGTCTGTGTCTGTGTCTGTGTCTGTGTCTGTGTCTGTGTCTGTGTCTGTGTCTGTGTCTGTGACTGTGGCTGTGTCTATGTCTGTATCTGTGTCCGTGTCCGTGTCCGCGCCAGTATCCGTGTGCGTGCCCGTATCCGTGTCCGTGTCCGTGTCCGTGTCCGTGTCCGTGTCCGAGTCCGTGTCCGTCTCTGTGTCTGTGTCTGTGTCTGTGTCTGTGTCTGTGTCTGTGTCTGTGTCTGTGTCTGTGTCTGTGTCTGTGTCTGTGTCTGTGTCTGTGTCTGTGTCTGTGTCTGTGTCTGTGTCTGTGTCTGTGTCTGTCTGTGTCTGTGTCTGTGTCTGTGTCTGTGTCTGTGTCTGTGTCTGTGTCTGTGTCTGTGTCTATGTCTGTATCTTTGTCCGTATCCGTGTGCGTGCCCGTATCCGTGTCCGTGTCCGTGTCCGTGTCCGTGTCCGAGTCCGTGTCCGTCTCTGTGTCTGTGTCTGTGTCTATGTCTGTGTCTGTGTCTGTGTCTGTGTCTGTGTCTGTGTCTGTGTCTGTGTCTGTGTCTGTGTCTGTGTCTGTGTCTGTGTACTGTGTCTGTGTCCGTGTCCGTTTCTGTGTCTGTGTCGTTTGTTGTGTATGTGTCTGTGTCTGTGTCTGTGTATGTGTCTGTGTCTCTGACTGTGCCTGTGTCTGTGTCTGTGTCTGTGCCTGTGTCTGTGTCTGTGTCTGTGTCTGTGTCTGTGTCTGTGTCTGTGTCTGTGTCTGTGTCTGTGTCTGTGTCTGTGTCTGTGTCTGTGTCTGCGTCTGCGTCTGTGTCTGTGTCTGTGTCTGTGCTGTGTCTGTGTCTGTGTCTGTCGTTCTGTGTCTGTGTCTGTGTCTGTGTCTGTGTCTGTGTCTGTGTCTGTGTCTGTGTCTGTGTCTGTTTCTGTTTTGGTTTCTTGGTTGTTTCCTGTGTTGGTCTGCGTCTGTGTCTGTGTCTGTGTCTGTGTCTGTGTCTGTGTCTGTGTCTGTGTCTGTGTCTGTGTCTGTGTTGTCTGTGTCTGTGTGTCTGTGTCTGTGTCTGTCTGTGTCTGTGCTGTGTCTGTGTCTGTGTCTGTGTCTGTGTCTGTGTCTGTGTCTGTGTCTGTGTCTGTGTCTGTGTCTGTGTCTGTGTCTGTGTCTGTGTCCTATCGTCTGTGTCTGTGCCGTATCCGTGTCCGTTCCGTGTCCGTCCGTGTCCGTGTCCGTGTCCAGTCCGTGTCCGTTCTGTGTCTGTGTCTGTGTCTGTGTCTGTGTCTGTGTCTGTGTCTGTGTCTGTGTCTGTGTCTGTGTCTGTGTCTGTTGTCTGTGTTGACTGTGTCTGTGTCCTGTGTCTGTGTCTGTGTCCTGTGTGTCCGTGTTCTGTGTCTGTGTCTGTCTGTGTCTGTGTACTGTGTCTGTGTCTGTGTCTGTGTCTGTGTCTGTGTCTGTGTCTGACTGTCCTGTGTCTTGTCTGTGTCTGTGTCTGTGTCTGTGTCTGTGTCTGTGTCTGTCTGTCTGTGTCTGTGTCTGTGTCTGTGTCTGTGTCTGTGTCTGTTCTGTGTCTGTGTCTGTGTCTGTCTGTGTCTGTGTCTTGTCTGTCTGTGTCTGTGTCTGTGTCTGTGTCTGTGTCTGTGTCTGTGTCTGTGTCTATGTCTGTGTCTGTGTCTGTGTCTGTGTCTGTGTCTGTGTCTGTGTCTGTGTCTGTGTCTGTGTCTGTGTCTGTGTCTGTGTCTGTGTCTGTGTCTGTGTCTGTGTCTGTGTCTGTGTCTGTGTCTGTGTCTGTGTCTGTGTCTGTGTTTTAGACTTTGTCTGTGTCTGTGTCTGTTTCTGTGTCTGTGTTTGTGTTGACTGTGTCTGTGTCTGTGTCTGTGTCTGTATCTGTGTCTGTGTCTGTCTCTGTGTCTGTGTCTTATTTCTGTGTCTGTGTCTGTGTCTGTGTCTGTGTCTGTGTCTGTGGCTGTGTCTGTGTCTGTGTCTGTATCTGTGTCTGTGTCTATGTCTGGGTCTGTCTCTGTAGCTGTGTCTGTGTCTGTGTCTGTGTCTGTGTCTGTGTCTGTGTCTGTGTCTGTGTCTGTGTCTGTGTCTGTGTCTGTGTCTGTGTCTGTGTCTGTGTCTGTGTCAGTGCTTGTGTCTGTGTCTGTGTTGTGTCTGTGTCTGTGTCTGTGCTTGCTGTGTCTGTGTCTGTGTGTCTGTGTCTGTGTCTGTGTCTGTGTCTGGTCTGTGTCTGTGTCTGTGTCTGTGTCTGTGTCTGTGTCTGTGTCTGTGTCTGTGTCTGTGTCTGTGTCTGTGCTGTGTCTGTGTCTGTGTCTGTGTCTTGTCTGTGTCTGTCTGTGTCTGTGTCTGTGTCCTGTGTCTGTGTCTTGTCTGTGTCTGTGTCTGTGTCTGTGTCTGTGTCTGTGTCTGTGTCTGTGTCTGTGTCTGTGTCTGTGTCTGTGTCTGTGTCTGTGTCTGTGTCTGTGTCTGTCTGTGTCTGGGTCTGTGTCTGTGTCTGTGTCTGTGTCTGTGTCTGCTGTGCTGTGTCTGTGTCTGTGTCTGTGTCTGTGTCTGTGTCTGTGTCTGTGTCTGTGTCTGTGTCTGTGTCTGTGTCTGTGTCTGTGTCTGTGTCTGTGTCTGTGTCTGTGTCTGTGTCTGTGTCTGTGTCTGTCGTGTCTGTCTGTGTCTGTTGTCTGTGTCTGTGTCTGTGTCTGTGTCTGTGTCTGTGTCTGTGTCTGTGTCTGTGTCTGTGTCTGTGTCTGTGTCTGTGTCTGTGTCTGTGTCTGTGTCTGTGTCTGTGTCTGTGTCTGTGTCTGTGTCTGTGTCTGTGTCTGTGTCTGTGTCTGTGTCTGTGTCTGTGTCTGTGTCTGTGTCTGTGTCTGTGTCTGTGTCTGTGTCTGTGTCTGTCTGTGTCTGTGTCTGTGTCTGTGTCTGTGTCTAGGTTTGTGTCTGTATCTGTGTCTCTGTCTCTGCTTGTGTCTGTTTCTGTGTCTGTGCCTGTGTCTGCGTCTGTGCCTGTGTCTGTGTCTGTGCCTGTGTCTGTGTCCGTATCCGTGTACGTGTCCGTGCCCGTCTCTGTGTCTGTGTGTGTGTCAGTGTCTGTGTCTGTGTCTGTGTATGTCGTGTCTGTGTCTGTGTCGTGTCTGTGTCTTGTTGTCTGTGTCTGTGTCTGTGTCTGTGTCTGTGTCTGTGTCTGTGTCTGTGTCTGTGTCTGTGTCTGTGTCTGTGTCTGTGTCTGCGTCTGCGTCGGTAGTTATACAAGACCGATCCTAACCCAAAAAGTCACTAGAAATGTTACTAGATTTGAATAAAGTTATAAGAATAGTAACTAGATTTGCAAGGTCACCTTGGGGGTCAGATGATAACTGGTTCGCGCCCTCGCTAGAATGTATTGTGTCATAGCTATAAATAGTCGTTGCTTGTCTGCAGTAAAAGTGGTCGCGTCGTAGCTAAAAATAGTCGGTTCGCGTCTTAGCTAAAAATTATAGTGACAGCACCATCATTAAAAATAACTGATGGGCGTCATCATTAAAAAATAGTAGTACCAAACACATATGTGGTTTGAATCTCTGATATGCAAATATGTCACAAAGGAAATAACCAGATATGTTTGTTTCGTTTCTGTGCTAAACACACGTAATAGAAAAGTAAATAGATGTGAGGTTTATAACAAGTGGGCATATAAACTGGACTTTAGGCAGATGTAGGTTTCTTTATTAGAAATAGCGCGTAACCAGATTTGTGCGGTAATCAATTACATGGTTCATATCTGCACTAATGTAACATAGCGGGGAGTTTAGAGTAATGATATACGAAAATAGTGTAATGGGTAGAGAGTGCTGTGTAAAACATGTGGATGGCATACGCTCAAGAGCAATGGACCAAAGCAACCGGCCTGATAACAGCGGTGGAACGCTTGAAGCAAGAATTTTCGGCATTAGTATTCGATGCCCAACATGAGGCGGTTTACGGGCGAGGTGGTTATAGTGAAGAGGAGTGTAACGTTCTAGCGAAAAAGTATGAAATAGGAGTAACGATATGTGAAAAGTTTTTAAATTTAAAGAAAATATGTGAAAAATGTTTTGTAGAAGAACTAAAAGTTGCGCAATTGCATCAGTTTTGCCACGATATAAATGGACAGCATCTCCTGATGGCAGCAGTTATTCATCATCAGATGCAGATTAGCCTACTGATGCAATTCTCAAAGCAGACTCTCCCCTCTACCATCAAAATCGTGATGCAGTAATATATATATATATATATATATATATATATATATATATATATATATATATATAAGGACTGTTCCGTTGTAAACTCAAAATTCAAAAGCGTTCTCGAATCAGTAAAGATGGATTTATCTGTAAATCCTTCACGAACGTAAAAGACTTGGAGGTGGGTGCAAAATATAAAGTGATTGATATGAACACTATCGTCACGAAGTATGGTGAACATATTATCATTGAAACTGAGAACTTCAAATGTATACTTCCCTTACGATTTTATAAATACTTCAAAAAAGAAGATCGCATTGAAAAGTTTAAACAATATCTGGCTGAGAAAGACACATCACCAGCGCTGGAACTGTAGGAAAGACAACTAATTTAACATTTCTGTAAAAATAATAATATATATCTATGTATAACTGTTTGGAAATAAATTATATATTTTTTACTGCAAAAAATATCTTTTTATTTCTTGATTAAATGAAGAGTAGGTACATCATATTGAAGCACCATCATTAGAAATAGCTGGTGCGAGTCATTATTAAAAATAGTAGGTAACCAAAGACATGTGTGGTTTGATTGTGCTATACAAATATGTCGCAAAGGGAAATAACCAGATATGTGTGGTTCGTGTCTGTGCTAGACACACATCTGGTTCGCGTCCTCGCTAGAATATGGTGTATAATAGCTAAACATAGCCGGTTTATGTCCTCACTAAAAGGTGGTTGCGTCATAGCTAAAAATAGTCGGTTCGCGTCTTATCTAAAAAAATATAGTGACAGCACCATCATTAAAAATAACTGATGTACCGTCATCATTAAAAAATAGAAGTACCAAACATGTGTGGTTTGAATCTCTGATATGCAAATATGTCACAAAGGAAATAACCAGATATGTTTGTTTCGTTTCTGTGCTAAACACACGTAATAGAAAAGTAATTAGATGTGAGGTTTATAATAAGTGGGTATATAAACTGGACTTTAGACAGATGTAGGTTTCATTGAAGTTAATAAGTCTGCAGAAATACAATATAATAATGAAGAATTCAATGCAAAAGTTTGCATCAGGAGCAATTTGTAAGAGGCCTCCAAAAAGGGAACAAATAGAAGACCTGATACGCAAAATAAAGAAGTTAAAATATGATTTGAAGTTGTATGAAGTGCAGCGTATGCTGAAAAAAGCAAAATTAAACTAAGGTCTTGTTATTAATGCATTATTGTAAAATTGCTAACAATCTAGACATTGATATGTTTCGTGTTACACTGGCAGAACTAAAAACAAAAGTTAAAAACTTATGATCTGTTAGTAAAGTTTGAATAGATTTGAAATACCTTATTTTAGAAAGAAATTGTTATTTATTCTTGTAAACTGTTGTAATATTGTTTGCCCTAATTGTTAAATTTAATAGTCCTGAAAGCTTGTCATTTATTAGAATTTGTGAAGTGGTGTATACCGTATTATTTAAACAAATATTACCTTTGTGTTTGTAATATGTAAAAATGAAAATTAAATAAAGGTGCTCAACGGAATTGTATATACATGAAAATTTTTAAACTAAACGAAGATGTAATATTAGGTGTATAAATAAAGAATCATATTGACAAGTTGTGCAGCTTTAATTGATGCTCACCAACAACAACAGCAAACTTGAGAGTAGTGGTTCAAACTCAAAAACTACCTATTGCAAATCTCGATGATTTGACCCGAGCTGGAAATAAGGAGATACAACGGCATGAGAAGTTACTTCCAAACAGCGTACGCGCTATAATTTGTGGTGCTTCCAATTGTGGGAAAACAAACACCATGCTCAGTCTCCTAACTGAACCGAACGGTCTTCGTTTCAAACACGTGTATATACTGATTCGTTGAATCAGGAAAAATATAGACTCTTGGGTGAAATTCTAGATCCCATGAAAGATATTGGTTATTATTGCTTCAGCGATAATGCTGATATTATGGAACCGAGCGTGCCAAAACCCAAGTCAGTGTTTATCTTTGACGATATCGCTTGCGAAAAACAGAATCATATTAGAGCGTACTTTTCAATGAGTCGTCACAATAACATTGACTGCTTCTACTTGGGTCAAACCTATACTAAAATCCCCAAACAGTTGATTAAAGACAACGCCAATTTGATTGTGCTTTTCGAACAGGATGATTTGAATTTGCATCACATATATGAAGAGCATGTCGCCCCAATAGTAAGCATGCAATTATTTCGTGACATGTGCTCAGAGACTTGGCGAAATCGATACGGATTCATGGTAATAAATAAGGACGCTGAAGTACAAAACGGTCGTTTTAGGAAAGGCTTCGATCAGAATACAATACCCTAGCGGTATCGTTATAATATCATTTGGAATCAAACAGCCTACAAGCAAACAGCATAAATAACAGACCTGTTTTAAACAGACCTGTTTTAAACAGAGCTGTTTATTGACGTGTTAGACCTGTTTATCTGTTTTATTGTTGATCTGCACCGATGGATAACAAGAGATTAGCGTAGACGAAACGTATAATTCAAGTTCGTAAAGCTATACAGCAAAAATATGATCATCTTAAGAAGAAGAAATCGATACGGATTCATGGTAATAAATAAGGACGCTGTATACCGGGTGTATATCAAATAGAGGCCACCCCTGTGACTTTTGAACGGGTCGTTAGATTTTGTTCAAATTTTGCAGGGTTATATTAGTGCAAGTTTGGGATTTTTACATTAAAAAAACAACATGGCCGACTTCCCGTTTCACCGGAAATGCCGCAAAAGCTGAAAATTTAAATGGAACACCCTGTGCATTTTTACATATTTGGATTCTAGTGTTTCAAATACATGCAGTTCGTCTGTCAAATGTCAACTCAGGTGTCATTTTAATTTAATTTTTTTTTAATTTTAGCTCATTATGACGTCATCTAAATTACAGATAATTGACGTACAATTACCCCCACAATATTATTTTTCCTAATCATTAATTTTTGTGAAGTTTGTTAACGATCAAATTTAAAAATTACGGTTTTTTAACTAAAACCCACTGTTCCCAATAGAAACATACATGGGCCACCCTGTATATTAAATAAGTACTAGTACTAGTAAAACGATATGCATAGTAATTTTCTTACTTTCTAAATAAAGCAGTATTTTTTTATTTTCTAATTTTTATTAACACAACATGCTCCTGAAGCCGACTCTGTCAAAGTAAAATGGCGTTTGAGTTGACATTTGGCAGATGAACTGTATGCATTTCAAGCCGTAGAATCCAAGCATGTAAAAATATACAGGTTTTTACATTTAAATTTTCAGCTTTTGTGTCATTTCCGCTGAAACCGGAAGTCGGTCATATTGTTTCTTTATGTAAAAAAATCTCAAACTGGCTCTAATATAACCCATCAAAACTTACAAAGTTACAGGGTGGCCCCTATTTGATTTACACCCGGTATATATATATATATATATATATATATATATATATATATAGATATTTGTGTATAGATGGTAGCATTAAGGATGGGTGTGGTCAGGAAACGGTCGGAAGGGAGTTAGGATTCTGAGGGGGTAGATATTACCCCAGCATTCGACTAAATAGCCGCACCTGATATGCATATACCCAGTGATCATGCCGCTATTTGTGGGTGAGGACAACATCATGGAAAATCCCATACAAGGTTGACGGTAACCGGGATCGAAATCAATACCTCCCGAATGCTAAGCAGATTGTGTTACTACAGATCCAACTAGCTCGGTAACGGTTTATGTGAGTAAGTACATTTACGTATTTTGACGGTTAGGTGAACATAATCGGTAAAAGAAAAGAATCTAGAAAGGAACAAGGCCAATTAGTTTTAAATAAAGTTTGGATATTAGTTAATATAGCAACTTTTAAAATACTCAGTTTTGGTGAACATTCAATCCTTTAAGGTTCACAGACAAATGTGCAATAAATGATAAACAATTATTTTTTTTATGATTCCGTCAACACTGGCTTTCTAATTCTAAAATCGTCCAGATATTCATCGCATCTGGCCTACGCATCAATATATATATATATATATATATATATATATATATATATATATATATATATATATATATATATATATATATATATATATATATTGCGATGGTTAGAAATAGGCATAATAAGCTAGTTTAGCTCGATAAACTCTTTATATATATATATATATATATATATATATATATATATATATATATATATATATATATATTGCGATGGTTAGAAATAGGCATAATAAGGGGGCTAGAGTTTATCGAGCTTAAATTCTATATAGTATGCAAGTTTAAATAAAATTGAAGTAGTATACAGTTCGTTATGAGAAAAAAATAGTATACGAGTGTAAAAATATGGTTTTGATGCAACAAAACAGGCTTTGTGGGGTATACACAAGGTTGTTATATTCATAAAAGCAATGAGCTACACATGTATCATGTTAGAAAGGTCAACACGATTCATATTAGTGTGTACGTTTAGTTTCGTTTAAGATATATAAGTAATTTCACATTTAAATAAATTTATTTAAGCAATTTAGACACGTGACAGATATTGATTACATGAAGTACGATAATTCTAATGTGGAGAACATGTATAGTAATAGGTACAATGCATAAACTGCGAACTATAAAAAAGGGTTATGATACGAACACAGTACATTGGTAAATCACAGACAGTGTTTAAAAAGTGCATAAGAAGTGGTAGTGACTTAAAAACATAGCTAAGAACAGGAACAATATTTGTGCAATGTGATATTTAATATCTAATTACAATTTGTATACAAAAATGTACAAAATGTGTTAACAATATGGAAGTGTGAAAAGACAAAATTATGAACTATGGAGCACAAATAAACGGTGATTGTGTTAGAGACATATATAAGAACATATTATATAAACATTTCAAGTGATATAGACGTTTAAAAGTAAATTATATAAAGTTAGGTTAAGTACAATAATTAAGAATTTTACAAATTCATAATATTTATAGGATAAGATAAGGTCAGAATAAATTATAAAAGCATATAATAGTAGGTTTCCCTCATTTTTACAAATAAATTAACAGTAAATATGTATAATCTAAACATAAAATTAGGAAAGTTGGGTTAACTACCTAAAATTAAGGTATGAAAGTAGGCATTTTGTTAAAACTAGGTAAAATGGGTTGAATTAGGTGTATTCTTATACAGTTTTTTATGTAGAAGCTGAATATGTAATTAGTTTAGTTGTAAAATATAAAATTTGTTAGATATTAGTAAATTTAGATATTAGTTTGTCAAAATGTAAATTCTTGAAGCAAAGTATGGCATGTGAGGTGTCTTTTTATGCCCTGATTTCAGAAATGTATTTATAAAGCAAATCCGAATTGATTTGAAAAAGTTATGGCATAATTTATGTTTTAGTTAATTTAACATTTTTGTTTACACCAATCAGATGCTAAGATCTTTTGTATGTAATGTAGAAAAAAAATTGAAAATTTGGTATCCATGAGAAAAGTATAAAAGGAATTGCTCCTGATTTCTCGCGCTCTTGCTTTCTCTTGCTTTTTTGAAATTTTTTGTAACTAACAAGTCATAGTGCTAGTAGTGCTTTTGTTAACATGTAAGTTAAAATTTTCGTTAACATTATCTGATTTGAACCGTGATCAACATATAGTTGAGATTTCAGCAACAATTGTTTTAACCAATAACAAAATTGAAAACTAAGGTTACCGATTATAATGGTCGATAATATTGTATTTGTTTCATTTCGAAATCGTGTTTAAACATCGGGTGATGTGCATTTTTTTACGTCAATAAAATCCTTCAGTTATTTTGGATGTGATGTTTATTTTTTTGAAAGTCATGGATGTTATAAAAAAAATTTAATTTCATATCGGCATCTAAAATAAAGGTGCAAGTAAATATAAAATTTTATATAAGAATAAAATACAAGTTAAATCCGAAAAATTATTAAATATTTAAATCAACAGTTAAATATACAAATAAAATAAAAGTGCTTGTCTGAAACTATATGAGCATAGTACATAAGTACATTGTATTTACCACGAGGAAGATTTATCAGAAGTTAATGGATTTGGATGAAGTTATGGAAATTAAGCAGCACCATTTTCGACAGCAAGACAGTATCATCGATACATGGAAAGAAGCCTACGTCCAATGTTAATATGGAACAAGCCTAATGTGGCCATTCTTTGGAAATTGCAACAACACATGTGAGTTAAATTTTTCTATCATAACCCAAGTATTGCATTGATTATTCTTTTGATGTCCTGTATTTATGTTTTTTGTTTGATTGTATATAAATGTTTGTGCGACAACATGTATCAATATCTGAAAAGTCAATGAACAGGTGTAATTATAAAAATAATAATTTCACTTTGAAGAAAATCAAAATTGTACTCACTAATTTTAGATCCTTTGGTGAAATTTTTGACAGGCTGCATTTATTTAAGTTAGCAAGGACGCTACGCATGCATAATTTGTACAAATTCCAACGAAGTCTGTTTCGCATTGCAACTATTAATTACAAATTACAATTTAATTATTAACATGAATATTTCCATGTGTGAAATGAAATTTGAAAGATTTGAAAAGATTTAAATTTTTATAATAATAATTAAAAGTTAAAACTTATTTATTTTATTTGCCAATTTAATTCCAAATATTGAACCCTATACCAAAGGAGATACTGAGTTAGTCCGGAGCATTTTTAATTTAATTCTCTAAATAGAACCCTATCCCCAAGTATATACTTTTATAATAAAATTAATAATTATTTAAACCATTTATAGCCATTACAATATATATATATATATATATATATATATATATATATAAGTACAGGGCTTTCAAAGTTAAGTCGGCACTATTTTTATCTTCGTTATTATTGGTGCTACGAAGTCGGTTAAATGCGCAAAGAAGTAGCATTTTTTCCGCTCGTTACGATGGTGAAATCAAAATGAAACATCGTGTTCGCGAGTTATGTCAAAAATTTCCATTTTTTTAAATGGCACACCCAATATGCAATATCCTTAATCGATAGAAAATTAAATTCTGAACGAATAAATTCCTATGACATTTCACCCTAATGTCAAAAATGACAAAGTTATTGATCATTTACCAAATTCATCAAGGTGGCTGCGTCAACTATTTTTCTGTATTACCATAGAGCAGAAAATGAAATGAATATCAGACAATTGAAACAGGATTCTTTATTCTAAGTGATAATAATAATAACGAACAACAAAACAAAACAAAACTCAAATTAGATGTTCGAAAACATCACCCTCTTGCTCCAAGCATTTCTGGGCCCGCTTGTAGACACTTTTAGTAGCCTTAGCAATGGATCTACCATCAATATTATTGATGGCGTGAACGATGCTTTGCTGGAGATCCTCAAGGTTATCATATCGCCTGTTGTACACCACACTCTTCACATATCCCCAAAAGAAAAAATCCATTGGAGTAATGTCAGATGATCGAGGAGGCATACGGATAGGCCCATTAGTTGATAAGTATCTGTCGTCAAAAAAATTGTTTAATATTGTATCTATCTGACGAACGTTATGGTGAGGAGCTCCGTCTTGTTGGAAATAAATGTTCTGCCTATCCATTAAATTTACATCATCCAAGAAGTCTTGGAGTGTGGCAGTCAACATTTCGGCGTACCGCTCACCAGTTAACGCACCCTGATAAAATACTGGACCAACAATTATCGAGCCAATTAAACCGCACCAAACATTAACACTGAAGCGTCTCTGCGGGTTACAAGATCGGTAGAGCATCGGATTTTCTCGACTCCAAAAATGGCTGTTTTTCCTGTTGAACATGCCCCTATTAGAAAAAGTAGATTCGTCACTCCATAGAATTGAGCTCCAAAAATCATTATTGGTTCTCATTTGATTAATAAACCAGTGACAAAACTGAACGCGTCTTTCTTGATTTCCTGGTACTAGGTCGGAACTTATACGGCACAAACTTACACTTTTTTAGAATATTGTGGATGGAACCCAAACATAGTCCATTTGCTTGCACTAAATCATTAATTGAGTTGTTGGGATGTGCTTCGAAATAAGCTAACACATTAATTTCAGTTTCTTCACTAATTATACATTGTTTATTAGATCTGGATTTCTTAAACACGCTCGAATTAGATCTAAATTTACGATACAAAACCAAAAAGTATCTTCTACCCGGCAAATGACGCGTAGGAAACAAATCACTGTAACGCTCACGCGCTCGATAACTGTTTTTTTGACAAACGATGTAACATTTTGTCATATCACACTTTTCTGAATGGGTGAAAGGCATTTTTCTATTCAAAAAACACAAACTCTTAACTCTTTATTAGCAAACTTCAATTTGACATATCAATTCTGATGACATTTGTGAAAATGAAAAATATTGTTCACGTAATACCAGCCACCTTGACGAATTCAATAAATGATCAATAACTTTGTCATTTTTAACTTAGGGTAAAATGTCATAGGAACTTTTTTGTTCAGAATTTAATTTTCTATCGATTATGGATATTGCATACTGGGTGTGCCATTTAAAAAAATGGAAATTTTTAACATAACTCGCGAACACGAAGTTCAATTTTTATTTTGATTTGTTGTGAGAATCCAACGTTGTGGTTGAAGGAGCGTGGAAAGCTCGTGCAGTCCGACTCCGCCTTTGGGGAGGAAATGAAACACGTTAGTTTCACTTTTCTTTCCATAAACCCTTGATAACTTTTACTTCGTTTAGCAGCACGTTCGTAAACATGAGCTACAATACAGGAATTGATACCCCATTTTTGCACCAGCGGTAATTCAAACTTTTCATGTAACGTGTCGATTATTGCAATTGCTGTTCTTGGTGGATTGTGCTTTTATTTGGACTTTCACATACTTTTTGATCGAGATAAAATTGTGTGGCATCCGACGAATTAGTTACTCGGTTTCCTTCCACAAGTAAGCACGATTTAGTAATAGCATGCAAATTTTTATTAAAATCACACGACCGTTCTAACAACCTTTTTTCACTAAAGCTCATAAAACAAAATTAGGTATTATTGAATTTTGGTTAATATTCCCAATTAAGTGTGGCGAAGCATTGCTGTTTTTTATTTCATCCGTAAAGAGACTATCGTTAACACCGAAGAAAACTGGGTCCAAACTAACTCCACCCTCGAGTACGGCAACAGCAAAAAGTTCTGGGACAAGTTTCTCTGAGAAATTTGCTACAGATATCCCAAATCTCCAGGATACACGCGTTACTTTGTACTCCTGCGATCAAGACACAGCCAATTTAGTTGGCCTCCACATTCAAGATACATTTCAGTCCCTGATTTACCGCAGTTTGACCACGATTTAAGAACACCCCTAGAGCACAACCTCAAAGTGTTCGAAGCTATACCTCGTTCTGAACCCCGGCCAATATCGTTTCTCAATGATCTAGGCAAATGCTTAGAACAATTCTAACACCATCGACTAGGGGAATTCCCTGAAGACAAAAACACCCACGACTACAACCAATTCGGTTTTAGGCTCACATGATCTACTTAACACCCTCTTCTCATACTGCTTACTGGCACCACCAAAGCTTTCAACTGGAAAAAGTGCTCGGTTGCCATATTTCGGGATATCAAACAAGCTTTTGAAAGAGTATGTTATGTCGAGCTAATTCAAAAAATCAGTATGTCACTCACTGGACCATTCAGTGAAAGTGACAGTGGGGTTTAACTTATCCCAATCGTTTGCCCTTAAACAGGAATTCCCGAAGGTTCGGCTACAGTTCTGCTGCTGCATCTACAGCCCAGATACCTCGAGACCAATTTTCCCCCATATTTCAGTAGCGGTTTTCGCCCACGGTACTGACTTCCTTTAAACTACTTGTGGAAGTGCGACGGCTTTCCGTTGATTATGAGCTAACTTCTATCATCCCAAGTATTATTAGATAGAGATACAATTCTCCAATAGTATCTACAACCCTCCACAAGAAGAGTAGCTGGGCGTCCTATTCGATAGAATGTTGAGATGGAATTCTGGCAGCGCGTCGTCGTCAACAGGGCACGTAGACGATCAGCTTTCTAGGGGGTTAACTACGAGGTTATAACCGATAAAATAAAGCTCTTGTGTTATTACTACTGGCACAAACTTTAACGTAATTTTAAATAGGAGAAAGTGAAAATACATTATCTTAATTTCCCTACGCAATGTTTTTTTTAAATTTTAGAATTTCGGGGTACAAACTGCACTGCGGGAAAAATAATAATTTTCTCCTTTATATAATATAGTATTTTGCACTTATGAGAATAAAAGTCCGTTTCTCTGATCGCAAAACAAGAACTAAATTGCGTTTTATTTCCTAGAGAAGAAAATGTTAATAAAACTCATTCACGTTTATATACATTTATTATAAATTACAAATTAACAAGAGCTCATTGGAGACGACTGCAATATTGCGAGGAAATAATGCGATAAGTGACAGAGATATTCGATTCCTGTTTTAGACTTGTTTCTCCGGCGAAGCTACCTTTGCTATGACTGGCTCTGTCAACCGGAATAACATCAGGTATTGCGCCTCTCAGATGAAAGAGCATTATACGCAGCACCCTCAGAGTTAAAGTTTGGGTTGAGATGTTGTGTAACCACATTATTAGATTCTTTATCGACGGTCATTTGACAACCGAAAAATACTCGAATTTGTTGAACAATGATGGCATACCCGCAGTACAAACCATCCTAGGGGATGCCTGCGACAAGATGGAGCTCCAGTACATTTCGCTTTATTTGTACGTCAATTGTTGGACGTTTTTCCCCAGAGGTGGATTGCCAGAAGAAGCACCATAGAATGGCCATCAAGGCCACCTGATCTGACACGTCTTGACTTCTTTAATGGGGATATTTGAAAACCAAAGTCTATGAAACGAAATCCAACGACCTGGAAGAACTGGAAGAAAGTGTATACGTAATGTTTCGAATGAAATAACTTCAGAAGTATTGCAGAATGTTACCGATGAAGTTTACTTTCACTTAGGTCTTTTCCTAGAAAAAGGGCGGAATCAATTTAAGCAGGACAAAAATTAAAAAAAGTGAGAGGGGAAGAGGCTCACCTGAATTAAGCACCCTGATTGTAAGAAACACGGGGATTCACGTTAATCTAGCACCTGAATTGCGAGAGGCAAGGGGACTTACGTTAGACTAAAACCCCGATTGTGAGAGACAAGCGGACTCACGTTTCAAAGTTGCCCCTCGCTCACCCCCGGGGGTGGGGGTGAGGGTCGAGTGGGTTATCAGTGAATAGCTTTTTTAAAACGATTAAACACTTATTTTTTATTCTGTCGATTGGACGTATATTTTTCGAGATATGTAAGTGTTCCAGGACTGTTGGTTCACTCTATACAATAAGGACTCTAAATAAGTGATAACTCATATACAAACAAACTACAGTTTAAGATTTTTAACAATTGTCACCTAGATAAACATAACAAGCATAAACTATTGAGCAAACAAACCATATAATTCCGTGATTTAGATGTAAATTAGCATATAAGTGAATTTGCTCCAATGAAGATCCTTTACTTTCTGCAATATAGAAACATTGAAAATTTGCAAAAGGGTGAACTAGAATTAATCTCAGAAATGAAATTTACTAAAAGACAATTTCCTTTTCACAAGATAGAATAACGAACTGAAGCAGTAGCATTTTCGGAGATTGCACAAAAACCGTTACAAATCCCTTAAATACAACACGTTAACAACATAACACAAAGAAACTATTGAGATGAAACAAATTTTAAAGTAGGCCAACTGTCATAAATTCTATTTTTGTGCAAAATCTAATACTGAATAAATCAAATATTTTGTTAACAATTTAATAACATCTGAACTTAAAACTTATGAATATAACAATAAATATTAAACTAATATTATTAGCAGGTTTACGTGCTTTTGAATTCGAAGTTCCGAGACCACGGCATTGATCTTGAACGAAATTTCTTACAATAGCAAGGCTGTTTCTGGCTATCACACATATTTCATAATTACTCTTCGCACTTTTAATTTTTGTTATATTCTCTTTAGACAAATTTATTTGTAATTTTCTTTGAAAGTACGGAAGCGTTGTAGCATATAGTCCATCTTGTAAATTTTTAACGTCCCTTATAATCACATAGGGATCTGCTATGTCTTCATCTTTGGAAACACTCCATGACACTGACAAATCATCTTTACCCCTAAAACAAAATTAAATTAATTTGGTATAATATGTAGGTTCACAATTAAAATTTTTGTTATTATGTCTGCAGATCGTGTAATGTGGATTTAAGCATGTTTACAACCATAGATTACGCTATATTTTTGCTTTCGGTTAACTCGGAAGAAAAAAGGATTGCACCTTGTCTGTGTGTAAACAAATTCTGGAAAAACTGTAGAACCAAGTAACACCGAAAGGTCTTGAATATTTGAAGATGTAATAAACGGATTTAGTAAATGCGTGCGATTCGGATGGTAAATTTTACTTTTACTTAAAAGAAATTAACTTTTATTAAATTTTCTCAGCACCCATGAAATGGCTATTATGAAACCATTTTGCTCTTGCTGATTCTTATAAAGGTGCGATTTTCGTAAAAACTATAAGACATAAATACTGTTACCGAGTGGCAGTAGCTACACAGTAGAATTTTTTGTATGGGTGTAGGTGAATAACCCGATTTTGTGATATTTTAAGTAAGAAAGGTCGCAAGTCTGATTTCGCAAATGAAATTATAGAGCTAGGTTTGTGATCTGTTGGATGTTAATAAAATTTAAAATTACGGTTTAAAGATTGAGGTTCACTGGTTTAGAAGACATGCATGGATATTGATTAGAAATTGTGTACAGTTCCATTTATAGGATATTTGAGTTGATTTTTTTTATTCAAGAGCCGAGTGTTTAGTTTTCTCGATAACTGATTTTAGTGATGCAGCGTTGAAGCATAAATTTAGGTTACACTTTTTGAAACAAGTATGTAGGTTAATAAATGAATGGAAGACATAGAAGTACACATTATATAAATATTTGACATTTTCCAGATGTTTGATATATTGACTCTTTAATTGCAATATTGATAATCGATATAATTACAAGCTAATCAAAATTATTACAACTTTCAAATAAATTGGACATACGAAATTTGGTCTATGTAGTTAGTAACTTAAGAGTTATTGTAGCTGTAATAGCTTAAAACCGTTATCCTGCATAAGTGTATTACGTATCGGTTTCACACTGGGAAATGCTTGAGCTTAACTTAGAAGATTTCAGTTCGGGTGGAGCGAGTGTATTTTTTTTTAATTTTTAGCATTTTTGATGGACGGAGCTGCAGTTAGGGGATTCTATAGGTAGCCTCGAGCAATAAGGTTGTAAAATATTATCATGCTCCAGTTCCTCTAAATTTGCGAATGTTGCGAATCTAGAACACTTAAGTAAGGGATAGTTTTCTTCAAGTTTGTGAACCCGGTTAGAGGAGGTATTAAGGGCACATATTGCCTATAGTTCTTTTTGTGAGTTTTTTGGTGGAGCATGATTTCAGCGGAGCAAGATTCGAAAACGAATAGAAATAGTATAACAGGGAACAGTTTATTTTGAAGAGATAAGCTGCCTGGGTTACCCATAAAGAACACAGTTTGTTTTATGTTTCAATGCAAGTGCAGTGCAACCAAAACTTAGTATGTCAAATCTTAACAGCGATGACAACTGACTTGTTTCCAGCTGCTGAGTTTTCGACTAATGTAACAAGACGATAAAGGTGTTGATTTTGTGGAACTCGTAATCGTTTCATTCGTATCATGTTTTGAGTAGTTGATTTAATTTTGGTTTAGATTTTAATGTTGTGCAAAGTTTCAATTTTTATAATATTATACAATAATCTTAATACTTACATTTTTAATTCTCGTATTTTGACATCTGTAGCTACGTTATACTCAGCAGTTTCATAACGGGTATAGTTAACATTTTTTGAGCAACGTAAACTATCATCAGGTACATTACGTAAATATTTACCCTTCAAGTAGGATGGAGCATTACAAGTAACGTCTTTATAGAAATCATCCAAATTTAGCTGTGTTTCAAAATACCTCCTTACTGGACGTGCTGAGCAATCACAAGTAAGTAGATTCCCTATAATTATAAACGAATGTAAATAGTGGATAAAAAAAAACTATTTTACCTTTTAGCAAGATTTTTGTACCATTTTTTATCAATTTACTCATTTCTGCTGTAAACGTCGAGAAATTGTTATATTTTAAATCTAACCATTTTAAATTTGTCCTTTTCGTAAGTTCTGGCCATGGTAACTCATAAAGTATGTTGTGTGACAAATCTATTTTACTAATATTTTTAGGAAGAATAAAAACGTCTTGATCACTTGTAATATCTTCTAAAATATTATAAGACAAATCCAATGTTTGTAGCTTTGTCAAATTTCCCAAAACAACTACAAAATTTATAACACTTTTTGATTAACTGAGAATGATTTACTCACATCTTCTAATATCTGCTATAGAATTGTGGGATAGATTTAAACTCTCTACTTTAGATGTCCCGAAAACAAAATCGTATGTCAGCAGTGGAATGTTATTATAAGAGAGATCTATATCTTTTAATTTGTAAGGTATATAAGGATTACTGGGAAAAGTTTTTCTTGAAATAAAGGCAATTTTATTGTAACTGAGATTTACCTAAAAATTATTTGTTGTTACAGTTTTAATAGACTTTAATTAAAGTAAATATAGTAGATAGCTTAACTATCTATAAGTAAAACTTACTTTTTCAAGCGACATACAATCCTCCAGCAAGCTATCCGTTTTATTGTCAAGCTTTTCCAACTCGTTTTTAGATAGATCTAGAACTCGCAAGGAAACAAGGCCTAAAAATTAAAAATAGCTATAATGTTCTAAACTGTTGTAACCTACCTTGAAATGCGCCATTTGGAATATGTGTAATCTCGTTATTTGACATATTTAAAGTTATTAATTGCAGAAGCCCCTCAAAGGCCTTAACACTAATATTTGATATCCTATTATGCGCTAATTGCAGCTCAAATACCGACTGGTAGCCTGCCGAATGCTGCACGAGAGAGTTCTGCAATTTCGTTATGCTGAAAACAAAATTTAAATTACACGTTTGGAAATAGCTATAAATCTATTGAAGTTTAAGAGAGAAGGTAACAGAAATAAATTAAAGCGTTAAAATCAAAATTAGGTTGCAATCGATTTTTGCATGCTTGCTGCTATTTAAGGCAATAATCATTAATTTGTTTTAAAATAGGGGAAATCTGTATAAATGATTAGCAACAGATTTTTTTGTTTATTTCCAACAAAGAGTATTTCTAAACAAAAATAAATTTTTTTCTTCTGACAAGCCGAAATGTGGATTAAAAGCTCAAAATGTTTCTACAGGTGTTACTGTGACCGTTGTTCTGACGTACAACTTATTAACATTGATGGATCACCCGTTTACTGAAATATGTTCTGAAACACTAATATGTGGGTTATTTTCAATTCAGTTTTATTTAGTATAAAGACATAGTAAACTCATCACTACACTTAATACAAAATTTAGAGCAATTCACGAATCGATAATAATAAATGTATAGTTTGTGCCTTTTATACAACTAAGTAATTTGCACACCGTTCAAATCAAAATAATATAATACGTTATATCAATACATCTTTTTAACAATAACTCATTTACAAATATAACTAAACTACACAACATATTTATATACCTACATATAGATATACATATACATATACATGTACATGTAACATAGTAATGTACATGTACATATTTACAATAACTATTTACAATATAACATATACATATACATATTACATACTACATATAATATACATATACATATACATATACATTACATATACATTACATTACATATACATAATACATATACATATACATATACATATACATATACATATACATATATCATATACATATACATATACATATACATATACATATACATATACATATACATATACATATACAATATATCATATACATATACATATACATATACATATACATATACATATACATATACATATACATATACATATACATATACATATACATATACATATACATATACATATACATATACATATACATATACATATACATATACATATACATATACATATACATATACATATACATACACATACACATACACATACACATACACATACACATATACATATACATATACATCCTTATCCTCCTTCTCGCCCTCGCTGTCTTCCTGCCGGATTGAAAGTCCAAAATTAAAAGTTACAAAAAATAGGGCTGTAGTTTTTAGGGTAATAAATGCCGGACGTAAAATCCTGCCCCATTCGGATGTCCCGCAGGGCAGGGCCCAAGCGACCTCGGTCATCGAAAGTTCTAAATTTCTGATCCACTATTGGAACATCCGCGGTATCAGGTCTAATCTTAATGCTGTTCGCGAACATCTTGAACAATTGCAGCTTGACCTTTTGTTTCTATCTGAAACACAAAAATCCTCTTAAAGCTCCGATTCACCCCACTTGCGATATCCCTCAATACAACCTTCACTCTAACTTTCTATATAAAGGAGGCATATGTGCCTATATCAAGGACATCATTTCTTGCAAGAGGATTTCTTCCTTGGAAAACAAAAAATTCGGCATGGTTTGGTTTAAACATTCTGGTCCTAGGTCTATGAAATTTTACTGTTAGGTCTCCTAATGACAGTAACTTTCAAGACTTCTTCGATTACCTTAGTTTGAAAGTCGACTATCTTCTGTCTCAATTTCCATCTTGTAATGGGAGGAGATTGTGTAGGAGATTTCAATGTTCATAAATCTAATTGGTTTCAATTGTCATCTACTACTAATCCAGCTGGTCATAGTGCAGAAACATTTGCTACTGCTTGTGATCTCACACAAATGAGATCTGAACCCACAAGAATCCCTGATAACCCTAGCCATACTCCACATCTTCTAGATTTCTTTCTTACAGCAAACCGACTTGTTTATAAAACTTCCGTTCTTTCCCCTCTAGGTTTATCTGATGTCTAATAGAAATCATGTCTACTGTCCCTAATTCCGCTGTTGTTCGCAACACTAATAGAACCTTGTAGTGTTTTAAGTTAGCTAGATGGAGTGGTTTACGAGACTTATTTACAACCTTTCCATGGCGTGAATATTGTTTTAAGTCGTCCTCTTCTTCGGACATTGCTCTTTCAGTATCTGAAGTCATCCTCATAGGCATGGAGTTATACATTCGCAAAAATAGAATAGTGTAGGTCAGTCACGTTCCCAACCCTGGTTCAATAAGTCTTCTACTAATGCAATATCTTTGAAAAATAAATTTTATATTAACTTGAAATCTAATAAAACGGTCGATAGTCATGGAGAATACATTGGTACTAGACTAAAGCTAAAAAATTGGTTGAACAACGAAAATGCAACATCTCCTTTGGGCAGTCTTAAATTTTGGTCTTTAGCTAAAGCCATTAGTAAAAACCTGGGTACATGTCCCCCCCCCTGACATCTTTTGACGGATCGGTAGTTGCTGATTCTGTAGCCGAAGCCAACGTTTTTGTGGATTTTGCATCAAATTCGTGTCTCAATGATTCTGCAAAAGACGTGCCCCTACTCAAGTCTTCTTCAAACGCCATGAAACTGATCCATTTTCTGTACAAGCTCCTAGAATCGATTATCAGTAGGGTTGATCTCAATAAGGCGACTGGGCCAGGAAGTAGCCCAGCTGTTGTGTTAAATAAATGTTGCCCCGAACTAGTACCAGTCCTATTTAAGCACTATTCGATCTCCATGTCTTCTGGGGAATTTCCTTCATCATGGAAATTCGCAAATGCTCAACCTATTCTCAAAAAAGGCGATAAGATCGATCCCTCGAATTACCGCCATCACTTCCATTTTGTCTAAAATCATGGAAAATGCCATCAATCAGCAACTGCTCTCGGTCCTTGAAACTAACAAATTCCTTAGTGACCACCAATATGGGTTTAGACACAGTCGTTCAACAGGTGATCTTTTTTCATATGTGACCCAAGTTTGGAATAGTACACTGGAACAATCCGATGAAGCAGTTGTAGTCGCTTTAGATATCTCAAAGGCATTTGACCAAGTTTGGCATAAGTGTTTATTTGACAAACTCACCTAGTTTGGGTTAAATGATACGCTGGGTTTTTAGTTTCCTTGATAAAAGACGAATATCCGTAAAAAAGATTTGTTTCATCATACCTCATACGGATGCATCGAGAGTTGTTAGATTAGTGAATGAGAAGAGTAAGGACAGTCCGTTTTATGGGAAATTACACGGTCTCCAAAATGTTCTTGAAGTAGTTGTAAGGATGCTCTCGTGGTATGACAAGTAGCTCTTTCCTGTTGGAACCATTGGCTATTGAATTGGGTGTTTCTGGTACGGCAGAATTGTCTGAGGTCAATCAAAAACGGTGTCAAAGCTTTTTCTCTATATTCACCTGATTTGGGGTTACAGGTCTTCTACGCTAGGCTTCTTTGAAGTAAGGACGCAATGAACCATTACATGAGACTACGCACAAAATTGTTACATGGTTACTATGAAGGAGTTTCTCTATAACGATGCCTGATCGTTCAAAACCAAGAAAACGATTTGTCTGTCGACTGATAAACCCATTCAGATGGATGTAGCATTCATTCGAAAACCACACATTTGAAAGAAATAAGGGTTGTTGAACCATTGCTAAGATTGAAGAACAGTACGCAACTTTTCTTGCTTGTTTGTATTATTCAAGCTTTATCCAATCTGTATTTTATAGGGAAAACCATCAAGCTTTTCAAACATTCTTGGGGTAGTGGTTTCACTCAAATTCATTTTTAGACGTGTTCTGCGCAGAATTCTAACATCTGTTGAAATAGCCTTCCTTGATTCGCATTAGTTGTCATAGTTAGTGGACGACCAGAGCAGCCTTTGCGTTGAGTTAGAACGCTTCCCGTACGTCGAAATTTTACAAGTCCTTATTAGTCAGTGGTGGCTTCGGAAGCTCTTCCCGAAATTAAATACGTTTGGATTAAATACTCAACATCTCAAAACCTTCCCCACGAAATTATTTGTTAATATAAAGTTAACATCTAAATTAATCTTAAAACGGCGACATGTTTCGACAAAAGACTTGTCATCATCAGGCTACTATAATAATATAATAGATAGGTTAACATAAAACTAGCAATAAAGTACTTAAATAGATTATAATGCTATGGAAACCATAACAAAATGGAATAAGAAAGTTACACAAGGTAATTATTACTACTGAAAGATATATAATTAAAATCGCCAAAAAACTGACAACATACAATTTAATTATTATTAATTTTATTAAATACATAAATGAAAAGTTTACCTCGAGTAGGATTTGAACCTACGACCTGTACTTTGCCAGAGTACTTATTCGTTCATAATAAGATATAATTTAATAATAAATTTTGAAAAAGAGAACAAAATAAAGACAGAAACTATCTGTAGCCTCCCGTGATACCACGACACAGAAGCTAGCATGATGAAGGCATTAGAAACCGATCACTCATTCGACCCAAACCAAAATGTTGATATTGTTCATGTCTGTGATAAAGATGTGAAATTACACAAGTTGGAAATTAAAGAGATAGTTCAACATTATGACCAAAACCCTGATCATTTATTAAACGAAGTAAACAAACAAAATTTTTAGTTTTGAACAAATAATTTCACTCATCCTGTAGCTTTAATTTGTCTTGAAGTTGGCAATAGTTGGTTTTGGATTATATTAGTTCATTTTATTCATCGGAGCCCTTTTGACTAGATGTGAATTAAACTTTATTACTAAATTTTAATTATTTTCTTTGTTTAAGCATAGAATTTTCGTAAGTTTTATATTATAATACTATTACAGTTTTTTTTTCACTTTTTCAATTTCTTCACTTTTTTCACTAGGTACTCAACCGTTATGTAAGTCTATTACGAGCTATTTAACGTATTTATGTAGATATTCTTTTTAGACTTACGATGTCTAAATTTTCGTTTTTTAAAACCTTATCTACGATTTAAAGATAGGTTATTTAAACGTTCACTCTAATTTGTAGACCAAGACTTATGTCAGATTCGGTAGGGGTAGTCAGATGGTCCTTTCAATGCCTTCAGCCCTAAGAGTTCTTTTTTGTGGTGGTAGTAGAGACTACATGCTGGAGCAAATTTAAATTCTAAATACTATTGTAAGTAAACTTGATTTGCTTAGTTTTTCACTTCAGGGGTACTATTGAAGTTGCCGACCTTTTACTTTAGTGCCTTCAGCATACTAGTTTCTGTGTCGTGGTAGCAGGGGAGGCTACAGACAGTTTCTCCCTTTATTTTATTGCTTCTTTTTCAAAATTTATTATTAAATTGTATCTTGTCACTTTTTCGGAGGTTTTAATTATACATTTTTCAGTAACAATTAACTTGCAACACACTCAATCGGATAGTCAAAGCAATAGGACGTGTTTAAGGTAGCTCCAGCTTCTATCTTCGGTTAGTGAAACACATACGTGTTAAAATGACAACTCCTAAATCAATAAAGTACTGTACGTTAAGGGTAAGCTTTTGAGCAGATTTTTATACCCAGCGGTTTGAATATTAATAATAAACAAAGATAATAATAATCTAACCAGTAGAAGTTTTGTAACGTGTAAATGGCTCTTTGGTTGTAAAATGAGCGAAAATAACGTTTAGGATTGCTATAGTATTGAATTTCACCGAAAAAATACGCCTCTTTTAAACCCATACCAGATGTGATTGTTAAAACCCGTAAAATTGTAAAGTAAACTTAAAGCGTAAATACCACCCTTTTGTCTAAGGATTGAACTCAAACAGGTAAATATTCTTGCAATAATAATGAGAACTAATAAAAATAAATTATTTTATCCCACGGTAGCGCGGGGTAAAAAAAATCATAAATACGTATCTGTAACTGTAGGAAAAATACCAGATGTGATTCATGTTTGTAATTAACCCCTTTCTATAACAAATCCTAACGTAAGCATCGTCATAAGAATTGTTTTATTAGCTTAAATGAAAAAAATAAGTAGCTAGATCAAATCCGTAATCCAAAATATAAAGAGAAGCAAATTAATAGATAAAATAAATAAATAACTAGCTCTAATTTGTAATCGAAATTCTAAATTAAAGTAATTAAATAATGTTTCTTTTCTCAAGGTGCGTTAGGGAATAATCTTTTTTAAATAGTACGATATTACTGAATCTTTATCGTTTTCAATATTACTAATAAACAAAAATAATAATTTAAACAGTAGAATTTTGTAACGTGTGAAATGCCTCTTTAAATAAAACAGGCGAGTGAACAATATTTAGGATTACTATGGCACTGAACTTCTACGAAAAATACGGTTCCTTTAAAACCCAAGCCAGATGATTGATGAAACTCAAAATCGTACTAACACAAATATAAAATATAAAAGATGTGACTATGCAGGGCAGATCCGTATATAACCGGTAAAGTTTTGAACATTTTTTCTTTGTTTTCAAATTTGAAGGTTGATCAAACTCAAATTCAAAATTTAAGCTAACTTTCACCTTTGTTACTATGTTCGACCTTAATTGTAATTAATTAAATCTAAAAGTAGGCAATTAAAGTCGGGAGAGCTAACAAGGCCATTATCGTTGTTTATTCTTACCCTTCAATTGAATAAAAGTGAAATTTAGAGGATGGAAAACGTTAAGTTGTTACGGTTTGCGATAACAATAAAACAGATTTGATAAATAAATATTAAATTAAATAACAACGATCTAATTATAACTCGGAAATCTAAATTAAAAATAATTGAAGCATTTGGTCGCAAATAAATAACAGCAAGTCCGGTGAATGGTACGAGAGCCAGGAATCGCGTATGGAGCAATTTGGTAGAAACGTGATGTGATTGAAGGGTATGTAAGAGAAAAAAATGTATATGTGTATATGTACATTTAGATATCCATACAGTAAGTATACACTCTATTATTTATAATCTTTTTTGACTCTATCTACATTTGTACTTCTTACTTCCTTACGTGTTGGGGCAGTAAATAACTGTCCGTTAGTAGGACGATACCGTTAGTGGGGATTGCTACATCGTCCGGGGCACGATTTGGCTAGTAACCGGTCTGCGCGCTATGGTATTAGTCAAGAGAACAATACAATTGCCTGGTTCGACTCGGCTACAAATGGCGGTCAAGGTCGAAACAGACAGGCTCCGTTGCTGACGACTGTGCAAGGAATGGATGGCGTGTCGATACGTGGAAATTGCGAATGTAATGTACGGAAGGCATCTTGATATTCTGTATGTATCGGAGGCAACGCTCAAAAGAAAGGATGCTGTGAAGATGGAGGATGGCAGTCTAGCACTATGGTCAGGAGTTGAGAATGAAATGCATGGCGCAAAAGGAGGTGGGGTGATCGTAAGTGAAAGAGCGAAAATATGTGTTAAACAGTACGAATTGGTATCTCCCCGGGTAATGTGGGTTAGAATGAAAGTGGAATTTCGAAGAATGTTTCTTATTGCATGCTATGCACCTGTGAATGGAGAAAGAGACCAGGAGTGTGAGAACTTCTGGAACGAAGTAGAGAACGTGTTGAACGTATGCAAGCCTAATGAAAGAGTAATGATAGTGGGGGATATGAACGGATGGGTGGGTGTACAGAGAGAACGTACTGAATCTGTTCTAGGAAAGTTTGGAGACCAAAGAGTCAAAGAGAATGGTGAACGCCTGATGAACATCTGTGTGGAGAGAAGCCTGTCCATATCTAATTCGTGATTTAAGCATAAAAATGTACATATGTATACATGGCAAAAGATGAATCTAAAAGCATGATAGACTTGATAGTGTGTGATGAACAACTTAAAAACCTGGTGAAAAGACACAAAAGTAATGCGCGGATCGGAGTGTGGATCGAACCACATTTTGAGTGTATCTAGAGTGTGTTTAGGGCAAAAGTGTATCTGGAGAAGGAAAGCAAACGTAGTGCGAACGTCTAGAATTAGGGTAGACAAACTAGTGGATAATGGTGCGAGAATGAAATACACAGATGCTGTGAGTAAAGAGTTGAATGTAAATGAAACAGTGTGGAACGAACAAATAAAAAATGCTGATGCTGAAGTGCATGGATAAGCTTGAAAAACTGTGTTGTCAATTGTGCCGTACTGATATGCGGAAGAGCGACTGTGGGTAGACAGAAAAAGTGTGCTTGGTGGAATGAATTGGTAAAAAATACAGTATGTAAGAAAAAACATGTGTACGTGGCAATAATTGCTGCAAAAAATGAGACTTAGAAAAAACGACTGTATGTGGTGTACGGATTAAGAAACAAAGAAGCGAAGGGGGCAGTGAGAATAAGTAATGAGGAAGTGATGGCTGTGGAAGAAGAGAAAATGCAGAACGATTTTGAGGGAAACAAAAAACTCTTCTGAAAATGGGTCGACAGTACAAAACGTGGCCTAAAACAGAACGCTGCAGAGGTGATGAATATGCGCAACGAAATAGTATGGGACGACTGTGAAATGAGGAAATTCTGGCAAGATTCTTTTTGGAAAGCTGTACAATAGTGAGGAAAGTAAGACTGAAGGGTTAAATAAGGATAATGTTGAAGGAATGGTGAATTAAACTGGGTAAGATATTGGGAGTACCAGAAACTACACAAACTAAGATTTGGGATGTGCCGGGTGGCTTCATGCCAAGGAGGGGTTCTGTCGATCAGATGGTTGCTCTCCAGCTGGTGATCGAAAAGTGTTTAAGTGTAAAAAGGAAGCTATACTCTACGTTTGTAGATCTGGAGTATGGCGTAAATAAAGGTCTAATGAACGGAATAAGGGCAGAATACAACAGTAGCCGGGCATTTGTTAAGGTGAGAGGAGGTGTAAGTGAATACTTTAATATTGAGCAAGGAGTGTGACAAGGCTGTGTGATGTCACCGTGGTTGTTCAATGTGTACATGGATAGATGTGTTAGACAAGCATGTACCGGTACAAATGGTGTAATGGTTGGTGACATAGATGTACGGCTTCTGGTGTATGCAGATGACACAGTCTTTTTAAGTGACAGTACGGATGAGATACATACTGCTCTGAGGAAGTTCGGTACAGCCTGTGAGAGCATGATCCTAAAGGTAAACGTGAACAAAACTAAGTGATGTTCATTCGGGAAGGTGGAAAGGAGAGTAGAGTATTTACTCTGCAAGATGAGAATGTGGCGCCAGTGAACGAACTGGTATATCTGGGTAGAATGTTTACTGCAGATGGTACAATGGAGGGCGAGATTGGATGAAGGTTCAATGCTGGAAGTAAAGTGATTGGATGTATGTGGACGATAATAAGAAACGGAAGCATGAACCTAGCTGCGAAAGGAGCAATCTGTAATGTTGTGTTTGTCCCGTCAATACCTGATGGGTATGCCAAAAATAAATGCCGTGGGTATGAGATTCCTGAGAAGCAAATGTGGTAAAACGAGAAGGGACAAGATAAAGAATGAGTGCATATGACGGAGTGTGGCGAGGAAAAGACGATGAACAACGCAACATTAACGAATCAAATATATGTGGGTGAGGTTAAAGGTAAGGCCGTGTCTGGTAAATCGCGTAACACTTGGCTAAATACAGTAGAATGTATGATAAAGGAAAGAAAGATAAGGAGTTTTAAAAATAAAATGGCATGTCAGAGACAATGTATGAACCTTGCGGAAGCTAGGGGCGTATGCGTAGATTGTCAATGAAAAATAAATAAGAGACAGGGATTGTTTTGCCTACCCTGTAAGGGAATGACGTGAAGGTTAATTTAAGTTATAACTTTCTATTTTATTCCATTTTGTTATGGTTTCCATAGCATTATAATCTATGTAAGTACTTTAATTGCTAGTTTTATCTTAACTTATCTATTATATTATTCTAGTAGCCTGATGATGACATGTCTTTTGTCGAAACATGTCGCAGTTTTAAGATTACTTTAGATGTTAACTTTATGTTAATAAAGAACGTACATTTCTGTATTAGTCGAAATAATATTCAATAATAAAAAAAAACTTCTTGCGTTGTGAGCACGATTTCAAATTTGTTTGACAGTTTAACAGCATGACTATTTGACCCGATTATATTTCATAAGCTTCCTGATTTCCATGTCCTTTTGTTTCGCCGCAATTATTATTATTTGATTATTATAATTATACTGTGCCAATACTGTACTATCTTCTTCAGTAAGAAACGTAGAAATAAATGTGAATGGCAAACAAAGTTAATATAAGAATTGTAACTTTATTAAAAAACACGTAATTATACTCTGAATTGGTAACTATTTATTTATTGTGGAAAATCGAGAAAGATTGCATTACTAATATCGTTCCGTGCGTACCAAATAGAAGGTGAATAACTGTGTTCAAACTTCAAATACATTCTGCTCACTTTTAATTAAAGTAACAAAAATATGAGTATCTACTTACCTCCAAATAAATGTATTGCAACGAAGTAAGATCGCTTAAAGCAGCCCAAGGTGGTCTGGTTACTCCATTATAATTTAAATTAAGTTTTTGTAACGTCAGTAAATGTTGAAAACTTCCTTGAACTAAATTATCTTCAAGCATATTATTACTTAAATCCAAACTTAGTAACGAATTCATGGCAGGCCAAAATTTAGCTGGAAGACTTTTAATGTAATTGTTTGACAAATCCAAGTGGCTCACAGAAATTGGTAGTTGAAATAAAGTTTCCAGTTGATTTCCTCTCAGCGTTAAACTTCTCATACTAGATAAACGTGCTAAACTGCTTCTAGCTACGTCTCTTAGTTTATTGTAACTTAAATCTAACTCGAGCAACGTTGGTAATGTACCGAAAGTGCCAGGCTTTATACTTTCAAGACTATTGTTACGTAAATTGAGGTTTCGTAACGAAAATAATGTTTGAAAAACAGCGTTAAATATATCAGTTAAATTGTTAAAAGACAAATCTATTGTGTGCAACTCGTATAATTTTGGAAATGTGTTTTTTGGTATCTTAGTAATTAAGTTATGTGACACATTAAGTATTTTTAATCCAGTCATATTGTGTAAAGGTACCTAAAATAAATTATTACAGTATTTATGCTACTAATAATATACTTACCAAACTTAGATCCGTTAGAAAATTATAAGATAAAATCATTTCAGTCGCATACGTCGTCGAATCGAAAGTCTGTTTTGAAAGGTTTGTTATGGCGTTATGTGAAAGATCTAATACTGTGATATTAGCGCAATTTTCAAAAGCGCCTTTTTCAATTTTTATTATCTGGTTGTGTGAAATGTTGATGTGAGATAAATATATATCTTTAAATGCGAGTTTCTCTATTAATGTTACATTATTTGATGAAATATCAATTATCTGAAATAAAAATAAATATATAGATTATTAACATAAAGATTATTATTATTGTTTGTACTTATTTTTATAAATATTTTATTTTTAAGTTTATTAACTGTCATTATTCTTTATAATTTGATAATTATTTATGTTATATTTTTATTTTACTTGGCCGTTTTCAAAGGACTTCACATTCTCAGTACTTTAATATTTAATACTTTTATGTTTATCTGTAGCCCCAAGCAGCAAACTTTGTATTGTTCACGAACCAGTTGTCCTTTTCGGTTTGTAAAATGAAAAACTTTTTATTAGAAATTCATATTTTTCATACAGTTTGTTTGTTGAATGTCATAAATGTTTTTGCTTGCAAAGAATTTTAAACCTTTAGTCTTCAAATCTTGTTAGTCTTCAAATCTTCATAATCAAATTACTATAATTCCAAATACTTTCACTTTATACTTTATCAAATTTTTATCTCAAATTTCAAACTCTCTCTCACTTTATAATTATCAATTGCCTCCCATTTTCATTCTTGGTTTCATTAAAAATTTTCAATTAACAAACAAACTAATCCTTATACTAAATTACAGCTAACTCTTGATTTATGATAACTATAAATATTTGGCTAATATTAATTCTAACTTTTCAAATCATTATAATTGTATTTACCAGCTTCACTACAGTTTTTCGAGATTAAAAATTGTGTTCAATTAAATCAAGTGTGATATTTTGTTAAACTTCAACTTCTTAAAATTTTGACTTTGAGTTCCTCGATTGTACCTATATGACTCGAATACAATTAGCATTTAAATTTCAGGAAATTGTAATACCTTAAGTTAATAATCAAATTTATTTGATATACAAATATCCGAATCAAAAAATTCAAGGCTTTTAAACATTTACATAACCTATTGAGTTTCTGGCGGTATGAGCTATTGAACATCTTATTGGAATAGCAAGGCATTGTTTAATATCCTCGTCTAAATTAATTCTGGAATGAGACTGTCTCTAAGTTTGAATGCTCGGATGTTACTGTTACACGGTTATTTTCAACTCAAAAAATATGGAATAATAATAGCAAAAGATCCTACTCCACACCAAACAACTTTTGGATTATGAGTTCTGTGTAAGATTTCAGGTATTTAAATTTGACCAATAGCTAAAATTCTGTTTATTAACCATGCCGTTCAAACGAAAGTTTGTAGTTCGTCATTCCGAGACTTGAATTGCTCCTTGATGTAAATCCAAAATTCTTGACAAAATGCTAACCTAACTTCTTTATCTTGATTGCTAAGGTGCTGTGCCATTTGGTATTTATGGATGAAATTTTAACTATGAAGAATTCGATCTAAGTTCTTGATATTCCTAAATAAGGGTTTGTCGATTAAGGACCTTTTAGGACTTTGTAAACGCAATTCTAACTCGTTCAATATTTTCTGGTGTATGAACTGTTCTTCGACGTTCAGGCTTCTTCAAATTTTGTACAGAACCATTTTCACGCCAATGACGAACCCATAACTTAACAGTTTTACGATTTGGCGCGTGACCCTATTGTGTTATTAAACTGACACCGGAATGCACGCCTAACTTCTTCTATCGAATTGCTTCTTATGTAAGTTTCTACAAAAAACACACGTTGTTGGACTGAGTAATCCATGAAAGTTCAAACGGATGTTGAAATAATGTCTCAAAGCACAAAAATTATTAATTTATAACTTATTTGTGACAGGCGCCAACCTGTTTAATAATTAACTTAAATCCCAAAGACTACAGAAGATAATCCCACAGAGAACAACTTATTTAGTTATCTCGTAGAGAATTTATTAATAAAATAAAATGGGTAGTCGATTATGGGGAACCCAGTATATTTTCAAACAGTAGTACAAATTCATACCTCTTATTATTAACATCGCTTCGCTCTACCAGTAAAACTTAAATTTATCATAATATATTCCATAATCATGCAAATGTGATTTTATTGCATATTCGCTTAATTATACTAATTACTACAGTTATTCGGGCAATTAAAATTGTATTATAAGTAAAGCAAGTGTAATATTTGTGTGTTAAACTATGTACTATGTAAAATTATCTAACTCTAACTCTAATTGCAAGTATACCTGACTAATACGAAATAAAGCGAAGTTAATTCTTCAGGATAATTGTGAAACTACTATTAATTAATAATCAAATTTATTTGATATACAATATCCAAGCAAAACAATTATCAAGGCTTTTAATTATGTTAACATAAACCCACTTCGTTCGACCAAGCGAACACATATTGAATGAAATGTTTTGAAGACACTCTTTTACATTTTTATGGTCCATAACAAATAATTGTGAAGACTTTAAAATGTTGAATGTCGAAGATGAATGTAATAGTTGTACTTAATAATATATCAAGCAAACATTTATTGAAGTTAATAATATGAATATAGTATGCAATTTCCCATCAGTTGCGCATATATACCATGAATATACTTCCGTAATTTAAGGTGTATTAAACTGCTCTCAAAGCTCCAATAGCTCAATATAAATCTAATGGAGAACGCTATACGAAAGTTATGGAGAGATTTGCTATTCCGCTTACCGAATTTCTGTTTTTAAAAACTGTCATTATTGTTTGTATTGTGCTTTACTAAACGACTTTAATTTAATCAGGTTAGTGTAAATATAAGATGTTTGTTTCGTAACGCGTAACGTAATAGTATGTTACATCATAAGCGTGATAAGTAGCATATTACACACGAGTGTATTATTATAATTATGAGCGACCCAAAACGAGGAGTGCCTTAATATAAACGAATGCGTAATAGGCTATTTATCACCAGTGTTGTGTATTATAATCCTATAGAGTATAAGAGGAGGGACCTATCAGTAATACGAAACTATTACTCAGTAACTCTTTTATTATCTTTGAACGTGTTATATACGTACCTAATTTTGTAATGAACGATCCTATAAAAAAATAAATTACTGTTTAAATATATTACAGGATGTTATGGTTCATTTCAATTCCCACATTAAAAATTAAAGCTAAAATTCGACTGAAGAAATTAGAGCTAGTTGTAAGTTACCGCGAAATTAAACAAACTAACCAACTCTATTTATGGTTACGGATGATATGAAACTTTATTTTATTAACAGAAGTTCTAAAGTAATGGTAAACTTAAATAAAGTACTAAGTAGTATATGTTAGTTGAAGGAGTTACTGATATATTCTGTATTTTGACCTGTTGAAATTTATTGAAAAATGTTTGCAGCTTACTTAATGGATTATGATTTACACTGAAGTAAATATGGATTTTGATGTCTTTGGCGAAGCTTCCTAATCATAAATAATACTTTTCAATTTGCCACTTTCAACAAATTCTATGCTAAATTGTAGTGGCAGTTGAGCCTTCATTAAACAGAGAATTATCAATGATTGTCTGCTACGTTTTATGACTAATATATGATTTAAAAGTCAGCAGATTACTAACTTCATCTATTAGAATGGTGAAGTAAATTTATAACTCATATATGATTAATATAGTCACAGATGACTAATATAGATATATATGATATATACCGCAAGATAAATAACTTAAATCTAATGATTGCAATTAAGAAATGTTAAATATGCCCTCTTTAATAAATACTGTGAATGTTGTACCTACCCCATTTATGAAATTATTATAAGGTTAGTTTTATTTCAATTAATAAAACAAACAGTTGCAGAAACAATATATAATGAATAACGTAAATAATTAATATACCTAAGTATGTATAATTTGCTTATTTTGATCTTGTTAAAATAAGAAAAAAGTCATAACCTAAATACACTTGTAACATATTGATAGATTAGATAATATCGTAAGTTATTATCTAATAACCTATTTTTTATTAACTATATAGCCCACGAAATCCACCGTAACAATAGCACATAATGCATTATCAAATAAGTTTCATGCAAAATTTACATAGATTTGAAGCAAGTCATATTCGATACTTCATAATTTTCCGATTTCTATTTTAAACCGTATCTAACAAACAAGTATTCATTAGTTCTTTAACATTATTAATCCACTAGACGAAGAAGTGTATCAAGAAATCGCAGACACCATCGAACTGGTATTTCCGATGTTATCTCATTATATTCTTCATTTTTCGAAAATGAAAATTGCAATCTAATGCAGAGTAACGTGTTCTTACATAGTATTTAAAAGTTTGTTGAAATAACAGTATGAACATATGTTTAACTAAAATCACATTTTAACATACCTAAATGAAGTGCTTTTACAAGTAATAAAGAGATTATATATGTACTAAATATTTCAAATCCACATGAAAAAATATAATTTTAAAGAAATACAGTTAATGACTATTATATCGAACTTCTGTTCATTCATTAAAAACCATTTCTATAGTTATCTTTTAGTTTTGCGTATAGCAAATAAAAATGTACAATCAGTCACATGTTGTCATGTGCGAAACCTTCGCGAATTGCGGGCTCACATGACATACACTGAAGTTGACTGTGATCCTTCATTGTGTATAAAAATTATAATACATCGGAACTAGGGAAGTACATACAGTATAAGTTTGAATCGATTGTGACTTGCCTCCTCGATAGCTCAGTTAATCACCACTCGAGTTAATCTTTTACTGTATGTACTTTAAACGTTAATTTTAAAGAAATACAGTTAATGATTATTATATTGAACTTCTGTTCGTTCATTAAAACCATATATATATATATATATATATATATATATATATATATATATATATATATATATATATATATAATATATATATATATATATATATATATATTAAAAAGTATCTATAAATAAGAGAAGCCATTACTAAAATCTGTCGTTTAGTAAGGTGTATTGCCTAACCAAAATTTATCGAATTTACAACGTTTATTGGTACGCAACATGCCTGAGGCAATACACTCTTCATTTACAACAAGTACAACTACCTGCAAGTTTTGTAATTTAAATCAAAGGTATCTCAACGTTTGCGAATCTTTGTCACATGACTTTCTGCCGTTTTACGTGGGTACCTACTATTATTTTCTAAAAACAATTCTACGGAATAAATGTACCACAGGGTCTTGAAACGCGTTGTGATATTAATAATAATGATAAGAGCAATAAAGATGATAATAATTTATTGCCATTTCAATTCTTACAAAATAAATGCCTTCATAGACGGATAGTCAGGTGCTCTTTCATACATAGACGTTCAATCTAATGAATACACAAAAATCTGCAACCTGCTACCTGATATTTATTATGGATACTTTTATTAGAGTTTCGGAACTTAGAATGAAATATTCAAACAAACCAATATCAAAATAATAGTTTTAAAATTCTATGTGTTCGTACAGTTAAAAAAAACTTTTTACACATATTATGCTCCTTTTAAATGATTTAATTTTTTGCTTTTTAAAGTTTCTAGGGGTTTTGATGTTCTCAAATTTTGTGCAAAAAGTTTTAGAGTTTTGCATAGTTTGCGTTTCATTAAATGCCGAATTAGAGACAATTTATGGCAGTGGCAATATGAACTTCATGCAACCAATTGGGTTCTGAAACATTTACAATATCTATACTACTTAAAATTAAATTTTTCATAAAATTTAAAGATGATTGATGTTTGAATTAATCATCAAAAAATTTAATAATGTTGTTAATACTCTAACCACAGTGGGCGACGGCTTTTTTAAAAACGCAACACGGTTCCCCAATAGCTCTTTAGTATTATAAAGTTTAATAGTACAATCCTTCTAGGAATTTACCTGATGATGTAATTACAAACGTCATTAGTCTCGCGATGAGACAGATGCTCAAAGACAGCGCAAAGGATTACGGTTAAATTAATTATACAAAAAGTACGTAATATACATAGTTAAAAACATACAGCATGTACTTTATATTAAAAACTCAGTAAAAAATGGTTCCATCTTAATTCAAGAAATTTACAAAATAAGTTATATTTAGAAAAAGACCGCGACAGAAATATTGTAGTGAGACCACTTACAGTTTAATGTAGGAATGTAATAAATTTAATAATAACAATTTAATAATTAATCTACCTATTATGGGGATATTCCCGAAAACGCTAATTACCATTTATTCACTACAATTTAACTAATTAAGGCAATCCAACCGCTACAGTCATATTATTGTCATTAAGAAAACTAAACGTGACAACCTTGCAAGTACTTTTAACAGAGTTACCATAAACATTTCCGTAAATTTTCAATGGATGCCAATATTTGAAGCACATTTAAAAGGGCGCCTAGCTCTGGCTAATAAATGGTTTTTAGTTGTATCAAATTATTTTGTGAAATTTAATGAAAATCTTTTATATCAATTGAAAGACACCCCAGAATAAATTTATGAGTAAGTTATAATACGGCGGAACCCTACTTCTTCACTCAAAATTCAATAGGCTCCTTCTATTAGTATACAGAGATCCATGGTTACTATTCATTTCAATTAAATGTGGCAACTGTTAAATTAATTTTGACATCATTATTTATACATCAGATTTGAGGTTAGTGAGAACCGTACTTTTGGTGTGATAATAAAACACCCCAAATCTAGGGGGAAAATAAAAAAATAGATTATATAATGAATGTATATATAGGAAAGTCTTATGCTAAAATCTGAAAACCTGTTTTGACTTTTTGAGACACACTGAACTGTAAAAAATGGTTTCTGTTAGATTTACTGTTGTCGGTTTGGTATAATTTTAAGTTATTTAATTTGGAAAAATGTATCATTGCCCAAGGGACATTCGGTTAGAAAATTTTTGCCTGATGGCATTTTTGACAATCAAGTAACAAGCTAGAGAAACGTAAATTTAGCTAATGAAAGTCTGAATTATAAAAATATTCATTCCACGAGTTGTACTTTTGTAATCATATAGCACCAAAATACAATAATTATATTCAATTTTATGTCAGTTTCTTAATCAAAGCTGAATTATAAAAATAATCATCCTACGAATCGCATTTTGCAGAGTATTCTGAGTACTAAAATAATTAAACGATTTTGTCAATTTATTAACAAAATGAAAATGAATTAATTAACTTGTTGACATGATCGTCACTGTGGTTTGTGAGGTTAAAAATACCATTTTTTAACCTAATGGGAATGTTGACATAGTGTGGATTTCAGGAGTAAGCTCAATTGCATCTCAATTATGATTTGTTCTTAACTTGTATGCATGAAATAGTTAATAGTAACACCACGACTGGGATGATTATTGTGATAATTCAGGATGATTGATTAACTAAACGAAATTATCACCAGTTGCGCACCATTGAGTGCTATTTCCTAAGAACAACATAAATTTTGAATTATAAACATAGTCATCCAACGCGTTGTATTTTGCAAGACTATTCCATGCGTATAGTACTCGTATAAAAGCAATAATTATATACAATTTTATGTCGGTTTATTAATCAAATTAACAAAATGAAAATATGAACAACATCAATAGATTACTTATTTTGTTGACGTCATCTTAACTATGGTAACCATTCTCAATTAGAATTGGATGTTAACCTTTATTCATGAAATAGTCAAGTGTATAACATAATATAAGATTAGTATTAAGTATGTGACATTTGTCCATATCCATGGTAATATAAAGTTCATAATTGTTCATGTTGCCAGATTTACTATATATATATATATATATATATATATATATATATATATATATATATATATATATATATATATATATATATATACAAAATGTTTCACAAGAAGAATAAAAATTAAAACTAGTTATTTTCCACACGAAAATGTAAATTGTAGTCTTAATATTCATTATAATCGTAATAAATAAAAAAAAGTTCTTGAGTTTCTTTTGAAGAGAACTTGATATTTAAGTTACTTAAATTTTATTACATTGTTGTTATGGTAACATTTTCAGTCAGGTATAAAATTGAGTACGGGAAATACGATTTACCAGACTCGTCTTCTAAACTATCAATTTGGGGAGTGAGGAGTAATTGCGCCCACCTAAGAAAAATCATTTATACATTCTACACCGTAAGCTCAATTAAATTGTAACTTGGGGGAGGTATTGCGATTACTTAATGTTCAGTTTAATCCAAATTGTGTTGTAACATTCAAGAACGCAAACATATTTAGTAATTAAAAACATGCCTGAGCGGAATTGCCCACCCGAGTGTGGGTGTGGCGGTACAAAATATTGTGGGGATCCAAACTATCATTACTGTTGTCATCCCGCTCTTCAACTTCATCCTCTGATGAACTACTTTCTGGTTTAGTAGAGATTCGTAGTCCATTTTTTATTTGCTTTTTGCTTTTATTTCCTTGTCCGCTGTCTTTCTGTTCTGCTTCTTTATGAATTGATTTGTAGGGAAAAGAAGTTAAGATTAATCATGAAATTTGTTTCGCTTCGTAGACGGGGATGAACCTGAGGGTTGAGGAATTGGTGATGTGGCATTAATTAACAGGAAATATTCCGGTCGTCTCAAACCCTTTAATAGTTTTATAGATTGTTGCTACATGACCATACGCTCTGGGAAATGGTGCATGGAGATAAGATAGAGTCAGCTCTTGATTGGGATTTGATTTCATAAATAATTGGCACTCGTAATTATGTCCAGAGTTCAAGGGCTCATAGAACGTAACCTCAAGAGGTTGCATACGGTGGGAGCTATGTAGCGGTAGCGATAGCGCTCTTGCGCCATTTTGGCGGCAGTAGATATAAATTGGCAATGAAGTGTGACTCCCCTACCTAATTAACAATTCCTCGAAGAAAAAGATAATATTAATATTTAGTTTAAATGGTAACATAAGTATAGGACGGTTTTTGTAATAGTGTAGTTATTTATGGTTCTAGGCAGTAAAGTTTTTAAGAGGAATGTGGAATTCAGATGCTGAGACCCGGTAGGACCGATGCGGATACGCCAAATGAGTATTAAAAAGGATACTTTACTTCAATTTCTCATACCACGTTATTTTTTAAATTGGAAGTGATTGCATTTGGCACATAAAAAAAAAATTGTCCATATCTACAAATATATATTAACTCTTCCGTTTACATTTTACAGTTGAAGATTGTCATTAAACTTGTCGAAATTTATAATTTTATAATATTTTATGAAAAACGATTACAAAAAATTATATTCGTAACTCGTGCGCTGTCACGTTTCTTAATGCTGTACAATACATTTCTTTAAAGTTGGATAGCGTTAAAGTCATTCCTTCAAACATTTTGTGTATCTTGAAGAATGACTTGAATAGAGAAATAATTGGAGCAAATTGTGTATTTACCGGAATACAACAGAACCAATACAGGACTTTTTTCAAACTAAATTCTGAATTTGAAGATTCACCAGCCAAACTAATAATACCTAGCATTTTGATGTTATGCCTGGCTTATTCTAGTGAATGGAATAACAATCTTTCTTAAGTAGTATTTTTAGTCAAATAATTAAAAATAAAATGATACTTATTATTAACTCCTCGTTAACCATCGTTAAACTCGTTTATTACCATTTATTGATTTTTTATTATAGAATAGTAATTAGTTTTATGAAATTTTCCCAATTAAACTGTCCACAGAATTAATGGTAGCCATTAAGTTATTGTACCAACCATAATTAGAGTGCTATTTATTATTACTTTAACGTTTCGTCTAAGAGAGAGAAATTCATCTTTATACGCAAGCAAGAATTCGACCCATGAGCGTGCGTTAGCTCGAAAGTGGAAACACTTTTCACGAGTTCTATAATGACATTTTGCTCGAGTGTGAGATATGATGTTTTATCGTCTAGGGGCACAGAAGAAATTAATTTCACTCAAACAAATACCTAATGTTCGCTTGTAAGAATTGTATCATCGTGTGAACCATTGTTCATAGTTACCAAGAGTTGTGCTATTTAAGAAATAGACAATTTATTATTTTGTTCACAACTTTCATTGATTTGCACGAAATTAGTAAAAATAAAATTTCTACCGGAACACATTCGATTGGAGGCCGAAGCGGCCGTCTCCAATTTACATGACTTGATCGTAAACATGTAAAGATGGTCATGTAATTGTAGTTTCATGCTAAAGAATTTTTTAATCAAGTTGTATTAATTTATGAAAGAAACTTTGGCGTTCTTTTTCATGCTAAACAATGTTTCCAAGTAAAAACAAGAGTTAATATAACAACTACAAATTGACTAAATTAAATTATTCTAAATTTAACAGAATTTCTTGAACAAAATTGGTGCATACTCTTACACAAACCACTCTTTCGTTCAAAGCAAATTTAAATCAATCCTTAATGAAATTCCTAAATTTAAATCAGTCCTTGGTAAAATCTCTGAAGTACTCAATTTGATAATGTTCAAATCAACTTTTCTATTTTCTACGTCATTTTGTAAATTTAAATAGGTTACTGATCAAATAGCAAAGATTATTAAGAATTAATGTTTAAACTCAAAATTAAAAACAAGAGTGCCATGACAATATTGCCTTGAAAAAAGAAAAATTGTTTGTACCAATTGGTTCGATTCAGTTTAAACCTAATTTGTGTTTTAATTTATTCAGTGTTGAAATTGACTCTAAATATTCAGGAAATGGTTTTAATGGTAATTTATTCTTGAAAAATGTCAAAAAAATTGCTTACTGGCAAGATATCCCGATGCAGAAAAAAAGCCGCGACCTAAGGCGTTCAAGATCTTTTACAAAGATTTGAAGAAACAGGTAGTATTAAATTAAAAAACGGAAAGTAGCTAATAAAACAGTGACAAATGATGAAAACCAACTTAGTGTTAGTTACAATCCAAGAAAATCCTCATACAAGTACTTCACAAATATCACATATGACTGATATAAAAAATCTAGCGTGAAAAATAAATGCCCGTAAATACCATGGACATCATATCTTCATCAACAACTATATGGTCAAGATTTTGAACGAAGAATTAATTTTTGCAACTGGTTTGCAAAAAAATTGCAGAAGTTCCTAATTTTCTCAAGATACTATAACCGGCGAGGTGTATTTAAATTTTTAAGAGATGTGCTACCTAACCTTGTTCAAAATATTAATGAAGGAGTTTATGGTAACATGTGGTTCCAACATGATGATGCACCCGCCCACTACCACCGAGATCACCTGATCTGGCCCCACTTGATTTCTTTTTGTGGAGTTACGTAAAAGATTATGTGTACAAAGAAATTCCAACCACACCGGAAAATATGAAGGAAATAATCAGAGATGCTTTTCAAAATATCACATGGCCGACATTAGAGTTAGTAAAAATAATTTTTGAGCGACGTGTTAATAAATGTATTGAAGATCATACTAGAGTGTGTGAGTATGCGTGTGTGCGAGTGTTCGTGTGTTTATGATGCGCTCTATTACAATAGAGGGGGGGGGGCACTTTTTAATTCGAAATGATGCGCACCGTATTTTTCCAGAGTCTAAAATCCACTTCCCCGGAATATCGTTTTCGGTGTTGTTCCCACTTTTTTTTGGAATTTTTGAAAATCAGACGAAACTTCCCTAAGACTTGTTGTCAACAGTACAGTGGTTGAAAGCGCAAAATTTCAGAATTGAAGACATATATACATGAGTTACCCAAATTTACTTTTGAACTTCAGATGACAGGCATCTAAGCACCTCTCCCGTCTGCCCTTCGGCCCAAATTGCGCTAGAAACTAGTTCAAAACATCATTAAAAACAGAATTGCTTTTTTAATTGATCTACTATTAGAGATACAAGAGGAAGTAGAGGGTGCAAGCATACCACCACTTTGGCATCAATTAGCCTACTTCCGCAAGTTCTAATGTAATTCTGATAAAATGTGTTTTTTTCCACTTTTTTAGTGAGCAAAACGAGCACTTGATTTCTAGTGAGCAAATTTTGTTGATAGGATACTATGCCTGAGGTTGCTATGAAAATCATACTATACCTGTTTTGACCTTTCGCCATAACTGCACTGTAAACATTTACACCGTACCAAACAGTTAGTGTATTAAATTTCGTGTAATGTTTAAAACGCGTACATGTACTACTGTTACATATTTAATGAAATTATTGGATGAGATTCTTGTCCACACTACCTTACTCAGTGTTTACGTCCGTATTTTTGGCAGAATGTGTACGTCAATGTCACATGCACGATGACATCGGCGCATTTTCAATAATTCTAATAAATCTGTCACAGTACAAGTTACAAGAGCCAGTTATTGAACTGCTAAATAATTGATAGCCCCTTTGCTCACTGGTGCTAAAAATAACTATTGTGTCAGTTTAAGCGTACGTTTTAAAAGAATGTCACGTGGTCGTTATTTTATCGAATATTTGCCGTTAGTTTCGAAATTATAAGTTATTCATTAATACCGAACTTCTGAAATGTAGTATAAGTGCATGAACCTGAACTAGATAATGTAAAACTTCTTGGAAGCTTTTAAATTGTAACGTTGTAAACGCCTTTAAAATCCCTATTCTGAAAACTAAATATAAGTTTTGGTTTGTTTATCAAATTTAGATGGAAGTTTGGCACCGAGCGGCAGTAAAATCCCTTTTATTAAGTTTGTTGAGAATTAAGTAGTTTCTTTGTAAATAATAGATTTTGTAAATTTTGTCAATCACAATAAGTATTGTCGTTAAAATTGCGTCAGTGGAAAATTACATATCACATCAAAATTGTTACTTTGTATTCAAAGATAATGTAGAAGGCACATATCGTAGTTTTTTTAAATGTTTTAGGCAACAGATTGGCGGAAGTTTTTCGATAAAATGTTTGGTCTTAAACAAAGAGTTTCGCTTTTAGATACGAGGCGTTAAGGGTTAGCGTCGCAATGAAATTAGCAACTTACAGGATATTAATTACATTTATAACAACCTGCTTGTTAAGATGTGTTTTTTTCGTGATGCAATTCTCCCGTCGGCTTTCGAGTTTAGTACTTTTGGGCGCATGTTAAAAATTTGAAGTAATCCTTTTTGTGATTGGTTAATCAAGGGGAAGGGGAATAAGGATTTAATGTGGCGGAAAGCGAATTATTCACGAGGGACTCTTAATGTAGACGCAGAGGTGTTAACAAATTAACGTTACCGCAGTCAGTGAATTATCGTGGAACGGCCTTACCTTAGGTCCGTGTTGAAAGAACTTCCGTTAGAAGAGACACAGTTTCCCTGATCAACCTTTTGAACGGAGTTTGTGTGTGTAGTTTTAACCAGCACGCGACTGATTTATAATTAAGTGCGGCTTCTCCAAAGTGAGTTTGTTAAGAATCCTAGAGGAGGTGGTTAGCGTTGAACATAGTGCTTTCCCTGTTCTATGGAGTGATTATCGCTGCGGCAGGCACAAAACGTCCGTTCCTAAGTTCCCAGACATTCAGTTCATACCTCGTCGGTAACGAAAAACTCGCTGTAAATAATTAAGCTTTTCTTTGTTTTTAAAGGTAATAATCGCCGTTCAGTATTTGTATATAAATAGAGTAAAGTTAACAAGTAAAGTGTAAATATAAACGTTACCAAATCGTACAACCAGTTGATGCATTAATCAAATCGCAACCTGCAAGCTGCAGCGCCTTGCCGCTTTCTTTCACTACAGAGATTCAAGTGTAGTTGCAACGTGGACAACATTTATGCCGCCCCTGCAGAGTCCACCAGGTGGCTGCATAACGAAAGGAGCTAAATTATAGGAGCCAATTGATATAAAGGCTGATAAAATTCAAGTTAATCATTTCCGTTCATATTGTTGCTGTGTATACAAGTTTATTTTTTTCTTCTGCATTTTCTTCTATGTGCTAACGGTTGAATATCATGTCCTTTAGGATCAATATTCTTAATATTTTACTGTATAAATTTTAATGCAAGCGTATTCATCCGTGTTATAATCAAAATGTATATGAGTTTTTTTTTTTGTTCTATTGACTGCTTTGTACCGAAGTTTTATATTACGATTGCGTTGAAAGGGGAACGCAGGTTATTTGTTATAATCATTTTAACGCGTTATAAGAGTAAAATTTACAGTAACTTAGTAATTGCAGACGTTGAAACTAGCTAGTATCACTGCATTTTAGGCAAGCAAGGTAATATTGTGGAAGATCTACGTAACAACACCAGGTTATTTTGATACTTCTGTGTGGGTTTATTTATAATATACAGGATAATGAACTTATGTTTTTTTTAATGTGACTCCAGCTGTGGAACCCATTTTCTATACAGCGTATCAATTACGTGCATTTTAGTTGTTTGTTTTGTTATTTAGTTGAGATACCCGAATTAATGCCAATATTTTTTTGCTGTTTGTATTGAGTAAAGTAATTATGTTCGAACGATTAACAACGGATTATTTTCATTATTACGTACTATTTAACAAAAAATGCGTTAATGCATTATTTTTATGAATTTGAGTATATTTGGCAGCGATATAATTTCAAGTGGTTGAAATTTGAATTATAATTTCATTGAAAGTCAGATCTATTAAGTAAAGTGATGTAACGACAGAATGATCTTTTTTTAATCGAATTAGTGACTGACTTTGAGGCACGTAATTATTTAAGATGAACGATCGATACTTTTGTAGCCTTACAGGTACAGCGAACATCTGCGAGTCCTACAACCGTCTGTGATTACGACCAAAGGTAAGCGGGATATTTTGGTATTTAAACGAGCTGTGAACCTTCGTAGTGAGACATTTCAACCCCGATTGCGTGATTTCAAATACTCAGGCGCCTTTTCTGGTTTTATGTCAACAACTATCCTATGATGCGCGAAATTAAGCAACACCTTACCCACCCCAACCACTGAGCAGTCGAGCAACCCCCAATTTTACCTGTTATCCCATTTTACGGACAGTTTATACCGTAACAATTATTATAAATCCTGAAAGTATATTTTCATATTCCTTGAAAATTATGAAATAAATTATTTTTATGTAAGCATGGTTAGAGGAGACCTTTATTACTATATTCATATTTTGAATTGAAGAATACTTCTCGGCAGAAAATAAATAATCCAAGTTATAAAATACAGAAATGTTGGGGATAGTATGTTGTTTCCAAAGAAATGGAGAATTTGAAATTTTTTGGCTTACCTCAATAAAGTTTAGCTGGAAAAACATTTGATAGTCAATTTTTGTTATAAAATTTCTTGCTAAATCGATTGTACCAATTTTAACAACTCCACCAAAAGTTCCACGTCCTACATCCGAAATCATGTTATCAGACAAATATAATCTTCTTAAAAATCGCATGCCTCTAAACGTGTTTGAATCTAATTTTTTTATTTTATTGTGGGACATGTTAAGAAGTTTCAAAACAGAATTCCTAGCAAAGGTGCCTCTAAAAATAGTAATTAATTAGAATCAAATTTTCTTGTTTTTTTAACTACCCACCTTTGAATATCTGTTATACCATTATGTGACGCATTAAACCAGCCCAATTTTACCAAATCCTGAATATGTGATCCATCCAATTTATTTATGCTGTTGTAACTCACATCTAAGACTTCTAGTTCGCGTAGACCTTTGAATTGATTTCGTTTAAAATCTTTCAGTTTATTTCCATGCAAATCTAAAGTTCGCAATTTTCTTAATCCTTGAAAAGTTTCAATTGATGGTGTTTCTAAAGGACCATTTGATATGTGTAATCGTAATAATTTGCCTGTTAAATGCGATTCAGTAAAAGCATCAGCGGGCAATGAACTTATATTATGACCTTCCAATCGTAATATTGTCAAGTTTCCTAAATTCTGTTTAAATATAAATATTGTCTACTTCTTCATTACAAATGTATATTTACCGAAAAAGCCAATTTTGGAAATTCAATCAGAGATGAGTTCAGTATATGTAATTCGTTTAATGTCTTGTTCACTCCTAAAAAGGTATGTTCATCTATAGTTTGTATAGGCGTATTTTCTATATAAAGAAGTCGTAACTGCACTTTATATAACAAACTTCCAAATAGGCGAGCTAAAAATAAATGTTGTATAATATTAATAAGTCAATATACAGTTATCCTTACCAATGTTGCATTTGTATATGGTTAATTTCTCAACTGGTATTTTGAATTCTGCTAAATTATTAAGTGCAATGCTCATTTTGGCTAGATTTGTATTTGTACAAGATACTCTAATTCCAATATCTGACTCTTCATCACACGCACAGGGACTTAAATACAATAAATTTTTAGGGCATTCATAGCGTGGTTTAGTTGGAATATATTCTGATTTTACGTAATAAATCGATAAATAAACTGCCACAACTTGTAGGATTAAATGCGTTCTCGAAACCATTTTCTGCGGAATCTAAAAAATAATAATAATAATATGGAAACATTGGAAATCAAAAATAGTAAAGGTATTTAATCTTGTATGTACATTCTCTATTCACAGTTTTTAAACACTTAGTTAATATTAATGTATGAAGGTAATAAAAGTGAAGTTCAGTATGCAACGATTACAAATTCTTAATTGAAAGTGTTTACAATTCGTCCACTCAACAACTGCAAGTAAAAGTGTGTATTATGAAATAAGAAAAAGTTCCAGGTGCTCGGGCATCGGATTTTGCAAAAATTTTGATTTCTTGTTTTTTCGGAACATTGAAAATAGAAAAAAATTATTAAATGTGATATGGCTCATAATTTTGTCTACCAAATTCTTCTCAATGATTTTTTGGTATCAAAATTCATTACCGAGATACAACCGATATTCTAGGTGCCCCGCAAGTTGCGCACTTGTATACAATCCTAAGTTTGAAGTCACTTGATTAATTAATCAAAAATTTTAACGATTTATCTAACGTTAAAATTTATGAAACTGATAAGGCGAAAAAAATACTCAATTTCCACGTTATCGTTACGCATTAAATAATTTGATTCAGCTGACTCGATGTTTGAGTCAATCCAACAAAAATCGACTAAATAAAAAGTAAATTTATAAGTATACAGTATAACTGTTTTACATTTCTAGTTTTCTTAAACACATATATTTATTGAATTAAAGAGATTATTACCATTTCACAATAGCCGGCTACGGACACTAGTTACACTTCTTTCAATATTCCTATTAACTCACAAGTTAAAAGACAGTATTCAATTTTGTATGCATATTACAATATTAAAATAGTTTGTTAAACCGAATGAATATGTATTCCAAATTAACAAATTATACACTTGCGTAACGGTTGACGTGTTTCACACATTTATCTTAGTTCACCTCAAAATTTGATGCAACTTTCTTGATCTTATTTTATTACTCCGTAATCACTGTACCAACAGTCACCGAATTTCACTGGAGTCTATACTCTTGCGTAACGGCTAACGAGTTTTACGCATTTATCTTAGTTCACCTCAAAAGTTAACGTAACTTTCTTGATCTTATCAAACGCGCACCAATCGTCACTGAATTTCACTGGCGTCTGGACATTTAGGACTTAAAACGCTTGTGTCAAAATTTGAATGCAGGGGCATGTGTTTTAAAAAAATGTAAGCAAATTATTTTTTTGAAGTTATTAAATATTATCGACCATAAATGTTTTCACAATTATTAGAACAAATTTCATTGTACATTTATGTTCTTCAATTTCTAACTAACAATTTTATTGAAACACAAATTTAGCCATATCTTAAATTGAAATTAATGAATTAAACATTTTTACTGGCACAAAATTTATTTTCGACATTTATTCCATTGGCGTGGAACAGGGGAATATCGTTCCTTTTACTTTCTATTTTTTAAGCTACTGGGAGAATTGCATTAATTTTTGTTCTAATCTTTTAATACCGTGTAGAAAACTTAACCTTTTACCATGCTAAATTTAACCGCTTTTGCGATAATTTGACCTTAAACAAACAAACTAATTCTAATTACTTAACTTAAAAACACAAACTTTTGGCGAAATTGCGCAATATTTCTCAAACAACATAGTTATGTACTATCAAACTGATTTATACTTAATATAATCAAAGGTTTTTACACGAAAAAAAATGAAAAATTGTAATTCTGTTTTTTGTGACTGTGAACTCATATTAGTTGAGTTGATTCGCCTATTCCCGCAATTTTTGCTTTTGTAGGTGAAGGTTTCGGACGCGGGCTCTGCTTTTGTCATCAGTCTTAGTCCTGAGAAGGACTGATTGTAGTCGAATTCATTCATTCAAGTCTGACACCTTAATCGCTGATCCACTGAGTAATCCAATATATATATATATATATATATATATATATATATATATATATATATATATATATATATATATATATATATATATATATATATATATATATATATATATATATATATATATATTATATATATATATATATATATATATATATTATAATCTGTACTTTGACTAGTTTATAATAATATTTAATATTGTTTAAAGCCAATAAAATAAAATAAACTATTATGATACAACACATATACTTCGATATCGGTTGATATCTTCATCAGTGACAAATTAAAATTAAAAGACAAATTAGACGTACCTACTTAAATTTTTTAAAAATAACGTCATATGTTGATAAAAGATTGTCCTGGCCTCTTTTAAAATTGCAAATACCTTTTTTATTAATTTTGATATATAACATTTCCAGTAATAAACGTTTCTCATAGTTTTATTTAATGCATAGAATTTCAGTTTTCTAATAATCAAAACTGTGCCCACAATCAATTGTATGTCTGGCCAAAGCGGTACTTTTTGGTTTCACTCTTATATCTGATCTATGTAGAATTAAACAATTCTTTAAAGACTGCATGTAAGTACCAAAAAAATTCAAGTAGGTATGTGTAATTTGTCTTTTAATTTTAATTGATCATTGACGAAGATATCAACCGATATCGAAATATGTTTCGTATCATAGTGGTTTATTTTATTTTATTGACTTTAAATCAACAATTTTATATATATATATATATATATATATATATATATATATATATATATATATATATTTCGACACTATATATATATGATAGTTTTCGACACTGCCAGTAGGATGTACGTGGCTTCGAGTTTTCGGCGAGTTGTATTCTCGTCCTTTGTCACTATTCGTATGTCATCCTATTGGAATCGGTGGTCTTCGTTCCAGACATGTTCGGCGATTCTCTTTGTTTCTGTTTCGCCTTTGCGGATGTTGTTCTTGTATTACTGATTTGTGGTCTACTCCTCTCTCCTACATATGATCTGCAGCATTCGCACGGTAGGTTGTATACGCAACTCTTGGAATTATGATGTTTATCGTGTAGTTTGGTCTTGGTTTGTATTTCCTTTAGCGTTCTTGTCAATTTGAAGGCAGTACGTATCTTGTATTTGCTGTCTATCCTTCGTATTTTGTCCAAGGTACCTGATGTTATGGTATTATCGCTGTGTATTTAGGTTCTTTTTTTTTCGGTTGCCCTTTTCTTGTTTAGGTTAGGTGTTAGAACGAGGTAGCTTCTTCTTTAAATTCTGGTTTTTATCGTATTTTAGCGATATTTTCTTTTTGAGCATTATGCTTCAGCTTTATCGCACAAGTATCTTGGCACGCCTAACTTGACGCTTTTATAGTGATTGGAGTTGTAGTATAGGTACCTCCCGGTGTGGGTGGGTGGGTTTCCTGTATACACGTGCCGTGAAATTGTTGTCATCGCTGTGTACAAGTACTTCCAGGAATGGCAGTTACTGTTCCGACTCTAAATCTATCTAATTTTATGTAAGGTGTGCGGCTATTGAGATGATCTAGGAATTCATCCAGCTTATGCTTGTCGTGTTGTCAAACTGCCAAGCTATCGTGCACATATTTGAGCCACATCCTTGGTTTTTTGTGAATTCGGATATGGTTGGTTCTCGAAGTCCTTCATGTATGTATTGCTCACTATGGGTGATAGTGGGGAACCCATCGCCATCCCAAACTTTTCTTGGCAGATTTTGTCTTCTACCTGGATGTATGTCGTTGTAATGCAAATTGTCAGAAGTTTCATTATTGTGTTTACCGAGAGTTACGTGCGTTCGTCTATTCGACGCACGATGTCGAAGGCAAATTCCTTGGTTGGATTCAAAGTTTCTGATGATTTTCGTGAAGGGCTGCACATTCTAGACCATGGACTCGGTTTTTCCCGATAAAGATGTGATGATGCCTGTCAGAGAGTGTGCTAATGGATGACAAGGAGAATTTCTCGAGCTCACAATTGGCTTATAGGAATTTTTTCCTTGCAGGTCTTTGGTAGGTCGTACAGGCGCCGAGGTTTGCTATAGTGTGGGGTGAGTTTAGTTTTCTGATAATCGTAAATAGGGGGGGGGAGGAACAACATTCTTCTGTGCTACACCAATGCAGAAAATAAATGATGTCCTTTGATATTACCGTTATGTATTTAGATGCGATAGTATATTCTTTTATAAAGATAGTTAGGTTTACGCAGATATTAAAAATTAAATAAACCATACATAGACTGTATGTTTGTACACATTGTTTACAAGCCAACAATATTTTCGAGTAAAAAGGTGAAAATGGCGTGGGGAGAATTAATTGATGGAAGAACGCGAAATTGCTGTATGCAGTTCACCATAGGTGTAATGTAAATAATTTGGCCATTTATTTTTTGGTCTGTGGGTTTACTTACACGTAGTTAGAATTTCGTGAAATAGGTTTTCCACGTACAATTTACAATAATATGTTGCAATGGCTAGTTTAGCAGATCTCACATTGTTCGTGAATTATAGTGTGTGGTTTGAGGGATAAACGTCTCGTAACTGGGTATCGATTACAACGGATGATTTGTTTTGCAGCAGAACCCGCCATTTTCATTGTATTAGGATTCTAAATTTAATTGAACATACCAACCTTCCGGTGGTGATTTTATTTCATGGTTATGTGTAATAGTCTTCTTACTACAACGTTGAAGTGAAAATTTAATTACATTATCAGATGTAGGTTGATAACCTAAAACTTACATACAGATTATTCCTCAGAAACCACTGATACATGAAGTTACTTATCTTTGCAATGCTCATAGTATAAAAATAAGAAAACCCTTCGTGTTGACAGGGGAAGTCGAAAATCTTATCGCTTTCCACTGTTGTTTGGAAATAAATTTATTTCTCCTTCAACAAAAAATTTTGGTTTGATACAATCCAATACATAACAGCAACTTAAATTACTCCACTAGCTATATATTAAAACAGATACATGAATAATTTTCAATTACAACTGCAAAGAGTTGAAATTGAGGTGTTTCGATTGTTATCAATTAATTATTAAACCAATAAACAGAGTAATTATTATATGTACAGGTCGTAGGTTCGAATCCTACTCGAGGTAAACTTTTTATTTATGTATTTAATAAAATTAATAATAATTTTTAATTACATATTTACCTTTGAACTTATTCGTTCATAACAAAAACATAATAATTTAATATTAGTCAAGTTGCTTTGGTATGTGTGAATCCTTGCGATATTGCAGGCTCACATTCCATTAATATAAGTAATTTGACTGTAATCTCATTATATTTAGAATTTACATCAGTTCTACATACATAAAGACAAAATTTGCATCGATTGGGGCTTGAACCTTGGTGGCGCAGTTGGTAGCGCGGTACTCTAGCAAAGTACAGGTCGTAGGTTGGAATCCTACTCGAGGTAAACTTTTTATTTATGTATTTAATAAAATTAATAATAAATTTTTATTATAATAAACAGAGTGTATAGAAGTAATAAATTTTTACCCCCCCCCCCCCGCCGTTATTTTTCTACGGAACTGTTTACTCTCTCCTACGAGAAACCGATTAGCAATACTTACATTATACTAGTGACCAGCCATCTTACAGTCTTCCTAGCTAGATCATAAATTACAAACACTGATAGCGATCCAGATTATGGCCATTATTTTGAACTAAATAAATCCAGATATAAAATCCTGCCCCATAAATAAATAATATAGTATTTGGAAAATGTAAATTTTTCTGTTTCAAAATAATCACTTCATTGCGAAGTCCAGAGGGAAATTTCAGTTTGTCTTCAAGGGTGTCTGAACTGACTTTATGTTCCGTGATCTTACAAACTGAGTACTCCATACTTTAGGCAACCAACAGCCTCATTAGTCCTATTGTATAATTTGATCGGTTTGAAGTTGAAATTGTACCAAATCAATACAGGTAATAATAGTAGATTAGCTAATACGACGACGGTGATTCACTCGAAATATTTTACAAGACATCGTTTATGATTAGTCACTAGGGATCATGATGGATGTTGCTACCTACTTTCATCTGTTAGGAATAACATGTTCCATAACAACACTTTTAATAATTACATATTTATGCTATTTTTTTTGACACACGCACACACCCACACCACACGCACACGGATACGCGCACGCGCACCTACACGCATATTGACACGCACACGTGCACCCGCACGCGCAGGTGCCTGCTCCCACACCACACACAGATCATAGCCGATCTTGGCGAAACTTTGTCAAACGTTGTAAAATGAGCTAATAAGTCGAATTAGCGTTAGTGAAAAAAAATCGATTGCATAACCTTCTATACCCACATATAGGTACAGAAGGTAAAAATAATACTTAATAACCTTTCGAATAATAATAATAATAATAATAATAATAATAATAATAATAATAATAATAATGTTTATTGTCCAACAGGAAATAATCCAATTATAGGACAATGACAAAGAAGTAACTAGTAAAGGATACATAAATGGCTTTTCAAAGACGTAATTAAGTAAGTAAAGTAACGCATATAAAAGAAAATTGAACTCTAAATAAAAATTAAAAAAAAATAAACTAAAACTAAGACTAAATAGGTTGCTAATGAAGATAAAAGCGAGTTCTTGCCTTGGTAACTAAACAATAATCCCATATATAATAGTAAGAGTATATAAAATAACCATTAAGTTTCAATTGAATTTAAAAGACTCTTAAGTGTGCAAGCATTAATGTCTACGGGATTTATTATACAATCGCATGCAATTAAAAATAGGGCATTTATACAATATATTTGTTTTAGGTGTAGGGTAATAAGAAGTAGTCGGGAAAGATACGAAGGAACTTGAAAATGAATTAATGAATGTAAGTAAGGACAATCAATTTCATTGTGCAAGAGTTTGTATAAAAATTTAAGACAATGCTTATGGCGCCGGAGCTCTAAAGTATGAAAATTGAATCTTTGAAGCAAAAGGTCGCATTGATAGCCTCGTTGAGGGTACACTTTGTCCATTTTAAAAACTAATACCTTTAAAAATCTTCTTTGGACGCGTTCAATGAGATTCTTTTGATTAATGTAAATAGGATTTCAAATTAACGAACAGTATTCAATCTGTGAACGAACTAAAGAAAAAAATAAACTTTTTTAAGAAGTTACATTACAAAAAAATTGTAATTACGTATTACAAAGCCAAGCGTAGTTATAACAGCTCGTGTTTGCATGTGAAAGTGATGATTGAAAATGTCAAAATGTAATCCCAAGTCTTTGACAACCGCAGTCCTCCGTAGAATAGATTAATGAATTGTATAGTTAAATTGAATTGAATTTACTTTTCTGGTATAAGTAATTATTTTGCACTTAAGGACATGTGGTTAGAAATACACCATTCATCTATCGTGTCAAGTAGACGTTGAATAAACTTACAATCTTCGACGGATGATATACGAGCAAAAAGTAATTTGCCGCAGTCTATTTTCTCGGCGAGATCATTAATGAATAATAAAAATAGTAGAGGGCCCAGGTTAGACCCTTGAGGCACACAAGAAGTGGGTCCAATTGTAGGAGACGTAAAATTATTATAAGTAACCTGTTGTGAACGATTTTTTTTAAATAAGATCCAAGCAGGGATATTAACGAGTCACTAAAACCAAAATATTCTAATTTAGCTAAGATAATGGCATGTGGAATCCGGTCAAAAGCCTCAGCAAAGTCAGTATAAATGACATCAACTTGGACATGATCATCCAGTACAGCAGAAATAAAGTGACTCATGCATTCTAAATTAGTCACCGTTGATCTCTATTCCATAAAACCATGCTGAAATGGAGAAATCAATCTTTTAACCATTGGATATCATTTTGAATAAAGAATCGTTTCATACACTTTTCCAAAGTTATTCAGAATACTGGTCGGTCGATAATTCGTTACATCGCTAGAATCACCGTTCTTTAAGATGGGAAAATATTTGCCACTTTCCAAATGCTTGGAAATAAGTTTGTCTGAAATGAAATGTTAAATATGAATGTAAGAGGTTCTGAAAAGACATTAACATAATCTCTGATTAAGAAACTGGGGATTTGATCACATCCTGCGGTATTTACATTTTTCAATTTTTGTATTGCAAAAGATACTTCATCTACCGAAATTTCTGATACAGAAATTATAGGTAAGTTAGTAGCTCTAAAAGGATAAGAAGTATTCCTAATATCTGACAGAGAATAGACACTACTAAAGTATTGGTGGAATGCTTCAACTATTGCTCCTGGTTTTACAAACATTTCATTTCAATCTCAATTTTTCCCGGAATACGAGACAAACCTATTTTAGAATTAACAAAAGTCCAAAAGGACTTAGGGTTGGATCCTTCTAATCTACTTTTTGGAAGACTTTTGTTAGGCAATTACCTTTCAAATGCTTTATTTTGTGTTGCGTGTATGGAAGACCGTATTAAGATCCCTACAAAATCGTTATACACACAATTAGTTCTTTTTTTCTGTTCCTTTGTATTTGGTGCAAACCATTTTTTGCACAATGTCGATCTTTGTCGTTTGCCTTTGTACTGGTGTATGGCCGTGTCCAGACAAACCACTAGTGCCACAGGATTTAGAATAATATAAAGTATTTTCGTTGTGAATTTAAACAAGGTAGTGAGATCTATTCCTAAGAAAAATCTATGTTGTCGATTTTTTTCTTTTAGGAGTGTAACTTTGGGGAGTAGTTCATTCACACCAGAATTGGTAGATCTTCGTAAACGAAAGTGTGACACTATCCCCCCACCAAATTCATGATTGAACTGAATCATTTAGAGGAAGTAATTAGCAATCAATATCCATCCATAATAATTGTAATCAACAACTAATTTAATATACATTACACCTGAACCATTATAATACACACATTACATAAAATTTCAACCAAGAAAGTATAAATACAATTAAGAATTTAAAAAATTAGTCCTTAAAATTTAAAATTAATAAAACTAATGGCTCATCAAGTAGTTAAACAATCCAGTAAGAAAATAAATTTTACGTCCATTAAAATTTCCAAATCGGTATGAGCCGAAGGCACTGCAAATTAGAACATTTAACATCATTTACTTATATTTAAATGAATTTCTGTTGAAGGTAATATTAAATATACAATCCGTAATTATCATGGTTAGAAATATGAATTTTGATTTTCCATTTTCGATCAGTGAAACCATTATGATGTAACTAATATATTTTTTGCAATCTATCAAATTAAAAATAAGCTTTATCAACGATAAATTACTTTCCAAAATTATGATAAATGTCATTAATATCTTTACGCACAAACAACTCATTTTACATTATTTACAATATCCAATAACCAGTCTTATTGTGAACGCAATCACAAGACTACCCCAGAATTAAATACTGTAGGCGTACGTTTAAAGCGATCTTTCTGTTTGATAATTCATTTTAAATCACTTAAATAAATCAAGAACTCTGTGTTATCGAGCCCGCATGCTCAGTAGTAAATGTAAAATATTATTATTTGTTGAAGATTAATTACCCACCAGACCTGATAAGCTTTGATAAGTAAAAACTGCTGTAATTTACGACATGAGTCTAAATCATTTTCTTGATAAAAGTTAAACCCGGTCCCTGATACCGTCACTACTGTTATTTTATTTCATTAATATAAAATCTTCAGCTTTGTTTAACATTTACAGTGCTCCCGTGAATCTGGGAAACATGAATTCAATCTTTTAATCACATAGGCGAAAATATCAAAGATCCGTTTTACATGCGTTTTCCATTCTTGATTAATTATTTATTCAGGAAAACCTCCCAATCAGTTTACAGTTTGAATGTAGACCCTTTCAGTTAAAGTATAATTTAATAAGATCAAATAAATCACTATGCGTATCCCAGAAAGCGTTCTAGAGATGTATTAAAAGCATCACTACACTCTCTTTTTAGACCCCAATGGTTCATCCTTGTATATGTTAAACGTGAGTGTGAATATAGAATATAGAATGCTGATAAAATTCAAAGAAATGTCCATTTAAAAATAATTTAGAGAGAGAATAAACCTTTGCGTGTTTTACACATAACATGTAATGTCAGTTATAGTTAGTTTACTACTGTACCACCAGGGTCGTATCTAGGAAGTTTAAATAATTTGTTATATCCCATGATTCCGATGAGTAAAAACTAATTTTTCGATTTTATTTCAACACTTTTGATCTAAAGAAGAACGCATTCGCTCTCAGAAATACTAACTTAATTTCAAACATGCATTCAAATTACATTTTATATTTAAATTGTCGTAGGAAAGCTATGTAATAGCACACATAACGTTTTTAAGTAAACGATAAACGGCAACTCGCAACGAAATGCAGGTTTATAAACAGATTTCCGATTATCTTTTGGTATAATCACAAAACAAATTCCAATCGATGAGAGTATATTCTTCATTATACGAATGTTATTGTCTATAATTTTCCATCAATACTATCTTGAATAAGGAAGATCGTTATTGAACTTATATAAAATGAAAGTACGCCTCGCAATACGCGTGACTGTCCTTTCGTTTAAATTGGCGTCCCACATTTGGGATACCGACTGTAATCGATATAAACTAAATAATCACACAATTTTTTATTTCAGAATGTTAAACGGATTATTTACTTAATGTGGATTGTTAGAGTAGGAGCACGAACTTTCGCCGAATTAAAGCAGGTGGACATGCAATTTTTATCAAGAGAAAATTTTCAATAACATTGCAGATATTAGGCACCCGATCGTTACGGAACGCACGATTCACTTACGCGAAACGAGACAAACTTAAAACGGACGGGCAGTGTCAAATTAAATTTGTTTATCATAAACATATTACTCTAGTTAATTATAAAAGGCTGTAATGATTTATTACGTAATGAAAATTTTCAACTATTGATATACAAAGCTGTTAGATTTGCATGTCAACAATGAGAGATTTCTATGCAATAATAGTATATTTTTTTCTTATGTATCACCTTGGTCCTATTTTTTTGTTACGTAAATATCGTTATGACTAGTTAGCTGTGGTTTTTCACCTAATTATCAAGAATGGAAATAAAATAACAGCTTTTGGAACCTTTCTAATTCCAAATGCGATTTTGTTAATTATTCAGTTAAATACGTAACATATCTTGTTTAATTGTCAATTTATTAAAGAGCTCAGATTAGCCGCATATTTTTGAGGTTGCTTGAATACTTACTTTATTGGTACATAACGAAGCTGATTTGACAAAATAGGGTAGCTCGAGTGATTTTGAACAGCTCGAGTTAAATATATAGTAAGTATGGTTAAAAAATATCCTGCTAAATCTGAGGTCGAATTTGTAAACAATTACCTTTCAAATGCTTTATTTTGTGTTGCGTGTATGGAAGACCGTATTAAGATCCCTACAAAATCGTTAACACACAATTATTCTTTTTTTTCTGTTCCTTTTATTTGGTGCAAACCATTTTTTGCACAATGTCGATCTTTGTCGTTTGCCTTTGTACTGGTGTATGGCCGTGTCCAGACAAACCACTAGTGCCACAGGATTTAGAATAATATAAAGTATTTTCGTTGTGAATTTAAACAAGGTAGTGAGATCTATTCCTAAGAAAAATCTATGTTGTCGATTTTTTCTTTTAGGAGTGTAACTTTGGGGAGTAGTTCATTCACACCAGAATTGGTAGATCTTCGTAAACGAAAGTGTGACACTATCCCCCACCAAATTCATGATTGAACTGAATCATTTAGAGGAAGTAATTAGCAATCAATATCCATCCATAATAATTGTAATCAACAACTAATTAATATACATTACACCTGAACCATTATAATACACACATTACATAAAATTTCAACCAAGAAAGTATAAATACAATTAAGAATTTAAAAATTAGTCCTTAAAATTTAAAATTAATAAAACTAATGGCTCATCAAGTAGTTAAACAATCCAGTAAGAAAAAAATTTTACGTCCATTAAAATTTCCAAATCGGTATGAAAGGCACTGCAAATTAGAACATTTAACATCATTTACTTATATTTAAATGAATTTCTAAAGGTAATATTAAATATACAATCCGTAATTATCATGTTAGAAATATAATTTTGATTTTCCATTTTCGATCAGTGAAACCATTATGATGTAACTAATATTTTTTGCAATCTATCAAATTAAAAATAAGCTTTATCAACGATAAATTACTTTCAAAATTATGATAAATGTCATTAATATCTTTACGCACAAACAACTATTTTACATTATTTACAATATCCAATAACCAGTCTTATTGTGAACGCAATCACAAGACTACCCCAGAATTAAATACTGTAGGCGTACGTTTAAAGCGATCTTTCTGTTTGATAATTCATTTTAAATCACTTAAATAAATCAAGAACTCTGTGTTATCGAGCCCGCATGCTCAGTAGTAAATGTAAAATATTATTATTTGTTGAAGATTAATTACCCACCAGACCTGATAAGCTTTGATAAGTAAAAACTGCTGTAATTTACGACATGAGTCTAAATCATTTTCTTGATAAAAGTTAAACCCGGTCCCTGATACCGTCACTACTGTTACTTTATTTCATTAATATAAAGTCTTCAGTTTTGTTTAACATTTACACAGTGTTCCCGTGAATCTGGGAAACATGAATTCAATCTTTTAATCACCCAAGAGAAAATATCAAAGATACGTTTTACGTGCGTTATCCATTCTTGATTAATTAGTTATTCAGGAAAACCTCCCAATCAGTCTACAGTTTGAATGTAGACCCTTTTCGTAATAAAAACTAGCCTTCAGTTAAAGTATAATTTAATAAGATCAAATAAATCACTATGCGTATCCCAGAAAGCGTTCTAGAGATGTATTAAAAGCATCACTACACTCTCTTTTTAGACCCCAATGGTTCATCCTTGTATATGTTAAACGTGAGTGTGAATATAGAATATAGAATGCTGATAAAATTCAAAAAAATGTCCATTTAAAAATAATTTAGAAAGAGAATAAACCTTTGCGTGTTTTACACATAACATGTAATGTCAGTTATAGCATTGAGTAAAAAAGTTTTCAGTCAACGGTTATAGTTAGTTCACTACTGTACCACCAGGGCCGTATCTAGGAAGTTTAAATAATTTGTTATATCCCATGATTCCGATGAGTAAAAACTAATTTTTCGATTTTATTTCAACACTTTTGATCTAAAGAAGAACGCATTAGCTCTCAGAAATACTAACTTAATTTCAAATATGCATTCAAATTACATTTTATATTTAAATTGTCGTAGGAAAGCTATGTAATAGCACACATCACGTTTTTAAGTAAACGATAAACGGCAACTCGCAACGAAATGCAGGTTTATAAACAGATTTCCGATTATCTTTTGGTATAATCACAAAACAAATTCCAATCGATGAGAGTATATTCTTCATTATACGAATGTTATTGACTATAATTTTCTATCAATACTATCTTGAGTAAGGAAGATCATTATTGAACTTGTTATATCGACTTATATAAAATGAAAGTACGCCTCGCAATACGCGTGACTGTTCTTTCGTTTAAATTGGCGTCCTACATTTGGGATACTGACTGTAATCGATATAAATTAAATAATGACAATTTTTTATATATTAGCAACACTAGTTGCTAATAAGTAATTTCAGAATGTTAAACGGATTATTTACTTAATGTGGATTGATAGAGTAGGAGCACGAACTTTCGCCGAATTAAAGCAGGTAGACATGCAATTTTTATCAAGAGAAAATTTTCAATAACATTGGTTAAGTAATGTCAACAGATATTAGGCACCCGATCGTTACGGAACGCACGATTCACTTACGCGAAACGAGACAATCTTAAAACGGACGGGCAGTGTCAAATTAAATTTGTTTATCTGGTTAATTATAAAAGGCTGTAATGATTTATTACGTAATGAAAATTTTCAACTATTGATATACAATGTTGTTAGATTTGCATGTCAACAATGAGAGATTTCTATGCAATAATAATATATATTTTTCTTATGTATCACCTTGGTCCTATTTTTTTGTTACGTAAATATCGTTATGACTAGTTAGCTGTGGTTTTTCACCTAATTATCAAAAATGAAAATAAAATCACAGCTTTTGGAACCTTTCTAATTCCAAATTCGATTTTGTTAATTATTCAGTTAAATACGTAACATATCTTGTTTAATTGTCAATTTATTTAAATTTTTTTAGCCGGTAATTACATGATTACTTATCATCGTTTGCGTTTTGAATAATCTAATTGTGAATAACCTTTTTTTTTTGTAAAAAATAATACTTCTTTTTTTGTAAAATAATAATTCGCTGTATTGTAGTGTATTAAAGTAGTGGATAAAAAGGTCTTTAAAGCACGTGCGATTTTTCGAGCACGGCGGCGCAGCAGGAGTGCTCTAAATAAAGTAAGTGTTTTAAAGACTAATAATTTACACTATTTTTTTTATTGGTGCACCTTGAAATCAAATATACTAGTATTATTTATGAAAGCAATACTTAAAAAGAACAATTATAAAATACACAGTTATTGTATACAATTTTTCCAGTCGACGTTGACTCCGTTATTGCCGCAGATCTCAAAGTTGTCACAAGATTTGAATGATGTTCTTGATCAAGTTGTAAGTAAGGTTTTATGGACTGTGAAGAAGAATGTCCGGTAATTTTAATTAATTCTTGCTCGTTAATGCCTGCTTTTGCTAAATTTGATACTGTGCTGGAGCGGTGAGAATGATTAGAAATTTTTTTATTTTTTTAGCTGAAATTTTCGTCCACTTAAGAATTTCGTTGATTCCTATAGGGACATTCTTGTACCAACCTTTTGATGCATCATTTTTCCAAAACGGATTAGGAGTTAAAAACAATCTATCGGTTGTAATATGGTTTGGTCTGTGTGACATGATTTTATAAAACAAAGTTACTGGGCATATATTAGAGTTTTCTGGGTTCTTTATTAGCCATTTACTATCAGTACACTTGTTTGAGCCACCTTGACATGTTTTAGAAAAGACTGTATTATATTCAATGCGACCAGTTAAATCGCCATTATTTGATTTTCTTCTTTAAAGTAGTGCACCTTACAATTGCTGCCTGACCTCCTGCAACTATCATATGCAGCGATATGAAAATCTTTTAAACACCAATCGGATTATCTTCATTCCATATTAGTGCCAATTTAACAATTTCACTTTTGGTTAACGCAACTGAACTATTTTAGGTTTTTTAACATTACTTTGTAACTTTTTCGCCTAGAATTATGAGATTCTTAAACACAGAGTCTTTACTGACTCGATGTAAAATGATTGAAATTAACATTAAATTTTTCAAAATACATATTTTGCAATTTTAGCTGTTGTGTTCCACATTGTTTTCACAACATATTCTTTATAATCCTCCACTTTTTCATATTGAAACCAATCCATCAATATTCTTGCCACATCTTCCAATGGCTGCTCACTTTCAAACTAAAATTTCGTTGTTTACAAAATTCACTGAATTGATTCCAAATAGACGATTGGCTTTTTGTATTTGCAGGTATACAATTTTCAATTTATTTACATTATTTCTGTTCACATATATTTCAAATTCGACATATTTGTTAATTTTTATAACGATTGATCAACTATCAATATTTAAAATTGTCAAACTGACGCGACGCTTCATACATAAAGATAAATGCTTGGTTGCTATGGTAACGTAATTTATCCGATTAAATAATCCAGTTTCATTTCTGTTCCTTTCTATTTATCCGATAACAAACTACGATTTTGTAATGTTAAATGTATTTTTATATGAGTGAATTGTCAATTTATTTAATTTTTTAGCCGGTAATTACATGATTACTTATCATCGTTTGCGTCTTGAATAATCTAATTGTGAATAACCTTCTTTTTTTGTAAAATAATAATTTGCTGTATTGTAGTGTACTAAAGTAGTGGATAAAAAGGTCTTTAAAGCACGTGCGATTTTTCGAGCACAGCGGCGCAGCAGGAGTGCTCTAAATAAAGTAAGTGTTTTAAAGACTAGTTATCCAGGAATAGTTTACACTATTTTTTTTATTGGTGCACCTTGAAATCAAATATACTAGTATTATTGCTACAAAAAATGGAAATAAGAACTAATAATGTAAAATTAAATAAAAATTAATATATCTAACAATACTAACTGTACTTTTTATTTTCATTTATAAAATTAAAAGCGTTAAATGATGTTTAAATAAAGGTTTTGAATTTGTTCGTAATATTTTATTTGACGTTGCAAGGTACTCCTGTCAGATCAATAATCAAAAAATTGTCATTTAGACTTCACGTTTCTTGAATTGTTGATATTGCCATGGTTGCTTTAAAAAACGCGCGTTTTTGAAAGTTCGATTTAAACACGCTAAGGCGTGCTTTGAATAGGTAAAATGGGGCACCAATAAAAAAAATATTTTTCTAAAATGCCAAAAAATGACGAGGTTCGCGCATTAATAACAATACGCGAAATGACACTTTTTTATTTTCCTACGTTACCATAACAACGTGCGCGAAATAGTGGGCGAAATACTTATTTCGCGCACTGCATGCAAACTTATTGTATTTTAACTTTTGTGGTCCTCAATCAAGCAAAAAGAAAAAAATTATTTAAAACAATTTTAAGGGATATACATATTTTGATGGTTGCAAAAAAAATATTGTTTGTAACACGTGTGTGAACTACTTTGGTGATCTCGATCACCAAAGTAGCATTTCGCATAATAGATACAAAAATAACTATTTTTAGTATTTATGTATCAAAAACCACCCAAAACAAACCCAAAAGCGTGCATAATCGGGTATTGATCGCACGCCGTGCATATAAAGGTGGCTAGGTAATCGCTTCAATAAATAACATTAGATTATGTCAGATTTTCTTGTGAATTATCAAATTAATCAAATAGTTTACAACTTTACCTCAAAACAAATACCATGTGTGCGTGCGTTTATGTTTGTGTATTAAGTGTGTTTGTATGTTTGAGTGTTTGCTGTTGTGTTAGTGTTGTGTGTTTGTTGTGTTGTGTGTTTGTGTGTGTTGTGTGTTTGTGTGTGTGTGTTGTGTTTGTGTGTGTTGTGTGTTGTGTGTGTGTGTGTGTGTTTGTGTGTTGTGTTTGTGTGTTGTGTGTTTGTGTGTTGTGTGTTGTGTGTGTTTGTGTGTGTTTGTGTGTTTGTGTGTTTGTGTGTTTGTGTGTTTGTGTGTTGTGTGTGTTGTTGTTTGTGTTTGTGTGTTGTGTGTTTGTGTGTTTGTGTGCCGGTGTGTCTCTGTGTTCGTGTGTTCGGTACTTTGGTGATCTCGATGGTTAGGTAATCGCTTCAATAAATAATATTAGATTATGTCAGATTTTCTTGTGAATTATCAAATTAATCAAATAGTTTAACTTTACCTCAAAACAAATACCATGTGTGCGTGCGTTTATGTTTGTGTATTAAGTGTTTGCTGTTTGTATGTAGTGTTTGTGTGCTGTGTGTTGTGTGTTTGTGTGTTTGTGTTTGTGTGTTTGTGTGTTTGTGTTTGTGTGTGTTGGTGTGTTTGTGTGTTTGTGTGTTTGTGTGTTTGCGTTTGTGTGTTGTGTTTGTGTGTTGTGTGTTTGTGTGTTTGTGTGTTTGTGTTGTGTGTTGTGTGTTTGTGTGTTTGTGTGTTTGTGTGTTTGTGTTTGTGTGTTGTGTTTGTGTGTTGTGTGTTTGTGTGTTTGTGTGTTTGTGTTTTGTGTGTTTGTGTGTTGTGTGTTGTGTGTGTTGTGTGTTTGTGTGTTTGTGTGTTGTGTGTTTGTGTGTTTGTGTGTTTGTGTGTTTGTGTGTTTGTGTGTTTGTGTTTGTGTGTTTGTGTTGTGTGTTTGTGTGTGTGTGTGTTTGTGTGTTTGTGTGTTTGTGTGTTTGTGTGTTTGTGTATTTCAGTGCTTGCGTGCGTTTGTGAGTGTGTGTATGGGTACGTGTTTGCGTGTGTGCGTGTGTCGGTACGTTCGTGCGTACGTGAGTGCATGTGTGAGTATGTGCGTGTGTACGTGTGTTCGTGTATGCGTGTGCGTGTGGCTGTATGTTAATACGCACGATAACTCCAGAATGTAAACTAAACGAAGGAAAACGTACGTACTTCAAATTTTGTATTTCAGCTAGTTTTCATTTCGCCTGAAGATTTTAGAGGTTAGAGCGGGGTCTTTGATTTTTATCAAATATTTCTGCTGTATATTTCAATATAAAAAATAATCATATAGATTAATTATATTCTATAGAATTTTGATACGGTCCTAAGGTAGAATTTGGGTATTAGTTCAATTTTGTTCGGTATCTGGATAACGATTAATTTTATAAGAAGGTATGTACACGTATTCTTTAAAGAACACAGATTGTTGTTTTTGTTTTTCGTGAATTTTCGTAATGAACTTATTAGAAAAGAGATTGCATAATTTATAAATAAATGTTATTACAATTATTTCATTCCTTTAATTTCGAGAAATTACGTTTATGAACTAGTAGTTGTGAAATAATATTTTTCCGCACCGTTGATTACAATTAAATTCAATTTATCAATACTAATAAAAGGCTTTGTCCTCACACACTCACTCACTGACATCAATCAACGCCCAAGTCAGACCGTTTCAAATTTGGGGAACATACGCCTCTTTCCGCCTAGGCGCACACTAAGCGAGGATTTTTTGAAAATCAATTAACTCAATTAATTCAATTAACTCAATTAATTCAATCTATTTATTTATTATTTTTGATAATGCAACCTGCTTTTTGCAATAGATGTAAGGGAAGTTGTGTTGTGTTGCGTGACGGCCGGGGCTGAAGCGGCAGAATCGAAACGGCTGAACCGAAATGGCGATACCGATACGTCAAGGACTTTTCAAAACTGACTGACATTACTAATTGTCTTACTTTTACTAACCAGTTAGAGAATGAAAATATTTCTAACTAATGATGAAATTTTGGCCACTTTACAAAAATTAAACGCAGTAGGTAATATGTATTTAGTGAACGTATATTACCATTTAACAAATATACAGCTTTTAAAAAATATTATGTACTAGCAGTACTCGGCGTGCTTTGCTGTACTCAAATATAAAACTCTCTCTACCTCTCCCATTAATGGCGACAGGTTAAATAGTATGCATATGAAGGACCTCCCTCGGAGACCGATATTTAAAAAACATATATACCAGAAACCTTCGCGGGAATGAACACAACTTCCTAAGGTTGCATGGCGATCGGATGAATGTTGTATTATGCATATAAGGCACCCTGGGGGGGGCGATATTTGAAAATGCCAGAAATGTTCACGGGAGAGTACTCGACAACTCCCCAAAGCTTCATGGCGATCGGATAAATGGTGTAGCATGCATGAGGGGCCCCCTGGCAGGACCGATATTTAAAATTTTTTATGCCAGGAACCTTTGCGGGAGTGTACTCAACTTCTCAAATGTTTATGGCGATCGGATGAATGGTGTAGTATACATGTGAGGCCCCCTCTGACGGGCCGATATTTAAAAATTTGTTATGCCTATATCCCTCGCGCAAGTGCAAGCAATACTTTGTCAAAGTTTTATCGCAGCAGCGCATAAAATACGAACAAACAAAAATTCATTTTTGTACATTAGTTGTCCCAAGTTAAGTTCTCTGCTTAGCGTTAAGTAAAGGTTCCAGATCTTTGACAATTTTGGATCTTTTTTGCATTCGAAATAACTTTCTCGCTCTAATGCTTAACTTTATTCCCTTGTGCAACTGTTCAAAAACAATTTATGTTCTACATTATGTAGCAACTTTTGTCTTGACCTAAACATTCTCTCATAATTAGTACAAAAATTATCCAACACAAAATGAGGCCTTTCCCAACTTAGATTAAGATTAAAGCTTAGATTTAAGTACTCTATTTGATCCTTTTGATGTAGGCGTGACATCAAACTTTACGAGAAGGCCAATAGGAAGCTTTATTCAGAAACACACTTAAATCCAATATTTTCCTAGTTACGTGTCCTTAAAAATCTTGATTTACAAATCCAATTAAATATCAGTTGTACGCACTTCGGTACAACGTATTTTGTAAACATTTGTTTTTCCACCATAGTGAGATCATCCGGGATCTTGGTCATTCTATGTTTGTATCGAATTTTGCTTTTTGTTAGAACAATCGCATTCACTTAAAGGGCATTTGTAAGTCAATATATTTTTGCTAATTGTGATAAGGCAATGTAAGAATTTAAAGAATAATCCGAATGTTGTATGTTTTTAATTTGTGCAGATTCATAACCTACTTCATACCAAATCCAAATAATTGTCTCAGAGCAAGTCTTTTAATTTGGTTTAAGTTAATGTAAATGCTGCTATTTATGGCTTTAATTAAATTCCTTACAAGGTCAAAAATACCGAACAATTAACTTTGTTGATTTTTTTATTCTGTCTACTCCTTTTGCAATAACGGCATGCTTGGAAACCATTATACCAACTAATCTTTAAATTTTAAGATATTATTTTTTAATTATTTATGAAAAAAAAATAGTACGGCTCACATAAACCATAAGTATGTAAATCATGAATATTTATTATTGTCCCAGTGCAAAGAATCAACTGTAACACTAACATTCAACCACTCCACCACATGGAATCTGTTCACTAGTTGGTTGTGACTAATTTTTGTACTTAGATTTATAGATTATTTAAACTAAAACTAAATTTTAAACTCTTATACGAAAAATGACAAATTTAAAGCAACGTTGTTAAAATATTTTTGAGGTGGGGTTATATTTTTTTCCATGGATTGTAAAACAACAATCCTATCTTTGGACTGTGGAAAATTCGAATAGAAAATTAACTGCTCAACTTTACTTTTATATTAGCATTCCTAATAAAATTAAAATAAAAATAACTAATACAATACTTACACTAAGCAATTAATTTATAAATTTATGCCTATTAAACCTTTACTCAAAAACAAATCACGAACTAATTCACTACATTCTTTTAATTTATGGGTAACCACTTTTTAATACATATTGAAAAAGAACACCATATCCGCGTCTTAACTACATTGTTTCCCATCCACTGGCATTAAAACACTGCTACTTTTACTAATCAAGGTAAGTCAAGGGAATCAACTTTAGAGTATTTTGTTCACAGAATAGGAGTCAAATATTCTATATACTGTTATTAAAAGTTATTTTTACGTTACTATTTCAAGTACATTAGATGATTTACACTTTCTAAACTGCTTTACTGTATAAGAGAAAACTTACACCGAGGTGAAAGTGTAACGAAGGAGACATTGGAAATGATTTAAATCAAGTAACATATTTGTTGCATTACAGCACTATTGGGGAATTCATGAATTTTTAAAGCGATTAGCAAATTTTTTGCTATTTAATGCATAGCTTAATTGAGTAATAAGTGGAGATTATTTTACCATCACAGTCAGTATAAATAATTGATGTGTTCATATATTTTACTGCGTGGAATTATTATAACTTTTTAGAAAATCGGTAATTAATGTCATTTTAGAAAAAAATATGGGACTTTGTTGTGGAAAATTTAAGAACAAGTGAGCAATTTAAGTTAAAAATACTGAGTGTAATATTGAAAATATACCTTTTTTCTCTTATTACAATAATGTTTACAGATTATTACCTAAGTCATTACATGCACCTATCACAGGCAACACACTATACACTTTGAAGTAGCTTTACATACAGCGACGGAAATAATTGTTTTTTTAATAATTTCTATTAGATTTTGAGGAGATCGCTATTTTGTACGGGGTGGCCAACTAAGAATGCGAGGTACTGTATCTGGGAAACTATACATCGTAGAGACTTGCGGAATAAAAAATGATTACTAAAACGGCCAATACAAAAACCTGGAAAATATTTTCTTATTTCTGAAATGGCCGTTAGGAGGCTTCAGCAATTCATAGAGCGTGATGGTCAGCATTTCGAGCATTTACGGGAGCAGTAAAAACCTTTCTCCTTTTAATCGGTCTTTTTTAGGCCTACAACTTACATAATAAAAACAATACCAGAAAATATAGTTTAAAAAAAATAAAAATTTAAGGGATTTTCGTATAAAGTCTTCTTTGTCCGATATTTTAGGTTAGGAGCAAGATATCGAGATGCGGGTTTCGCGAGCTTGTTTAGGCATCATTTAGCTACTTGTTCATGAAAAAAAGTCATACCAATGCATTTAATTTTTTTGGGAAAATTAACAATTTCTGTCGGAATGTCGAACAAAGCCCTCTAGCGACGACATGTGAAACTAACAAAACTTCAATTATTTTATCATTTGTAGCCCAAGAAAAGCTCTTTTCAACGCGCCCAAGTTTGTTAAAATCGGATTAGCCGTTTCGAAGATACGGGGGGTGATTTAAGGAAACCTTCGAATACCCCCATCACTTTATTTTTATAGATACGTCAAAAAGTGCAAAACAAAAAAAGTTCAGATTATCCTCGCCTTCAAAGATCGGTTATTTTTTTATTAGGTTAATGTAGCAGAATTTACAGAAACATCACTTTTTTAAATTCAAGATTGCAGTTACGCCCCCTAGCAGCCATTTCAGAAACTTAAAAATATTTTCCAGGTTTTTGTATTGGCCGTTTTAGTAATAACTTTTTTTTGCGCAAGCTTCTTCGATGAATAGTTTCCCAAATACAGTACCTCGCATTCTTAGTTGGCCAACCTGTACAATGCATTCTTTACTGGCAATTTACGAAAACATTGAAAAGTACATCTTATGTGCTATTATAGCGTACTAATTTGGTTGTACAAATATTGACTTGGTCATTATAAGCGTGTGAGCTATTCATTGCTGTTCATGTTTATAAACATACAGCCAATACAGCCTCTGGTAAAGAGCATTTGGAATTGTGTTTTTGATGCAACAGAAGGAAGTCACCAAATGCGCAAGACGAAAGTCAAACCATGTATTCGTAAATGTTTCGTTTAAAAACCAACTGTATTCCTAATTTGTTTAATAGTAGTCAAGTATTTGTACTACTTCCATCTGAGAATTAAGCTTCAAAACGAAAATGATTAGTACTTTGTAGGTTAGATTATTGGTTATAGACTGTGTTCATTCATTACGGCCTCTGCCGATAAATGCTTTATAGTTTAAGTAAGAAAGAATCAAACAAAAGTAGTAGACAATAGCAGCGTGTATATTTTAAAACTACTCATATGTATAAACTGGTGTTATGCAATTGCAGGACATGCTAAACTTTTTTTTAATAATACACCGTGCTTATTATTTCATTTTTGAATTAGGTTCACTTTTTATCACCACAATATAGCACAAAATAGATTACACTGAGTACTTTAGAAATTAGAACCATTTTAATGTAATATGTTTGATCACTTTCTTTTGATTGCCTAATGATATGTTAATATATCCCCCGTAATGTGCCATATGGTTTGAAAGTCATCAAAAACATTACATTGAAATGGCTCTAATTTCTAAAGCACATAGTACAACTTACGGCGTGCTATATGTTGGAAAAGAATAAGAGAGCAATATTTAAAAATGCAAGTGTGTACCTTTAAATTTAAAAAAATACAAGTTTATCTCCGGCATTTCCGTAACACCGGGTATACATATGGGTAACTTAGTAATAAACATTAATTGACTGAGACCGTATTAAATGGGCACAGTGTATGATATATATATATATATATATATATATATATATATATATATATATATATGTATATATATATATATATATATATATATATATATATATATATATATATATATATATATATATATATATATATATCCAGCTAGTGAGTTTATTTTTGACTTTATAATTTTTACTTTAGTATCAACTAAAAGTTTTAATAACCTATATTTGAATCGAACTCAATCAGGCAGATGCTATTGTTGGCAACATATATTCAAAATTATGAAACTCGACACACAAGGTGTGGCTACAAGGAGCGGTCAAGGTCGAAACAGACAGGCCCCGTTGCTGACAACTGTGCAAGGAATGAATGGCGAGTCGGTACGTGGAATGTTAGAGGTATGCATAGTTAACGAGTTTGAAATTGCGAATGTAATGTACGAAAGATAGCTTGATGTTCTGTGTGTATCGGAGGCAAAGCGCAAAGGAAAGGATGCTGTGGAGATGGAGGATGGCCGCCTAACACTATGGTCAGGAGTTGAAACTGAAGTGTATACGCAAAAGAAGTTGGGGTGATCGTGAGTGAAAGAGTGAAAAAGATGTGTTAAACAATACGAATTCGTATCTCCCCGGGTAAAGTGGGTTAGAATGAAAGTGGAGTTTCTTATTCCATGCTATGCACCGATGAATGGAGAAAGAGACCAAGAGTGTAAGAACTTCTGGAACGATACAGAGAACATGTTGAACGTATGTAAGCCAAACGAAAGAGTGATGATAGTGGGAGATATGAATGGATGGGTGGGTGTACAGAGAGAAAATAATGAACGAGTTCTAGGACAGTTCAGAGACCAAATAGCCAATGAGAATGGTGAACGCCTAGTGAACATCTGTGTGGAGAGAAACCTGTTTGTTTCTAGTAAGTGGTTTAAACATAAAAATGTGCATATGTATACATGGCAAAGAGGTGAATCCAAAGGTATGATTGACTTGATAGTGTATGATGTGACTTAGAAACTTGGTGAAAGACACAAAAGCAATGCGCGGATCGAAGTGTGGATCGAACCACTGTTTGGATGTATCGAGAGTGTGTTTAAGGCAAAAGCGGACCTAGAGAAGGAAAGCAAACGTATTACGAACGTCCAGAATTACGGTAGATAAACTAGTAGATAATGGTGGGAGAATGAAATACGCAGATGCTGTGAGTAAAGAGTTGAATGTGAATGAAACAGTGTGGAACGAACAAATAAAAGATACTAACGTTTAAAATGCAAGGATAAGTTTGAAAAACTGTATTGTCAAATGTACCGTGCGGATATGTGGAAGAGCGACTGTAGGTAGACAGAAAAATGTGCTTAGTGGAATGAATCGATAAAAAGGCAAGTATGTAAGAAACATGATGCGTACATGGCAATGATTGCTGCAAAAAATGAGACTTAGATAAAGAGATTATATGAGGTGTACAGATTAAGAAACAAAGAAACGAAGGAGGCGCTGAGAGTAAGTAAAAAGGAAGTGATGGCTGTGGAAGGAGAGAAAATGCAGAATGATTTTGAGGGAAACAAGAAACTTTTCTGGAAATGGGTCAAAAATACAAAACGTGGCCCAAACCAGAACGCTGCAGGAGTGATGGATACGAGCAACGAAATAGTATGGGACGATTGTAAAGTGAGGAAATGCTGGCAAGAATATTTTGGAAAGCTGTACAGCAGTGACGAAAGTAAGACTGAAGGGTTAAATAAGGAGAATGTTGAAGGAACGGTGAATGAAACTGAGAAAGATATTGGGATAAATGAGGTAGAGAAAACGGTAGGAAGGTTTAAAAATGCTAAAAGAGAACGCCTAGGTGAAATCACTGGTGAAATCCTAACGTACAGAGGTACAAAGCTTATACGAAGACCGTGTGAATTATTCAATGTATGCCTTAAGTGTGGAAAAGTGGCGAGTGATTGGAAGAGCACGATCTTTGTATCACTGTATAAGAGTAAGGGGAACAAGGGTGATTGGAAGAACTACAGAGAAAAAAGTTTGCTCAGTGTACCTGGTAAAGTATTTGAAAGAATGCCAATTGATAGAGTACGAGAAACTACACAAACTAAGATTTGGGATGTGCCGGGTGGCTTCATGTCAGGGAGAGGATATGTCGATCAGATGGTTGCTCTCCAGTAGGTGATCAAAAGTGTTTATGTGTGAAAAGGAAGCTGTACTGTGCGTTTGTAGATCGGGAGAGAGCATACGACAAAGTGAATGGGGAAAATATTAAATGAATACGGCGTAAATAAAGGTCTAATAAACGGAATAAGGGCAGTATATAACGGTAGCCGGACATGTGCTAGGGTGAGTGAATACTTGAATATTGAGCAAGGAGTTCGGAAGGCTGTGTGATCTACCGTGGTTGTTCAATATATACATGGATAAATGTGTTAGGAAAGCATGTAGTGATATAAAAGGTGTAATGGTTGGTGACGTAAATGTACAAGTTCTGATGTATGCAGATGACACAATCTTATTAAGTGACAGTGCGGATGAGCTACAAACTGCTTTGAGGAAGTTTGATACAGTCTGTGAGAGCATGGACCTAAAGGTAAACGTGAACAAAACTAAGATTGTGATGTTCAATAGGGAAGGTGGAAAGGAGAGTAGAGTATTTACTCTGCAAGATGAAATTTTGCACTAGTTGGTATATCTGGGTATAATGTTTACTTCAGATGGTACAATGGATGGCTAGATTGGACGAAGGGTCAATGCTGGAAAGAACGTGATTGGAAATATGTGGACGATATGGGAAACGAAATTATGAGCTTAGCTGCGAAACGAACAATCTATAATGGCGTGTTTGTCCCGTGAGTATTGTATGGAAGTGAGACATGGATATGTCAAAAAAGCACGAAAGAAAAATAAATGGCGTGGATATGAGATTCATGAGAAGCGCATGTGGTAAAACGAGAAGGGCAAGATAAAGAATCAACATATAATAACGGAGTGTGGGGAGTTTAACGTTACGCGACATTCTAGACAGTAATGAAAGTTTTATGAATATTTCAAAAGTAGCTAATCTCTATTTTTTAAAAATACGTTTATTCTTGTAGATCTCTCATTTTTCATAACAAATAAGAATTAGGACTAAGCTGAATATATGCATACCGTGAAGGCAAGGGAAGAGATTCATAACTAACTTGATGGGTAAACGATATAGATTTTAAAGAAAACTGTATGCCCTGTAGAATATTCTCCACTGAGAGCAACCGCAGCACGCATGTAGCCGAGATTTTTTCACGGCAAATTTTTCGTGCAAAATTGAAAACTACACTCAATCACTCAAAACTATATCGTGGATTTTGTTAACCATTTCTAGAGTAGTCACTTCCACTGAAAGTCCCGAACGATGTACACCTTTTGTAAATGTACGGACATGTTTAAACTTATTTATCTAATTGTAATTAGTTGCAAAGCCAGAAGCAAGAACTTGAACCAACTTAACTTTTATCTCTTTCGATGTTAAGCCTTTTAAATAAAACTAGTTAATCAGGTCTGGAAACTCATTTTTTTTCTATTTCTTTAAATAAACACAAGTTTGTTGCTTCAATCGGCAATAAAAAATAAGAAATAAAAAAACAGTGTGATAGATCTAACTGAGACTTTTTACAACTATATAATGAGTGATGATGCTTAATAAAACAAACCATGTTTGTTACAATGAGCCTTATCTCTTGAATTTTCTAAGGATTTATTGAACGATCCTTGTACACATGAAACGTTTTCTTATGCCATATCTGACTATTGATCATATCACTTGCGTCAAGGTTCTGCAGAATGTCTAATTGTATTATGTATACCTTTTATTGTGGTTGGACAGTTTAACGTAAATACGAACTTATATCTGTGGTTTGGTACAAGAAGGACCAATGTCCAAAAATTAACTTTTCCACAAATGGTGAAAACAAATTTCTTTATTTCTGAAGCATGCTGTTGCGCCTACCTAAGTCATGTTTTGAAGCTAATATTTTATGAATTGGTATAGTTTTATGTCTTAATCACTACAATAATATTTCAACATTTTTATTTTCAAAATTTTCCAAAAAACAGTTGACATTGGCCCTTTTAGGTTTTCAAAATTAATTGCGTTAAGTGACATAGGCCGATGAAGTTTGCATTAAAAAAGTATAAATCAACGAGTTTTATTGAAAAACGTATAAGAATTGAATATCGAAACACTATTACTAATTGTTAAAAAGAAAGCAGTAGAATACAACAAACTAGTAATGTTACATTTCATACTCATCTTCTGATTTTTCGTCAGGCAAAAAATCTTCAACCTCTTCACTACTTGTAAGATTTTCAAGGAATTTTTCGTAAAATGGTCTGCTATTTTTTGAAATGTATGGCAGGAGACTCTTTAAGTCGTTGAGTTTTTCGTTACTAAGTGGTAATGGTTTGTCATTTTGTGGTTGTAATCCTTTAAACGAAAGATTCCTTGTATAAAATCGATGCAGGATTTTCGGGTCTGTGTTGCATGAATTTTAGTCGCAACCAATTAAATGAATGTCCAGCGGTGTTCTTCTTTCTATGTATGAAAGATGTATCCAACAAAGATTTAAAATTGAGGAAATCTGACTGTACTATTTCAATAACCTTTATCGGCGATTTTTTAGAGACTAATCTAATTAAGTTTGCCCAGTCTCTTGGTAAGTCAATTTTAGCTGTCGTATTTTTTTTGTTTTTTCGATTGCGGCATGTATCGTGTCGGCCTCCATATGGGTATGGCCGGCTTCAAGAAATTTATGTATTTATTTTAGATGCTGCGTTGTATACAAAAGCATCAAGCAAATGTAAATATTTTTGTTCTGCCCTCAACACGAATCACTGTATAAATTCACTTCTTTTACATCAGGAGGCAAAGATTTCAGGTATTGAAAAATGCAAGCACCAATTTCTTGTCCACCCCATTTCATCATCGTTACATCCCAGATATAGCAATAACATGATGCTGGACCATTTTTTTTTGTTTCATAAACCATCAAGTTTAAGGTCCATAACTGACGATTGTAGAACGCTATTCCACTTATAAGGTAGGGTGTGGCAAGACATTTTTGTAAATCAAATGAAACAGTAACTATTGACTCGTTCTCTTTACTTCTGTTTTTATCCATTTTCTTTTCCTCGTAGGAAGTTTTTGCTAAATCTAAATGTTTAATTCTTTCATTCTCTATAGACTGCCGTTCGTCTAAATTTTCGATACATTTTAATCGCAATTCAAATTTATCACACTTTCCACATGTATCCAGACGTGGTTTGTGGAATGACAAATTGAATTCTTCCACGAAAATTTTCCTGTAAACAGATTCTTTCCGAACTGACAAATTGTTTTCTTGGCAATATTGAACATACAGGCGATACATTCTGGCTATCGATAAGTCTGATGACAAATATTTTTTTCCAGAATGTTCACGAGCATAATGAACCTGTTTTACATGAATGCGAATTGTTTCCTTGTCAGCTTCAGGAATTTTAAACTGTTTTCCATGTTTTCCTCTTCTATCTTCTGAACACATTCCAGTATTACTAGCTCTTTCCTTTTCGACAATTATTCGCACTTTCTTCAAAGTAACAGATAAAGTGTTTAAGAACATGATCTTGAATTCTTTCGTCAGTCTTCTGTAAAAAATACTTTCTGGAAAAAGTACGCCTACTATCTGTTGTCTTATCATCTCTTAACCGTTCAACCTTTTTGTTATGCTCTTCTACTAAGCCGGCTATAAATTGGTTTTGAGCTTCACTAGAAATCTGATAAAAGTTATCGAAAATTTTTTGTCTTTCTTCTAATTTAAACTTCTGAAAACACTTCAGTCTACAAGCACAGGGATCAAAATTTTAGCTGGGATTATGTTATTTGAAGAAGAAATGTATTGCTTTCCTTTGTCTTTCATCATTTTTTTAACATTTCTATTCCACTACTTTGGATTTCTATTTCTTTTCCTTGTATTTTCTGCGCTTTTCTTTCTTCCGCCCCTCTTGCTTAGTGATTTGGAAACCAACTTTTCAGTATTTGGCTGTGCCTTGTCAAGCTTGTTTGGGGGAATTTGAAGATCTTCCTGTATAGGAACTACTATATCTTCAGGTGATGATTCGCTGTCTGAATCTGTATCGGGAACATACTCGTCTGAACTTCCAATACTAAAATCACTACCACTAGGCACAAGGGAACTATTGTTTAAGAGATTTGCTCCTTGCTGATTGTCCACTTCAATATTTGTAAGTGTAATTGGTGATACTGCAGATTCTGCTCTGTCTACGTTGCTAGTATACTCTACTTCTTCGGTATTATTTCCAAATTCGGTTAAATAGTGTCAAGATTACTTACATTATAGGAATCTTCGATAATGTTTTCTAAAGCATATGCTGTACTTTCACTAATACTAGGCGCAGGAGAGCTGTTTACTACACTCTCATCGTCTCTGGCCAATACAACATCTGTAATTAAAAATATTTCTGTTGAATTTCTAAGATATTATATGTAACATAACCTCAAAGTTGCACATGTTATTAAACATAGAATTCTAATAGTAAATTCACCATGATATACTCACCGTGTGTATAATTTGAACACATTTCCATTATCTTGTTAGTTCTGGACCCCATTTTAATCGATTTTCAACACTATTTTAAAGAACAACACTGAACCACACACACCTACTTTCACGTTCTACGGCCTATGTCACACTTTAACAACCAACAACCGTTTTAAAATCTGTAGCGTAGAAGGGCCAAAGTCGACATTGGCCCTTTTTGCATTTCAATGTAAAATTGTTTTGTTTATAAGTCTACTTTGGTCCTTTTTGCATAAAGCAACCGAAAATTTTCCTACGACATTGGCCATACAGAGTAAGCAGTTCAGGCATTTCTGTAGCTTTTTTGACAATGGCCGTTCTTGCAATAAGAAGTATATAGTCAGTGAATGCACATGCACTATCAAACTCGTTTTGGCAAAAAATTGACATTGGCCCTTCTTGTACCAAGCCACAGATATATCGTCACAAGCAAAGTCTAGTGGGGTTATATCACAATATCTTGATGGTTACTGATAAAAGCAAGCTGTCTAATCCATTTTTGTAGATTTTTCCAAACTAAGAATGCGTGAAACTCTTGCTAGAAGTATAGAAGGATCCTGTTGTACCATATACTTTGTCGTTGAATTAGATCCACTTCAAGCAAATTTGGAAATTCTTCTCTTGAAATAAACCTGATTTTTACAAAATTTCTAGTGGTAATCTGATGGATGCCACACTAAACATTTACAGACAATGCTTTTGATGATGCGCTTCTAGTACCTAAAGCCCATAGCGTAATAGTGCATGTTACGATCAGTTACATCTGTATTACCGTGAGAATTAGCTTCATTCGAGAACAAGACGTTGCGTAAAAGCAATTGCGTGTGAATCTTTTTCTGGTACACGCATTGTCATGTAATTGGGCTCATAGTTGCCACATTATAGCTCTATCAATTTCTATTGACCATCAAGAAACGTTTCTGGATATTAAAGAATAATTGCATTTGTCTAGAGTAAGTAACACTGTTCGCTCCTGATAATTCGTTCTATTAAATTTTAAAACTTACAGTTGTCGTCTTTAATAAGATCTAAAACGTTTTTTTTATTATTCCATATATTCGTTTATTTTACCGCTATACACAAACAATTTTTTTTAAAGAAACACTGTTGCAGTGTGTTTATATATTTACACAACAAAATGTGTAGATTTCTGCAACAGCATCAAACTTTTTCCTTATTACATTTACAGTTTTTACTCTAATCCAACCTTGATTTCGATTCAAATATAGGTTAATAAAACGTTTACTAGTAACTAAAGCACTACAAGCGACCTTAAATATATTAATGCAATAAATTTTAGTCCGCTAAAATAACACTTCAAAAATTACACTCAAGTTAAGTCAACAAATACACGAAAAACAATTTAAAAACGTTACTGAACGTTGTATTTTACACAAAAAAAATGTAAACATCATCATCTGTGAGCATATTAACACTTTATTAACACAATATAAATATAGATTATGGTTATTTCCACATACAGCTAAATGTCTAGGTTTAGAGTTATTGTTAGATTCAATTCGAAAATTCTACACTGTGAACAAGATAATCTTTTCATGTGTGAAACACGTTCCTCAATTGATATGATTTGATTCACATGCAGCTGATAAAAACGCAGATGGTTACTGTAAGTGTAATAAACTACTAACATATTGAGCACAGTTAATCGTTCTGATACAAAGCTTACCTGAAATATAAATGAAAGTAGCAAATCATCGTACAACAGAGTTCAAAATTCAATGCCTGCATTAAACTTGATTTCCATTACTTCATTAACATTGTAAATTTAAGAATTGTAACTTTTAAATGTATTCACATTTCAGATAGGTATGGGTTTTGTTATATTTATGTTTACGTTATAAATAATTTCTTTAGTTTGCTTACCAACATAAAACAAAATTCGATTTCATAAAGTCACATATTAAAACAGCAGTTTAAGTGTAATAATATCCATATTGGTTGGTTCGCGTCTTGAAAGGGGAAAGTACCCTGGCTTAGCTTCCTTGATAGTTATTTGCGGAACATATTGATAATTCATACTTCTAATGCATCCAACGTATCTGTATAAAAGAAGCCGATCAAATGTTGCCTTCGGAGTTCAACTTCAGACCAATTTTATAGAACTTTGAAAAAACATCCTGTCCTAGGGGGAGGGCGGACTGCTTGATCTTTCCAAGGTCCTTCAGCCATAGTGATGGACTCCCAACATACATACATACATTAAGTATGTATGCGTAGTAGGACTACGGATGGGTGCGCTCTAGATCGGATTTGAACGAAGTTAGGGTTTTGACGGAAAAGTTACTACCCCAGCATTTACCTAAATAGCCGCAGATGATGTGCTTATATGCAGTGATCATGCCGCTATATGTGTATGACGAAAATCCTAATACGGGGTAGACCGCAACGGGAATTGAATCCATTACCTCCCACATTGTATTTGATTCTTAGGCATACACTTCAGATGGACCTAACTTCTCCAACTGACCAATCCATAGAGTTTTCGACTTCAAGTGCACCCAGTCTGTTAATTGATTGTAAGCTACCATTTATCAAGCATTTCAGACGTAGGTAGTCAGTATTTAATTAAATGTTTCAATAAATAACCTATGACAAATTACACCGGTCAACAAAATTTTTTTACACCGATTTACCTAAATCGTATGTATTTTTGGGTGCTGAAACCGTATTTGGTATCAGCTTTTTTTATCGCCCACAATTCACTCACAATATGACATCGATTATATATTAAAGAAAATAGGGAAATTTGGTATATAAAAATTAAAGAATCATAGTTTTCTTGTTAAGTTACAATTTTTACCTACAATAATTACTAAAATGTGAATATTAGGTGCTTAGCATTTCCTCCCCCTTTTCTCTGTAAAGTTTCTTGCATAGCTTTTTCTCCGATGTGATGCATTTTGTTGTTCTCTGTGAAGAGATCAGTAGTAATCACCCATCATGTGGATATTCCACCGTCCGTGGTGTCGTTTCTCCATCTATTTATATCCTGATGAAACCGTTCTCCTTGCTCTTCAATCACATCACCTAAGTTTTCAAGAAAAAAGTCACGATGGTGGTGCAAGAAGTGGACTTTAAGGCTCATCAGACAACCAAGAGTTTTGAACTTGTCTATCGTATTGGTTACGACAAGTTTATACTTAGGGCTTTCACATGGCCAAAACTTAATCACAACGTCTTTAAATGATATCCAAGCTTCCTTTTCCTTTGTACTCTTCGTTGTTTCAAAGTTGGAATCGAACATCAATTTACGAATATCAGACCCAACGAAAATCCCTTCTTTCAGTTTAAATACTTAAAACAATCACCATCTTTAGGCAAAGCTTTTACAAATTGTTACAACTTTATGTGTAGTGGTGACAGAAAGTCTACTAATGTTTTATGCTAAATATTCTTCTCGCCGGGTGTCAAAGTTTTTCTTACGTGCCATGGTTTTTTGGACCAATGTTGATCCCTTGCTCTGCTATCCCACTCACATATAAAACATGGAAACTTTGTAAATCCCTTTTGTTGATCAAGGAGCATGGAAATAACTTTTAAATCTCCACACAGCATCCAATCATGAGCTGTATAGTTAATTTTCTATAAAATTATATTAAGATTTTCGTAAATTTCTTGCATGTAGACGAATGAGCAACAGGCAATGAAGCATAACTATGTTTATTATGTAATAATACATCTTTTAAACTCATTTTTGATGAGTCTATAAAAAGCGTTCAATCTTCCTTCTTTTACTCAGTGCCAAATTAATTCTGTCAATATCATGGCAGTAAACCAAATCCTCTTTCTGCCTAAGAAATTGAGAAAACTGTTCATCTCTTGTTCTATAATGGTAAATAGACGTTCCAGACTCCAATAAATGTTTTTCTTTTAGTCTAGAAACAAGCAATTCTGCTTTTTCCTTAGCCAAACCCAAATCTCTCACTAAATTATTTAACTCAGCTTGTGTAAACAGCTTTGGTTTTAAATTTTCTAGAGACCATTGGAATTCATCATCACTTGGTTGACTTTCATTAAATTCGGGATTGGACTGTAAAACGTCATCAATAAACTCAGGTGGTACAGGGGCAGGAATTCCCGGTCCATGTCCAACCGGTCGTTCAGCTGAAGTAAGGTAAGTATAGACAGTTGCTTTCTTATTTTTGGAGCTGTGTCCAGAAACATCTATGCTGCAAAAATAAAAATCATTTGATTGATTTTTTTGCTGTCTGCATACCATGGGTACTACAAATTTAAAAACTTTCTTCTCTTTCTTATACCATTTCCTAAGAACCTCGACACAAACGTAACATACTTTGTGAGGAACCCAACGTTTGTCTTGATGACCGGTTTCTACACCAAAATATACAAAGTATACTTTTTTTACAAAGTCAGTAATTTTTCTTTGATTTTGATGTTTTTTAAGTCACCACATATATAACAAGAAGCGTTAGGAGAGTTTTTACAACCACGATTAGCCATATTAAAGTGTGAATAAAAATAACACAGGTTAAACACTCAACTTAACTTAACTTAACCTTCACGCCATTCCCTTGCGCGGTAGGCAAAGCAATCCCTGCCTTTTATTTATTTTTCATTCACAATCCTTCTCTATGATTTCCTATCACCTCGTACCTCCCTAGCCTTCGCAAGGTTCATATATTGTCTCTGACATGCCCTTATATTTTCTTTCCTTTATCATACATTCTACTGCATTCAGCCAAGTTTTACGCGGGCTACCAGACCCGGCCTTTCCTCTAACCTCACCCACATATATTTGCTTCGTTAATCTTGCGTTGTTCATTCTTTCAATGTGACCAATCCAACGTAAAGTGCTACTTTTATATCTATCCATCATCGTCTTTTCCTCGCCACACTCCGTCATTATGCACTCATTCTTTATCTTGTCCCTTCTCGTTTTACTACATGCGCTTCTCAGAAATCTCGTACCCACGGCATTTATTTTTCTTTCGTGCTTTTTTTGACATACCCATGTCTCACTTCCATACAGTACTGATGTGATAAACACGCCATTATAGATTGTTTGTTTCGCAGCTAGGCTCATGCTTTCGTTTCTCATTATCGTCTACACACTTCCAATCACTTTCCTTCCAGCATTGACCCTTCGTCCAATCTCGCCCTCCATTGTACCATCTGCAGTAAACATTCTACCCAGATATACCAGCTCGTCCACTTGCTTATCTCATCTTCATCTTGCAGGGTAAATACTCTACTCTCCTTTCCACCTTCCCGATTGAACACCGCAATCTTAGTTGTGTTCACGTTCACCTTTAGGTCCATGCTCTCACAGACTGTATAAAGCTTCCTCAGAGCGGTTTGTAGCTCATCCGCACTGTCTCTTAATAAGACTGTGTCATCTGCATACACCATAAGTCGTACATTTACGTCACCAACCATATCACCATTTGTATCGGTACATGCTTGTCTAACACATTTATCCATGTATACATTGAACAACCACGGTTATATCACACAGCCTTATCTCACTCCTTGCTCAATATTAAAGTATTCACTCACACCTCCTCTCACCCTAACACATGCCCGACTAACGTTGCATACTGCCCTCATTCCATTTATTAGACCTTTATTTACGCCATATTCATTTAATATTTCCCACAGCTTCTCCCTATTCACTCTGTCGTATGCTTTCTCCAGATCTACAGACGCACAGCACAGCTTCCTTTTTACCCTTAAACACTTTTCGATCACCTGCTGGAGAGCAACCATCTGATCGGCACATCCTCTCCCTGGTATGAAGCCACCCTGCACATGCCAAATCTTAGTTTGTATAGTTTCTCGTACTCTGTCAATCAGAATTCTTCCAAATACTTTCCCAAACACGCTTGTTCCCCTTACCCTTATACAGTAGTACAATGATCGCGCTCTTCCAATCCATCGGCACTTTTCCACACATAGGCATACATTGAATAATTCACACAATCTTCGTGTAAGCTTTGCGCCCCGTACTTTAGAATTTTACCAGTGATTTCATCTACGCCTGCTCCCTTGCCGTTTTTCAACCTTCCTACCGTTTTCTCTACCTCATTTATCCCAATATCCTCAGTTTCATTCACCATTCCTTCTACATTCTCCTTATTTAACCCTGCAGTCTTATTTTCCACACTCTCCACACAGATGTTCACCAGGCGTTCACTATTCTCATTGACTCTTTGGTCTCCGAACTTTCGTAGAACGCGTTCACTATGTTCTCTCTGTACACCTACCCATCCGTTCATATCCCCCACTATCATCACTCTTCCGTTTGGTTTACATACGTTCAACACGTTCACTACTTCATTACAGAAGTTTTCACGCTCCTGGTCTCTTTCTCCATTCACCGGTGCATAGCATTCAATAAGAAAAATTCTTCTAAACTCCACTTTCTTTCTAACCCATATTACCCGGAGAGATACCAAATTCGTGCTGTTTAACACATCTTTTCGCTCTTGCACTTACGATCACTCCAACTCCTGACCATAGTGCTGGGCAGCCATCCTCTATCTTCACAGCATCCTTTCCTTTGCGCTTTGTCTCCGATACACACAGAATATCAAGGTGTCTGTCGTACATTACATTCGCAATTTCAAATTCTTTCCCATGCATACCTCTAACATTCCATATACCTACTCCCCACTCATTCCTCGCAATCGTCAGCAACGGGGCTTGTCAGTTTCGACGTTGACTGCCCCTTGTTGCCAGGTCGATCCTAGATAGTTGTATTGTTTTCTTGAGTAATACCTTAGCGAGCAGACCAGTTACTGGCCAAATCGTGCCCCGGACGACTAACGGTATCGTTCTACTACCGGACAGTTATTGGTCCACTGCCTCGACATGTAAGGAAGTCAGAAGTAGAAATATAGACAGAGGCAGGAAATATATAAATAATAGAGTGTATACTGACTGTATGGATATCTAAATGTACATATATACATATACATTTTTTACTTACATACCCAATCACATCACGTTTCAACCAGATTGCTCCCTACGCAATTCCTGGCTCTCGCACCTGTCACCTGATGCTGTTATTTTTTTGCGACCAAATGATTCAATTATTTTAATTTTTGTTTTATTATTGTCGCGAACTGTGACAACTGAAACGTTTCCATCCTCTAAGTTTCTTTTTTTTATTTAATTGAAGGGTGACGACAAATAACGATAATGGTCCCGTTAGCTCTCCCGGCATTAATTGTTTACTTATAGGATTCATTAATTACAATTAAGATCAAACAGTAACAAACGTAAAAGTTAGCTTGAATTTTTAATTTGTAGTTAAGGAAAAAACAACACTTTTCATCTCTCATTTTTATATCATTTGGTCAAATCTGAACCTTAAAAAAATAATATTTCATGTTTTGGATCCAGCATCCTAAAGAACGTATAATTTGATTCCAAATAAGATTATTATCAAATTAAAGTACCTTATAGTCGCCATATTGGCCGCCATTTTGAATATACCTAATGGTGATGGAATGTCCATTTTCTTCAAATTCAAAATGTAATTGTACTTATTCAGAAAAAAAACTTAATACAATAATTTTGTGTTATCATATGTAAAATTAGTGAATAAGTCTTGTTTCTCCGTAACTATTGGAGATAGAGAAAATCTTTAAATATGAAAGTTGTGTATTAGCATCTTCTGCGTAACCTAAAAATATCTACAATTCCACAGGGTGCTGCATTTTCGGATACCAGTAGCCAACATAAATATTTTAAATTGAATAGCCTCTATATTTTTAAATATTCTTATTCTGTCATCACTTACCTATCTGGTAATGTTTTGTATTTTTAATTAGGATCAGCCGTTACAGAGTGATTCAACGTTTTAGGAAACATAGGACGTGTGCAAACGAAACCGATAAACTTTGCAGTGGCCACATTCTGACACATTAATCAATAATATTTTGTCAAATGTTGGTCAGAATCATTTACTGTCATCCGATAAATTAAAGTTAAATTTCGTTGTACAGGGTGTTTGCTACGGCGGTACAATAACTTAATATGTCGATTGGCCATAGCTCAAAGTTTTTAAATAGTAACACCCTGTATTTTGTAAGTGATTCAGGCAGAGAAATAAATTCTTTTTCGATTTTATATTGGGTTTCCTATACCTAAAGTAGACACTTTAAATTATTGCAGTTTGAAGAATAACAGGACCATGTTATGTGAATTGTAATTTTAGAGGGCTGTGTTAAATATTCCAAGAGCGCCATTTCTGCATATTGCAAGATTATCATAAAAAAAAAACAAGTTGATCAAATCATCAACATAAAGCAACGACTTATTTCTATTACAAAATTTTAACACCTACATAATGAGATTAATAGAAAAAATACCAGAGCAATTTACAACAAATGTTCAAACACACCGCCATTTTGTTGCAGGCACAGTTAAATTTGTTACGCAAATGAACGTTGAACATCAATTACATGTCATGAGTTACTTGGCGAAACGCATCACGAATTCTCTCTTTCATATCTTTTCTAGTAGTTGGAGGAGTTTGTTACACAATGTCCTTTGTTGGGCCCCAAAGGAAAAAATCTAATACGGATAGGTCTGGAGACCTATCAGACCAGTTATGTGGACCACGTCGTCCAATCCAGCGTCCAGGGAATGTAATATTTAATAAATTTCGAACATTCAGCTTCGAATGTGGAGGTGCACCATCATGCAATATTTTCAGGGACATGCAGTAAATCGTTGAATTCAAAGTGGAGATACATTTGACCATTGAGATGGTTCTCAAAACATGTGGTATAACAACTTGTGTCCCAACAATTCCTCCCCACTCGTTTACGGACGATCAACTGCTCTCAAGAATTCGGGCTTATCGGTAGCGTCTTGATGGCAATTTTGCTGATTAGGAAGGCCTCCGTAACTAAAAATCATCAGTAAAAGGGCACAGTGCAGAAAATCTGGTTCGGCATTCAATTTAGTATTACTAGAATACCGGCATTTGTCCTTTTCACTTTTGATCTTGGGAATTCCTAAGATCGCGCACGTGGGGGTCGTATTTTTGATCTTGAGAAACTGGTTGATCTTGAGAAAGTTGTTTAGCTTGAGAAAGTTGTTTAACTTGAGATAGTGGTTGACCTTGATAAAGTTGTTTACCTTGAGAAAGTGGTTGACCTTGAGAAACTGTTTGCCTTGAGATAGCTGTTTACCTTGAGAAAGTTGTATACCTTGAGAAAGTTGTTTACCTTGAGAAAGTTGTTTACCTTGAGATGGTGGTTGATCTTGAAATTGTGGTTGACCTTGAGAAACTGGTTTCCCTAGAGATAGTGGTTGACCTCGGGAAAGTTGTTTACCTTGAAAAAGTTGTTTACCTTGAAAAAGTTGTTTACCTTGAGAAAGTTGTTTACCTTGAGAAAGTTTTTTATCTTGAGAAGTGTGGCGTAAAAGGATCACCAACCGGGCAACGGTTTAACCGTTAAACCGCACACCACACAGATTGAGTCAGCGGCACAGAGCCTCATTCCCTGTGTAATGGTAAACCACATACACCACAGGTGTCATTAGCATTTAACATAACTTTTCAGAACTCTTCAAATAAAGTATGCGTGATCTCTAGGCCGTAGACATAGCAGAAGAACTGCAAGCGTATATGTGCCTCACATATTTCTCATAATACATAATATTAATGAAATGTATGTATGAATACTCACCATAACTCTCCGCCTTGTAGGTACACACATTTTGTTATTGTGTACACACACAAATCTATAACCACTGTGTAGTGTATATGAATGTATTACTTTTCTGCTACTTCTTTCAAGTATTACCTAATTAAGAAATCATTAATTAATTAATTAAACAGAACAGAACAGAATAAAAATCAGGATTATATATATATATATATATATATATATATATATATATATATATATATATATATATATACAGGTATGGAAAAACATTATTGCCGGTCTGACTCATAATAAGCTAGAAAGAAACCCAATAAGGATTATAGGAGTGTGAGAGAGACATAACTTTACCGATGTTGCCACATGTACATATTTGCATGTAGGCACAAAATATGAACTACTTAAGTCTCCTTCAATCTAGCTTCAACATTTCTAACGAAACCAAAGCAATTAAGATGATGTTGAAACGTCTCATGTTCTTTGAAAGTATTAAATAAATACTTAACAAACAATAAATGATAATACCTCAAACATCGAAGTTTATTGTAATTGCTAATTTATGACATGGTTCGATTACTACTCGTAAGAAGAACTAAGAAGAAACTTACGAGAGCTACAAACAAGAACATTAACATTTACATTGATAGTATAACTTAAGTTGAAGGTTTAACTTTAGCATTATAATTCTTATTGAAAAACCAACTATTTTTAAAAATGAACAGAATACACTCAACTCTATAAGATTTTCGTGAAGACCCCCACCTTGCGCAAGTAACCCAATCTGTGATAAAATTCAGTTCGGGTGTTTTCTAACATTTCTTGGGTGATACTGTTTATAGAGTCTGTAATTTTGACACGAAGTTCGTCCAAATTGTTAGCACGTTCATGCCTTTGGCCATAAATTTGCTGGGATACGTATCCCCAAACAAAAAAGTCGTTCAGCGCGATATCAGGTGAGCGAGGAGGAAGTTTCCGTTGATAAAAAATGGACCAATTATGGAATTGCCTAAAATTTCTGCCCACACAACTTTTTGGGGGTATTGTGTCCGGTAATGAACACTAACGTGTTTGTTTTCCCGAGAGTAACCAACAGTGGCAGACGGATTGTGATGGCCATGTAAGTTAAAAGAGCACTCGTCGGTAAACAAAATATTTTCAATAAATCTTTCGTTTTCATTAGCCCAATTCATCATATCTTCACAAAATTCCATACGCTTTTAGATGATCTTCTGAAAAAATTTCTTGTGTAGTTTACGAGTAATAGCAACGGTATTTATTCCTTGACAGTTTACAAAATTTCATTAGTCCATACACTACTAGATGGCGCTACAAACACATTCTAATTTTGCAACAAGGGGGCCACGACAAGAGAGCACCGACCCTAATACAGGTTCTTATAGTTGTCTTACAGGTTTCCTTATTATTAAAAACAATTTCCGCGCAAGACCAGGTCCAAGGCCAACCACTTTCTCAAGGTCAACCTGTTTCTCAAGGTAGGCAAACTTTCTCAAGGTAAACAACTTTCTCAAGGTCAACCACTATCTCAAGGTAAACAACTTTCTGGTGTTTTTGGATGTGGTAGGGATGGATTTTTTTACTTTTCAAAATACGGTGTACAAATGTATGACTTGCATCAACAATCTGTTGAGAAATTTTGGAGTAGTCTGGTGAGGATTACCAAACCACTGCTGCAACAACCATTAATGCGTTTTCCACATTGGTTACATGTCTTGCACGCATACGTTTTGTATAATTAACGCTGTCTGTTGTTTCAAACCTCCTTTGAGTCTTTCGAAGCTAACTTCAGGTGGGTGTCTTCTGAGCATAGCTTCGGGATGCAAGAAGACAGTTTCGATCACATTCTCCTAATACATAGATCAACACACACTTCCCTAGAAAAATTCATTCTGATGCACAAAACAGTGAACTTATGCAGCACAACACACAAATCGAAATATTAAGTTATTGTACCACCGACCGTAGCAAACACCTTGTACAACGGAATTCAACTTTTAATTTTTCGGATGACCAGTAGATGATCTTGACAAACATTTGACAAAATATTATCGATTAATCTGTCAGAATGTGGCCGCTGCAGAGTTTATTCGTTGTGTTTGCATACGTCATATTTTTCCTAAAAAGTTTAATCACTCTGTAACGGCTGATCCTAATTAAAACACCCTGTACAATTGTAGATATTTTTAGGTTACGGAGAAGATGCTAATACACAGCTTTCGTATTTAAATATTTCCTCTATCTAAAAGAGTTACGGAGCAACATAAGAATTACGCACTAATTTTACACCGTGGTTAGTTTTACAACCGGACTACTACTGAATAATACGTTTTTAAGATGTGTTACGTTAATATCGAAGATGAAGAGATAAACAATTATCTTTTTTATTATAAACTATTTGTACCTAAACGATAGAAATAGTAAGAAGTGTATGATTGTTTTGGCAAACTTTAAAACAGACGTGTTGTAAAAAAGACAGCTATTAGCTACACTACTTAAATTCATAACTCACAAGAAAAGAAAATAAATAGTAAATGAACTGGACGTTTATATTAAATTGTGGTAAAAAAGTCAGTTTATGGACCGTATAAAGAGAATTGTTTTTCTTTTCCTATACGTTCAAAACAGAAGCAGCATAATACCATATATAAAAATTAGATAAACTAATCTATTTAAAAAAGACGGATTCATACTGAAGCTCTAGTAAATTGATTATTTTATGGTGTAAAATAAGGTGCGACATCTAATATCAAATAGTGGAACTTTGGTTTTACGTAGTGGCTGTAAGAGGTCGCTAATTGATAGATTTTCATTTTATACAGAATTAACATTAATTGTTCATTTAGGACATTTCAAGCCAAATACCTACCATCTTGTATATTAAAAATTGATGTAAAAGGAATGTATCAATGGTTTTTATAATAGCTACATTAAAATACGTTTTAATTTTAGAATATTTGCGTGTTCGGGGAATTTGTCCTTCTTATGTAATAGATGCTTATTATACGTACTAAATATTATTATACCAACGATGTTGATGGAGTGTTTATATGCATAATATAATTATGTAGTTTATAATCTCCTTGCTTTTGAATAATTTAAATACCTAATTAAATTAGGTTGAAAATTAGGTAGATCAATCAACTAATAAGAAAATTTTAAATTATGTGATTATTATCTGTATTAGGTTTAATTCGATCTTAACCTCAGGAATAGTTCATATTATATGTATACACAGAAACACTAAGGTAAATGTACCAATGCCTAACACTATAAGGGAAAGGTTACTGTAAGAATTAGTTATTACAAGAGTATAGAAAAATAAGGCGTCATTTTTGTTTGTGTATGCTGCATATGTGTTCTGTTAATGGGAAAATAATTTTATTTAATTATGGATTAAAATATATTTTTAACATATTCTTTACCCATTTGCATATATACCAGTAGCTGATATGCGAAAATTGTAATTTTACTAATAGCTGACAGGTAACGTCCGTAGGTATAGCTGACAGCTGAAAAAAAAATTAAATAAGTAAGTACTTACCTAAGTACTTATTACTCTTATTACGGCCGTTTAATTGAAGATTAAAAATAGTATTACATAAAAATGAACATCAAAGATCTTTAAAGAGATGAACTTTAAAAAACTATATATACATGAACTTTAAAAAAATTTAACTAGTCTAAAAAGCCTTTCAGCTCTTCCACGACAAAACCACCCCTATTCTTTATTTTTTGGCTGAGAAATTTGCCTAATTATGTCGCTGTTCTCATATCATAAAAAATTTGGCACAGCTGGCCATTTCCAGTAATTTAAGCCACTTCTTTCCATAACGGCTACACACCATTTTTGCTGATAATTCTCTAATACCTAAAATAGAATAAAATATTTTTATTACTATTAAATGTTATCTAGATCGCCCATAATATTTATAAGTATAGTAGCGCCGGGGAGAGGTGTCTCATGGCGGACTTGACAATGGGGATATAATTATTACTGTGAAATGTATCTGTTTCCCTTTATCTTAGTGCGAAGTTCCCACTTAAAGAAAGACGGGTTATAATTTATACGTCTGCTATATATTTTAAATGCAGGACTTAAAAACGTATGTCGATTCTAAAGTCAAAGCGCAAATCGCATCGTGTTTTGTAGTTATAATAATTTATATTTCACTTCGTAATTTATTAGTTTCCATTGCATTTGTAAACAACAGTTTTTTTCAAAACTATTATTATTAATATTCGCTATTACGAGGTAAGTTTATAATGCAAAATGTATTTCCAATTGATTGAATGTATTTATTTATTTTGCAGCAAATAATGATGTCATTAAAAGGTAAATTTTTGAAAAGCCAAACAAGTAATGTTAATGAATATACTGCATTATTTCGACATGGAACGCGATAACGAGGAGCCAAGTTTACCTGGATCTTCCATTATCCAGGTACGCTAATAATTGTCACTATTTACATTTTACAGCACGGCTTAAATTTGAAAATTAACCTAGAAACATTGACGATCTTTTGTTGGTATTCAAAATTACTAACTATATGAACCAATAACGACATACGTTTTTAAAATCTTAAACCATGCTTTACTAAAAGATGAGTCATAAGACACCTCTCGCCAGCCCGACCATAGGTACTTACTTACCTGCCCGGGATAATACTGATTTTCATAACAAATAATCACATGGCATTTCTTTTCATAATTTTTTGACAGGTTTATGATGTTATCATCTTTGTCAGGATCTATATTTAAAGCTAGAGATATTTGTGTGCCGGTATTTTTTGTTTTGGTTCTTTAACTGCGTTTTCTAAAGCCTTTTCTTATATTTCAGACTGGTACTCTTGTTACCGCTCAGAAGATGCTACAGAGGGCAACTTAACTTTTACCTTTTTCTTTATTTCCGTTTTGGGAGTCTCAAGCCAATGTAATAATTTTTTAAATGGTGTAGGTGCCTCATCAGGTACATTATTTTGAATCGGTAGTATGATTGCACTTTGATCATAAGTTGTAGTTTGGTTACTTGGCAATTTCAGGTCTTCATTTCTCTTGTGAGGTAGTATTTTCGGCACAATTTTCTCCAGACTAGCATCATTTTCTGGGGCATTTTCTACAGAAGTTTTGGGGAATTTCTTGGGGCATTTTCTGTGGCTCCTTTCTGGGGTAGTATGCTCAATATTGCAGCAATGCTGCAATGGTTGCAGCATTTTCGGCAAAGGTTGGCTGTTGCTTTTCTTCCATTGTTGAGCGTTTTCTTATCGCTTGGTTTTTCTATTGCTGAACCTAATTGATTTTTAACCGGATTTTCCTTGCTGGCAATAGGGCTTATTGTAATATCAGACAAAATGTTAATTTTTTTTGGGTGTGATTATTTTTCATGTGATCAACTGATTCATTACTTTCATAATTCTTATCTAGAATTTCATTAAGCCAGTTTGCTTCAAATATATCCCAGATAACACACAAACGTTTTTTGAACATTCTTCAAACATTTAAACATGGACATTCAAACGTTCCAAAAGCATTCTGTAACATCACAAGGATGTTCCGGGAACATTCTCCGTTTGTCCAAATGGCACAGATCTTGTCATTCAAAGAATGTCCTGTGGAAATGTTCCCTGAACATAAAAAGAACGTTTAGGGAACATGCATAGGATGTTCTTTCTATGTACCTATTATACACCCTTGAAACCTTATCTAGGCGTTTGGTGAACGTTCGTAACACATTCTCACAAAATTGCAATTACTAGAATATTTGTCTTTAAACAAAATTAAAAATACGATTTAATATTATTGTAATTTATTTTAATTATTTTTTTTTGCCCGGTCGGAACATTTCCGCAACCATTTGGAAATAGCGTTCTCCACTTCTTTCTCTGTTTCCCCAAATAACCTCAATGCAGCGTCTGAACAAATTGATAGGGTGATTAGAGTTTAAGTTTCGATGCTACTACACACATTAGAACAAGACACTCCACTAGTCAATAATGGTTTTAAAAGTATTGTAGAAAACCTAATGAGAAGTGTTAGAGATATACAGCACTGTTTTTTTAATACCCTCAAAGTGTACTGGTAACCCAAAAGAAAATTCACGGGGTAAACCACATAGTAAATATGGTGTGCAAGTGCAGGTAAATATCACAAATATTTTGTAGAATTTGAAATAGTTTTACACGATGTTTGGTTTATCTCTCAAAATAAAATACAGATTGTGTCGAAAAAAACAGCAGTGTTGCATACATTTACCATCTAAATCCTTTCGTAATTGGTAAGTGCACTTACTTTTTAACAACTGTGTCAGTTTTAAATCGATAAATTTAAGGTTCTACTTTCTCCCAAGAAAACTAAATTCGGGCCCAAAAAATCGATCTGTTATTAACTTCTTTGCAGCTCGAAATATAAATTCGTATGTAGAGTTCCCTCCTAACCTCATAATTTTTTTCACTTGTAACAATTAATCACATACACAAATTTAAAATAATCGTATACTAAAAAACTTATACATACTGCTTGATTAAATTCATTATAATCTGATAAGAAATTCTCCAGTAACATCATTTGAATCGACTGGTAAATGTTCAACTTTAACAAAAATGGAACCTAGTTCATCTACAGCTGCATTTTCTGTTTCATGGCTGGGAGTTTTTTTAACAAAATTTTCGATATCTGTTAGTTTTGTGTTTAGGTCCGTTACCATGCATTGTAAAATATTTGGTTTCCTTAAAATTTGCTTTTAGTAACCTAAAAATCGTTGACTTATACAATACATATAATAATACTGATACGTTGTTACCTCCGATATCACCACAGTTGTATTTTTCCACATGAAGAGACACAACACATTTTGAGGTGTTGAATAGAGCTTGTCTGTAAAATGATCGACATTATTTGCAAACTAAAATAGAAACACATGCTGTAATAAAGTGGTTATAAAATAACTATTAAACATATATGTATATATATATATATATATATATATATATATATATATATATATATATATATATATATATATGTATGATTATAATTGTACATAACACAAACCATTGCATTTTTTGATTCAAAAGTGCATTCATGTAAACATTCATTAAAAATAAATAAGTATTTGAGGTTAGAAAATGTAGATACCAACCATGGAGCAGGCTTGGCGAAATTTAAGTCAAAATAAAGAGAGCTATTAGTATTGTAACGTTTGTATTACTTTGATTATCAACCAGTTAAAAAGAAACTTATCTTGTTGATCATAAAACAAACGAAAAAATTAAGCGTTGTACTTATACTTCTGCATACATAAATATACACATACGAATCAAATTAACAAACCGTTAGGATTGTGATAGAATGTGCAGATCGCCTACATTCGCATACAGCGCTGTAATATTCTATTTGGATTTATTTTTGAAACCCCATTCCCAAATTATGACCATTGAATTGAAATTTCCTAAAATATTACTATGTTAAATAATGTATTCAATGCTATTTTCAAGCTCTTTTTTTAATTCTTATCAAACTAGATGACCTTCAAATAACTATAAATTTTATTACCGCTGAAATTCAAATTTTTAAATATATAAAGGTCCAATCATCAACTTTCAATAACATTTCGCTTTACAAGCACTGTGTACTGTGTGCATCACCTATTTTTATATTTAGAAAATTAAAGAGTAGGGTTTAAAACACAAAACTCTTGAAAAGTGCATTTACAGAACATTGTTCACAGTTCAGGTAAACGTGGAAATGATTAGACTTGGAATGAACGTTCATGAAACATACTTTGTTATACGTTCCTAGAATGAACTTAATAACATGTTCGATAAACGTTCGGTTTAAATCCCGGGACGTTCGGACATTATGAGAACATAAAACCAACGTCTTTCGAACGTTTAGTGCTATCTGGGAAAACTGTCATATTTTATCGTTGTGAAATGTTTGAGATGTTTGGAAGTTCTTCATCCGTAACGTTTATGTCTTCTGGAGGTTCCAACGTAGCAATAATTTCTATGTATACATCATTATTTGTTGTTTTTTTAAAAGTATATATTTATATCAGCATATGACTGAAAGAGCAAGAGTTTTTCCTTCTCAATTCTTTGATTGAGCTCCCTGCAAAAGTTATTTTCGGTAACTTCTTCTTTTGTTGCAGCATTTGCCTCTCCTTTTCGATTCTTTATACGGTTTTTAAATTTGTTGTAGTCTATGGCATTACTGGCAAAAGGACTAAGCCCGCACATTCTAAAGCCATTGGCCAACATTTTTTGAGTAATTGTCTTATCCAGAGCTTCATTCAGTAAAGATGAGAAATGTTCTTTTCTGAGTTTCTCCGCATTGTGTCATATTTTCCACTTCATAATGACATCTTTCCAAAATTCGCTTAGTGGTAATGTCAGGTGCGATGAATGATCATCCACAAAGAGTACAACAGGCAACTTAATGTTATTTTCCCGTAGTCACGTTACTTTCGATCGACTAGATGTTAAGTTTTGAGATATTTCTCACTTATCTCAAGGTGCCTTTTTAAAAAAAAGGTACACCAATGTAAACCAGGTCTGCCACTGGTGAAGGGGGGTTTCTTTTCTAACTGTTGCTCTATAAGCTGTACGCTATCCTTATTAATTGGGAAACCTTTTTTTGCCGTATGGAAAAGCCGTTGGACCAGACCGTTTTCTTCGTTACTTGTGAGGTAAGTTGGGGGGCTCATTTTGCATTTTTCGGGATATTTTTTAATATGCTTGTAGTATAAAGTGGTACAGTATCAACATTAGATCTTAACCTTGTAACAAACTTTTTATATTATGTTGAAATTTACAATAATGTAGGCAACTTCGGTCATTTTCGCGTCATGTAAATTACATACCTTATTGACTGATAAATATGCATTAAAATTATCTTCGTACTGTTTGCACTTACGGTTCGGGCAGGTCATGCGCAATGATTTCATTGGCATCGTTTTTGATAGATGATCCATTTTGCTCTCTTAAATATTTTGTTGAAAAGTGCTGTATAGTTTTTACAGTAAGAGCTATTTGAACCTATTTTACATTGTTTGAGATGTTTACCTTTTTTAGGCACTTTAATTTTTACGGTAAATTTTTCTTTTGGCGTATTTCCATTGTACAACTAAGTTTGCCGTTAATTGTACTCTATACGTTTCAATTGATCGAGGATGACTCAGTAAGTTTGTTGCTATGGAGAGGAATTATAAACAAATAGTACCTTGGTCCGTTTAAATCAACCAAGTTTGGCTGTTTTCTAAAGGAATTTACATATTTGGGATCAACAAGTATCAAAACCCTGTTATATTTCCATTTCAAGAATTATTGCACAAACAAATTTGAAAGCGTGTATTCAGCAGAATTTAGTTATCAGTAACAGTATAACAGCGACAACCAAAATGTAAACGTACTGCAGGTATTTCATTTCTAAGCATTAGTTCATAATTAAATTCTAAGTTAATCCAGATTTACTAACATTAGTATTTAGATTTTCTACTTTATAACTTGATTTGAATATATATATATATATATATATATATATATATATATATATATATATATAATAATAAACCTTGTTATTGTTTTTAGTTTTAAATTTATTACATTTAAGGTTTACTTGTTTTCCATAAAATAAGTTGGCGGCTGATATCTTTAAATATTTATTTACAGGCTGAGGCTGCATCAATGTTGGTAAGCGAACATATCTATTCACAATTTAAATTAAAGAAAATCAAAATTTTAACAACCAGGCCCATTTAATCTCCGACTGACTAAAAGGTTCAAAATCTTCTAGTTGACATTAGAAGTATAAATAATATTTGGGGTGAATTAATAACCACAACACACCCTTATTTCATCCTTTTTTTTTTAAATACTACAACCTACCCGTCTTCTTGTTTTTTTGGGAATTATGTGTAAGACTGTCAGCTTTTGGGACAGTGTCAGGCAAGCAATCGTTTCAGTTTAAATATTTACGTTTTAAGCTAACTGTAGCAATGCTATGAACTTTTATAAAAATTGGCAAAAAGAAATCATTGGAAACCTTTAATACTCAGGCTACCGTTTAATTACTTAGGCTATAGTTTTCTCATGTTCTGTTAATTCAATCACAGTTATAAAGTGACAATAGAGAGCAAAGTCATTTTAATCTCAAAATTTTTATTTAAGCTTTTATTAAGGCATTGAACAAAGACACCCGCTTTGTAACCTTCTCAGTATTAATTATCCTTTTTATACTGTGTACTTCAAAACAGTAAAGACTGAACGCGTTTCAATAGCTCAGTTATCATCATCGTCGACCGCTGATGATGATAACTTAGCCACTGAAACGCGTGTTTTTAATTTTGAATAGTACGTGAGTGTATTTTGCTTGGTGCGGTGTTCTGCCACAAATCCATTGTTCCAGATTTTCAATTAAATCAAGTTTAGATCAAAGTATGATCTTGTTTTCGTCAAATTTTGTTCGTTTAGTTTGAGTCGTTTCACGCTTTGTGCCAAATTATTTACGAAAATATGAAAAGAGCAAAAGAAGAGTGAAAGCGTGGCAATATGCACATCCAATTAAAATCTCACCAAACCTGTTAAAATACAGGTTAGAACCTACATCTGTACATTATTTGCAAAAGTACGAAATGTTTATATCAATCAAATTTAACAACGAGAGGTAAATAATTTCAAATACTTGTCAAGACTTTTTTCTTCTTACTAAGGAAAATAACTGCATTAGCCCTTAAAATTTGCGTTTAACCTTGTACCCCAAAAGATAGGTATTTTTAATTATGAATTATGAAGAGATTTCTGAAAGTGAATGAAATAAGACTACTGAAGGAAGCATTCAGAAAGCTATTGAGTGTGGTGACCTAATGAAACGTGTTGCTGTTGTAATTACTGATTGGACTATCAAGCTTTCAGCGCGCAAGCGTGCGGGAGGGGGTGTGCGTGCGGGCAGGTCTGCGTGCGTACATGTGTCTTTTTAAACGTTTATTAATCAAATACTATTTACATATTTATTGCACAGGTATAATTTAATCCACATTTATAGTATATTTTTAATTGTAATTAAAAAAACTCCATCCTCTCACAGTTTACATAGCACATTTTTGCTGCACCATTCTCCTTTGAAACTTTGAACGTCATTTTTTTTCACTAAACTATGTACTGGGTGTCCCAGGATATTTGGACACATTTTGATCATGAATGCTGCCTAAACGGAAAACGATAGAAACCTGTAGTTTTCACTGGTGTACTTGATTTAGCCCAAAGTTTTATTTTAGCTATAAAACAATTTTTTCACACGAATACAAGGTGTTTTAAAAAAATTGCCATTTTTTAAAGCGAAAATAATGAAGTTTTTTAAATATAACGCCCTGTATATTTTGCTGTCATCTTGAAGATGTAATATTCTACTTTCTAAAAATGTACAATATAGTACTATTTACTCCAAAAACAAAAGAGTTATGTAAGTTTTTATGCACCGACTGCATACATTTTAATCAGCACAGTCAGATACAATTTGCCAAAAGTTTTAGGTTTTTTAAATGAACAACCCAGTACATTTAGACAATAGTACCTTACATAATACTTTTTTCATGTTAGTTTCAAAAACAAAAACTAATCAGTAAGCTTAGCGATCGGTTCTGGACAAGTGGGTGGGCTAGAGATTACGCCAGTACGAGAAATAAAAACTATTTTTTTTAAAACAGTAAATAACCTTTAATAACAGATGATGAAGAACAAATAGAAAAAAACATAAAATAGGTTACTGCTAACTAAAAATTATAAACCACTATTTAAATTTAAATGTTGAATATGTCCCCCGTTTTCCTCAATACATTTGGTTAGCCGGCACTGAAGGTTCATGAAGGCATTAGCTAGCATTTCTTGTGTAATTCCGGCAATAACGTTTCTAATATTATTTTTTAATTCCTCTATATTGCGTGGTGCAGGATTATAGCACCTCTCTTTAACGTACCCCATAGAAAAAAATCCGGGACCGTTAATTCAGGTGAATTTGCTGGCCACTCAATTGGTCCTGCTCTCCTATCCACTTTTCACCGAAAGCTTGAGTAACGGATGCTCTAGCAATAAGTGAATAATGGGAGGCGCACCATCTTGTTGAAAATATACCTCCCCCATATTACCATATTGCTGTACTTGAGGATAAAAGAATAATTCTAACATATCCGTGTAGTTAACTCCAGTGACGGTTTGCTCAGAAAAAAAGAAAGGTCCATAAATGATCTCTTTGGTCACACCACACCACACATTAACTTTTGGAGTATCTCGCTGATATTCATTAAAAGCGTTAGGGTTTTCAGTGCCCCAAATTCTACAATTGTGTTTCTTAATTCTTCCATCTATGTGAAATGTCGCTTCATCAGACATGATTATTGTAACTTCTGGTTGTTCCCTGTACAGGTCCAGGATTGTCTCAGACAGGAAAATTCGATTTACATAATCTCTCTCGCGCAACTTCTGAAAAGTTTGTATTTTATATGGTGTAAGTTTTAAAATTTTCATACACCTCTGTACTTCACTTTTAGAAAATTCAGTTAATCCTGCAATTTTTCTTATAGAAATACGATTATTATTTTGGTGTAAAATATCAAGTATGTTTAAAATGCGTTCTAAAAAATCGGGATTGTTTTGTATTTTACCTCTTGTTTTTCTTTCAATTGATCCATTTCTTAGAAATGTTTGATACCATCTCAAAATAGAATTTCTAGACGGTGGATCTTTTTGAAACTGTATACGAAATTGCCTTCTAGTTTTAACAACAGAATTTGTTTTTGCGAACAACACCACAGTTTGGGATTTTTCTTGGTTTGTATAAATCATTTTTTCCTTAACACTACGGACACAACACGTATTTAGATATTGTTAACTAGAATATTAACAGTGAACTGACAGATAGATAACATTACTGTTTCACGTCAATTCCTAGGCCTACTGCAATCGAAAATAGTGTTCATTATTATGCATTAACACATGGTAAAGATTTACTTATAGCGTTTTCTATTATGTTGCTCTCAGATTGATCTAAGCGCGACCAGTGACGTCATTGACCTCTTCTGGAGCCCTTTGAATCCGAGCAAGGGCATATTTGTATAATTTTTGGTTTAGAAGCATTAATCAGCAAAACGTATATCTAACCTACGTGTATACATTAGGTGTACCTATATAAACTTATATAACTCTTTTGTTTTTGGAGTAAATAGTACCATATTATACATTTTTATAAAGTAGAAGATTACATCTTCTAGATGACAGCAAAATATACAGGGTGTTATATTTAAAAACTTCATTATTTTCGCTTTAAAAAATGTCAATCTTTTTAAAACACCTTGTATTCGTGGGAAAAAATTATTTTATAGCTAAAATAAAACTTTGGGCTAAATCAAGTACACCAGTGAAAACTACACGTTTCTATCGTTTTCCGTTTAGGCAGCATTCATGATCAAAATGTGTCCAAATATCTTGGGACACCCTGTATATTCTACGATTATTCGCTTTCTGAGATTGCTGATGGTACTTTCTAGGGGCTGCTATGATAATTTTTACTTTACTTCCTTATATTTTGCACCTAATCTTCTAATTGGTAATTTTTCATTTTTATGTTTATTCTCGATATTATATTTTTATATTATTTTATTATTATTTTATATTATATTATATTATATTATATTATAAGTTTTGTTCCAGTTTTGTTTTGATATATAAGTTTAGTTGTTTCCTATATTGTAGCAGTTCATTTGCATCCTACCATATTACGACAAATATTTGCAGTTTCATTGCATCTGTTACATACGTCCTTTTCGGCTAGTCTGCTTTTCTTTATAAATATGTAAGTTTTCCGTTCTCCAACCTTCAAGCGACTGCTCTCAACGTTGGTCGCTATGTGAACGTTTTACAATACACCTTATTGCTGGATACTGCATGTTTTAAAGACTCGTCCTTAAGTAATGAATGTACCACTATTTTCTTTTGTTTCCCTAAATCCACTAAATAATAAAAACTGTTTTGTATTTATCCTGTATCAGTTGTTTTATTTGCTGCTTGTTTCTTTGCATTTCACTTTGTGTTCTTTTGATTGTAATTTGCTTAAATAAAGCTTATCGATCTCTCTTTATGTGTGGGTATTTAATAATGACGATGATGATACTTGTTAATATTGCTTGCAGTTGTATTTGTTGATCTTTAATCGGCAGTACTTGTAGTTGATACCATATTTTAGGTGCGATAAATTTGTTAACTAAATATACAAGTATAACACCCGTGGCTTTCATTTGTTTTCTTCTATTTTACTGAAGTAGCTCTGTGATACTTCATTGTTGTTATGTATATACTTAACGCCTAGTATTTTAATGTTTATTTCACCATTGACAGTGTACGGGAAGTAGTACATAGACACCTTCCACCATCTTGGATTTTGACGTCACAAGACCGCCCACGTGGGAGACCGTATTTTCACCCTTATTTTTTATGGTTTCTTTTCGGAGGCCTTTTTCAACCCCTTTTCATCCTTTGTTTTTACTCGCCCACGTGTAGGACGCGTTTTTTCACCCCTATTTTTGACGGCTTCTTTTCGGAGGCCTGTTTCAACCCTTGATGGAATTTTGAACCCTAATTATATTTGGTTGTATTAAGAGCCTTTTTTTGACGGCCATGCCTTTTTTGTACTTGCACACGTGAGGGGCACATTTAGCCGTGGGATTGGTTTGGAATTGGGATTGGGGCAGGATGTTGGCTTCTTTTCGGGGGCCTTTTGCAACTCTTGTCCGGAGTTTAACCCGTAATTAAGATCCTTCTGGTTGTATTAAGAGCCTTTTCGGCCGTCCAGCCTGGATGTTAGGCAATTGTGCGTATTCTTTTAATTCCTATCTACTGATTGTAACCTTACGAAATTTTATTTATACATTGGGGTTGTATTCTAATAAGGAGGCCTATTGCTAGCTTGCAAGACACGTGTAGTACTTCGCAATTTGTTCTCGGGCCTTTGCCCTCTGGCTGGAGATGGTATGGAGACCCTAACCTTATAAGACAAGTGTAGAGCTTAGCCCCTATCGTGTACCCCTTGGTGCCATTGTATGTGGGTTCTAACTTAATCTTACAGTTGTAGGCCTTCACCCCGTCATAAGAAAAATTGTATTTTAATAAGGTGGCCCTAGCCTTCTAAGACAGTGCTTGTATCAGGCTCTGCGCCCTGGCCCTTTGAGTTAAAATTGATTTTAGCGCCATCTAGTGACGTATAGACTAATGAACATTTTCTGTAATAGAAGTTGATCATGCACACCTCTCTCTCGCTCTCTCTCTTTCGGCTCTTTCTCACACTCAAACAAATCAATTAATTAATTAATTAATCAATCAATCTCAAACAAATCATGATCGATCAAGTCAATCAAGCCAATCTCAATCAATCAACCGAAATTATGTCTTACAGTTCTTTCACTTTCACTTTTAGTTTCACCCGATAAGCGTTACTCGCTGATGGTATATGTTAGAAATTTTCTTTACTTCGCCCTAATCGACCGCTGATGTTGGTAGCGTAGCTGTTGAAACGCATTCGGTGTTTTTTAATTTTGTGTGATACGTGGGTGTATTTTGTTTGTTAGGTATTCTGAATTAATTTATAATTTTCTGCTTTATTGGGATAAATAATTATTTAACTCATCGTTATATATGTTTGTTTATCTATTTCTATATTGAAATTAATGTATTCACTTATAATTATGTAAATTCTACCTTAAATTTCATTAATACGGCCATCCAGCGTTATAAGTGGTACTTGAAATTCTGGTAACATTTTTTCTAAAGGAATTATGTTAATTGAAAGACATGGTAGAGTCCTACCAGAATCTTGTAATTCTTAAGTCCAGGTAGGGATAAATTTGTTAATAAAATAGGTTTCAAAAAATTTGGCGAATTTAGTATTAAAGTGCTGAGAATCGTCAGAGAGGACAAAATTACGTTAACATATACGTACGTCGAGCATTGTAAGGAGTAGCTCGGCACTGATAAGCTTTAAATAGTTGTTTATTGATGATCATAAATAGTAAAATCAGGAGAAAACGGAAGATCTAAAAGATCTCCAAAAAGTGCATGTTTACGTCCAAATAGCGCGAAGTAAGAAGAACAAAATATCTAATTGCGCAACTAATTTTTGCCATGCTCATATCCCATATGTAATGATTCATTAGTTTGGCAGGGTTTGCTTGAGACTGGTATTTAGCATTTCAGAGAAAAGTAGTGCGGTATTGGGCACAAAATTGAGTTAATTACTTGTTGCAAAATTGTACACCATTATTACTAATGATGTACTAAAGAGTACCAATCATCAGAAAGATATTGTTTTCAACTAGACTACGCATACAAGTAGCAGTACGAAGAAAAAAAAACATGAAAATTTAGGAAACCAATCAAAACGAGTGAATGTTTTTAGAGCAATCGTTCCCAATTAATTTTTCTGCGTACCACTTCAAGAAATATCTCAAACTAGCGTACTCCTTATTGCAGGAATGATAAATAAAAAGTCAAATCAATTTTTTTTGGCTTCAAAATACAATTCTAATGACTGCCAAAATCACATAATTGTTATTTAAGTTTAATGTGACAAATGTGCACGTTTTGCTTTGCACAACTCTGAAAAATGTAGTTGCTTTTTGGTCAGCTTTAGTCGCAAGTCATCTTCGAGTTGAAGTCTATGACCATATTTAGTTTTTATGTTTATCATAGCCGAAAATCCGCTCTCGCAAAGGTACATCGTGCAAAATAGTAGTAAATATTTTATTGTTGCTTTATTGACATGATAAATGTCTTTTAGATCAGCCCAAAAATTACCCAGTGATTGTTCTGCAAAACAACTCTTGAGTCTGCTGTTGCCTGAGGTGTCTATTAATTCGTCTTGATCGGAAACATAGGTGGTCGGTGGAATGGTCCGCAAAAGGGTTGATTACCTAGTTCCATTGCGACGATATTTCTGGGAGATAACTGCATAACTCCGCCGACAGATTTTGCAAGTGGCATTTTATAGCTGATTTTACATCTTCATTCAATGACGAAAAAGTAGTTTCCAAAAAATTTTCAGATTCGGCAATTGGTCATATTTACATTTGTGAATCAAAAATGTCCAGAGGCACATTTTTTGGATAGTTGCCTCAATTTTCCTCCTGCATAGTGAATATAGTTGTATCCTGGCACTGAAATCCCAAATTCAACTCATTCAATTTTGTGAAAATATCTGACAAGTAAGCCAATTTCTGCAACCACAAAGGGCCAGTCAGCAGCTGTTGGTACTCGTTATGTCCCTGATCAATAAAAAATAATTCAATTTCATTTCTTAACTAAAATATTCTCGAAACGACTTTTCCACTGGACAGCCAACGCGCTTCAGTATGTAACAACAGGGTATTGTGCCCACTGCCAAGCTCTTTGCAAATAGCTGCAAAAATTCTTGAGTTTGTGGCGCGGGCTTTCATTAGGTTGACAATTTTTACAGCATTTTTAAGAGTGATGTCTAAGCTGGCTGGAATTTTTTTTACAAGGAAGTGCCTCTCGATGAATTCCACAATGAGTCCATTTTGCTTCTGGGGCTGTATCTTGTATACGCTTTACAAGTCCTGAGAAACGACCAGTCATTGCTCTCGCACCATCAGTGTATATACCGACACATTTCGACCAATCCAATTGGTTTTCTTTTACAAAACCGTCGACCATGTGAAATATATACTTCCCGGTGGCGCGAGTCGCAAGGGTACGACAAAACAGGAATTGGAATGGATATAAGGAACGTAATCGCTTTGCAAAATGCGTTGAATTTGGTGAGTTTTCAGATCATTTGACATGTCTGCAATACGTCGAGAGACAATGTTATTTGACATAGGAATAACATCAAGTTCTCTTGCCAGACATTTCACTATTTCTTTTACTGCGGGGAGTATGAGGTTCTCCCCAATCGTATGTGGTTTTGCTTGTTTGGCGATTAAATAACTAACTCTAAAAGAGACTTGCTGAGCCCTGACATTTGTATTCAGGGAAAGTGCCTCAATAGTTTTTTACCTTTGTTTGAGATCTTTTAATTTATTTTGAAAGCACCTTACAGATTGATCTTTCAAATTAGTATGTCTGGTTTCTAAATGGCGACGTAGTAAGGATGGATTTAACGAATGATTTGACAGCGCTTCTGCACAAACGACGCACTGTGGAAATGAGGACTCAGGGTCTCCAGAGTTTGTAAAACCAAACTGAATATAACTATAATCATATTTCCATTTTTTGAGAGACGATTCCTTGTTATCAAGGTTTCTTTTCTTTTGTAGGCAAATGTACATTACTGCCTGACCCCTCGTCATCAACCTTTTGACGACTTATCGTCAGCCACCGTTCCATCTGAAAGACAAGGGATCTTATTAACACAGCTTATGTATTTTTAAATTAATTATAACCAAGACTTACTTGTCTAATTTCTACTTTATCTTTAATATTCTACGACCAGTTCCATCCTATTCGGACATTCTCAAGTAAGTGACTAAAAACGGTACCAGACACCGGCAATTTATTGTTAAAAGAATTTACCCACTGCGAAGTTTTTATTATAAGAGCAATTGTATGTTAGTGTTTTAATCACCTACTTAAGAATGTCCGAAGAGGAAGAAACTAGAAACTAGAAACTGGAAAATTACAAATAAAGTGAAAATTAGGCAAGTAATTCTTGGTTTTAATTAATTTGAAATAAATTTCCACTAAGTAAACTCTGCGTCAATCAACTTTTTTTATGTAGTTTTGTAATTGAAAAGCTTAGAAACCTGAAAAAAAAAACAGAAACCGCGTACACGCATAAAACCTAAGAAACTCGAATATTTGTTTGCTTGTTTTGCATTGGGAGAGGTACAAAACAAACTAAACAACACGTTTTCAGCATCTCAACAAAATAAACGGGAGTTCGTATTGTGAATTTAAAACAGTTTAAATTTTTAAAACATAATCTTACTGTTTGCCAAGGCACATTAGGCCGATTGACACAACGCTACGGTTTACAATTGAAACAACACAGTCCGTTATTATCTATAAACAGCATGAATACCGTGACACGACAATTAGACAATTACGACACGAGCTGAACGTACAAGTTACAACTAGGTTAGGCGGGAAAGAAGTGAGCATCATCGGGCGACGCCCAGCGCTGAAGGCGGGAAGGGAGTATATTCCGCATCCGCCGCGCCGTCACACCGTCCGCCCTCGCTCGTTGCGTTTTGCGTACCCTTTGGCGTAACTTCACGTACCCGTAGGGGTACGCGTACCACTAATTGGAAAACACTGTATTAAGGGATTTAGGAACAACGTCAATAAAAGGAAGGATCATGATGTTCTGAATTCACTCAACAGTGTTGTTCTTTACGAACAAGTATACGCCAGCCATCAGAAAAGGATTCATAAAAGGAAAGAATACGCATACATTTATGCAGACCATCTTTAGCACACGACGAAAAAATATTCTAGGAGAGCGACGGAGAAGATTTAATTACCAATTTTAATCGGCAAAGTAACCAAAGAAGTAGTAGTAATTTTGATGCGATCGACTTGAGGGACAGAACGAGATAAAAGGCCACGCACGACATGTTCATTATCTTTACGGTGTATTATAGTGAAGTTATACTGTTAAAAGCACAAAGTCCATGTAGCAAAACGACCAGCGGGATTTTGTAATTTATTGAACAGAATCAGAGAATGGTAATTACAGTGCAATGAGAATCTTCAAAATGTATGGGCGAAACTATTCAATTGCATATAAGATAATCAGACACTCCTTTTCTTTCATTCCCCTGCGGTACCAAGACACTATACGGCCTACGCGGCGCACATCAGAGGCATGAGTAAGAATACGAGTAGAAGCAATAACAGCGACCTTATTTAGGTCAACCAAAAGACTCTTTATTTACAAAGTAACCAAAATATTTAAGTTCGGACCTACAGAAATAACACTTGTCCTGACGTAAAGCAAGACCAGATGAAGATAAACGATGAAGAGCTTCCTCTAAAAACCTCTACGTATTGTTCCCAAGGTAAGTGTAGAAATTACAATATCATCGAGATATACAAAACAATATGGTTCCACATTAGCTTCTAGAAAGCAATCGATTAAGCATTGAAATGTTGCAGGTGAATTATGCAGCCCAAAAGGAATACGTGTGAATTGATATAATCACTTCTAGAGACGGTGAAAGCAGTCAAATGTTAGGAATCAACAGAAAATGGAATTTGTCAATAAGCAGAACGTATATCAAACTAGAGAGATACCGTGCATCACGAAGATGATCAAGAATAGAACTAATATAAGGAAGAAAGTAGGTATCCTTTCCAGTAACAGTTTTAACTTTGCGAAGATCGACACAAAATCAGTAAATATCGTCTTTTTGACAAGATCGATTGGACTCGATTAAACCTACAGCGTATTGCAATGATATTGTTATATTAGAATAATGCTTATACCCAAATTTGTTTGAAATCATTCCCTGTAGCTCAGTTATTGTCGAAAAAAATGGGGCCGATTATACAGGTCGTTCGCATAAGGTCTGTAATTACTTATAGTTGAACTCTCATAATGTCTTGCACCCGATGCTCGTATATCTAAAATACTGAAACATGTTTAAGTATCTGATATACACAAGTCACTTACCTCTATTTATTTGTTATCTTCATTCTGCTTAACTGTAATCATCATAAACAAAACCATTAATTAGTTTTAACTGTCAGTTTACATTGACAATGTCACTGTGGCTCACGTATCGCTAAATTTGTTCATTGCTTTCGGTGGCTCAACTACAGTCATCGTATTTAGGTTTCTGTATAAAGAACTTAAAAGTAAATTCTATTTTATATCTGTATAAATGTTTATCTTTCTTTTTGAGTAAAATTTGTGCAATCAGTATTTATTTTTCTTCAATATTAACTTTAAGTACATAGTTACACATGAAGATCGGTTTCTTTGGTCACGCTAATGTCTATACGCTTGAGCTTAACAGGTCTACATCTTTTATTTTAAATTCCAATTATAGCGTTGGGTAAACAGTGCGTATAATTAATCAATGAGTTTGTTACTGCTATCTGCAGCATTACCAATTTTAGTAATTTGACTAGAAAAGAATGCCTAGTTTCTGCTGACGTTAAAAATGCGTTAAGATTAAACAAGTCATTAAAAGATAAGAAATCTATTTTTCGAATTACTGCTGATCAAACTGTTTTGCAATGGAAATATTTGCAAGACCGAAGATCCAAATTGAGTGAGCGTATCCAAAATGGCAAAAAATATTTAACAATCAAATACATACGTGGCATACCACAAACTGTTGCAATCAATCAAACAGATAATTTAAACTGAAACCGCCCAACCGATCAGCAACTTTTAATTGTTATTTTCAAAACGTCCGTGGTTTACGTTCAAAACTGTTGGAGTTCTATTCTGCTGTTACTGTCTGTGAGTTGGACTTTATTTTTTTGATTGAAACAGCTCTCACAAATGATACACACAATATGGAAATGTTTCCCGAATCATTTAATATGTTTAGATTTGATCGTCAATATCATGTTACCATTCAGTCATGGGGTGGTGGAGTGGTATTATCGTGTAGTAATAAGTTTAATGTTACAATGATTAAAACAGGTGAAATAACAAAATCTATTCCATCTATTGACTTGTTAGGGTGTAAGTGCTTATTTGGTTCTATTTCATTATACGTTTTTGTCGTTTATATACCGCCTAGTGTAGTTGTAAACGAGTTTAAAAGTTTTATTGAATTTATCGAACAGTTAGATTGCTGTAATAATGTTCTCATCTTAGGCGATTTTAACTTTCCAAAGTTTAGTAACCTCGATGTTGAAGATCGAAAATGTAAAAGTATGCATAACATGATTAACTTATTAAATTTAAATCAATTTAATAATATTGTCAATTTTCAAGGAAGACTTCTGGATTTGGTCTTGTCCACTCGTTTTTATGAAGTAAGTCGCGAATATGTTCCGTTAACTAAAGAAGATGTGTATCATCCTGCGTTAAAATTTAATTTTAAATTAACCTTTGATTTAAAAAATGTGTTTCCAAAGAATTCGACGGACAAAATGTATAACTTTAAGAAAGCTAATATTGTTCAACTTTATAGGGACCTAGTATGTATTGACCGGAATTTTTTAAACGAATATGTTGATGTGAATGATGCTTGTGCTAACTTTTATGATATTCTTGACTCTTTCTTCGATTTACATGTGCCCATTCTTAAAACTTACAAAACACGTTCCTTTACGGCTTGGTTTAATTATGACATAATTAGGAATATTCGTTTAAAAAAGGTACTACCGAAAGAAATACAGACGAACTAATTCTGAATGTGCATATGATAATTTTACAAAACTGCGAGCAACTATTAAATAACAATCTTCTGTCGCCTACGATGATTACCTTCGTAATATGCAATAACAGATTACCACTAATCCCAAGAGATTTTGGTCGTATTTTCAATCCAAGCAAGGTACTTCTCGGATACCAGGTCAAATGTTTAATGATAGCAATGAATCGCTTCACAATTCTATGTAAATTGTTAATGCCTGCAATAAATATTTTAGCAGTGTATACCTACCCTACTCAAATAGCAATGCAGACTCCGAAAAAAATTGTAATAATATGTCAATAATAAATATTTCTGTTATAACTGCGGATCAAGTCGAGTTATCTCTCCATAAATTAAAGTATAGGTTAACCTCAGGGCCAGACTAAATCCCTAGATGGATTATTAAAGATCTAGCCGTCAAATCTTTCCTGATTACTGGAAATTAGCGCGGGTTTGTCCGGTATTCAAATGTGGTGATTCTACAAAGATCTGTAATTATAGACCGATTAGCATAATTTCCTATTTTGCAAAAATATTGGAAATTATACTATATACACGTATCTACCGTTAAGTGTGTCAGTACATTTCTTTTGCTCAGCATGGCTTCATAGAACATCGCTCTACTGTGACCAACCTTGCTTACCCAATTTGTTTCTCAAGCCTTGGACAATCATCAACAAGTAGATGTAATTTACACCGATTTTGCCAAGGCTTTTGACAAAATTGACCATGCGATCATTATTAGTAAGTAAAATAGCTTTGGGTTTTCAGATTCTCTAAAATTTTTTTTTAATCCTATCTAACAGACAGATACTCATATGTACAATATAAATCGTGGTGTATTAGTAATGGATTACGGCTTAACATGAGTAAATGCAAAGTGGTTACCTATTTCAAAAAACTCTGACCTATATATTATCTATATGTATGTAACTCAGTTTTATTTAATCGTAGTTCTGTAATAAAGGATCTTGGGGTTACTTTTGATTGCAAACTCTCTGTTAGCGATCATGTTTCTTCTATATGTAGTTCTGCTATTAAAACTCTTGGATTTATAATTCGTAATTGTCGCTCATTTACTAGCACGGCGGCAGTGAAACCTTTGTATACAGCTCTTGTTCGTTCGAAGCTGTAGTATGGGGCGTTAATTTGGTATCCCTGTTATTAAAATCAAAAAGCAACATTAGAATCAGTACAAAGAAAGTTTCTCGAATAGTTATCGCACAAAGTTGATGGAGCTTATGCGGAAATTTGTATTCAACAAAACATCTTACTGGAAAAATATGACGTAGAATCATTAGAAAAGAGGAGGGTGGTCAGCAGCATTACATTCTTGTACAAACTTTTACATGGAAAAATTGATTGCCCGTACCTATTATCTGCTCTTCAGTTTCATGTTCCACGTTTCTCGTCTCGATCTTTAGTTACCTTTAACTGTCCTACGGCAAATACTAATCTTCTACTTAAGTTTCCTGTATTTGCTATGTGTAAAAACTTCAACAATATTTCAGATGTTTGTGATATTAATCAATGCACTATTACTGAAATCAAAAACGTCTCTCGCTAGTTATAAGATTAAGATCAGTGATAGAATTCTTATTAGTTAGCATAGTAGTCAAATTGCGCATTCCAGTGGTAATTTAAGTTAGTTTTAGATTTAAACATTTAGATACATGTAATAGGTAAAGTATTTTATTTTATTCCAATAGCGTCATTCCTATTGTATTTTCTCTTTTTCTCGCTACTGCTGTAAAGTATTGTCGTGTAATTGAATCAATCGATCTGTTGGGCATTAAAAATTCTTTATTGTTATTATTATTATTATTATTATTATTATTATTATTATTATTATTATTATCTGGTTTTCTAAATTAATATTTGTGGTAGCAAGCCTTTAATTAGAGTGCATATGGAAAATCCAAGGTCTATATTAATTTGTTTGTTATTGAACCTTTCGATTAATTCGAAATAATTTCGCGAAATTTGGTATACAGGGGTTTCTTAGGATAAGAAATTCAAATTTAAGAACGATTTTATTGGTTTTCATAGAGGACGTCACAAGCAACGATTAGGAGACTTTAAAATCACTATAACTTTTTTGTACCACGGTGTATGTCATTTTGCGCTTGATAAATCTTTTTCCCTATCTTTTCCAATTAAGAAAGTTATGCCTTATTGAAGTCGCTAGAAGCAATCCTTTCCATGAAAAGCTCTTCTGAAGCTGATGAGCGTGTAAATTGTCAAAGTGAGTCGAAAGTTGTTACGAGGTATTGCAATTCTTTTGAAGACATTGGCAAACGTAAAAGATTTTTCCTTGTTTGACCCAGTGTGAACTCTGATACACTCTCGGTATTTCTTTGACAATATCCAAACACCAATAACATATTGGCATATTCTACATTGGTATATTGCCATAGTTTCAACTAAATACAACTACTGTCACATTTAAGTAACTTTTACTACCAAGTTTCCTAATAATTAATAATTTAAAAAACTTAAATTTTCTATCTAAATTTTCATCATGGCCGGGCAATACACCAATGGAGAATATATATTTTATTGGTTTTTGGATATTGTTAACGAAATAGCCCAGAGTGTGTCAGAGTTTACTCTGAAAGGTTTCCAAATCATCATACACCACGTCATCAAAGGTTTGCTGCAGTGGAGAGATCTCTTTGACAAACTGGTCGCTTAACTCCTGAAATCGCTGATTATGGAAGGCAAACAAAAATAAAAAAGAGATTTCAAAATTAAATAATCATTATTAGACCGCGTTCTGTATGAATTCCTGAAATTGAAGGAGACATTTTAGAACATATTGGAGAAGATCCGGAACTAAGTACAAGACGATTAAGTAGAGGAATGAGAGTGTCTAAAACTACCGTTAATAAAATACTTATAGAACAGCTGCTACATCCATACCACAAGCAGCCAGTTCAAGACATCTTACTCCATGATCCTGAATTCTGATTAGTTTTTTATCGTTTTCAAAGAGAATTTGATTTTAACTTTGTAACAACCCATATTGAGTAAAATATACCGTAATTCATGTTCTTCGTCATATAGTTGTAAATTTAAGAAAAATTTTATTGACTTATAAGTATGTGGTAGGCAACTTAATTTGCATTTTGGTGTAACTTAAATGCATATCTTCTTAAAGGTTTATACTTCCACTTCTATAAATTATTTTTTTTCTTCTCAATATTTTCGCGCAACGCGTCATCGTTGACTTAATTTTTTGCGCAAATCTTTTCGCGCACGGCCACATCGTCTGATATTCTAGGCGTCCATGTTTTCTCACTTCTTGTGGTATGCTGGTAGATGCAGGAAGCCATATTTTTTGGGTTTCCCCATAAATTTTGTGTAAAGTGCCATTGATTTAATGGTAAGATACATTTAATTCGTTATATTGAAATCTAAAATATTTGCTCTTTCCAAGCACTTTGATTGACCCTTTTATTACTTTTACATTTCTACTTTAATTACATTTTAGTTACACATTTAATGCTACTTTCACGTACGCCTTAATTTTATGATTGCGTTGTGCTTTTAATGCAAAATTAAAGTTTGATCACATTTTTTATTTGAACTTTCGAAATAATGCAATAAAAATTGGATTATTCAATTTTATGAAGATAAATTTATAAGAAGGAAAATTCCATTTTGGGTGTAGTTTACAACGTAAAGCATTGTTATTGCAATATATTGCGCAACATTGATGCAAGGATTACATCACCTTGGTTTGCATTTTCGCATTATTTTTTATAATACCAGGGGTTCTCAAGAAGATGTATTATATTCTGTAACAGGTATTTAAAATTTTAGTGATTTTTAGTATAAGGCTAATTTTAAGATATAAAAAAAAACTATAACCCTACATTTAACTGTTAATAATCATAGTTGGTATATTTTTATTATCTTACATTTTGATAAAATTTTTATTGTAAATCTCGGTTTAGTTATTCCGAGCATAATTAAAGAATAACTTGGCGTCCGAGATCATTGTTATTATTGTTACATTGCAGTTTTTTCTATTAATGTTCAGTGGAAATAACGAAGCCTAAATTGTTGTAATTAAGCAAATCAAAAGATTGAATCGGCCCATTTTAATTAACCGACTGAGTCAAAGGCATTATTTTTGGTGAATGGTGGAGTTAGTTTAACGATTTGTTCGGAGAACATTTTTACACTTATTTCTTTATTGATTTATATTAAAACACTTTTTATACCTTACACCATTTATACGATTACCATTACCATATTATTTATAACTTTCCAAAAAACATTTTGTTCACCGACGAAACGTGTTTCACAAGAAGAGGGTTAACTAATTTTCATAATAAACACGTTTATGCAGACAAAAAGTTTTTTTTTCAACATGAATTTAAAATAAACGTGTGGGTAGGGTTAATAGGAAATATTATTGTTGTTCTTAACATTTTACGGCGAAGATTAACCGGTGACATTCACTTGCAATCTGCCAGGTTTACCGGAGGATTTACCCCTACAAGTTCGGAGAGATATGTGATTCATGCATAATAGGGCTCCACCACAATTTTCATTACGAAATTACTTAAATGAGCAGTACCGAAACAAATGGATAGGTAGACGTAATGATGCTCCTTTGAATTGTCCACCACGTTCTCCTTACATATTACGTCCTTAGTTTGCATGACTCCAGTAGAAAATGACAACCAGTTGTGCCAGCGTATTCAGGATGCAGCAAATAATCTTTGAACAAATAATGAACAAATTATGGAAAGGGTTAGTTTAAATTTTCTGCGTCGTATAAATCTTTGCATACGTGAAAACGGCGGGCATTTTGAACAGGTTTTATGAAATATTTTTGTATTTGTATTAAGTTTTGAGTTTAATTTTTGTGTTAAAATTGTCTTTATCTTATATTTTATCCTTAAAAACAAGGAAGTAAAACCATAAAAACAGGAAAAAACTTTCACGTTTTCCAAATTCTTCAAGAAAAGTTGCAATAAGGTGTAATAGCTTTCGAGTCACTTTGACAATTTACATGTGTCATCAGCTTCAGATGCGTTTTTCTCGGAAAGGGTTTCTTCTAGCAACTTCAACAAAGTATACCTTTCTTAACTAGAAAAGATAGGGAAAAAAGATTTATCAATCCCAAACGACTTACACCGTGGCACAAAAAAGTTAGCGATTTCCTAAGGTTTGGGTTTTTCATCCCAAACTTCGTGAAATTAGCTCGAATTAATCGAAAGATATCAAAGAAAATTTGATTTGTGAGAAAGTCTTTTGCCCACGGCAAAATTACCACCCGTTTAAGGATATGTTTACATAAATAATCTTGTTTAAAGATGGCGTTTTTATTAATTAATAAATGCAATGTTTGCGGTTTTACCTGAACTTTCTCGACTTATTAAGTTCGCCAACTTGATTGCGAGCCTTGAAATATTCATAGAAACGTTGAAGTAGAACACATTTCAAATTAGGTATTTCCACTACCACCCTATCACCATACCTGGCATCAATAGTACACAATGTAACTAGGGCAATGAACCTCACTTCCGGTTGTTCTCTAGGCTCTGTGAATAAACACATGCGAATTTGATAATATCTGGTGTGAAATAACCTCAATTTTTAGACCTACCTTGCGTTATATTAAGAAACCTTGTAAATAGAAGTTATGTAAAATTTAATTTTCTTTAACAAATATGTCTACACTTTTTCTTATAAAATGAAATCGTTATTCAGATCTCAAAAAAAATTTGAACTGACACTTAAATTCTACCTCTAAATTAACAAAATATCAAAAAATTGCATAGAACATAATTAATCGATATGTTTAAGTTCTGTATATAGGTATTTTTATATCCTTGAAATATGCAGCTGTTTTAGAAATATTTTATAAAAACCAAAAACTATCCTAATAAACCCCCACTGGATTTCTCCCAAAATCTAATCAGCTCCAAGCGAAATCGTAACTAGTTTAAATACAAAATTGTAAGTACATAGCTGTTTTCGTTCTGGAGTTATCGTGGATACTAGCATACATCCACACAGACACACTCTCACACACACGCACACGCACACGTACACGCACACGCACACGCACACGTACACGCACACGCACACGCACACGCACACGCACACGTACACGCACACGCACGCCCACAAGCACACGCACACGCAGACGCACACGCACACGCACACGCACACGCACACGCACACGCACACGCACACGCACACGCACACGCACACGCACACGCACACGCACACGCACACGCAAACGCACACGCATACGCATACGCATACGCACACGCACACGCACACGCACACGCACACGCACACGCACACCACACGCACACGCACACGCACACCCACACGCACACGCACACGCACACGCACGCGTACACGCCCTCGCACACGCATACGAACACGCACAGGCACATGCACACGCACGCGTGCGCGAACACGCACACATGAACACCCAGACGCACACACGCACACACACGCACACACACGCACACGCACTTGCACACGCACTTGCACACGCACTTGCACACGCACACGCACACGCACACGCTCACACACGCGCACGCGCACAACCATACGGATACATCCAGACATCATGACCGATCTTGGCGAACCTTGACCAAAAGTTGTAATATGAGGTAATGAATTGATTTAGCGATAGTGAAAAAAAAGTAGATTGCATAACCTTCTATACGTACCTATGTATATGTATATTTACTAATGTAAATTTTCTACCTCACTAGACCGACCTTATAACACTACAGCTGTTTACTCGTTATTTTATTTCTTGTAAATTACACTCATTTGTATTATTCGCAATGGGTGGATTTTTACTTTATTTGACAGTTACGTTTATGATACTTTGAAATTCTTGACCAGCGTGTATACATATATATATATATATATATATATATATATATATATATATATATATATATATATATATATGTTCTCTGTTTACTATAAGTGAAGTTTTTTATGGGTAAAATGGTGGAACATTTGCGATGCAGTTTTGGTAAGAATAAATATAAAATTATACCAAGTAAATTTTTTATTGCCCTTTTTAAAAAACATGACAACTGTTTCACTGTGGACCAACTATGGTACTCAATGAAACGTCGAATAGTTTACAGTGAAACATAGTTAAAAGTTTATACAGGGAGGAAATCAGAATAAAATATTAAAAATTACGAGTAAAAAGATATATTTCTTAAAAACAATATTAACGTGAAAAAAAAGGTTTAAAAAAAGTAGATTAATTATCTCACGTCAAGTGAGCCAAAGGAAATGGAAAATTTCAAATAGTTCGACATCTTTTTCGTGTTTCGTCTGGCTTCGGGCTGAGGCAAAACACTTCTGATGTCACGTATATTCACAAAAGAGACATCGGGTACAGTTGGAAATAGAAAGCTGCAATCTCCAAATTTTTTTGTCTTGCGTAAGAAAGATGTTTCATATTCATCACCTCCCTATTCATCCAGTACCTTTCCAATGTAATAAATGTTCCCATTGAATCTACCAAGAACTAAGTCTTCTTTCCTGAGCGTTTGATTTTCAAAGTGGTCATCAACATCAGATAAACTCAAATGATCATCATCAGAACTTCCAGCATATCTTAGTTCTACATCTGAATCTGACGACTCATCATGATGTACTTTCTTTACTGTTTTGGCCTTTTTGTGTTTCTTTTGTACCACATTTAATTCTGTTATTCTGATTCGAGTCTTTTGTGAAATATGCTTTCTGTTTTCTTTTTCCAGAAGAGCTTCTTTCTCGGGTGTGTCGGTTATTATTGTACATCGTTTCTTTTCCCTTGGCTGTCTGTTACTGTTCTTTCGACTGTGCGTCATAGGGAATCCTTTGTATTCTTATGGTGAGATAAATTTTTCCTTCAAAATACTAGTAGCTGCAACGTTTCCAGTTGAGATGGCAACATTCTTCTCAGGTATTCCTTGCTCACCATAATACAGTGCATTCTGTTGCGATATACTTGGCTCATCAACTGGATTATTGTTGTTTGATACTGACTGTGCTGGTGAGCCACAGAAACCAACTTCATTAACATCTTCTTTTGAAGAGCTGGGAACTACGTCAGTTTCTACAAGAGGTCTATCAGTAACTGCCGAGCTAAGGAAATCACTGTCTGTGAAAGTGAATTTATTCAAAGTGTAGATTCCACACTTTCGAAACCCAGCCATTATATCTGCTGGTGTTAATTCCCTTGTGAGTGCTTCAGATACACATTCACTGATATCATAAATCGATAGAGGAACACCCGGATATCTAATCATCCAAGATTGACAGGCGGAATTATAGTAACTCTTGAAAGAAGCAAATACTGACGCATCAAGGGGTTGTGTTTTATTACTAGCATGTGGAGGAAGTGTTAGTATGTGCATTCCAACATTTCTTGCTTTATCCACAACTTCAATGCTAATATGGCTCTCGTGGTTGTCAAAGATTAATAAAGTAGGCCTCCCTTTACAACTTCCTGTATATTTAATAAAATGATGCATAACAAGGGGAAACAATTCAGCATTCATCCAGCCCGAAGAATTAGCCAAACCAAGGGTTCCTGAAAAACCACCCTTCAGCATATGTTCATTAAATGTTTTTCGGGGGAAGACCATGACTGGTGGAATATAGGTGCCCAAAGCAGAGACAATAACACATATTGTAACCAGATGCCCCCTTTCTCCACTTGTACAGCTGTTAACCTGTTTAACCCCCTTTCCTGCTACAATTTTCTTAGGAACATGTACGGTAGTGGTACTAGTGTCGTCTAAATTGAAAATGCGGGAACCATCTGTCAGTTCTGGTATTCGATTAAAAAGTTCCTCTAATTTGGTAAAAAACTGGTCGATATTGTGCCGGTTAAAGGAGGTTAATTTTGAGAGAATACACTGTTCAGGTTGGCGAATACTAAGATTCCCTCTTCTTTTTAAAAATGCTCTAAGGCAATCTGGTCCTGCTGCCTTATTTTGTTCCCATGATTCTGGAAACCATTTCTTGTTTATTACTGCACATTCGTATGCCAGGTGTCTTACTTTGGCGGTAGTCAACCCATGGGCCATTTGGCTACATGTCTGGAAATAGTCAGCTAATGAAGATTCCTCATCTTCTGTAAAAACTCGGTTTACATTATAATGAGGTTCAATTCGAACGTCGATATCGGGATTTAGCCCTTGCTTCTTAACATATCGAAATAATGTCACGTATTTTATATTAAAATTCTGGGCAGCTTGCCTCAATGACATTCCATCATGAAGAACAGCATTAACAGCCGCAGTCATATCTTCTTTAGATGCATACCCTATTTTTCCTGGTTTTGGCTTCCTTGCCATCTGCAAAAAAAAAAATTATACACAGCTTGTACATGTGGTATACAGTGAAACGGTTCGAGGCCTTTTGTTGGTACACAGTGTACTTTGCCACGGTGTTTCAGAGTGTACTTCTAACGAATTTTGCAAAAAGTTTTACCGAAACTTAATAACACATTATTTAAAAGAAGTAACTTGTAGGTTAGGTTAACAAATGATCCAGGCAGCCGATAAAATATTAAAACAATGATTTAGTACGAAGATGCATTTTAAATATGTATGAAACTGTGACCACTAGAAAAAAAAACCTTAAAATTGCCACTGGTTCTCACTACAACTTATACACGCAGTTTTAATGGAAGACATCAACCAGCTACCGAAAGCTGTTGCTCAGGTGACTTACCAACCTACCAAAACTGCAATACGGCGGTGTATTTAAAAATTAAATTGATTGTTTCACTGTGAACGCTGTTTCACTGTGGCCCACTCTCCCCTATCAAACATTTACTGAAAATATGTAATGTTCATGTACCTAATTTATTTAATTATAATTTTGTAGAAGCTGTAACAGAGGTTATAAACGTTAACTAGGCACGAATTACGGACGTCCACTTGCTATACGATTCATGATATGCTGAACAGAAAGGTGAAAAGACTTATATTGGCAATTAAATGATTAGTACGTTAAAATACATTGTACCAATGTTAACAATATTTATTTGTATTCATAATACTCAACCTGTTCCGGCATTTACAAACTTCAAAAGCTAAGCTAAGTTCATTAAGCCATCCTGAAAATGACTTTCCAGATCATCCTCCATCAAACAAACGCCACTGATGAAAAATGCGATAAAGAAAACAAAATTAACAATATAATAATAATATATAATTTATTACATAATAATAATATATAATATCAGTGCAATGTTGTGAAAGATGTCGGATGCAAGTATTTACTTCAAATTTTAAGAGAAAACGCTACACATACAGACATTCCAAATTCTAGGTCTAGATTATATATTCTAAGCTTCATGCAATAACGAATCCAAGAGATCCAACTTGCTCGCTCATTAAAGACAGCTAAAACTGCCACAACAGGTCTACTTTGCTCAAAATCTCTATTATTAATTTGGGACTGAAAGTAAATCAAGATAAGAAACTTTGTAAATTATTGATTAAAAGCCAAAAGTGAACTATACAAATTACATTTTCAGTTGCCCACCATTTGATTAGAAATAATTAAAGTGGGCTTATTCTTCTATTAATGTTAAGAAATACGACATTTCGGTAATTGAGTAATGGAATTATTGCACAATTGTTGAATTACATAAAGCACGTGACGTAATATTTGCTTGTAATATTACATAAATATTTTAGAATGTTGCATCACATATTTGAAGTAAACTAAAAAGGCGCTTATCTATGATTTATTGACAATTCATAAAAAAGAATTTTATAAAAAACAGGAAGTTCTTAGGAAAAATTTTCATTTGAATAAAGCGTGGAAGTGAATGATACATTTCGACGTCATTTCCCGGGCCAAGCTGTGGCGCCGATCCCACCCCACACAATAGCTGTTACAACCCCGAAACTGCTGCCCAACTATCTAAATCCGACAGTAAAATAACAAGTAGTTATAACCCCACAAAAAGATTCCAAAACTTTTTAGTAATCATGATTACTGTGCAGTGGCACATCATAACCATAACCCAAAGAAACCGCTTGTTAGAGAAATGGCATTAAAATTATTTTTGAAGTGAATAAGAAATATCACAAACCACTTACTCCATGTTTGATACTATACAGAGTAACTTTTAAGTTTATGGACTAATGTTTCGATTAGTGTTTTAACGTTTATATTAACGTTAAAACATAAAACATGTGCAAATATAAAAAGCACAGTGATAGTTTAATTTTGTATAGAGTGATCGTAATAGCACAGTAATTCGATACAATGTAGATTGTAAAAAAAATGGTTTTGCAAATAAATAATAATAACTCTATAAGTGTAAATGACATTTACATGAAGCGACTGAAAATAGAGTTGTAACCTAATTATGAAAATGTATATTTTTACCATCATTACATATAATTAAAATACTTAGCTTTTTTGGGTTTTTTAATGGTGTATTTTTACAGTTATATTTTATATCACTCTGTACGTTTCGATAATAATTACAGTTATCATCCTCAATAGTGGTAGTATCTTTAAGAATTGTTGTTGTAAGGTATGAATATAAACCCAAAAAATAAGCAATTTAATTATTTTTAACCTATGTAATTATTTAATTTAGTTGTAGGTTGTACATCATTAATATTTTTAAAAATTATAAAAATGTCATCCACATATCTTCCGTATATTAAGGGCTTAAAAGTATCAGGACAATTGGTTAACCATTTCTTTTCATAATATGTTAAAAATATGTTCGCAAAAACATTTGTCGTTATATTCAACGAATAATTAAAAAGCCTTTCCTCTTTTAGAAATTAAATTTGCTTTTACTACTTTGGAGAGAATTGGATGACATTTCTGTGTCAAGGATATGATTCCTAACGATCTTGCATGGAACATTATTTATCAATTTAAATGTAATAGCTGCTCAGCTATGTACATCGGGAAAACCCGACGTCATTTCAATGTCCGACGCTGTGAACATTTAGGTATGACCCCTCGATTGGGAAATCGATCTAAATCAATTCCAAATTCAGCTATTTTTCAACATAAAATTGAAAACGATCATAACATTGACCATAAAGATTTTTCTATTATTGGAAGGGCAAATTCTAATTCGGAACTAGCCATTAAAGAAGCTCTTCATATATTTTTGTCAAAGCCGACATTAAATATACAACAAGACATGACTTGCTTGGAATTACTTAGATAATATAATTTTTCTAAAACTGACAGTCAAGTTATGTCATCGTTGTCATATAATTTTATTTCAATTTTGATGTGTTTTATAAATTCATTTTAATTTTACTTTTTGTCTTTTGCACATATGTTAAGTTCAGACGATGATTTAAGAATAAATCGAAACGTTAACTCTAATTTAATAATTGCTTTTATTTTCAAGTTTATTGTATTCATTAGCTTTTTATTGTATCCAGATTTTTCTCTATTTACTATTCTTGCATTACCGAACATTTGTAGTTATCTAATGTGCTGTATATTCTGGCTGTGTTCGTCTGTGGTGAACAGATTTTGTGACTGTTGTCACATGTGTGTTCCCGTAGGGCATTTTGGAAGAAGGTTAGCTATCTTCGAAGGAATGATCACTTCATACATGTAAATAACGTAATTGGGATTCACCCGACTTTAAAGTTCCGACTCACCCGACTTGCAACTTCCCTAATACAATCTTCACTCTCACTTCAGATGCAAAGGAGGAGTGTGTGCCTATCTCAAGGATAACATTGCTCGCAAGAATATTTCCTCTTTGAATAATAAAAGACTCGACCTGATTTGATTTAAATGTTCTGATCCTAAATTTGTGAAATTCTGCTGTTGCATTCATAAGTCTCCTGATGACAGTAACTTTCAAGACTTCTTCGATTACCTTAGTTTGAAAGTTGACTATCTTCTGTTTAGTATAACTCTAATTGGCTTCAATTTTCATGTACTACTAATCCTGCTAGTCATAGCACAGAAATATTTGCTTTCATGTATCTCACTCAAATGATTTCTGAACCCTGATAAACGTACCCGTACTTCACATCTTCTAGATCTCTGTCTTACACCAAACCCACTTGTTTATAAAACAGTTCTTTCTCAACTAGTCCTATCTAACGATTGTCTAATAAAAACAACTTCTATTGTCTCTAATTCCTCTGTTATTCACAACACTGATTTGTGGTGTTTTAAGTCAGTCAAATGGAGTGATTTACATCTGAATTTATCCTCATGGGCATGGAGTTATACATTCCCAAAAAACAAAATCGTATAGGTCATTCTCGTTCCCAACCCATGGTTCAATAAGGCTCGTATCGATGCGATACCTTTGAAAAATAAATCTTATACTAAATGGAAATCTAATAAAACGGTCTAGGATCATGCAGACTACGTTAGCGCTAAGAGTACCTGCAAAAGTGTTATCAGTAAAGTGCAGTCGTAAATTTTGGTCTTTCAGTGGAAATTTTGGTGCACCTTAGTCAACTATTCTTCATACGTTATGAAACCAATTCATTTTCGTTACAACTCCTAGAATCGATAATCACTAGGCTTAATTTCAATCAGGCGACTGGCCCAGACGGTATCCCTGCGATTGTCTTACAGAAATGTACCTAAGCTCTATTCGATCTCTATGTCTTCTGGGAAATTTCCTTCATAATGGAAGTTAACAAACGTTTAACCTCCCCCAAAAGGCGATAAGACCGATCCTTCCAATTACCGTCCAATTACCATCACATCCATCTTGTTTATAATAATGGAAAAAGCTATCAATCAGCATGTTTCCTTCAAATTAACAAACTCTTTAGTGACGATTAATATCGTTTTAGGCAGAGTCGTTCAAAAGGTGATCTTCTCTCATATGTGACCCAAGTTTAGAACGATACGCTAGACCAATCCGGTAAAAGTTGTAGTTACTTTAGATATCTCAAACCAAGTTTGGCTTACGTGTTTACCTGCCAAACTCGCTTCATTTGGGTTGAATGATACGCTCGTCAACAGGGCTTCTAATTTCCTTGATGAAATACGAATACGTGTCGTAGTTAATGGCTTTTTTTTCGAAAGAAGTTGGCATTAACGCGTGTTACAGGGATTAGCTATAGCGCCTACACTTTTTCTGCTATACACAAATGATTTATTTATTTCTTCAACGACCAACCCATTTCATTGCTTTGCTGACGACGGTACTCTACATTGTAGTTCATTTAAGTCTACTCACAAGGGTATTCCACTTTCTATTTCAAATCAATACGTTAAAGCTGAAATAACAATTTCAATCTTGTTAAATTTAATGTTAATAAAACTCAGTTGTGCCTTGTGCCCATCAATAAGATCGATCATTTCCACCTTCTATTTCAAATCAATACGTTAAAGCTGAAATAACAATTTCAATCTTGTTAAATTTAATGTTAATAAAACTCAGTTGTGCCTTGTGCCCATCAATAAGATCGATCATTTAAGTACGAATGGATCAGATCTTTTCTTAGTTTTCTTAGTTTTCAGGCTCTATTACTATGTCGAGAATGACTGTATCTTCAAATCTATCACGAATTGACCATCTTCTGTCTGCTAATAAAGCAGCTGCTCGTAAAATAGGCTTTTTGTAAAAATATAAGCAGTACTTTACCTCCCGACAACTCTTTCAGCTGTGTAAGGAGCCAAATTCGCCTACATCTAGAATATAATTCTCTCTTGCTCTTTAATACGCTATGGTGCTACTGAATTACATTCTTTGATACACATCTCGTGCCACCTTTTCTAGGAATACTCAGTTCGCTGATTCACATCATGAATATGCACTACAGATCTCCACTTGCCGTACACATTCTTCTACGCCAAACTCTGGAATGATCTCCCTAGTTCATAATTTCCTCTCACTTATGATATGAAAAAAATTTTTACGTCGAATTCAATATCCTCCTATCCATCCTCCTAAGTGTTTCCTCGTGCTTTAGCATAATAGGCTAAACTGAAAAAAATATATATTTTTACCTAATAAAAAAAAGGTTGCTGTAATCTGTTACGGGTGTAAATGACTGTAGAATGTTCCGTAGCAGGTAGGGTTGAATGTATTCAGTAATGTTGTAAAATTTAATTTTACGATTTGGGTGTAATATAATGAATTAACTTCGGAGTAAAACCTAGATAAAAGGGCACCACCTTGTTTGATTAAATGATTTATAGAATAGTTCGCAATAGACACAACGATACGGTAGGCAATTCTTAAAAACAGGAAACAAAACTGCTTACCTTTTACTGCGTCTGCGCTCCAAGACAATTCGACCAGACGCTTGGAGATGTGCTCTAACAACACAACACACAAAAAATATGAAACAATACTCAAATGCGGGACTGATCGTCTCAAAGGTGTCACTGAATGTTAAGATAATGATTCTTAACACAAATGTTCACCTACTTTTACTCAATATTAAAAGTTTCGCAGCTTTCAAATACATTTAAGCACATAAAACCAGAACAAAAATATATCAAGAATATACGTTAATTTGCAGTATCAAGCTCTATAACATTTTAAAAACCGCAAGAAAACAAAAATAAGCAATTTATTAATTCTGTCGTTCCTTCTGTCATTAAATAATCAACATTTAAAACACAAACACCGATTAAGAAAGTCATCAACAAATAAAATTATGGCATTTGAAAAATTTAAACAAAATAATGATAAAATAAACGCCCTTGTCGGAAAACTATTTTATAATTATAATTGTAAAATAAAATAATCAATTTTGTACACGGACTTCAGCAGTATAAAAGAATCAAATTAAACCCTACGTCAGAGTTCACGTAAATTTTTATGCAAAAACCTGGCATGCCTCCTGAGAAATACGATTGCATAATCTATAAATGAAATTGCCTTATTAATAAAGTGTTGACCCTTACAAGTACCATCCATTTGGTTTAATGAAGTATAAACTAAACGCTATTATGGTTACTAGCTTGTCGCAGACAAGATGTAAATAAAAACTGTTTTATATTGGGGCGTCTCTTTGAAATATTAACATGTACTTCAGGTGATAGTTACGCAATATTTCATTCACCATAATTCGGCAAACAGTTATCAATCGTAAATTGTATGAAAATTACTTAAGCTTAAGACAAAGCGTCTTAAGTTTAAACGTTATTTTACTTGCACCGCGTGATTTGAAAGATTAAACAGTTCTGTATTTTAATTTATATAGTGTGCGCTAGAACGGTCAGCAGTTTGCTTGATTTTTTACAGCCCTTGCACTGATATAAGTTATTAAGTTATTTTCACAAGACTAGTTGCTATATATACAGGGTGTTAAAGTTATTATTTTCTTTAACTCTTTTTTGAATATCTATCTTAATAATTTTGCATGAAATTTGGCACCTAGAGGTTTTCAGTAATGAGCAATCCAGATTTGTTTTGTCTAGTTTTGATGTATCTTCCAGAGGGCACTACCAGCAGCCCTTTAACAGCATTTAAAGCTTCTTAACTTTTTTCTGTCTTGGTATATCAAATTTCTAGTCAGAAATTCTTATTCCCTGATGTTTTCTTCAAAAAAGGTGTACCTTGTAGATGTCGCTTCGAGCAGCTATTTCTGTGATAAGCGAATTTAAATGTTTCATTGCGTACTAAAATTCATCATAGCCCTCCTTCACACTTTATCCAGGCTTAGGACTGATCCAAGAAGTTTGGAGCGTATTTAAGTACCAACTGGCCAACAACAACAGAAATTTACACAACACCATAACAATATAAGGATGTAAAATGTCAATAAACAAACGACCAAAACAGCAAACTTTTATTAAATTATAAATTGTTCAATTAAACTCTATTAATTGTTGAAAGTGACCCCCCTTTTTATGTACACAAAGATTAATTTTACGGAGAAAATTGAATTGCACCTTATCCATCATCTCTGCATCTAACCGTATCCTTAGAAACGCCAAGTTCCAAACCAATGTGTCTGGTGCTCAGACTCGGATCTTCTTCAACTCGTTCTAAAATTTCTTCCTCAACGTCTGTTGTTCGATAGTACGGTTCTCTCCATAATCAACCGTAGTAGGAGTAAAACTACCAGTTGCTCGATGACGCCTTTCCATAGCGGCAAATGTTTAATGGTTTGGAACGCGTCTATTTGACAGTCTTTCTTGGTATACTCGGACCGGTTCCCGAACATTTCCTTGAAAATAACCATAAACTAATATCATGTCGGTCATTTCTGCGTTAGTGTAGGGTACGGCCACAACGAAAAATTGAAGAAGGGAATTAAAATTACAATAAGGATTTGTCAGCCTCAATTGTTTGACAATACTCTTTTGTCGCTAATGGCAATACTTAATAATGTTTAGTCGTTGCTATGATGAATTTTAGTGCACAATGAGACATTTAAATTCGATTATCACAGAAACGGCTACTCGAAGTGACATCTATAAAGTATACCTTTTTTGAGGTAGAAAATATTTTTAAATGTAGTGGCGCATCTCGAAGATACATCAAAACTAGACAAAAAAAATCTGGATTTCTCATCATAGAAAACCTCTGGGAACCAAATTTCATGCAAATTCTGTTACTATTAAGATAGATGTTTATAACAGAGTTTAAAAAAATAATAACTGACACCATGTATTTCGGAAACTATCAACTTTTGGAGTAAGGTAATTGGGCTAGAGCCTCATATTTTAGGCTGTATACATGTATGTATACAGGGTGTCCCAACGATTTGGGTGTGGGAGATTACCCGTACACTGTTGATTAAAAAAAAATCAAACAGATTATTGTAGTGAACAACGAAGAGCATCTTTTAAGGACATTAAAGTCGCTATTCTATTGTCGATAAAACGCACAAAACCTCTACGATAATGAACATCGTAATTACCCAGGAACAACTCTGCCAACATTGTACTATCTTTTTGTGAGCACCGATTCATCTATCTGTATCACATGACCAGGACCACCTTTAAGATATTGACAAATTGCTAATACAAATATACTAACCAAACACGAATCTTTCATCTTCGTTCAACAAATTTCCAGAACAAACGTGTCGAAAATAACGATATAGTTGAATCGCCATTTTTTTCAAGACACTTGTCATCATTACTACTGAACCCACCCGCACCTGGTAACACCACAGCCATATAATGTAGATTATTTTCCATACATCAACTCTTACATCTTCATCACTATTAACTAATATGGAATATTCCTTCTTGCATTGTGTGCAATAAAAAACATGCCCAAGAGTCCTTCTTGCATATTGTCTTCTGCATCGCCTTTCCTTACAACGCAATCTTTCTCGAATCAATGATTTCCTTTGTAAATAATGCAGAGAATCATTATCGGACTATTTAAGAATGCGATGTAAGTGAAATACATCGGTCACATTCATTGTAAAGTGCTACAACATAAGGTTTATATAATGTTTTTATTTTAAATTCATTTACCTCTTGTTAAAAAAAGCCTTTATTAGTAAAAATATTTGTTTTTCAAACTATTTATTTATCTTCCTTATTTTTAATGTATAACAAAAATGTTTTATACCTAAAAAATATTTAAACTAAATTTTGAATGTAATAGTCTAGATATTAATTAACACCAACCTATTTTACAAAAATATGCGTGTCTCAAGATAGGGTGCACATAGCCACACACACTGCAAACGTTAATATTTCAAAAGTTTATGAATGATCCGCAATTTTTTTTAATTAATATCTAAATTTCCTAAATTAACGAATGACATCTATAGGAATTGCGAAAGTAGACAGACAAATATCGCACCAGAGCCCTGCAAAAGAAAGGAAAATTTAATTTACGAAAAAAATATTATTTTTTCATTGAAAAGAAAAGATTTAATATTGAAAGACAAAGATTTAGATAAAAGGATCTCACAGAAATTAAATACAAATTATTTATTTTTCATAGGTATTTTAAGATAAATTAGTTTATTCGATTGTTGTATTTTATATGTTAGGAAGTTCATATTATTATTTTTGTAATTTGCTTCCATTTTGATTCTTTAATAGACATATTAAAAAACGCCATGTCATCATCTCCGATATTATTGTAGCCATTAGTACACGCAACATTTTATGACAATTTTAGGTTGGCAAAGCTTGATTCGGAATTATGTCATCACGTCATTCTTACAAAATGTGTCATAAACAGGATGCGCCCAGTGGAAAACTTTAGTGTGAGCAAATTCGCGACGGTATTTTTGGCAATTTCACGTATTTCAGGGTGCGTACATGCAAGATTATCTTGATTATCTTCCATTTTCGTGTTTTGTGACAGAATTTAAATAAAACGCAAGACAAGTAGATCAAATTTCACATTACCAACCGCTACAAAAAATCCCTAAATCATCAATTTTTATTTAAAAAACGGCATAAAAAGGGTATTATGAAACTTGTTTTTAATATACTATTAAACTTGTCCAAATTTTAAGTAATTTAGTTTAGAATATTTCGAATTTCATGTACGGATGCGTAATTATAGATTTGGTTATTAATAATTTTAAATATCTAGTGTGGAACACCACACGCCCTTCCAACCTGCAAAACCTCTTTTATAATGAGTTAATTACGAAAATATGCAACATTGAAAAAACAAAAACAACAATTTATGTCAAACAGACGTTTAAAACTTCATGTCTGACAGAGGTTAGTAGAATCTAGATACTCACTTAAAAAATTAAAAGAAATGAAATAATTTTTTTGTAATCGTTACTTTTAATACATAAAGAGAAAAATGGTTTATAACTAAATATATAAACTTTTTTATTTATGTATTTAATTTGACATTTGTCAACAAATACTTCAAAATTTAATTTTTTTCTAATTTTATGTGAACGATTACAAAAAAATGTATTCGCAACACGTGCGCTGTCACCTTTTTGGTGCTCGGCCATATATTTTATCCCTCGGTTACGCCTCGGGTAAAAAAGAACAGCCTCACACCAAGAAATGTGTAAACAGCGCACTAGTTGCGAAATCTACTATAATTATAATTTTTTAGGGCAACCCCTTTTTTATACGTTCATAACAAAAACACGCAACAATGTAAAAACAAGAAAATTATCTATGTCAGAATGACGTTTAAAACTTCATGTCAGAGAGAGATTATTAGACGTGAACCATGTTAACTTAAAAAAAAATTCCAAAGGCGCCCGCTACTATAAGATATCAACAATACAGTTTAACCATTTTCATTCATATTTAATTAATTTTGTGACTTACCTTGTGTTATATTAAGAAACTTGAAACTTGAAGGCACTGAACATGAACTATGAGTAAATGTTCAAGTATAAAATATCTGGTGTGAAACAACACACGACCTTCCAAGCTACAAAGTGGATATTAAAAGAAATGAAATAAGTTTAATTATAATTTACTACTATGCAACCTCTTATTTATACGCTCATAACGAAAACAGGTAACATTGTAAAAACAAAAACAATAATCTATGTCAGAATGACAGTATGGAGATAATAACATAAATACGTGTTAACGAAAAAAAAATCCCAAATCCGCCCGCTTCTGTAAAAATATCGATAATACAGGTTCAGCATTTTCAATTATATTTATTTAAGTTTTACATTTATTTCGCTTTTTTAAAAATAAATCTACAGTTTTCTTATAAAATTAATCGTTATTCAGATAATGAAAGAATTTGAACTAACACTTAAGTTCTGCCTTAGGAATCTTTTTGCCGCTAAATTACACGTCATATCAAAAAATTGCATAGAACATAATTAATCGATATGTTTAAGATCTATATCTAGGTACTTTTATATCTTTGAAATATGCTGCTGTTTGAGAAATATTTAATAAAAATCAAAAATTAACCCTAATAAACCCCCCTCTCCACAGCTGGATTTATTCAAAAATCTAATCAGCTCTAAGCCAAATGAAAAAAAGCTTAAATACAAAATTTTAAGTACGTAGGTATTTTTGTTCTGGAGATATCGTGGATACTAACATACATCCACACAGACATACACACAGACACACACAGACGTCCAGGCATGACGGCCAGATGACCAGAATTAGAAGTCGAAAATTATTATTAATAAAAAATATAGGCGATGTACATTTAATTGTAGTAACAAGTGAGTAGTCGTATAGGGCCGGTTCTGACTGACGGTATACGAATCTTCTATTGAAGGTCAAGCAAGTTAATCTGTCGTGCACGTGCGTAATCCGTTGCTAATCATATAGAGCCGATCCTGGCTCGCGCGGGAATTGCAATAAGTGTGCGAGTGAGAGAGAGAATGTGTGAATGTCCAAGATCACTGCTCTTCAGTATTTCAAGGTCAAACTTTTGGCGGGGAAATTTAAATTTTTGGAGGGCATCGAGGTCGAAATGTCAAGGTCAACATTTAAAGCTAAAAATAGAAATTGCAAGGTCATCATCATCATCATCATGATCATATTACAATTCTTAGAAATTATAAAGTCGCAAAAATAACGCGTTCCCGAATTTTTGAATTTACACCTAATTCCACATGGAAATTAAAAATTTTTTCAAATGTGATTGCTTTTTACAAGTGGTGCTTTATCTATTTCATTTTTTACTTTACCAAAAATATTAAAACTAGCCCACTAAATTAACATTCAAATTTTAAGCAAACTACATTTTCTTTTACTTACGATAAGAAACAAAAACATACACAATTTGTAAAAGCGTTCACGTTTTTAAAATTGATTCATTTTGGGAAGAAGCAATTACCAAATTTTTATAGAAATACGTTCAACTGCATCAAGAATTACAGAATAATGGGAGCACGTCGTTTTGAATGCAGAGTACACACGTTTGAATGAAGACTGTCTATATTTAGCGCTTCCGTTATATTACTCAGCATTCTACATCATAATTATCAAACCATAATAATTTTTATTTTATTTTTCCACCATAATGTTCGTTATACGCCCCCAAATGCGGGCGTAATGTGGTCTTTATAGCACGGAAATATTGTTGCTAAGCAGCATGATTGACAGCAAACACATGACATGATATGTCACGTAAGTTGAAAGAATTATTGAAACAACAACCTTACTATACAACCTTTATTAATAAAAATAATAGTAATGAAACTTATTCTTTATGAAAATTGAAAATACGGTTGGATGGATTTGAAATTGTAACTCTTAGTAACAACAAATTAGCCTACTGTCGACTTTATTTCACTGCATTTGCATATAAAAATTTGCCGAAAATACTGAATCTTTTTAAAACTTTGTTCCAGCTTCATGGTGCAAAATAAAATAAAACATTGTATGTACCACGGGCATAATTGTAGATTATGGCTCTCAGGAATATAAAAGTCCTCCGCTTCGCGTCGGGCTTTTAACATTCCTTCGAGCCATAATCTTCTGATTATGCCCTTAATACATAAATATCTATTACATGCTCAGTTTTGATCAATTACATAATTTGTATAATTTGATGTACTCATTAATTATTGGAAACAATGCGTACATCAACAAAAGTTAATTTTTAAACTAATATGTATGTATATATATATATATATATATATATATATATATATATATATATATATTGTTTGACTTTTAATAGTGAATAACATGGCGCGTACCCAACCTCGCATGTTTTCTCTCTCTGACAATAGATTAAATTAGTATAACTGTTCTATCATCGCTCTCTTTCGCTCTCACACATGACATTCTTGGTTTATATGAAAATTAAAAGGTTTCATTTCAATGGCATTTCTTCAGCAATTACACAAATTATAATTTGAATGAAATGTTGATTACATTATATATTGATGTATATATGTATTTATTTAAAACTAAAAAGTAAAACTGCTTTATATGTCTTGTTTTACATAACATTTTGTAGACTTTGATGTATTTTTCTTTACATTTATTAAAATTTGTTGTGTACATCAATAAAATTAAAGTGACTTTATTGAGTTGACTTCTTAATAATGAAAAGTTACAACATAATTTAAAAAACTTGCCTAATTTAAATAAGACACTCGTTTTATATGAAAATTAAAATTAAATTTCAAGCTTTTTTTTCTTAAACTACACTACACACTATGCATCTATGTCCTACAATGCACCCTCGCAACACTTTTTCAGTTTTTAGTCTATTTAATCTGATGCTACAGAATAATTGGGTAAAGTAATAATATATTTATCAAGATAATCATTACACAAAAATAATAAAATAAGCAAGGTACACTTACTTTTCGGAAAATCTTGAAAAACTTATTTTTTATGCTTTAAAATTCATTTAACATATTTTTAGAGGTTAATTAAGGTTTTCTTCACGTGTAACTTCAGCTTAACTTTCTTTATGTACGTGGTAGGGATATTGAATGTAAATGATATCACTGAAATTAGATAGATTTTATGCTTAAAATGTATGATGCGCGTGCAAATAATTTGAAGCTAATTATATATATTTTTTTGTTTCACTTTAAATAAAACAACTGTTAAATAGTTTCAATGTTTACTTAAAAGACTTGAGATGAATTAATAGCATTTATTACAATTAAACATATATGCAATAAATTCTGCAAAACTAACCTAAAAAAAATTTCCTAAGCTACACTACACACTATGTATCTATGTCCTCCAATGCAAGCTAGTTTTACGCTCTAAAATTCATTTAATATATTTTTACAGGTTAATTAAGGTTTTCTTCACTTGTAACTTCAGCTTAACTTTTCTTATATACATGGTAGGGATACTAGATGTAAAGGATATCACTGGAATTAGATAGAATGTATGCTTAAAATGTATGATGCGTGCAAATAATTTGAAGCTAATATATATATATATATATATATATATATATATATATATATATATATATATATATATATATATATATATATATAATACATATATATAATTAGCTTCAAATTATTTGCACGCGCATCGTACATTTTAAGCATAAATTCTATCTAATTTATACATATATATATATATATATATATATATATATATATATATATATATATCATTAATTGTATTTTATTTAAAATTAACTTTTAAAGTACATACAGTAAAAGATTAACTCGAGTGGGACTTGAACCCACGACCTCCACTTTGCTAGAGTGGGTCTCTTCCATCTGAGCTATCGAGGAGGCAAGTCACAATCGATTCAAACTTGAACTGTATGTACTTCCCTAGTTACGATATATTATAATTATTATGCACAGAATGAAGGATCACAGTCAACTTTTTGTGAATGTCGTGGGTTCAAGTCCCACTCGAGTTAATCTTTTACTGTATGTACTTTAAAAGTTAATTTTAAATAAAATACAATTAATGATTATTAAATTGAACTTCTGTTCGTTCACTAAACCAATTTCTATAGTATATATATATATATATATATATATATATATATATATATACATATATAAGTTGAGGAAGTAACAGCCGTTAACAATGTTAAGGAAAATTTTTATTATTAACTAATTGCTTAGTGTTATAGCCGCAAGCCTGATAACACTAAGCAATTAGTTAATAATAAAAATTTTTCCTTATATATATATATATATATATATATATATATATATATATATATATATATATATATATATATATATATATATATATATATATATATATATATATATATATATATATAATTAGCTTCAAATTATTTGCACGCGCATCATACATTTTAAGCATAAATTCTATCTAATTCCAGTGATATCCTTTACATCCAGTATCCCTACCATGTATATAAGAAAAGTTAAGCTGAAGTTACAAGTGAAGAAAACCTTAATTAACCTCTAAAATATATTAAATGAATTTTAAATATATATATATATATATATATATATATATATATATATATATATATACATTAGGTGGATCGTTCCGTATATATAAAAACAAATTTTGACCAAATAAATATTGGCCATTATGCAAAGTTGCTCCATCGAATACATGTTCTGATTATAACAAAATTACTGAAAAATATTTACATTTAATACTGCCCCAAGGGGCTTAAACTTTTTTTATTTTGAATTGTTTTTTCTTTATATCAAAATTGCCCAGTGTAAGAAAGTTACTGTATGAACTGCATATTTTGATCAGAATATATTTTCTTAAAAACATGCATGGTTAATACTGGCCCAAGGTGCTTAAATATTAACACAAAAATGGAAAAATCGTTATTTTTCATTTTTGTTATGAACCATTTAATCACACTAAAAAATCATTAATGTATACAGGAATACAGGATTTACTTAATTTCTTAATTAATTACATCACTAGCATCGCCCTCCACTTTGCCACTGCGCTACGCAGCCGCAAAGTCTATTGGTAATATTTCCGTCAGCCGTCATCTTAGTATGGCTTTAGCGTTTACGCTAGACGCGGCGTGAGTGGTGACATTGTGTTGCGTCAACTAATTGTTTTCTCCACATGATGTCCGTGTTACGAAGTGATTTGCTGTGTCCTATATTCGGCCATGGACGAGATTTACCACCGGCCAGTTTGCCAACTTATGAAGACGTTTTGATGTGTTATTTGTTGATTAGTCGAAACAAAAACACTCAATATAAAAACCTAGTTAGTGACACGTGTATCGAACTTACTCAAAAGTTGATAAAGCAGTGGGAGTTGGCTTCAATTCCTGTAATAGACCATAGTACCGTAGTGAAAAGACTCAAAGCGTACCACGATAAGTATAGGAACCTATTAAAACCCTATGCGTCCAGAAAAGATGTCAAAACCTACCAAGAAAGGATCGCACGATTCAAAGAGGAAGCAAAGTGCTTGTTTGACATAGCATCATGCAAATCTAAGTGTTTCGATTCTTGTAACTGTCAAAAAGCAAACAAAATACCTTTAAAAGAACGAGACTTTTTGCTTGATCAACGCACTAATCGAAAAATGGCTATGGCAACGTTGACTTCAAGGAAACTAAAAGAATAACCGATAACCTTAATAGAAAAAGACAACAGGAGGTGTTTCAAGAAAAACATCACGCGGAATCTCTTTCATCAAGCAGTGTACGCTCTGAAATTCAACGTGTGTCTTCAACTTGTAAGTCGTCTCAAGTTAACATCTGGAAAGGCCACTGTTATAAGCAAGAACATCGCACAATTTTTAGAAACCAAGAATATCGATTGTAATAAGCTTATAGTGGTGGGGTGTGATGGGACTGCTGTTAACACAGATAGCAAAGGAGGTGTTGTACAATATTTGGAAATGAAATTGAGAAAACCATTACAATGGTGCATCTGTCAATTACATGCGAATGAGCTCCCCCTTCGTCATTTGTTTGGGCATCTTGATGGTACCACAGCTGGGCCTCAAAGCTTCACAGGACCTATAGGATAAGCTTTAAAAGATTGTGAGCGGCTTCTCCTTGTGCCATTCCGATCCATCAACTGTACTTTGCCTGATGTAACAAATAAGAAAGATTTAAGCACAGACCAACTTTATTTGTACGATATGTGCGAAGCTATTAATTCTGGTTCATGCGCCGAAAATTTGTTCAAGAAGAATCCTGGAAAAATGGTGCATTCAAGGTGACTTACGACAGGTAATAGAATTCTTAGATTGTATGTTTCCTCGCTTGAACCGACCGAATTCGCTCATATTGGTGAATTTTATATTACGAGTTTATGCACCGATGTGGTTTGCAATAAAAACTCAACTACTTTGCATTTACGGTGCTAAGCACTTACATCAAACTGTGAGGTTATCGCGATACTTGCCAAACCAGTTAAAGGCAATTATCGATCCAGTCATTCAAAGAAACGGATTTTTGGGACTCGCAGAAAACATCGTAGTAACTATGTTGGCTGACGAAAGTGATACTGTAAGAGTACTGGATTTGCGTAGAATATTAAAAGCTCGACAAATGAAAGCTTTAACACCTTGCATTTGTACATTTCAACTGCCTAAATTTAATTTTGAAGCTGAAAATTATATGGACCTTATACACTGGAGTAAGGTGACTGTAACCGAACCACCCTTGACAAAATTCATGAACCAGAATGACATTTTACTATGCATCGAAAATCCAAAGCTGTTAGACGATCCCGTTTTGCCTAGGATTTCCAACTTCCCATGTCACACACAAGCAACCGAAAGGTGTGTAAAAATCGTCACAGAGTCTGCTATGGCTGTTTGTAGTCCCAAAAGAAGAGACGGATTTATTAAGGCAAGGTTAAACTCACGCAAAGTCATGCCAGTTTTTAACACGAAAAATGAGTATCGACCATTGTGATAGGCAAATTTTTGTAACTTTTTATTATATTATACTTATTATGCTAGAAAAAACAATAAAAATACTCAAACCCATTTTATAATATTTTTGTTCCATAAAACGTATTTTTAACTTTCATGCTAATTTCAAGAAAGTCATTGGGGCGGTATGAAGCGATTGAATTTAGCAACGATAAAGACACAGCTATAATTGTGGTTCTATATAGCATAGATCAAGCAATGGCCCAAAACGAATCCCATGCAAAGCAGTTCGAACCACCCTGTTGAACTTTAGGCAAATTTCACGATTTAATATTTTCTCGAAGTCATTGGGGCAGTATAAAGCAATTGAATTTGTCATATACATATTAATGTAATCATAATTCTGCTTCTACGTAGCATTTTTTCCGCAGTGGCCAAAGATGAATTTTGAAAAAATGAAAATTCGATCCACCTTAATATACATATAGTAGGAAGGTAATCTTGACTGTGTGGAAATTTAAATTGATCAATTTATATTGAGGGAGCAGTCATCTATTCATGTTTAATTAGGCCAGGGTTTAAAAGAAAACTCTTTGATATTTGTCAAGCTTTCGAGATAGTTTTAATCTCTTTTTCAAGACAGCTAGAACCAAGAAAACCGAGATAATATTATTTTCTAGGAGCATGGCATGCATTAATTTATCTAATAATAAAACTTACATGTCGTGAGGCTAAACTATAAGTAACATTATTTCTTAAACAGAAGGACGTCAATTAATCTTGTTAATATAACTAGAGAACACCAATAAATAATTTTAAAACAGATATAAAAATATATAACAGAGAAAAAACCCCCTAAGATTGTCTGACATAAACATAAACTTTCAGGGAAGTTATGAAAAAAATGACAACGGCAATATAAACTAGCAGCATAATTTAGTATATCATAACAATTTCAATTGTCTCCGGTATCATGAACACGATAAAAACCCAAATTTCTGAATCTGCGTTACTACGCCAGTGCAGTGAGGAAGCCATCCTCCTCAATGTAGGGTTTACATATAATTCTAGCGTAACAATGCACATTATACAAATATATATATATATATATATATATATATATATATATATATATATATATATATATATATGTAAATCTGTTAACGTTAGCAGCATTGACAAAAAGTGGAAGCGATTACTGACGTCTGCAGGTAAAGGTGACGCAGCATAAGACATGGGAAGTGTTGATGTCAGCAGGGTTAATAGATAACGCTACAAAGTGCAATGTTTGAACCGCAATGGATTTAAATCTAAAAGTAGAATTTTCAAGGTCATATATATTTGACCTTGAATGTCGTTTTATATGACTATAAGCAGATAGAGTAGTTTTATACCAGTCAGTACATTGCACTCGTGACCAGAATTGTAATTGGAAACCTAAAGTACTTCCATAGTTACTTCATTTTTACATATCAGTTATAATAAATAAAATATTCGCTACAAGTCCATTACTGCATAATCGGCAGTGTGTGCTTCATACTTTTTGCATTTGTTGGGTACAGTTTTGAAGGTAACTATGAGTAAGAGTATACCAAGTAGTAATGATATTGTTAACTTAACAAAAAGTATTAAATAGTAAAAAAATGATTACCCGCGCTAATTGTAAAAATGATGAGGAATTTTCACTACTAGTTCACAAAGGTGTTTCCTTATGAAAATATTGATACTTGGGATAAATTAAGCGAGACCAGGCTACTTCCTAAGGAAGAGTTTTTCAGTCATCTTACTAATGCGTGAATTAATGATGCGAACTTTGCACATGCGGTTAATGTTTGGAGCAGATTTAATATTAAATCGCTGGGGAATACTCAGATTTGTATCTAAAAACGGATGTTCTACTTTAAGCTGACATTTTCGAAATTTTCGACAAACTTGTTTAAGTACTTACAAACTTGATCCTCTGCACTATTATACAGCCCCCGGTTTAGCATTCGATGCTATGCTTAAAATTACGCAGGTAAAGTTAGAACTATTCACAGACATTAATGTGCTAATATTTATTGAAATAGGAATTGGAGGTGGTGTGGCACAATGTTCTAATCAGTATGCTAAAGCTAACAATAAGTACATGGGAGAAAAATTTGGCCCCACTTACAAAAGTGTGTATTTAATATACTACGACGTAAATCACTTATATGGGGCAGCCATGTCAGAATGTTTACCATTTAGCGATTTTTCTTTTGTGGATGAAGCTAATTTTGAAGCTTTGGGTTTAATAAACCATCCCGATGATTCGGAAATTGGCTATATAGTTGAGTGTGATTTAGACTACACCATATAATTACATGGGAGTCACAGTGATCTACCATTGGCACCTGATTCCAAAACGAAAAAATTATTACTTACATTGTATCCAAAACGTAATTACGTAATTCATTACAGAAATTTGATAGTATATTTAAAATATGGATTAAAGTTGGTAAAAACACATGGTATATTACGTTTTAAACAGTTTAAAAAATATATCGATTTAAATACCACCATGCGTCAGCAATCTCAAAATGAATTTGATAAACATTTTTATAAATTAATGATTAACAGTGTTTTTGGGAAACTGATGGAAAATGTACGTAAACATAAGGATATACGTTTTGTAACAAAATGAGAAGATCGCTATGGTGCTCGTGCTTACATAGCAAAATGATAATGATATGCTTATCATTCAAATGAATAAGATAGAAGTATATCTCAATAAAGCTATATATGCAGGATTCAGTATTTTAGACGTTTCAAAAACTTTTTATATAATTTTTATTACGGTTACACGCTACCCAAGTTTCTGAATAATACCAAGCTCTTGTACACAGATACGGATAGTCTCATATACGCCTTTTCAGTTCCTGATATCTATGAATGCATTAAAGAAGACATTGATAAATTCGATACATCTGATTATAGTCTTGACAAATATCTTCGGAATTCCATTATTAAATAAGAGTCCCCGACTGTTTTCCGGAAACAGGTCAAACCAGCTCAAAAAACAGATAACTGTTTTTCCAGAAACAGCTCTAAATCGACCTAAAACCGGTACCCCTTTCCCAAAAACAGGTAGCCCTTTCCCAGAAGCGGTAGCTGTTTCCCACAGAAAAGCTCAACGGAGCAGACTGAAAGCAGTTTAATGTAAATCTTTTCCTTTAGCGACCATTATTATTAACTTCAGCATCCATGTTTATGACCATGAAACCGAACGGATCTAACTAACACCGAACTACCTCATCCAGATCCTGGTTAGGGTAGTACCTACTTATACGTATAATTTATAAACCGAATGACTAACCACCTAGACGTTTACCTATGTCAAAATGCCAATTTCATTAGAGCCGCCTGATTGAAGATTAATTCTTGGAAGAATGATTGGTTGCTGTCTCACACTTACAGTGTTGTTATGTCTCAAGGTTGTGCGGTGTTGTCTGGTTTAGCAAGAGAGCATTATAAGGTAAGCGATTTTACTCTGCAAAAAACAGAGCTTTTACATATATACTTTTTAGGAAAATGTGTCGAAGCGAATGACATTATTATAAAATTTCAATTTATATAGATGAGTTGATTCCATGAGGATAGCCGAGCAATACCAAGCATGTCCGACAATACTTACCTTGACCTACGCATGCGCAAAACCAGTTACATGAGTCATTGGTTAATAATGCTTATTTTGCTATTTCTAAGAACCTTGAAGAGCCTAACATAAGAACTGTAACATGATACCTTCTGCATGTCAATAAATCTTGACCTTGAAAATTGATTTGTATAAATTGTAACATGATACCAATAAATTTTGACCTTGAAGAGCTTAGCCAATACAAGAGACTGCAGGTTTCAGAAAGCGAGTGCTATAAATAAATGTCTAACGCTAATGATTTTTTAACTAAAATATCAAGGTCATATAAATGTTATGGATAAGCGAAAATGGTGATCGAACGTTTTACACCAAATAAATTTATAATTCTTAAAACAAAGAATTTCACCTTGAAGAACCTGTTTCGAGCTGTTCTTTTGACGAAAGGTTTTCTGTACTGGGGAAATAGATTCCCGTTTTTGACCTGTACTCATTTATAATCAATGAGATGTCTTTATCAGGAATTGTGTGTCTCTATTTTCCAGACTTAAAATATCTAACACAAAAATAATCATAGTTATTAATATTTTCTTTATTTAGTAAATGCTATACATTAGATAAGCATGATGATAATACAGTATTTTTCCATTAAGCATACAGCGTTATGTGAATTAATATTATATTCAGCATTTATAACATCTTCAATTAGTTCATTCATAATTTACGTATGGTGGGGTTGTAGCGTCACTATTGAAAACAAACTATGATGTTTGTTGTTTTCCCGACTGCACCCAAACTACTTATGCACACATCCTTCGTGTTAAGTAGCGTTCTAAATTCTTCAATTCGTGTTTCTTCATTAAAATACTCATAAAAGCGTTGAGGTAAAACACATTTAAAATCATCCGTTTCCATCAGTATACGTTCACCGTACTTCGTATTAATTATATCTATATTCGTCACTTTATACTTTCTTGATATCTCGAGCTCGCGCGCATTTTCAGAGGGTTTTCAATAGGTGCTTTGGTTTAACCCTGCTAATTCCGTGTTTGCAAGTTGCTAACTGACTGATCTCAACACATAGAGCTCGCTGCAGTTTATAAATATGTCCTTGAGTACCTTGGACAACTTGTTAAATACCCACCTTGACCTACTTTGAGTTTAGACTATTGACCTTGACTCAATTTAGTCATTTGACCTTGATCTACTTATTAGCATATACAACAACCTGGCATATTTCTGAGAAATGTAATATGATACAACCTGCGGGGTTAATAACCCCTTTTGACTTGAAAACCACTTCTTGTTTGCCTGAGAACTCTAATTTTAGATTTCTAAAAATTCTAATGTGATGATGATGGCCCCCCGCCTTGACCTACTTTTAGTTTATTGACTTATTAACCTTGACTCAATTTAGTTACTTCTTGATTTATAAGAAATGTACCGCAGGTCAATGATATTTGACCTTGAAAATTCTATTTTCCCTCCAAAAGTTTGACCTTGAAAGAGCTGAAGAGCAGTGACCTTGGACATTCACACATTCTCTCTCTCACTCGCACACTTATTGCAGTTCCCGCGTAACCCAGGATCGGCTCTATATGATTAGCGAAGGATTACGCACGTACACGACATATTAACTAACTTGACCTACAATAGAAAATTCATATACCGTGAGTCAGTACCGGAATCATATGATCAAATAGGTGGAAGTTTTCATTCTTGGAAAACTTTTTTATTTTATGTTTTTATGTATAAATTGACACAAAATTAATTGAAAATTACATAAAGATTTGCAGACTTTGTATTTTTGCTAAAGAAAAGAATTTTAAAAATCAATTTAAACCATTAAGTATTAAAGCAAATGAATCTGTGCAAATGGTAGCGCTTGACTACATTTCAAATTTGGTAACAGAAAACTGCGGTTATCGGCATATTTTTGTAGTGGTTGATTTGTTTTCTAAATATGTGAGATTATTTCCTTACTTACAAAATTTGTAAAATTAAAACAATGTTTGTGAATAATGCTACTTATTTTGCAAATAATAGATTTAGACAGGGATTAGAGACATTAAAGATAAAAGTCACATTTTGTAGCACTAGCATCTACAATGTAATCCTTGAGAACGATATATAACAGAAGTCATAAAATATTTATGGACCTTGAAAATTAACCATCATTGTCAAAGGGTGATGTATATGAAACAGCTAAATAATTTTATAAATAATGTACCCAATTCAGTTACAAAAAACAGTACCTGGCAGACAATGGAGAAATTGTGAATATAGTGCAGAATAGAAGAATTAATGAATTAAAAAGGATAAGAATTAGGAAAACACCAAAGGGGGATCATTATTATAAAAGGAAAATGAAAAAGCCAGTATTTCATTCCCTTCCCAAGGGGGAGGGCAGGCAGCTTGACCTTTCCAAGCTCCTTCAGCCACAATCATGGATTCCCAGCATATAGACATTCATTACGTATATATGCATGGTAGGATTAAGGATGGGTGTAGTCAGGATTGCATGGGAAGGAACGGAGTTAGGATTCTGAAGGGGAAATGCCACCCCATAATTCGCCTAAATTGCCGCACATGATTGTGTGCACCTCATGCACGGTAGACGGTAACGGGAATTGAACCCATTACTTCCCGAATATATTATAAATGAATAAAAGATAAACGGTAACTGTAAATATGCAATATCGGAATTTCATAATTAAAAATTGAGTGATTATGGTACATTAAAAAAAAAATAAAATAAAATTTAATTAAACGTAATCAATGTAGAAGAATATTAAGATTTTGGTTTATTTTTATTTTTTTTTTTTGGTACATGGGATAATGTGCGGTGAAATGTTATGTTTGTTTAGTGCATCCTTCTTTGCGGGGCAATTTACAGGATAATTTTCTGGGGATCGTTTTGTATTACGATTGGTAAGTGTTTATGTTTTTTTGGATGTATACTACTATTGTAAAGTTAATGTGATGTATGTAGATTCATAGATAAAGGGTGATTTAAACATAAGTAATTTTAATCTAACCTAATCAAAGTCAGAATCAATAAAAAAATTCTAAAGGTATAGTAGGTAGGGAAGCGACAAAGAAAAAGGAAGAAAAGAAACATGAGTATTTTGAAATAACAATTGAAACTTTCACTATGTGATATGTGAAATAACGCCTTATTTGGGAAAAATGGTGTCAATTATTTATTTATTCAGAATATATAAATAAATTATTCACACAACACGACACGTACACCCTACACAAATCTTACAAATCGTATATCTGACAACCTTGTACTTAATCTTAGTTCTTGTGACATATTCAATACTGCTCGCTCTGTTTTGTCTAAATGGTTGCATTTTGCTCTGGTTCCTTCCAAAGTTCTGTTGTAGAAATCATATCTAATGTTGAAAGCCATTTCTGCTCAAGCAGCCGAAAGCCGAAATCAGATTTGACACTACAAGAATTCTACGTAGAGCACAACCTTCAAAAAATGAATTTAACATGCTGATTATCAAGCCTTAGCATAATTATGTAACGACAGAGGCATCATAATTTTACCAACAGATGAACGACGAGCTGTTTCAATGGATAAAACAGTTTACATTCACAAAGCTACTGAACTATTCTGCTTACATTAAACTACAATGATAAGAGTTAGATAAACAGATGCAGTCAACACACGAATGAATTAGTCGAGCTATAAGCATAGAATAGTATATATATATATATATATATATATATATATATATATATATATATATATATATATACAGTACAATTATTAATAATAAGGGTATTGGTTTAATCGTCAAAATAAGAGATTAGTTACTCTTGCCTATATTTCAATTTCAGGACAAATATCTTCAGGCTAACGGCGCATGCACACGCACACGCACACGTACACGCACACGCACACGCACACGCACACGCACGCACAGCACACGCACACGCACACGCACACGCACACGTACACGCACACGCACACGCATACGCACACGCACACGCACACGCACACGCACATGCACACGCACACGCATACGTACACGTACACGCACTCGCACACGCAAGCGCACACGCACACGCACACGCACAAGCACATGCAACGCACACGCACACGCACACGCACACGCACACGCACACGCACACGCACACGCACACGCACACGCACACGCACACGCACACGCACACGCACACGCACACAGACGCAGGAGCTGACACAGACGCAAACGCAGACGCAGACGCAGGCGTAGACGCACACGAGAGTAATAACAATTATTCATTACTGAGGAGTTATTCAAGTACGAGGCACTTAGTGCCGAGTACTTCTGTAACTCTGAATTAAGCAGGACAATTTATTTTGCATATTATATGGTATGTAGTACAATTGTCATTTTTAATTGGCTTCGGATTAAGATATTAGCGTGATTTCATTCATACGTATAGTGGTGCACTCTTTTCGTTTCTTTTTTCATTTCGAAGGTAGGTAATAAAAATCAATTAGTAAACAAGTCGCTGTATTTTTACTTTCCAACCTACATATACATATGCATATATGTGTATGTCTGTCATGAAGTTTTAAACGTCTATTTGGCGTAGATAATTTTTTTTGTTTTTACAATGTTGCCTATTTTCGTAATGAACTTATTATAAAAGAGGTTGACTAAGGAACTGTCATAATTTGTAGCTATTGAAAATAACATACCAAGCGTATTGATATGTGTGAGTGTTGAATAGTTATTTAATTATTTTGAGCATATTCCACAAATAAAACACTGTTGACATTGTCCAGTAGGGTATGTACAGTATGTCCCGTTTTTGATGATTTTTCAGGGTATCTCGATTAATAACGGTCCTACTACCGTTTTGTTAACGAACGATGCCATTTTCATAATTCGTTTTTTAAACAAAAGGGAAAATTGATTTTTTAAATTTGACCCTCCCCTTGTAAAAATTGGCATTGCGGACCGCGAAAATTATATACATGTGTTTGATATATTTTATTATATATTAAGTCGTAATTTGATAACGTTTTCTGGATATTTTATTTTCTGTATTTTGCGTATTTGAGTAAGGATTGAAACAAAAAACATGTCAGGATAGAAACAAATGTTCGCTCGAACTGCCTTTAGTAGTGTGACGAAGGTTTGGAAGTCTATGCATGCACATTCTTGTGGTAAAAACTTCACAAATATAATAATAGATTGTGTCGGTGCACGACGTAATCAAAAGATATCTTTGTTGGTACGCTGAAACTGGACACGTTAATGTAGCACTTGTTACGGACGAATACATATTTTAAAATTAAGATGGCGTGCAATAATTAATATGAAACTGTTCCAACGTAAATCAATGTTTTTTGTTGTTTGTTTAATTGCTTTTGAAAAATGGGGGTTGATTGCGGGAGTAAATGTAGTTAGTTTTGAAATCGGGGGAAATGGAAGTTATAGTTAGTGTCGACCGAGCCAGATCGATAGGGTTAATTAAATACCTTCATTGTAAACAGTTTGTCTTTAAAATAATTCTTGTGTGGACATTTTCGTTTGAATTAGCCAACGATAATTTGTCTATTCTTTCGGGTGTTAGTTTTAATATGTTTTTCAAATGTTAATCTATAAATAACAGTCACCCTTTTTGAAGTTAAACCGCGTATGTTAACGATTTTTGTCTGTGATCGATTAAATTCAAGTGTACGTAGGTATTTTTATATAAATGAAGGCTGGCAGCAAATAATTTTACAAGCGTATATAACGTATTAAAGATCGATTTCAGCTTAATAAGCCCGCGTGCGAGAAGGTATCTCATTCGCACGCGGGCTCATTAAGTTGAAATCTGCTAAAATAAAAGACAGTGCAGGGCTCCCTCACTCTTATATTTGTGTGAATTAGCATTGTTGTTTATATTTATAATTGTGTGGAGGTGAGGCGTGGGCGACGGGTTCAGTGTACCGCTCTGGTTATGTTCAATGTTCAATTGCCGAGTGTGTACATACTCCCGGGTCCAGATGAGCATTAAATACCTTGAATTTTATTTTTATTGTTTTTATTGGTATATAGATGAATGTGTAACCTGAGAAAAGGGCACTCTATTTTTTTAACGCACTCAATCTGATACATCGGTAACCATGTTATGATCTATTTATAACTTACCCTTGTAAGGCTTTGTTTAATGAGTTTTTATGCCAGTTTGTTAAGTAGAATTGTTTGCTTGCGCACTAATTTCTCTTGATATGTAATTTATTGTAAATTTTCGTATGTATTTTGTGCTTTAGTAATCACTAAACAATCGTGTACGCGTAAATTCCTTGTCTATTTTTCTTTTGTCCTTGCCTTTACCTTATTATCGCCTGTGCAATTTTACTATGAACCGTAATTTGCCTTATTGTTTTATTGCTTATTTACTTAAAGACCGGCATGATTGGTTTTAAAGGGCCACATGTTTGGTATTACGATTTTTATCCTGATGATATATGATACAATTGGGGGTATGACTACATGGGTTTTTTGTATTGTGTTTATGTGTAACTAAACTGCTTTATTCCTTTTTCTCTTAATGTTATAATTTTGAACGCACTTTAACCTGATTTAATGGGGTTTTGAACCGTTTCATTGTGTTTTTTTTTGTGTTATTTGATTTATTAATTTGCTTGTACAATTATTTATTTATAAATAAAATGACTTTTATTGGGGGTTCTTTCACACAATAGTACATTAAGGGGCTGAATCCGGTCCGCCTTATTTCGACGCGGCCACTTCGACGCTTCCACTTCGACACCGCCGCTTCGACGCGAGATCGTTTTGACGCGACATCATCTCGACGCGAGATCATCTCGACGCGAGATCATCTCAACGAGACCTCTTCTCGATGCGAACTCATCCTTTAAATAATCACGTTTTGTATTATTGATTCATTCAACGGTATAATATAAATCGGACCCTCTTATTTCGACGCGGTCACATCGATGCTCCTGTTTCGACACCACTATTTCGACGCGAACTTATCTCTCCCCATCAGAATCACATATAAGACTATTATTATAATTAATAGACTAAGCGGTATCTGTTTTGGGTGGAATGTTTTCCATATGATCGAATTTTTTTGCTTTAATCGCTCCAAAACGGTACTAGTAATAATAATTTCACTATGCGCGAATCCAAAAACCTGTGCTCAAATTTTTATTAAGCAAAATGTTAAAAAAACATGAAAAATTTAGCTTTTTTTATTCTTTGAACTAGAATATCTCAAAAGCTATTCATTTCGGAGTAAAGTTGCAAAGGAACAAAAATTTCGTAATTTCATTTTAAACAAGAAACAGGTGTTTGCCTTATCTGTGTTTAATAGTAACGGAAATCTGATACTTTTTTCAATTGTATTTAATCCCTTAATTTGAATTTTTCATTAAACGCAGATTTAATGAAGACACTTTTGCTAATGTTTGTTTAACGAGACTTCAGTATCAGTAAGAATTTTTTTCTTTGTTTTTTGACCCGTTGATTGACAGATACTGTGAATGAGGATTACGAGTGTAAGAGGTATAAGAACTTACTTGATGTGTAACAAATTCTACATTTATCGAGCTGTTATATTGATACCAGGATTATGGTTGGTTTTTTATATTTTTTATATTTCATGAATTTGTTCTAACATCCCAAGTAATTTTTAAAGATTTTAACCTTAGGCAAGGAAAGTTCCATGTTTGAAATTTTAGCATTTACTGAGAAAGAGAAGTTTGTAATTGTTATCGAAACGTTTAAATTTACATAAAATATAAATTAAAAATACACGATTTAAACCTAAAAGTATTTTTATGATGTGTAATAATGGTGAAAGCATTTTCATACGTTATTTTTAGTTTGAACGTATTGTAAAGGCGGTATTAAGCTCGCGTCGAGATGATCTCGCGTCGAAGCGACGGTGTCGAAGTGGAAGCGTCGAAGTGGCCGCGTCGAAATGAACTGTTCTGGGCTGAATCACCAATGCGCAAAGCTCGTTATTTTAATTTGAGTAATTTCATTGTTTACCTACCCCACATGATGCAACACTTACCCCATCCAGCCAGTCAAATAGCACAACGTACCTACCACTAGACGGCCACTTCGTTTGATCAGATTTGAGGTTTGCGAGTAATTAACTATCAGACTTGTAAATAAAGTCTAATGTTTTAATTATTGCCAGGAAAGTCAAAGTAAGGCAAGCAATTAATTTGAGTAACAGTAGCATTATTGCCAGTAAAGTCAAGATATCTTTTTAAACAACTTATCAATCTGTATGTTTGTGAAAATGTTTTCATTTTTGTCAAACTGGCTGTGAATTAGTAGATGCCGTCCATTTTATAAAAAAACCAAACGGGACACGCTGTACATTATAGATTCAAACAATTTTTTCAGCTGGTGCAGGAATAATGTATCATTAAAACATCTTAATTTGTACTATAAGTGAGCTAGATAGGATTGAACTTCCAGAACACGAAGTGTAAATAACAAGTCAAGCTAATCTAAGACAGTACAGTTCATAATTGCAACAAATAGTATTACTGAGATCATAAGAAAAGAGTAAAAAAAACATTCTAGCACGGTTCATAATACCTGTATTCGAATTCAATTCATAAATTTCAACTTTGAAAATATTGATTTTCACATAATGCATTATACATTATGAACGTGCTAACTTGGGAAGCTAATTGAGCATGAGTTAATTCTATCTATATAACATCACAGTTTAAGCTTTCTAAGGTAGAGATTCACATTCAACAAAAACTCATAAAATATAATTGCTGTATTTCTAACTTCTATATTTACATTGTTATACTGTATTAACACAATCTATATTTAGTCAAATGCTAACTAGCATCAAGTACAATATTACATAATCTCAGAAAACATGTTTGGTGTATAACTGCAGTAATATCTATGTAGATATTTTTTCTAACATGGCTTAGACAGTACACAATTTACTCAGATTTCTATAATATGAACGAACAACAGATAAAGTACGTTAAATATTTAAACATTAGCTTAACAAAAATGATGAACAGAACTACACCGCCGTGGCGCCTTTTACTGGCGCCTGGCAACTTCCTATCCCGTCGAAGGATTCTGTATCTATCTATGAGATCCGCAACTAAAGTCCAGGATAGATACGATAATAGTTTTATTTACTTTATTTATGGATGTTTTCAACTGCTCTTCGAAAATGACATTTGTCAAAATAACAAAAACCGGTGGTAGGAGAAGATATTGTGTAGAATTTATGTTTATGAAAACATTTCTTTTATTTGCCCCTCAACTACTTTTATTACCTTGATATTGAAAATGTTAACAGTATTTTCTATCTTAGTACGTTACGTTGTAACAATACATTGTTTAATTAAATACATGTACCATTGGTACCTGAAGGAATGTAAAACTAGTAGCTAGTTTCTATTACTATTTACACATTATTACAACTTTCATATATTTTCCTGGTAGATATCCATAAACTCTATTTCTGCTAGTCTAGGAGTTATACGTGTAAATTAAACGTGTCAAATTTTTAATGCGCAGTAGTATGATGTGACTATCGCATGATTTCTGTTTGGTTGTATGTTTCATTAACAAGGAGTTTATATAAGGCGACCGTTCGTCCCGTATTATATGGGACATTCACTTTTTTAAACACATCGTTTCGTATGTGTAATTATTTTAATAAATTATATAACAGTTTCGTATTTATAAAGAAGTCCCTTTTTTGTCCCGTTTCTGGCGTTTCATTATTTGGCAAAAGTTATTCAAAGTCTAGAAAGTACGAAAAAGATAGCGCGACCTTCAGGTAAGACGGAATAGGATGACATCACCAGTTCTACAATTTACGAAACTATTGTGGTAACTTTGTCGCCTTAAATAAATAACGCGCGATCCCGCTTATGAGGCAGCATTAAGTATCAAGCGTAACGGAAAAAGAATTTGTTTATGACGGTACCTTGTACGTGTGAAAAATAAATATATCCGGTGCGTGAAAATTAATACAGTGTACATAGTTCCTTAGCTAAGGTTAAGTGTTAATAAACAATACTTTTTAAATAAATAATCGTTATGTGTATCTAGGGCGGTGAAAAATCAGAAAATGCCAAAAATGAAGTGTACATTATGCACAGAAATTTGGAAAGTGAATATCCGTTTATTAAAAAGACAACCTCAGATAGTGATGTAAAGCGCTTGAAATTTTGCACATGGTGGAAAGGCGAATATTGTTCAACACATATCCACACGTTAAGCAAAAAGGCAAATATCGCTGTTTCTAGTAGTAGTAAAAGTGTCATCTTTTTCTCGTAAGGACATATTTGTATATGAAGACTAAACGCTAACTGCGATTGAATATACTTGGTTATACCGAAATATGATCCACAACCAGTCATTTAGTTCCATTCTATGGCTTGCACTAGGAAACTAATAAGAAGTTAATTGAAAAAAATTTTTGTCATATATATATATATATATATATATATATATATATATATATAAAAGATACAGATTTGGTTAAATTAGATGAATTGAATTACTCCTAAGGATTAGTAAAATTATAGGACACTCTCCAATTTCCAAATTTCCATGCACTTTAAGACTTATGGCAAGAAAAAGAAAAATGTCAAATTTCTTTTTCTTGTAATATCTTTTTTGTTATATTAGACATATAAATATTATTTGCACTTTCTTAAGATATTTTTTATGCAGAATTTAAATATCAATTTGGATTTTTTTTTGCACTTTCTATTTTTTAGTTTCAACCCCTAAATTAAATTTTTCTTATGGAACGACAAGTCGGCTTTGAAATAATTGATCGTGTTTTTTTATCCTCTTTACAATGATATAGCACATGTACTATCTATTTTTAAAAACAACAAAGAAAATTTTAAAAAATGTATTTTATAAAAGACTCTAACAATAAGTAGGCAGTGAAACATAAAAACACAATCGAATTTAATGTCACTTAAAAATTATTCGTTCCAGAATATTTTTGTGTCAAACATGGCTTTATTTACTAATACTGAAAAGTTTGATATGTTGAGTTGTTACATCTTGTCCCATAAAAACAGTATAGAAGCTGAACGGATGTACTTGAGGCTGTATCCTGAAAGAAGATAGCCCAGTGCTCGTACGTACAGAAATTTGGTAATTAATTTAAAAGAATATGGTTCATTTTCAAAACCTACTAGAAATCCGATATTACGGAATGACGATGCAGAACTAAATGTATTACAATCAGTTATTGAAAATCCTTCAACATCTGTTAGAGAAATTTAACATAACACTGGTATTTCTAAAACTACATCACAAAGAATTTTAAAACGTCACAGGTATCATCCGTATAAGTAAACCATTCTGCAGGGACTTAGAGATGGAGATCAGGGGAGAAGATTATAATTTTGCCAATGGTATGTTAATCAATGTGAGAATAACGATAACTTTCCAGCTACGATTTTGTGGTCTGACGAAAGCAGATTTACAAATAATGGCCTTTTCAATCGACACAATGTTCATTTTTGGGATCGTGAAAATCCTCACGTTGTTAAGGAAAGTCGGCATCAAGTGAGATTTCGTTTTACCGTCTGGTGTGGCATTTTAGGCGCTAAACTTATTGGGCCCATGTTTTTTAACGAAACATTAAATAGTGAAAGGTATTTGAATTTACTACAAACTGATTTAGAAAATAAACTTAATGATTTACCACTGATTGAGAATATTAATATCTGCTTCCAACAAGATGGCGCCCCACCCCACAATTCAAACATCATCAGCGAATATCTTAATAAGACTTAACGCCCTTGGACTTTTTCCTTTGGGGCTACGTAAAAAATCGAGAGCACGTGCAAACATTTGAGAATGCCGAAGATCTTCGTGAAGCTGTTCTTGCAGCATTTGGTAGCATTAAACGCCAAAAACTACGCAGAGCAATTACGTCGACACTACGCAGGGCACAATTATGTTTAGAACGGAATGGTCAATTGTTTGAACATCTTTTGTAATTGGATAATTATCTCAAATACTATTACCTGCTTAACTCTTGTTGTTATCTATTATTTGTCGTTTTCTCATGTTTCCCGGCCTACTTATTGTTAGAGTCTTTAATAAAATACATTTTTTTAAATTTTCTTTGTTGTTTTTAAAAATAGATAGTACATGTGCTATATCATTGTAAAGAGGATAAAAAAACACGATCAATTATTTCAAAGCCGACTTGTCGTTCCATAAGAAAAATTTAATTTAGAGGTTGAAACTAAAAAATAGAAAGTGCAAAAAAAATCCAAATTGACATTTAAATTCTGCATAAAAAATATCTTAAGAAAGTGCAAATAAAATTTATATGTCTAATATAACAAAAAAGATATTACAAGAAAAAGAAATTTGATATTTTTCTTTTTCTTGGCATAAGTCTTAAAATACATGGAAATTTGGAAAATTGGAGAGTGTCCTATAATTTCACTAATCCTTAGGAGTAATTCATCTAATTTAACCAAATCTGTATCTTTTATAATAAGCGAGATCCCCATGCTGGAAATGTTATCTGGGATACGTTGTATATATATATATATATATATATATATATATATATATATATATATATATATATATATATATGAATGAGGTAGCCATTACCAAAGCATAATACGTCACAGTTATCAGGTTTTAAACAAATTAAAAATTACACAAACATTCTTTTTTACAGAAACTTGAGTACTTATCTAGACTAACAACACTTAAAGTTATATTTAAACAAAAATAAATAAATAATTAAGTAGGTAATTAAATTATGTATAGTATAGACGAATAAATAACATGGAGTTAAAATAAAACGAAACTTTCATATAGCCGAAACATATATATATATATATATATATATATATATATATATATATATATATCATATACAAGGTGACCCGATTTTCTGTAATCGGTCCATAGCTTGTTTGCTATTCAATACATCGATTTACGGTTTTCGACATCTTGCTTTTGCTTTTGGTGCATAATTTCAATATATACAGGGTGTCCTACTAAGAGTGCGTCACTAAACTTATGTTTTTTTTAATGGAATACCCGGTATGTTTTTATTTTTTTTAGATTCCTTGTATAAAAATAATCCCAGCTTGCATGAATCATTATAGGTCTATTTCCTTCCATTCCAGTATTATTCACATTTTTATTAGGAAAATATCTCTCATTCGAGAAATATCTGTGAAGAAAACCATGGGTATTTCTAAAAAAACTCGCCACTAAAAGTTTCACAACAACTCTTAGTATCAGATAATACTGAACTTTCTTTCTAATATGCATACAATATACAGGGCGAGTTAAAGACAAAAAGTTTAATTACTTAATTTTTCAAATGGAACACTATTTTTTCACCACTCGATGGCATTTTCAATAAGATTTCCGTTGATAGAAGATTTGTCTGGGGGCAAATTCTGAATGTTTCTCAAGGTTTTAACAATAAACGTCTGAAATAAGCCCGGGTTCAGAGTTGTAATAATTTTAGTAAAATCAAGTAGGCTAGTACCATGGTTAATTTTTGATTCAGTATAACGGCAAAATTGTTAAAACATGAACACTTTATGTGATTAATGAATGCAATGCAGCAAATTATTATAACAAATGTTCGAATAAATCTCCAATTTTGATCGATACACGTCCTAAATCCCCGTTAGAATGAAAGGTTGACCTTATCGAGTAGTTAGACTTGAATTGTCCCAAATGTTTCGCGAATACGAGCTTTCATGTCTTCTGGTGTTGTTGGTTTTGATTGTCAGAACCGATGGTCACTGAACTTTTGCGGAATAATAATCGGTACAAAAGTGATCGGTCCATATTTCTCCGATGGTGTTCTTATTTAAGATTTCTACAACTTCCTGTGTTATTAGAAGATGTCGATATCTTCACAAGAAGATACATATGGCTACAACAAGACGGTGCTCTGGTGCACTACCACAGAGCGGTTTGCCAATATCTGGATAGAATTTTCCGTAATGGATGGATATGTAGAGGAGGTTCTATTGCTTGGCCACCTCGGTGGCCCGACCTGACGCCAATAGATTTTTAAAAAGCTCAGCAGTTACTTAAAAAAACTTTAGTTGAACTGTACCGCTTGCCTGTTGACAAAGAAGCCATTATTGTGAAAATATGGATATTTCTACATTTATACTGTTTCAGTTGAACAATTAAAAGAATTTTGTGTGCTTATTAATGTTGAATACCGAAAACTAGTTGGTTAGCGTTGCTACCTTCGATAGAAAGAATATTAAAAATTTTCAAACCGTTATAGAATTACTTTCTCTCTAGAAAAATGAACCAAATTGGTTTTTAATAGTTTAAAAACATTTTTTTTTAAATTTGGCTACGGTTTCTTCACTTAAAAGCTTCTACTTTCATAAATGTGTGCTGCAAGTAGAATCTGAAAAATCTTCAATGGTAGAGGTATGTATCGTTTTATCAAATTTAAAACAACAATTAATAGAACGGAAAAATGAAGTCTTTTTGCCAAATCAAGTTAACGTTATGCAAGTAGGTTTGGTAAATTTAGGAGAAGACCTAGCCGTAACTCAATTTAAAACGTCAGTGAGCCTGTTTTATACTACTTATATAGCCTATTTCGATAAATGGACGACACACTTTGAAGATTCGCTAGGGTTTCATTGGGTATTGCTAAAAAAAGAACTGCTGTAGTCAGATAGAAACTGATTAACTGGTTTTCAGAAACAACACCCTGATATTCATATAGATGATTTGGAACTTTTTTATGAACTTGTGTGCATTAAAATATATATATATATATATATATATATATATATATATATATATATATATATATATATATATATATAACCAGTCAAAAATAATGTATTGGAAAGAAGTTTCTGTTTCTATTGGCAAACAATGGGTCGAGCTTTTTCACCACTTCAAGAGTGAAGATATACCACACAACAAAAATGGTTGAATAGTGCATGTGTATACAGGGATCCAACGCCGACACGGAAAGGATCTTTTCTGATATGAATAAAATTTGGCGAAAAAACTAGTCTTACTTTAAAAGTATTTTTAATGGCAAAACGTAATCTTGGAATGAATTACCTTGAATTCTTTAAGTATCTCCAAGATCGCCCAAATATGTTACGAATAGTGCATTCAATGGAAAAATATACAAATAAGCAACGTTTGGCTCACTCGCCATTTTTTTTGGCACTATTGCATTATGACATGGGACGCCTAAAAACTTGTCACAAACAACCACATTTGTCACTTAGATTAAAGAGCATAAATCTCAAAATTTTGTATCTAATTTAAAGGAATTTCTCCCTCTCCTTCACTTTACTGAGGAGTATTTGGTACCCCTCAGACTCTTCGGGCGGTGCGTCCATGTCCCGTATTTCCGTTTCACATAATTGGTCACCTTAAGTTCATAAAATAAAAGAAGATCTTAAACAGTTATGATTTGGCGTTAGCCAGTCAGAACACTGCTATTTTAAATTTATTCTTATTTCGGCTTACGTGAAATATACAGTGTAGGTTTATTATGTATTCGCTTAATCGATTTAAATATAATTATCTAGTGTGGAACAACACACGACCTTCCAACCTATAAAGTGGAAATTAAACGAAATGAAATAATTTTAATAATAATTTTTTTGGACAATTATGCATTCCCTTTATAATGCGTTCATAACGAAAATAGGCAACATTGTAAAAGTGCTCTTAATAAACTCTCCCTCTCTGCCGCTGAAATTCTCCCAAAATCTAATCAGCTTAAGGAGAAATGAGAACTAGCTTAAATACGTAGAAGAACATCACTGTTGTCGTTCTGGAGTGATCTTGGATACTAACATACATCCTCACACGCACTTATATACACTTGTACACGCATGCGCAAGCACGCTTTACACGCACACGTACTCGTACACGCCCTCACACGCACACGCACACGCTGATGAACACACACACGCACAGTAATTGTCGATTACAGAACATTAAGGCTCTGAACAGTATTAAAAATCTATATTTATGTGATAAATTTAACCAAATACTACGGGACTGATCTTTAATTCTGGTTAAAAATTCATCATTTTGAAGGCACAAAATTAATATTAAAAAGATCATTTTCTACTTCTGGATGTAACGTGAGAGGAAATGTGTTATCCTGTACTAATTCATTGGTAATTGAAGATTCTTCTTATTTATTGCTAAGTTCCACGGTGTTCCCTCTATTCCATAAAAATCCAAAGAGGACATCGATTACTGCTGCTTTATCCTCATAGTGGTTTAAAAACACCTTTTTCTCCGAAGTCAGGAAATACTGAGGAGAAATTGCCAGGCGAGAAAACGTTTTGCCCATTGTAGACAATATCCCAACATATTCTTCAACTGTCGTCAAATGCAGTAAGCTTTATTTTAACCCTTGAACTAGGGGTTTTTGCTGACTGATGAGGTCTTAGTGTATCGCAAAAAGGAAATATTCAAACTTGTCACATTCTAGCTTCAAAGTATTAACTAAATACCTAACCATTCAAAAGACTTTAAATGACAAAAATCTCAAAGCGAAAGTAAGGCTATAAGTGACCCAACAAAATGAAATCAACAGCCAGTGAAGTGTGCATATGTTTTATCACTACCCTCAAATGTATGCAATGTCAAACTGAATGTCACCACCTACAGTTTTTGACAATGAACAGGATGCGAGACTTGGTAGTCCGGAAGACTGACTTTGGTGACTTACTTAGTTGTATATGTTCGACTAAAAATGCTGTAATAAGAAAGTTTCATTGTTATCGTTAATTTTATAATTTCGAAACAGTCCCGAATACCTGTGATTCATCTTTTGCTGCTGATTAAGTCAAATTTTCTTCATACTTTAAAAACAATACTTTTTGGCACTAGAACTATACATTCAATTTCATTGGCATTATAAGTCACTGTAACCGTGGGCGTAGAGCATTGGCTACTTTGAAAATCTTTATCCAATTCAATATCCCTAGCCTAAGAAAAAAATATAAAGGATTTGCTGCCGCTTAAGTTTTCCGAGCGTTGCATGGTAGGATCATTGATGCTATAAACATTAGTATTATATACTCCTAGCTTAAAGAGTTCGGGCAATAGTACAACATAAAAAAGCATAACACACTTTGATTATGTTTGCAAAATATGTTAATCATGCTATTTGTAAAGGAACTTATAAAAATGCAAACTTTCACAATTGTCACTAATAATTAATATTCTTACCTTTTGGGTATGAAACTGTGTACTTCTTATTAATTTTTGTCAAATATTAATGTTTCGATAGCAATTAAAATTATCTTCTTCAGTAAATGATAATACTTTTGAAAATTAAGGTGTCAAATTAACAAATAAAGGCCTACAATAACCAGCTTATGTATGTCATAAATTTTGTCTCAGGCCCTAGATAAAAATAAACACGTTAATGTGATATACATGGATATATCTAAAGCCGTTGATCACGTCATGTTACTCAAAAAGCTTGAGTTTTCGGATTTGGTACATCTTTATTAAACTGACTTATCATATCTTAACAACATGTGCAACATGGATTTACGTCTGAATCATATCTGGGGTTCCCCAACGCTCAAACTTGGTCCACTGTTATTTGTTTTTATATATAAGTAGTATTATACAAACAGACCGTCGAATCTATGCTGATGATCTAAAAATATTTTCCATCATAAATATTTAAGTGACTGTCAACCTACCAAAGTCCAACGGAGTGAAACTGTGGTGTGCCTATAATTCTCTTGCATTAAACGTACCAAAGTGTAAAGGGTTAACTTTTACACGTAAACTAGAACATATAATATCTAATTACAGTCTTGACTCGTATCACTAAGGCCGTTTGACTCTAAGTTGACTTTCTCTCAGTATATTAATAACATTGTCGACGTATTACCTAAAATGCTTGGTTTCATAATAAGAACGTATGAACACTTTTACAAAATTGAGGTTCTAATACTTCCTTCGTTCTGGTCTAGAATATGCATCTTTAGTTTGGTATCCATACTATCAATGTAATAGCATTTTTATTTAGTCTGTTTAACGGCGCTTTATGAAATATTTTTTGTACAATTGTGATGGAATTAAAAATTATTATTAATTTTAGTAAATACATAAATAAAAAGTTTACCTTGAGTAGGATTTGAACCTACGCCCTGTACTTTGCTAGAGTACCGTGCTAACCAACTGCGCCATCAAGGTTCAAGCCCTAATCGATGTAAATTTTGTCTTTATGTATGTAGAACTGATGTAAATTCTAAATATAATGAGATTACAACCACATTACTTATATTAATGGAATGTGAGCCTGCAATATCGCAAGAATTCACACATACCAAAGCAACTTGACTAATATTAAATTATTATAAGTTTTCTGTTATGAACGTATAAGTTCAAAGGTATGTGCACACGCACACCCACACGCACACGCACACGATCTGGTTGATCGCCAGTTAGCTTGGAATGTCGTAAAGGTGTTCGAATCATGTAGGACAAAATGTGTAGGTGTTCGTATATTCCGAATGATGTGTAACAACCCATTTTGAGTTGTATTAAAATATACCGTAATTTAGGTCTTTCGTTCATTCAGTTGTAAATATAAGAAAACAATTTTAATTATTTTTGCACTATAGCTATGAGGTAGGCAACTTAATTTGCATTTTGGTGTAACTTAAGTGCATATCTTCTTAAGGGTATATACTTCTTAAAGGTTTATACTCCTACTTTAAATTATTTTTCTGCTCAAATATTTTCGCGCAATACCTCATCGTTGACTTAATTCTTTGCGCAAATCTTTTCGCGCACGACTACAACGTCTGATATTCTAGGCGTCTATTTTAGTACTTAATGAACCTTATGTTGAGTAGGAAGCCATATTTTTGGGTTTCCACCACAATTTTGTGAAAGTGCCATTAATTTCATGGTAAGATAAATTAACTCGTGATACTAAAAATTAAAACATTTGCTCTTTTCAGGCACTTTTACTTTTACACTTTTAATTTTACCGCTTTTGATTGCACAATTAATTCTACTGTTACGTTCGCATTTAATTTTACCTTTACGTACGCTTTCATTTAATGATTGCAAGTTTTTCATTCAATATTTCAACAAAAGGCAATAAACGGATTATTCAATTTCATGAAGATAAATTTATAAGAAGGAAAATTCCATATTATGGGTGTGGTTGACAACATAACAGCATTGTTATTGCAATATATTGCGCAACATTGACACAAGGGTTACGTCATCTTGTTTTGCATTTCTGCATTATTTTTTATAATACCGGGGTTCTCAAGAAGATGTATTATATTTTGTAACAGGTATTTAATGTTTAATGATTTTTAGTAATTTAAGGCTATTTTTAAGATATATTTTATTTAACCCTATAATTTTAAATATTTAATAAACATAGTCTGTATATTTTTTTATTTTTTACATTTTGATAAAATTTTTATTTTAAACCTCGGTTTAGTTATTCCGAGTATCATTAAAAATAACTTGGCGTCCGAGATCATTTTATTAGTGTTACATTGCATTTTTATTATTTATGTTAAGCGAAAATAATACAGCATAAATTTGTGATAATTTAGCAAATCAAACGGTTGAATCGGCCCTACTTTACCGACTGAGTCAAAGGCATTATTTTTGGTGAATGGTTTGTATCTGGAGTTAGTTTAACGATTTGTTTTTGGCGAACCTTTTACTGTTATTTCTATATTATTAAAACACATTTTATACGGTTACCACTTCAACCACTTTGTTTACAGATGGCATACAAGTTTTGTATCGGGTGGTGTTCCCTCTAACAATACTAAATTTTCTCTTGCTCTCCGAAATATTATTAACGGTGGAATATATCTCCCTGCTGCATTAAAACAAATGACCGGCGTAGTTGTTCTGGCCCTTTCTGCTGGACTAAGAGTTCCCACCTGCTTCTTGCTTTTAGTCGCAACTGCTTTCGATGGTTTATTTGGAACCGTTGTGATTTCTGTCTCATCTACGTTGTAAATTTGACTTGTCGTAAATTTTTAGCGATCGTACAGTCCCATAAGCAGCCCAAAAAATGCAGAAACGTTATGTCGATTAAATCCCGTAGCTCTGGCGATGGAGGTTTTTTCGGTAGTTCGAAGAGTAAGCCTTGGGTTCCTTTTTAAAAACGCTAAAACCCAGTTGCTTCCTGCCTTTTTTTTTCCATTATTAAACGGATGAGACATTCCGTTTCTCGCAGCAAATTGATAAGCTAGATGCCTTAAATCTGAAATTCTCAAGCCAAAGTATCGGTTTTCCATAAAGATGGTCAACAAGCTCTTGTTCTGTAATGTAAAACATCGAGTAAATCTGCCCAAACTTTTTCTTGAAGCATCCTCAGCAGGAATGTCTTTTTTGGCTCTACGAAATAATGTCGTCCGTGGCACATTGTATGTAAGAGCTGCGTTCTCACAGCTTAAACGATTTGTTCTAACTGCTCTAATAGCATCGATCATATCATCCTCATTCCAAGCATGTTGTGTCGTTTTACGAACATAGTTTCTAACCATTTTTATCTGAATAACAAATTAGATCAAAATAACCCTACTTAGGATTAATTTATTTTAAGGGGTATACTGAATGTAGTTATCTGAAATAATAAATATTAATTAAAATTAATTCAAGTGAGCATATTTTAATACCGTTTTATTGTCAATGGGGTAAAGTGTACTGCACTCCACCTTACCCCATTTAACATTTACTACTTTTCTAATAAATGTTTAATTTGTCTAAACGAGCATACTTGCATACGAGCATAGTTGTTCATATATCCTACCTTGTAGCCAGGAAAAACAGTTTGACACGTAATAAAATAAACGAATATTCGCCGATTTCACCTAACCTTCAATTTCGAGAAAACACGTGACACAGTGTTGTGCGCTTGACGTACAGAGATGAACTGCTCTGTCACTACGTGTTTTGGCCAGGATCGTAGTAAGGCAAGGGTGCCATATGTCAAATTCCACTTTACCCCTCATTCAGCTTAGCCCCAGTCTCCCCTACATTATAATAATACAAACCGATCCACATCTTAAATAAGTGACGACACGTGTTAAACAATTGCTCCTATAAGGCATGAATGTTTCTCAATAAGAAAACTTAGGCTATGTTTATTTAGATTAGCAAAATGCAATGCGGGGTAGTCACAATTAATAGAATAATAGTAATAAGCACATATCTTGGGATTTTTTATATCGAGTATCATACATTTCGGTAACGGTTAGTAAAAAATATCCCTTTTAAAAAATTAATTAGTGTCATAGGTCTGCTATAACAATTAGATATATGTATTTGAAAATCTACGTTTGAATGTTATTTTATTAACTGACCATAAATAGACTTTTAATAGCCTTGGATAACATTCCAGAACATACTTTCAGACGGAGGCTGACAACGAAAAATGTGAAAATTAACAAACGAGTATTACAAAATTTGATCACTTGGTATGAAAATGGTAAACATTGACAACTAAAAACTTAGATATAGCAATTAAACATCGATAATGAAATACTAATATATACAACATATTTACAAAATTTTCGTTCCCACTTAAACCTTGCAATTGTTATAAAACATTGAAAACAGAAGGTCCACATATGTCCTCTAATTTTAATTTTAACTATATCTGTTAAATTATTGTAATACTGCTAGAAATACTAAACTTTGCTAAAGTTGTTTTTGATTGTGGTATTATTCATTACTACCGTTAGGCCGTAGAAGATGTTCTACAATCTCATTTTCAAAAAGGTTAAATGATAGATATATTATCGTTACTACATTTCCGGATCTAACCTGCTGCGCCCTAGTTCCGAAACAGGTTGATGAGGTTTATTGATAATGCGTTTGCAAACGCAAACGCAAACGCAAACGCAAACGCAAACGCAAACGCAGACGCAAACGCAAACGCAAACGCAAACGCAAACGCAAATGCAAACGTAAACGCAAACGCAAACGCAAACGCAAACGCAAACGCAAACGCAAACGTCAACGAGAACGCAAACGCACACGAACACGAACACGAACACGAACACGAACACACGCACACGCACGCACACACGCACACGCACTTGTTATACCATAATGCGCACATATACAGTGGTATGTAATTATTATTATTATGGTTGTCTAATGATAATCATAAGCGTTATGTAAAATAAAAGACATACATTTACCTTACGAGATGAAATCGATGTTAGTTTCAAATGACATATGTATTATCAAAATTGGAAATGAAGGTCAGCTTGTTTATTTATCCCCAGACATTTGTCCATTTTCAATAACAACCTAGTGCATTCAACCTTTTTTGTATATCGAGGGCGCTTTTTGACAGAATGATTTTCGATAACACAGTCCTTGCACGTAAAATAATATAGAGGGCTGATTTCAAGTTTGGTTGTATTTGTTATTGTATAGGCATTTTTACTAATTTAACTGTAAAACGTGTTTTGTCATTGTATACAAAACTCGACAATAGTTCTATAGTTGCATTACGAGATAAATTCGGTGTTAGTTTCAAATCACCTGTGTATTATCAAAATTGGAAATGAAAGTCAGCTTGTTTATTTGTCCCCAGGCATTTGTGTATTTTCAATATAGACTGTGTGTGTGTGTGTGTGTGAGCGTGTGTGAGCGTGTGTGTGTGTGTGTGTGTGTGCGTGCGTGCGTGTGTGTAAGCCAACCGGTATTTTTGAGTTGAGAGTTGGTTTTTGCAAGCCGTAACTTAAACCAAACCGGTATTTTTGAAATGAAGGTTAATTTTTACAAGTTGTAAGTTAATTCAAGTCAGTATTTTTGAAATGGACGTTGGTTTTGCAATCTGTAACTTAATTCAGGGAAGTATATTTGAATTGAAGTTTTGCTTTACAAGCTGTAACTTAATTCAAGTCAGTGTTTTTTAAATGAGCGTTGAATTTTTCTAATGTGTAACTTAATTCAGAAAAGTATTTTTGAAATGAAGTTTGGTTTTACAAGCTGTAACTTAAATCAAATCGGTATTTTTTAAATGAATGTTGGTTTTTGCATGCTGTAAGTTAAACCAAATCGGTATTTTTGAAATGAAGTTGTAACTTAATTCAAGTCAGTATTTTTGAAATGAACGTTGGTTTTTACAATCTGTAACTTAATTCAGATAAGTATTTTACAAGCTGTAATTTAAATAAAGTCAGTATTTTTTAAATGAGCGTTGGTTTTTGCATGCTGTATGTTAAACCAAATCAAAATTTTGGAATGAAAATTGGTTTTTTGAAACGAAAGTTTGTTTTAGCAAGCTGTAAGTTAAACCAGGCAGAATTTTTTGAGTTGAAAGTTAGTTTTTGCAAGCTGTAAACTGTAACTTTTTGATTAATTTGCTAGAGATTGATTTGATTGAGATCTATTGATTTAATTTAATTAATTGAGTTGTTTGATTTGATCGAGATTGTTTGATTTCTTTTTATATACTTCGGCTATTTGATTGGTCTATAGATTGGTTTGATTAATTCTTGTCCGAAGGCCCGAGAACAAGTCCCGTCGTCCCTGTACCTGTCGTACGAGATATTATGAGGGCCCCTTATTAGAATACAATTTCCCGCCAAGAAAGCGAGGACCAGACAAGGGACGACGACTTTAGAACAAATTCCGGAGTCCTACACTGATCTTGTTTCAAGTTTCCCGCCAAAAACGAAAATGGCAGGCAAGGTGGCCAATAAAATTTAATTATGACACATAATTAAAAGCAAAAGGGTGGTGACGCGGTTTGATGATGGCTCATAATTGAAAACAAAATGGCCGAGGAGTTTAATTATGGCGTCATAATTAAAAACAAAATGGCGCCAGAATTTAATTATGATGCCATAATTAAAATAACTGGACTTTGGCAAATAACCCTAACCCCAGGGTTGAGCTGCCAAAAAGGCTATTAATACTCTACCCACACTCCTAACTCCAGGGTTGGGCTGGGAAAAAGGCTCTTAATACTGCCAAAAGGGGCCCCAATTAGGGGTTGAAAATGCCATCAAGTGGTTGAAAATTGCCCAAGAAAAGAAGCCGGCCCACCCTCACCCCCACCTCGGTCACCACGCCTTCCACCACCACTTTTAATTAATTATGACGTCACGGCCTGTTATGGTCCCTTTCTACTATTGATATAGAAGCGTCTTTTTTTTTAAGTTAACATGTATTTGTCTATGAATCTCTATCTGACATGAAGTTTTAAACGCCATTCTGGCAGTGATTATTGTTTTTGTTTTTACAATGTTGCCTGTTTTCGTTATGAATGTGTAAAAAAGAGGTTGCATAGTTATCCTAAAAAAATATGATTAAAATTATTTCATTTCTTTTAATTTCCACTTTGTAGGTTGGAAGGTCGTGTGTTGTTTCACACCAGATACTTGAACATTTACTCATAGTTGTCATAAATGTTGTAGCCGCTATTTTTAATAGTGATATAAATAAATATTGAGAAATTAAGTTAGAATTTTGGCATATTGGCATTTACAAGGACAGTGAAATTCCTGGTTAGTCACTGTGTATGACTTATGGACCGTGTAAATCGATTAGATTATTCTTTCTGTACAAATAAATTTCCGAAGCTCATATTAATGCATGTTAACACCATTACAGTGTAAGCAATTATTCATCCTACTATGAAATTAATTTAAATGAAAATACCTATTACTACACTTTGGGTTGTTACATCCTCTTCAATTTTCTCCTTCGTCGGTTATGGTATATGCAGTATATTTACCATTTTACATCCTCAGCAGTATAAACATTTTCTTTGTAAAGTGCTTTTTCATTGTGGATCCAAAGAACAAATGGGGGATTAGTAGTAAAGGATTAAACTAATAATAAAATCGTTAATATTCCAGGATGAATTAACTTTCATTGATGAATAGTGGTTTCTCTTATTTCTAACGACATGACGCGCTAACGACTTAGTAATTATAATGAGTAGAGTTGTTAATGCAATAAACCGACCCCTGCAATATCGTTAAGTACATAGCCAGTAACTTTACAGCGGTTGTAAAAAACTCTCCCTCTATAAATGCTGAATGAGCTGGCGAAATATTGTTTTGTTATTCATATCTTTACTACAACTTAGTCTTTTTGTTCAAAATTTATGATGTATTATCGATAATTTTGAACTTAATGTATTGTATTAATTATTTTGTCTCTTATTTTATAATACATAATTAACTCTGCTACTGTAACTTTTTTTACAGGTCCTATTATCCCGTGTGAATAGCTTCTATTTTTAATGATTTAACTTGAGCATTGGCCAGTCATACAGATGTGAGACTAAAATTTTACAGTAAATAATGTATAATCTACGCAAATTCAATGGGTTTTACCATAAAGGTAAGGTATTGTGTGTTTTCTTAACTATCAATAATCACATTTGAAAGAAATTTCTTTACCACAGCGTAATTTCTCAATATATTTTGTGTACACACAAAATTATTTATAACATAATCTACATATGGAATTGATGAAATAAACTGTAAGAGTGAAGAATCTAGGAATGTTAAAAAGGCTGGTAGAAACGACGCAACGTGTATTAGTTTAAGACTGACAAAATTTTCAAATACAAGATTAACTATTTGTAGCTATCACTGAAATTCTGAGTAATAACAATATGAAAGTACTCAGATATGGGCAAAATGCAAAAAAGGAATTTGGTGTCTTATTTCATGCGACACTACATTCCGTCGATTAAATTGGGACAAACCGTGAGATTTATTTTAAACCTATGTATAAAATGTATAAAAGGATATAATGTATATGACTAGACGAATGAAGTTTCTGGAATCTCTGGAATAGGTCAAACACACATTTTCTTGATTTTGACATACATTATAACAATTTATTGATCACTTCCTAAAGACTGTATCAAAAGCTCATACCGATATCAATGTTACAATACTTAATACTTGTACCACGTGATCAATTTTAAATTTCGCGCTTTAAATGTTTGCTCTAAGTTGGTAGTTGTTAGCAGGTCGAAAAAAAATTACTAAATCTCAATATCTATACTCCGTTTAACGAACAGAATTTAGTAAATGCTCCTCCGCATAGGCCTTGTTTACAACCATCAAAAGATTACTTTCTGGGTAATACAGTGGTTTAATTACATTCAACGGTTCTTTAATGTATGCATATGAATTATTGTAGTCCCTAAAATGTATAATTATGTAGTTTTAACAGTAATCAAATAATAAACATATTTAGAAATATAAATATTTTAAAATCACACATATTACGAATCAAAATTCTCTGTCACCAATGAATCGGTTTTAATACGGTTTGAAAACAAGCATCTTTAGTCTATGGGAATGTTGACATGCTGTACTTAACTCGTTAATGTTTACCAATCTGTCAAATCTCATATGAAGTCAAGTCAAATTGTCAGGGCACGTATTTTGGAAATCGAAAAATAACATTTATTTATTTGTTTGTAAAAGGCCAAAAGTCGGGCAGGCAAATAGTAAATGAATAAGAACTTTAAGCTTACATTTTATTTTTATAGGAATTTATAAGTCAACTCCTTGTTGATGTCACAAGTGTTTGTTTATCTACACAAACTGAAAAATGAAATTATGTTACAGTTGAGAAAAACCCTTTTATTCTTTAATAATTGCCACAAAAACTTTATCATAAGTAGTGCCTCAATTCACAATTCTTCCTGTAGCTGCATTTGCATTTTTTACTAGGCCTATAAATAAAGCACAACAGGTTGATCTTGTTCAGAGTCTGATGAAAAAGAGTCATCGCCTTACTAGATGATCAACGGCACCACTTGAACTTCTATAGTGATACCCAATTGCCACATATTTTCTTCCACACTTTGCACGTATCTAATGGAATTTTTCCAATTATCTGACGTTACGTTTGCAACAGCGGTGCAAAATAATTGGTGTACATCTGCGATTTTAAATGTTTTATTGTTCCTCGCACCTTCACCCTTAATTTTTGCCCATATCAGTTCGATTGGGTTTAATTCGCAATGATATGGAGATAAACGCTATACAATATGATTCTGTGTTTTTGCTATCTCATCGACAACTAATTTAGGAGCAATAGAAGCTTTTTTGACAAGGTCGAGAAGTTCGTCTTTGATCATATCTGGTTCGTAATCAATGGATTTGCTGGTTAGCCATGCCTGAATGTCAGCTTTTTTTGATCCTGAATTTGGATTTTTGTCGATATTTCTGCTATGATAGGAAGCGTTATCTAACACTATAACAGCGTTTTAGTCTAGACGTCTAAGAACGTTGCGAAACCATTCTTCAAAAACAGCAGCTATCATTTCTTCATGATAATCTCAAAATTTCTTGTACTCGAACTACAGTAGAACATCATCAACAAAACCGTCCTCGGAACCAATGTGGGGAACGATAAGGCGTTTTCCTTTCCCGATGGATCCCGTAACTACGTTGTTAATCTATTAACAAACGCTTGCCTCGGAGTCAAGATGGTTGTATCCTTCCATACTTTCTTACTGTATGGCCAGCATTAACCCAAATCTCGTCTAAGAAATATACCTTTTTTCCTTCTTCTCTGTATTTTCTAATTTGTCATAGATAACGGCGCCTCCACGCAACTATCTTGGATTTTTCTTTAAGGAAACTATTTCTTGGCCTCTTGGAATACCTGTATTTCAAAATAAAGTGTAATTTATGTTAGAGATAATTTATTCCTTTACTCACTTAAAGCCAATTTCATTCAACAAGGTTCTTAATGTACTCCTTTTTAATTGAGGCATCTCATCGTGCTAACCATTAGCGGCCACAATTTTATTTAGAATAGGTGTATCGTTTTGTTCAAAGAAGGAATGGACTACACACCTAAGATTATTTTTAGTTTCGTCGCCAATGTTGTCCAAAGTTGCTCGTTGGTGGTACACAGTCGGAAGATGTAATACATGTGTTTGCTTGCACTCACACAGAATGTTGTACACACTTTTATCTGTAACACCTAAAATGATAAAGTAGTGAATAAAATATGTTTTTGTAATCGTTACTTTTAATATATAAAGAGAAAAGTGGTATATAACTAAATATATAAACTTTTTTATTTATGTATTTAATTTGACATTTGTCAACAAATACTTCAAAATTTAATTTTTTTCTAATTTTATGTGAACGATTACAAAATGTATTCAAACGTGCGCTGTCACCTTTGGTGCTCGGCCATATATTTTATCCCTCGGCTACGCCTCGGGTAAAAAAGAACAGCCTCGCACCAAGAAATGTGTAAACAGCGCACTAGTTGCGAAATCTACTATTTTGTAAAGTTATTATGTTACCTGCTGCTTTTGCTGTAAATGCAACATTTTCAGTCTTGTTGTAGTTCGAGTTTTCTTCAACACAAACTTTAAAAAGATTCGCTCCTTTTCGTCAACGGAAAAATGCCTGGCCGGACGTTTTTTCGGGGGCGAAAGATTTCTTTGATCCATAATAAATGTACAGAGTGATCAGTCTCGTGTATACCACGTGATCAAAATATATAAGTTGGTACCACTGATAGGTTGGTAAGAAGCTGTATTGCTCTAGCTACTCTAGAGCATGGTTCGAGTAAAAACTACGATCAGTTTCAAATCTGTATGAAGGTCATTAACTTATACATATTATAAAATATTATCTTAATTTAAATAATGACTATTTTGTATTTGATTATACTGCATCCCTATATAATACAACAAAATAAATAAAATATTATTTAATGATTGGATTAAATCGTTACAAAATAATGAATCTTAAGTATTTAAATGTTATAATTTCATTATAATTAAATAAAATTTACAGTACATGTTTATGGAATGACAATGTCTTTTACAAATTTTTTTTAACTCTTTAGGTACATATTAGTTATCACACTTTTCTTTACAGCACTTGTTCAAAATGACAGCCATTAAGTTGTAAACATAAGTTCACCTTACGTTGCATATTCGCAAGTACATTTTGTAACATTTCGGTACCAATATTATGAACTTCATGAGTTATAGCATCTCGCAATTCTTGAAGAGTATGCAATCTTCTGCTGAACACTTTGTTTTTTAAATAACCAAAAAGAAAAAAATCTAACGGTATCAAGTCTGGTGAATTCGGTGGCCAACGATTTACACTAATGATTCTATCTTCAAAGAAGTCTCGTAAATAATTAATTGTAGCCTGTGCAGTATGTGGGGTAGCGGAGTCATGCTGGAAATACCCGTTTCGTAATTCACGATCATCCAAATTATTAATAAATGGTTCTAAAAGTATTTCCCTGTACCTTACCGCAGTAATTGTGCCATCGAAAAATACTGGTCCAAATATTCGTTGTCGCGACATTGCTATCCAGACACCGACCTTGATAGGGTGTAAGGTAGTTTCCCGAAATACGTGTGGATTTTCTGCAGACCACATACGATAATTTTGGCTATTTATGTAACCGGACAGATGAAACCAAGCTTCATCCGAAAAAAAAGATACATCCAGTAAATCATTGTTCATCGTATTGTTGAACCATTGACAGTAGTTTACTCTAAGCTGAAAATCTCTATCTCGCAACTGTTGTAATACCGACACCTTGTACGGGTACAAATGTAAATTCTTCTTTACTGCAGTGTGGACACTTCCATAGGATGCATCTAAAAAATTATTTATGTAAAATTATGTTTGTACGATAAAATTTTTCATACGTGTTTGTGCAGATAGTTTTCGCAAAGATTTATTGGGGCTTGCATTTATCCTTGATTGGATATCTGCTAAGGTGTCCTCTGTTAAGACAGTAGCCGAAGCTTCACGTTTGCGTTTTAAAACATTACCAGTTTCCATGAATCGAGCTATCAATCGATTACGATGTTGACTAAATGTTTCGTAACTAATATTTTTGTTGGGTGCTCAACAGTAAATTGATCGATGCATGATTGCAATGAATAATGCCATTGCCCATTACCATCTTGGAAACCGCTACGAAAATGAGCCACAACAATGAATGTGTCGTGTTCGATTGAAAACGGCATGACGACTAAATGCGATATCACAATTTGAAATTCAGAATATATAATTTGTCTTGATATAGACAGTTTGTAAATAACTCAAGAAAATACAAAAGAGAAAAACGAAGGTATAATATGACATAAACTACCACTACGGTACACTTGAGATTGATCACGTTGTAATTATTTGCTAATAGGCTACAAAATTGTAACTAGTATTGAAAAATACTGTTTTTGAAAATGGAAAGTACTAGAGCAAACACTTGAACCAAAATAAAGAATGGCATTTATGGGTTAATATAATACAAAATTGTTCGTGGTTGTGTGAACAGGGCTAACCAATATAAATGTGCCATTTAAATTTGGCGCTAACTCGTGGGATGAGCACTTACTGAATCTATTCGTTAAACGGAGAATAGTTTTGTAACCTCATCTTTACGTTACTTTTGCTTGCTGTCTTTTCGAATTCCTCTTCATGTAATCAATATTTAAAAAAGTTCTTTTGAGAGCTCTGAACGTTACGAAGCTATTGTGATGTAAGTTAGCATTTTTTAAGGTGAATTGTCATTTATCTTAATTTGAATTTGTATAGTGATACTATACAACAATGGTGTTCTCATCACATCAAGATGCCTTTATTGTAATGGCACATTTCCGCAGTGGCACCCGAAACCTTGATGGAGCTCGGAGCTATGCGTTGCTGTCCTGCATTCAGCAGTTTTCAGACACTTTTCCCGATGCATTAAGGCCCTTTATTATAACACAAGTTCAAATTTCCTCTCATAGATAGCACCGCAAACAAATTAAAATTTTTAGTCGACGGGCATGGGCCTGAGAGTAAGTTACTAAGCCCTACATCTGTATTACAAGTTAGCATTATACTCCTTATTTAATATTTAATACAAATTCATATTTCCAGCCATAACCTGCAGAGAATTAAATGCAAATTTAAATTTTCCGCCAATGGGGCATTGACAAGGGGCAAAACGCCGAGGGCAAGTGGCGTAACCCTACACCTGTCTTACAAGTTAGTATTAGGCCCCTTATTATAATACAAATTCAAATTTTTCGCCAAAGATTCCGCGACGATACACGAAGTCCCACGACAAAGTGCGAAGTCCCGAGAACAAGTTGTGACGCCCTATACCTGTCTTACAATCTCGGTAATGTTCGGGGAAACAGCCTTCACCGAAAGCCTCGCGTCGCGAAATTTTACCTATATGAGACATGCACATAACGGTTTCTCGAAACGTCAAGTGTTGGGATGATTGGTCACGTGCACTAGGATTTATTTAATCAGGAAAACTTTCTCATAAGTGGTGTTGAGTTAAAGGTTAAATTTGTACGATCAAGAGACACCTTTAGTCTAATGGCGCACGGTTCAAATCACACGACGCGGATTATGGACACTAGTTTATTGGTGAGACGTATGGGAATCAATCCCACCATTCTAATCGCGCTCACTAAAACCTTAGAAACAACTGCAGAAAAATACTCTGTTACAAAGACCGGAGTAAAAGTGCTAACTATACCTGTGGGCATACAGCGAAAACCATCGGATAATGTCTTCTTGGGTCAGTCACCTAAACAGTGCATCGTAGGTTTTACCGCAAATAAAGCCTTGAGAGAGATAATGTGTAAACGTTTTGACTTTCACATTAACTGTAACCCCTTTAGTGCGATTCTTACCTATATGAAAGCATCGCATCGCTAAATTTTGCCTATATGATTAGATTTGATGTTTGCTAAATAATTATCGCAATGAAGTCCTTGCCCTTATCCGTCTGTATACTTTGAGATATCTTTTCGCATCTTTGAAAAATAACCGAAAATACGTCGATTATAGAACATGTATAGTGTACGCTACTTGTTTCTGTAACCGCGCTCTAATATCTTCCCTACGGGCGTGTTTACAAATCTAAGTTCCTTTTTGGCAGGGGGTATTTCTGCTAAGGCAGAGTTTGTATGTAAAATAGACATATGTGATGGTATGACAATCCCATTTATAACCTTAACTTAAGCCAAAGTATATCAATTACAAACGGCTGTATAACAACAATTATTAAAAGGCGTCAAATTGTAACATTAATAGCGGCTCCAAGTGTATAAACTGGGCCAACTTATAACATTAAATAAAAAAACGATGATGTAATATACCATTCCTAATTGATCAAATAATTTAATTAATATAAAAAATTACCTTCTAATAATTGTTACTGCCGTCGGCTCATCGGTAGATGAATAAGCGTGGGTTCTAATTTAGAGTTTACCGCGCCAAAGTATATTATTAAATAGCTTCAAACGGAAGATTAAAATAAGGGGGAATTCTAATAAATAGTTTAATCAACCTACCTGAAATGCTAGTTGCTTCTTTTCTGCTTGATTATTTTCACTTAATTCCAAAAATGTTATCAAAAAATTATGAAAAAAATAATAAATTCTCGAGCGCCATGTTGTCTTTCTTTTTTTTTATATATCTATCTAGGAACAACAAAACCTAGTTATTGAATATTACAAACAATTAACACAAATGAAAATAAAATAACAAGTTATACATAAGTTTATTTAATATATGTTTGAAAAAGAAAAAAATTCAGAAGTCATAAACTAAATTATAAAAAACTTTACCTTTTAACGGTTCTGTACATACACTGTTACAGGTACTATGAAGCAGAATGGTTCATATGGTGAGGTCAATGTCTTGCTTAGTTATCCTTAAAATATGGAATTTCCTTGAAGTTAATTCGCCAAATTTATTTGTAAAAGAATGTAGAACTTGCGTTGTAACGGTAACTCAAGTAAAACTTGCCATTTCAAATAATCGTACAGTTAAATATTGACTTATACGTGCCATTACAGATTATTAAGTACACAAATTAAGTGATTAAAAAGGTCCGTACTTAAAAAATAAGTACTTAATAAAAAAATAAAAGTGCATACTTGAAAAGTAAGTACTTAAAAAGTGAGTACTTAAAAAGTAAAAAGTGCGTAAAATAAGTACGTAAAATAAAAGTAAAAAGTGCCTAAAAAAAAGCAAAGGCTTTAGTTTAAGAAAGGGAACTAAAACTATTTATGTAATACTACACCCAAAAGATTTGTTCTAGGAAATGCCAATTAAATTGCCATTTTCAATTCTACATATTAATAATTAAAAACTTTTCTAATATTATGCCAAATAAATGAACGATTCTTAAATTAATGTACTTTTTAATACAACCACAAAAAAAAAGGTTGTTACACATTATCGGTAAAACCCGAAAATTTAAAAGTAGTACTCTAATAAGCGGTCAGCATTCATGCTTAACCTGATTATAAAGTCTAAAACCATTTTTTTTACAGAAGTATTTTTGATGAGACAGAACTTTTATGTATATGTAAAATAATATAGAGGCGAAATCTAACTTAAAGAAGAGGACACAGGCAATTCGCTGCATACATCACAATATTAAATAACCCGTTTGTGTAAATATATATTTGGTTTTGGCTGTTGACGGTTGACGCGAAGAGTTTGATAGACATTTTATTCTAAGTTACTAATTTAATTTAATTATAACAGCTTCGCAATGGCATTTCATCTCTCTAACTAATCTAGCCTGTGATAGCTAAAAGCCCCGATATATTCATGTACGTAAAATATGTACGGTGTTTATTATTATTCTTTACGTCTAATTGCAAAATCGTATATTCACTTTTGTATAACAACAAGTTAACTAACTGTTTTATTATCATTATATATATATATATATATATATATATATAGATATATATATATATATATATATATACAGTATGTCCCCGGATCGACTTTAAAAGAGGGAAAATTCTCTTATTTTTGATTTCTCAGAAAATTTTATTGTTGCTGATTTGCCTTGCTTGTTTTCAAACCCCCGAAACACAAATTACTTGTTATTTAACTCAAACGGTTCTCGAGATAATATCATTTTTCTTGAAAAATTCGAGCTTTTCGTAATTTTTTGAAGTAAATTGATTTGTTTCAAAGGAAGAATCAAATTGGTCTCACAAGTTTTAATTAATAAATTTAACAATTGATGGTAAAATGAAATGAAATTCTCAAAAAACTGAACTATTAATTTTCTATTCGAATAATGCTCCTCCTTTTTCCGCACAGATTTCAATGCGAGCTCTGAATTCATTGAAACTGCGCCTTATTTCTTCGATTGAAAGGGACTGGACAGCATTCCGTATCCTATTTTTCAATTGCTCTTCATCATTGTCTAATGGCTCACTGTACACAATTTGTTTTAAACGACCCCACGGATAAAAGTCCATTACTGTGAGATCAGGACTTCTCGGCGGCCATAAAATGGGACCATCTCTTCCTATCCAGTTATCATGGAACTCTGTATTGAGCCACTGGCGAACAGTACCGGCATAATGAGCAGGGCACCCATCGTGCTGGAAGAACCTTTCAATTTGGTAGTTCAATGGCAATTCATCCAGTTTATCAGTTAAAAAATTTTGCAACATTTCCAAATATGAATAACGGTTTAAATTTTGATCAAAAAAATATGGGCCAATAATTCCATGGTACGAAACCGCACACCACACATTAACTTTTTTCAAATATTGTCTGCCACTAGCAATTCGGAAATTTGGATTTGTCCTACTCCAGTAACGGCAATGTTGGGAGGAAACGACTCCGTTAGTTGAAAAGGTCGATTCATCGGAGAACATTGTTCGTTTATGAAAATTTGAATCTTCCAAAACTCTATTGCCCATTTCCAAACAAAAATCCAGACGTTTGGCTTCATCACCATTCTCTAAAGTTTGCCTAAATTGCGGCTTAAATGGTAAAATTTTGTTCTCCTTGAAGATTCTTTGTTAATGAGATTTACCTATCCCAATTCGTAGTGCCCTCCTTCTTAAAGACAACCGTGGAACTTCTGTTGCGGAATGAACGGCGAGATCAGTAGCAGCATCTTCTTCATCGAACAACTTCTTTGGCTTCTTTAGGTTTAAAACCGAGCCTGTTTGAAGGAATTTAGTTGCCAAGTTTTTTCTCCGGCATTCGAAATGGCAACCTCCGGGTATTTTTGATTGAATTTTCTGATAACAACTCGGTAGCACTCTTCCCCAGTTCCGTAACATTGAATTAGATAAATTCTTTGTTGTAAAGTCAACATTATGGCATACAATTCAAATTAGCATGAATTAATTTGCAGTTCATCAGAATTATCACATTTGACAATTTCTGTCAGTGGTGTTTTTCAATGAAATGCGCCTACTAAAGTTACTTCTAAAAATTAGGAAAAACATTCCAAGTCCAATTTTTCAAGAAAAATGATATTATCTCGAGAACCGTACGAGTAAAATAGAAAGTAATTTGTGTTTCTGGGGTTTGAAAACAAGCAGGGCACATCATCAAGAATGAAATTTTCTGAGAAATCAAAAATAAGAAAATTTTCCCTCTTTTAAAGTCGATCCGGGGACATACTGTATATATATATATATATATATATATATATATATATATATATATATATATAATTTAACAGCGTATTTAAAAATCAATTGTATGTTATCTTTATCTTGCTTACCTTCTTTAATATCAAAAAATAATCCAGCTGTTTATTAGCTTTACAAAATAGACCAAAATACGATCCCCACGTGGGCATATAAAAAAAAGGCCTATTGCATCAGGGTAGAAATGATTATTATTATTTTCTAATATTTAGACCTTAATGTTTTGTTGCAGCACCAAATTTTTAAAATATTTGTAAACACATTAGTTAACGCGATGTCGACGAGTGATTGCTACTTTCCATTCAAAATGAATTTGTATAACTGTTTAATAGTAATAAACACATATTAAGAAGCCCGCGAACAGATTTCCGTCTTACAAGACTATGGCCCCTTATTAGACTACAACCCCCAATACATAAATACATTAGGTCCTTATTAGAATACAACCCCCAATACATAAATACATTAGGTCATAATCTGTAGATGGGATTAAAAGAAATGTAATGATAACTATACAATTTCCTTTAATAAAAACAGGGCCTAATTAATAACAGATTAAATCTTTTTATTCTCAAATGGAAAAAATGCGATCCTCACGTGGGCATATAAACAAATGAAAGTTAAAGTGCCTCAGAGGGGAGGTCACAAAATCTAAGATGGCGGTGCAAGTGTCCCATTTCTACTTTTGACCAGTCAATTTTATTTTTAATCTCTTGGGATCGGAAAAAGATACACAGATACACAGATACACAGATACACAGGTACAGAGATACACAGATACACAGATACACAGATACACAGATACACAGATACACAGATACACAGATACACAGATACACAGATACACAGATACACAGATACACAGATACACAGATACACAGATACACAGATACACAGATACACAGATACACAGATACACAGATACACAGATACACAGATACACAGATACACAGATACACAGCTACACAGATACACAGGTACACAGATACACAAATACACAGATACACAGTTACACAGATACACATAAACACAGATGCATAGGTACACATATACAGTTACAAAGATAGACAGTTATACAGATACACAGATACCCAGATACTCAGATACACAGATACACAGATACACAGATACACAGATACACAGATACACAGGTACACAGATACACAGATACACAGATACACAGATACACAGATACACAGATACACAGATACACAGATACACAGATACACAGATACACAGATACACAGATACACAGATACACAGATACACAGATACACAGATACACAGATACACAGATAAACAGATACACGGATACAACAGATACACAGATAACACAGATACACAGATACACAGATACACAGATACACAGATACAGATACAGATACACAGATACACAGATACAGATACACAGATACACAGATACAGATACACAGATACGACAGATACACAGATACACAGATACAAGATACAGATACAGATACAGATACACAGATACACAGATACGACAGATACAGATACACAGATACAGATACACAGATACACAGATACACAGATACACAGATACACAGATACACAGATACACAGATACACAGATACACAGATACACAGATACACAGATACACAGATACACAGATACACAGATACACAGATACACAGATAAGATACACAGATACAGATACAGATACACAGATACACAGATACACAGATACACAGATACACAGATACACAGATACACAGATACACAGATACACAGATACACAGATACACAGATACACAGATACACAGATACACAGATACACAGATACACAGATACACAGATACACAGATACACAGATACACAGATACACAGATACACAGATACACAGATACACAGATACACAGATACACAGATACACAGATACACAGATACACAGATACACAGATACACAGATACACAGATACACAGATACACAGATACACAGATACACAGATACACAGATACACAGATACACAGATACACAGATACACAGATACACAGATACACAGATACACAGATACACAGATACACAGATACACAGATACACAGATACACAGATACACAGATACACAGATACACAGACACACAGACACACAGACACACAGACACACAGATACACAGATACACAGATACAGATACACAGATACACAGATACACAGATACACAGATACACAGATACACAGATACACAGATACACAGATACACAGATACACAGATACACAGATACACAGATACACAGATACACAGATACACAGATACACAGATACACAGGTACACAGGTACACAGGTACACAGATACACAGATACACAGATACACAGATACACAGATACACAGATACACAGATACACAGATACACAGATACACAGATACACAGATACACAGATACACAGATACATAGATACACAGATACACGGAGCTAATAAAGGGCCATTTAACCTTGACTTACCTTTTAGCATAGGCAGCAATCTGTTATTCTTCTTGTTTCTAGGAACTGATTCTATTTTTTTAGATTTCTAAGAATTGTGATATGATACCAATAAATTTTGATCTTGAAATGCTTCATTCAATTTAGCCAATACAAGAACCAGTTAATCTGGATCTACTTTTTAACATAGACAGGGTCTGTCATTTTTTTTTGTTTCCACGAACTGATTCTATTTTTATATTGCTAAAAATTATAGTATGACACCCCTGGAGGTCAATAAATTTTGGCCTTGACAATTATATTTTTAGATTTCTCGCCACTAGAGGGCGATTGACCTTGAAATGAGCTTGAAATTTAAATTTCTCGCCAAAAGTGAGACGAGCTAATGACCATGTACTGGTCCAGAACTGTCCCTATAGATCTACCTACAGCAACAAAGAATACAATGACAACACAATGTCATTAATAAAAAAATGAAAAAGGGCTAACGCCGATCCTTCTAGAACGCCAACGTCTTTAGAAATAGGCAATCATAAACATTTGGAAATGGTTCTGCCATTATTCTTTCATCTTCCATTTTACTAGCACCTGCTGTCTGAAAGGTAAGGCGAAAACCAATTGGCACCCTTTATGCTGAAAAAATTTAGTTTTTCCGTCAATATAGTGTGATTTGCCCAGTCGAAAGCGTTAGTTAGATCGCAAAAGATTACAATAGCATGTTCTTTTCTATCACGAAGGGATATTATATCAGTAAGAAAGGAGTTAATTGCGATTGAGGTGAAGCAATCAGCTTGAAACCGTGTTGCTCTTGAGATACCATATTATGTTTATTCAGATGACTATTTAACTTATTCAGCATAGTCAAACCCAGCTCTATCTTACAATCCTTGTTGTTAAAATTGGCAACGTCGCATCGCCGCTCAGAAGTAGTCCGGCCATGGATATATCCTGACTATAATATGGGTGCATTGAGGGCTTTTCACATTCCAAATTCACTACGCGCTACAGAAAATTATTGTGGGTTAATAAATAAATTGGGAATTATACAAAAATTTTCTTAATTGGACAATATAAATATAAGTACGTACTAGTTCAGAAATGAATGCAAAAATAGATGATAATGTAAAGGTAATTTAACACAATCACAATTTAACAGATAACTGTTACGTACTACGTACTATTACACAATCAAATATTGGCTATAATTTATTTGTAAGTTTGAATTTTGCGCACTTTGGCTTTACTGGGACCATCAACGGCAGCATCTTTTGTCTTAACACTATCATTTTTATTTTTTGTATAATTATTTATTAGTAAATGTAGAACAGAACTTCTCAGTTAAATATTTGGCAGATATGCCGCAAACACAATCTTCAAACACTCTAAAGAAATCATTATCACTTTTATGAGTAAGTGCTATTAAAACTTTCTTAGGGTTACACGTTTTAACAAACAACAAGTTGAAATATGAATCGTTCAAAATATACTGAAACAAAGCCTGCATATGGAAAAATATGGTTATAACAAATTCACTCGATAAAGTTAAACCTCCCCTTTGCAAACTATCGAACTAATAACAAATTGCTTTCATCACCCTTTGATTCTCTAATACAATATTGGCAATATATATAGCTTAGGGTTTTGAAAACTGAACTGTTAGGAAAACCGCAAATATACATAGGTGTTGCCTGATCTATTTCACAACTGTGTAAATAATCAGTCGAGAACAATGAATAAAATTCGTCAAGATTATTATTTCGTGAATCGTCATCCAAAGGTCATCATTTATAGTTTCTTTAAGGATTAATTTGTTATCTTTTACCAATTCAAGTATCTTTCTTACTCGAATCTTTTTCTCTGATTCAAGAAGCTGTTAAAATCAAATGTTATACAAAAACTGTTAAATTATTATGGCATAGCATACCATTAGTAAAAACGGTTGAGTCGGACTACTTTCGTTGTTGCCACATTTCTTATAGTAGGGCTTGTAAGATAGAAACGGTTTTGGCATAGTGTATTAAAAAACTTTCGACAAATCGGAACAAACTAAGATTGACTTGTAATTTTTCCCAATCAGAGATTGTACCTTTTATTTATACATATATGTGATGAACATACCATCTTCAGCTCTTTAGGAAAAATTCTTTGAGAGAAAAACAAATTAACCAAAAACACCAACGGTTGTATAATAAATGACAGACTCGATCGAAGAATATGATTTGGAGCATCATCCGGTTCGGATGATTTTTTATTTTTCAAGCCTCGGTCTTTAGAAGCTCTAACTTTCTGAAGGGTAACGCACACATATTGTTATAGGTTTTATCTAGGTCTTTGAGATAAAATAGTAGGCTACTATTTTAGGATCATCCGTTACCTTAACGTGTATATTTTCTAAACCGTAATGTATTGTGCACCATTTTGTTTTACTACTACTTTCCTTAAGAAATCCAAAGTACGGTAATAATTATACATATTCCAACATTATTCTTATTTTTCTAATTACCAATACGTTTCTTCTGCAACACTATATGTTTTTCACGATCCGCCGCTGAACCTGGTTATTGGAAGTTCTGTAAATTATGCCAATCTTTTAATTCGATCTGTTTGGTATTGTAATAATAAACTCATTAGAGTTAGAAACGCAGTTTTTCTGATGCATTCGATAACCGCAAAAGTTATGCCTATTGCAATGTAATTATGCTCCATCAACTATTCAAAGCTACGTAGACCACGTTATATAACGAATTAAAATTTCATTCGGTAATTAATGTAGAATTATATAATGATAATAACAAAATGAAATACTCTTAATTAATTTATGTCTTAAATCACTCATTAGCTGTAGTAAAACAGTGTCCTCTACTCGATGTAAGTTCAACTAAATAAATTTAGAAAAGTTCGCAATTCACGTTACATAATGGTTGGACCTCAATCGTGGTTTTTGTTTTATGGACGTGATCGTTTGCAATTTTTCAATGAGGATTTTTTTGCACACAAAAAAGAATTACATCTAGATCATTCACACTCAGTTACTTAAATAACCGAAAATATTTGTAAAACTTAGTTTTTCTTTTTAGTTTTATAACTTTTCTAAGTAAAATAAGTTACTTTTGGTTTATCTACGTAGTTTACAGTTTGTTATGCATCGGAATTAATTACACCTAAGATTCAAATAAAACTACAATTAATATTCAAAAAACTCATCAATTTGCACTTAAACGCCTATAGAAATAACAAATGAAAAAATATTTGTAATTATTGCTCCATTATAGAATATAGGAGACAAAAAGGAAAAGATTCAATAAGAAGAAGCAAACAAACAACTCCCCTTTGAAATGAACCACATCTAAATGGAAGTTTGTCGAAAGATATAATTCTTCTTCTGCATTAGTTGTAGTAAACAAGATCGTAAAAAGAAGCGTGGAGACTAAGACTTTCGGGAATTGTAGGGACGTTCACTTGTTTCTCTATAGGCTTCCGGTAGCTGACGCACTTCCGAAATGGTTCTAGCACTTGCCCACTGATGCGTAACTGCTTCATCATGCTGTCTAAAATTCTATGAAAAATGAATAACTTTATCCCCTGTTTGCATTTACATGTTATTAATAATTGTAACTATGAATTAGATTTTTTTCTTTTAATTTTAAAATAAAAGATAATTTATATATCCCAACTTTACCCACAGCTAGAAAATTTGCACTTCTATTTACATCCAATTTACATTTTCCATAAGCAACAGATCTATCACTTTGTAGATGTCAGATATGGTAATACTAGCTCCCCTAGTATAACAATATATCAAAACATTTCAAATTTATCGGAACCATAAAAGAAATTTACTTCTTATCAATGAGGTAATTTGTCGTGGTGATGCATTATCCGAAATTGGAATTGTTTTTATCTTTATCTGGTTGCTGGATAAAATTGACACGCTTCTGTTCTGATTAGATTTTTCTTAGAGAAACTAATATTCATCTCAAAGAATTGCTATAAGCAATCACACGCTTATAGAGAAGTTGCGTTGTCGCGTCAATTCTATCAGACAAGAAGTGAATTATAACTAAGGGTTCTCTCAATTCGGGGTTTGCTAGATTCTTATAGTTTCACTTGAATAAACTTGGAGAGTATATTGCCAAGGGCTCTATGTCAATATATGGAAAAAGTTTTATGTATAAATATTTTAGTTGTGAAATTGTCGCTATATTTTTTACTTTAATATAGTGAAGAATACACTTGCAATTCATTACACTTACTATAACGAAAACTTGAGTATCTTTGAGACTTATGTTATGCATTATAATTTGTACATTAGATTAGATTATCACGGTTAATTATCTAAGCGTTACTAATAAATAATCAATTTTACCATCTGATGTCTCATTTTGAAGGTTTTTAAAGTTTATTAAGAATTCTAATTTATTTATGTTGTAAATTTTTTGACGTATATCGGAACCCTATAAAGGAAATCGTTTTATTAAAACTCAATATTGTGTTACACGATCAATCCAAATCGCGTAGATTTCTTAAAATAAACGGGTTCTCGACTAAATTCGCCGAAGACGGACGTGGATTATTTACAAATAAACAAATTGTAAAGTATCACATACATTTTTCATAAATAAACTGAATATCCTATTTAGTCCTGCTCTAATTATATCTACCTTATCCTGTTTACAAAATAGGATTGAATACCGAATGGATTATTGATTAACAAAGATTAATCGAAAAGACTAAATCATTTCGACAAAATGCAATAACAATCATTAATAAATAAGCAGTTCGTTAGAGATGTTCATTAAATCATTTCTGTTTTAAACAGATATCGTGCAACACAAACAGGGTGTTTCTAATATCTGTACAAAATACTAGGACAAATCCCTGAGACTAAAATATGAGGATCTAGCCCAATTTACCTTAGTTTCCGAAATGCAAGATGTCAAAGTTGTTTTTTTAAACCGTTTTTTAAACATCTATCTTAATAATAACAGGATTTGCATGACATTTGGTACCTAGAGGTTTTCTATGACGAGAAATCCAGATTTGATCATAGTTTTGATGTATCTTCCAGATGGCGCCGACAGCAACCATTTGTCGACATTTAAAGCTCCATAACTTTTGTCTGCTTCGGTATATCAAATTTCTAGTCCGAAATTCTTACTCCCTGATATGTTTTCTTCACGAAAGGTATACCTTGAAGATGACGCTTCGAGCAGCCGTTTCTGTGATAATCGAAATTAAATATTTCATTGCGTACTAAAATTTATCATAGCCCTCCTTCACTCTTTATACAGGCTTAGGACTGGCCTAAGAAATTTGGAGCGTGTTTAAGAACCAACCGGCTAACGACAACAGAACTTTACACAACAATATAATAACATAAGAATGTAAGAATGAACTGGCAAAGAACAAGAAGTATAGCATACAAAGTCAATAACAAACGACCAAAACATCAAACTTTTATTAAATTATAAATTGTTCAATTAAACTCTAGGTAAATGTTGAAAGTCACCCCCGTTTTTATGTACATACATAACATTACATAACATTCACGCTATTCCCTTGCGTGAAAGGCAAAACAATCCCTGCTTCTTATTTATTTTTCATTCGCCATCTTTCTCCATGCTTTCTTATCTTTGCATACCTCCCTAGCTTCCGCAACATTCATACGTTGTCTATGACATGTCCTTTTATTTTTTAAACTCTTTATCTTTCTTTCTTTTATAATACTTTCTACTACATTCAGTCACGTTTTACGCGGCCTACCAGGCCCAGCCTTACCTCTAAACTCATCTACACATTATTATAAGTTTTTGTTATGAGCGAATAATATATTTAGAATTTACATCAGTTCTACATACATAAGACAAAATTTACATCGATTGGGGCTTGAACCTTGATGGCGCAGTTGGTTAGCGCGGTACTCTAACAGAGTACAGGTCGTAGGTTCAAATCCTACTCGAGGCAAACTTTTTATTTATGTATTTAATAAAATTAATAATAATTTTTCATCTACACATGTTTGCTTCGTTAATCTTGCGTTGTTCATTCTCTCAATGCGACCAAATCAACGTAATGTTACTACTTTTATAACTATCCATCATCATATTTTCCTCGCCACACTCCGTCATTATACACTCATTCTTTATCTTATCCCTTCTCGTTTCACCACATGTGTTTCTCAGAAATCTCATATCCACGACATTTATTTTCCTTTGGTGCTTTTTTTAGCATATCCATGTCTCACTTCCATACAGTACTGACGGGACAAACACGCCATTATAGATTGCTAGTTTCGCAGCTAGGCTCATCCTTTCGTTTCTCATTATCGTCCTCATACCCCCAATCACTTTCCTTCCAGCAGTGACCGTTCATCCAATCTTGCCATCCATTGCACCATCTGCAGTAAACGTTCTACCCAGATATACGAACTTGTCATCTTGCAGAGTAAATACTCCACTCTCCTTTCCACCTTCCCGATTGAACACCACAATCTTAGTTTTGTTCGCGTTTACCTTTAGGTCCACGCTCTCACAGACTGTATCAAACTTCCTCAGAGCAGTTTTGTAGCTCATCCGCACTGTCACTTAATAAGACTGTGTCATCTGCATATACCAAAACACGTACACTTACGTGTATCGGTACATGCTTGCCAAATACATTTATCCATGTATACATTGAACAACCACGCTGAGATCATACAGCGTTATCGCACTCTCTGCTCAATATTAAAGTATTCACTCACAGTTCCTCTCACCCTAACACATGCCAGGCTACCGTTGTATACTGCCCTTATTCCGTTTATTAGACCTTTATATACGCCATATTAATTTAATATTTCCCACAACTTCTCCCTATTCACTCTGTCGTATGCTTTCTCTAGATCTACAAACGCACAGTACAGCTTCCTTTTTACATTAGTGGAGTTGATCGGCCTATTTCCACAGTTTATGCTTTTTGAGCGCGACGTTTCGGAAGCGGACTCTGCTTCCGTCATCAGGCTTAGTCCTGAGAAGGACTGTTTTCGCACTTGAGTCGAATTCATATGTTATATCTAATTTTTCTCAAGCACTTGACTACTCTCAGATTCGAACTTGGTACCTTTCACTTACTAGTCTGACACCTTTACCGCTGAGCCACTGAGTAATCCAATATATATTTGTTAGGACATATATATATATATATATATATATATACATATATATATATATATATATATATATATATATATATATATATATATATTAAACTTTTTGTGGTTGCGCAGAAGTTTATTGCCCATGTTGCGCCGTAACCTCTTGCGCAGGTGTATTGCGCTTAAGCTCTTCGCGCATTATTGGAATCCATATGGGTTTCATTTCTTTACCTTTTACACTTAAACACTTTTCGATCACCTGCTGCAGAGCAACCAACTGATCAACACATACTCTCCTTGGCATGACGCCACCCTACACATTGCATATCTTAGTTTGTGTAGTTTCTCATACTACATCAATCAGTATTCTTCCAAATACTTTACCAGGTACACTGAGCAAACTTATTCCTCTGTAGTTCTTGCAATCACTCTTGTTCCTCTTATCCTTATACAGTGGTACAATGATCGCGCTCTTCCAATCCCTCGGCACTTTTCCACACTTAAGGCATACATTGAATAATTCGCACAATCTTCGTATAAGCTTTGCACCTCCATACTTTTCCATACATTTCACCAGTGATTTCATCTACACCTGCTCCTTTGCCGTAACCTCCCTATCGTTTTCTCTACCTCATCTATCCCAATATCCTTCTCAGTTTCATTCATCATTCCTTCTCTATTCTCCTTATTTAACTCTTTAGTCTTACTTTTCTCACTACTGTACAGTTTTCCGAAATATTCTTGCCAGCATTTCCTCACTTTACAATCGTCCCATACTATTTCGTTGCTCGTATTCATCACTCCGCAGCGTTCTGTTTTGGGCCTTTTTATGTACGCAAAGATTAATTCTACGGAGAAAATTAAACTGCACCTTATCCATAATCTCTGTATCTAGTCGTAAAATGTTTCTTAAATGTTTACTTAAAGTTCTGTTAACCGTATCCTTACAAACGTCAAGTTCCAAACCAATGTGTCCGGTCCTCAGACTTGGATCTTCTTCAACACGTTCTAAAAAATTTTCCACGACCTCTGCTGTTCTAATAGTACGATTCCGTCTATAATCAACCAACTACCAGTTGCTCGAATACGTCTTTCAACAGCGGCAAATGTCTGATGTTTTGGAACGCGTCTATTTGGAAATCCTTCTTGGTATACTCTGACCGATTCCCGACTATTTATTTCCTTGGCAATAACCATAAACTAATATCATATCTGTCATTTCTGCGTTAGTGCAGATTACCGCCATAGCGAAAAATTGAAGAAGAAAATTAAAATTATGATGAAGATTTGTCAGACTGAATTGTTTGACAATACTCCTTTGTAACTAATGCCAATACTTAATAATGTTTAGTCATTGCTATTATGAATTTTAGTACGCAATGAAACATTTAAATTTGATTATCACAGAAACGGCTGCTCGAAGCGACATCTACATGGTACACGTTTCTTGAAGAAAACATCGGGGAATAAACATTTCTGACTAGAAATTGATATACCGAGGCAGATGAAAGTTCTGGAGCTTTAAATGTAAATAATGGGCTGCTGGTGACGCCCTCTGGAAGATACAAAAAAACTATGATCAAATCTCGATTTCTCATCATAGAAAGGTACCAAAGTTCATGCAAATCCTGCTATCATTAAGATAGATATTTAGAAAGAGTTTAAAAAGATAATAACTAGATAATACATTCACAAACATTTTTTATCTTTATGCCTTTAATCTAACTGTCTTAAGATTACCTATTTTCAGTAGAGTAATAAATTTTATGAAAAACTTGATGGGGTAGCTACGGGGGGCCGTCTTAGTCCATTAGTAGCTCATTTTTACATGAACAAGTTTGAAATATTAGATCTACAAAATGCACCTAAAAAGCCTTTAAATTGGCATTTATATGTTGACCATACCTTTGTCATTTAGAGATATGAAGAAACACTAAATGAGTATGGTTTATAAATGATATGCATCCAAGCATTCAGTTTACTATGAAAAAGATTGCAATGGAAAATGGAAAATTAGTGTAATCAATGCTCTAATGGACCAATCTAAACAAATTTGTGATTCAGAATTTGACGAAGATGTATTTGATTATTTAAAAGCATCACTACAAACTAATAGTTATTCTCTTAAAGAAATTAATAATATAATTAAACATGTAAGGCGTACTCGTAAATAACAATTACCGTTTAATGTTGGTAGAGGTTTACGTCAATAACATTAATTGTCCATGGTATTAGAACTATTTTCAAGCTTACATGAAAGATTAAAGAACATTTAAGTTCACTTAAAAATGATTGAAACCCACTATTAGCTTCTAGGGTGTATAAGTTATCTTGTTCTTGTGGAAAGTATAGATCGGAACCACAAAACATAGCTTTGATACTAGATGTAAAAAACGTATGAGATGTTAAATACTTTAAATCACAGCATTCAATCTGATAATATGAAGATTTTATCAAGGTAAACTCATTTTTATGTTCATAAACAGTGAGAAGCTATTGAAATATATATATATATATATATATATATATATATATATATATATATATATATATATATAGGGTTTCTCATTAGTGCGTCAAAGTGCGATATCTCAGTAAATATAAATTTTAGAAGGAAATGTTTCATATAAAAGTTTTTGGCCATTGAGGGGTGCGTTTTTTAAAATTATTTTCAAATGCACAGGGTGCATCATAAAAGTGTGGTGCTGTGTAAAGTGTCTTATATCAAAAACTTACCTGCAAGGTCTCGCGGAAATCGGTGTTGTACCCTAAATGCTGCGAATTTTAAAATCCGTCTTATAAGGCTCTAAGAGGACCTAATAAGCTACATTTTGACTTGTTTACTTAAAAAAAAGGTTTTCCAACACCCCCGAAATAAATCTTTGAAATTGCATGACTTCAATCTTCTATAACTTGGTTATTTCAAATAGAATGCCGCAATTTTCTCGACGGCATCGCGTTTAGAATCCCAAAATCTACAACTTTTGTTAACATTAACCTATCCCTAAACCCAGTCGTTTTTAAGATTTCGAAAATTTCTCCTTTTTAGCTTCTAAATATTTCAATATTCGTACCGGTAACGTCACCATACGCAAATGTTACGCGTTTCCAGGTGACGTCCAATGTCATTTTGATGTTTTTCATGAGTATCGATGACTGTATTATTATTTTTATATTATTTATAACAAATTATTATTATTTATTTTCACAACATTATTTGTATTTGCAATAAATTCTCAAAGTGTCTTCCATTTCGATCATAACACATTTGCAGTCTTTTCAGAAAAGACCCATTTACTTCTCGTAACATTTCAATACTTATGATATTTCTAAACGCATGAATCATGCGTTGTTTCATATCTTCTGCATTAGTCGGAGCAGTTTGGTATACGTTTTTTATGTGTCCCCATAAAAAAAATCTGTTTTTGTTAAGTCTGGCGATATTGATGACCAAAAAACGGGTCCGCCGCGGCCTATCCATCTACCTTCAAATTCTTTATTTAAGTACTCTCTGACATCTGCTGCAAAGTGCGCTGGAGCACCGTCATTCTGTAACCATATATTGTTCCTTAAAACTAGAGGAATGTCTTGTAAAAGTTGGAGCAAGTCATTTAGCAAAAATTCAAATGTCCGTTAAAGAAATGTGGCCCAATTATAAAATCGCCAATAATACCACCCCAAACATTTACGGTCCACTGCCGCTGCGTGTTAACTGATCTTACTATTTTTGGGTTTTCCGTTGCGTAATAATGAAGATTATGACGGTTTGGACTACCACTCTGAGTAAAAGTTGATTCGTCGGAGAATAATACTTTTCAGAAAAAGTGAGGTGTTGTCCTTTCCGTTTCCAAGTCCCACTGGCAAAATGTCCTTTTAATTTCCATGTCAGGCCCCAATGGAAAGATATGCTGTAGGCATAAAACTTATTCCTCTTTAAAATTTTGCTAACGGTAGATCGGGGAACATTGACTTCCTTGGATACTGTTGTCGAACTGGTAGAAGGATCCGACAGACAGCAAAACATTCAACTGATATTCGTCGCTTGTCCTCTTAGCTCTTTCACGTTTTTCATAATTTACATTGCCTGCTCCATTTAATCATGTCAACTAGTTCCATCCTTTCAAAATTCATACTTATTAAATTAACTACAAACATTAATATGATATAAGAATGAAATATGCAAAATATCTGCGTAACTACTCACCAAATGGAAAAAAAGCCTTAAAAAATTATGTAAAACAAATTTAAAAATGTATGGATTGGAAAATACTAAAGAAATAACGAATGCACAACATAAAACTAATTGTAACTCAAAATACCTACGACATTTATAATATTTTCGAGAGAAAACACAGACATCAATAGGAATAAATAAAGTATTTGTTTTGTTTCCATGACAACGGGTAACATTTGCGTATGGTGACGTCACCGGTGCGAATGATGAAATATTTAGAAGATAAAAAGGAGAAATTTTCGAAACCTTAAAAAAGGCTGGGTTTAGGGATATGGTAATGTTAACAAAAGTTGTAGATTTTTGTATTCTAAACACGATGCCGTCGAGAAAATTGGGGCATTCTATTTCGAATAACCAAGTTATTGAAGATTGAAGTCATAACACTTCGGAGATTTATTTTGGGGGTTTTGGAAAACTTTTGTTTTAAGAAAACAAGTCAAAATGTAGCTTATTAGGTCCTCTTAGAGCCTCCTAAGACGGATTCCGAAATTCGCAGCAGTTAGGGTACAACATCGATTTCCGTGACACCTTGCAGCTATCAAAATTTTCCAATTTTCCCGAATAACTCGAAAATGGTAAGTTTTTGATATAAGACTCTTTAGATAAACGAACCTTAAAATTTGACGATAAATCCAAAAATGGCAAAAAATTAGGTGGTGCCATTTAAAAAAACACAACTTGGTACTACCACACTTTTAGGACGCACCCTGTACATTTGAACATAATTTTGAAATACACACCCCTCAAGGGCCAAAAACTGTTATATGAAATATTTCCTTCTAAAATTTTACTGAGATATCGCACTTTGACGAACTAATGAGCAACCCTATATATATATATATATATATATATATATATATATATATATATATATATATATATATAGATAACTTCAACATCAAGAAGCAAATTGCCGATTAAATAGGTTTTGGCATCTTGTAATTTAAAGAAAAAAACAGAACACTACGTCTTCATTTTAATTTTAACTTTTGGTATGTCTAGGTTTTTGCTGTGTTTCATAGACTGAGAAATAAATGCTTTGTCAACTATGTGCGATAAGCTATCGCAACATTACGTGGATTTAACATATCTAGTTCAAATTGAGGTGAGGTTAAACAGACACATGTTGTGTTCAATGTATAATAACGATTCCAGTCTTTAACAGAAATTTATTTCTTTGTTATATTGGTTGTGATTTCTGTATTATAAGTTTTTTGTAACTGTAGTTTCATATTACTTGAGTTGACCGGCCTATTTCCACATTTTTTACACTTATGGCGCGACGTTTCGGAAGCGGACTCTCAGATCCGAGCTTCGGTACCTTTCACTTACAAGTCTGACACCTTTACCGCTGAGCCACTGAATAATCCAATACAGATTTTTTAGAAGTGTGGCACAGGACGAGAATATAAGTCGCCGGAAACTCAAAAAAGCCAGATCTATCGCACTAGCAGAAAATCCAATAAGCCACGCTAGTGTGGAAGTGAAACCCGTATAGATTCCAATAATATTCAAAGACCTTCAGCGCAATACACCTGCGATGACGAAAGCGCAGTTGATTAGCACAGTACTCTAGCAAAGTACAGGCCGTAGGTTCAAATCCTACTCGAGGTAAACTTTTTATTTATGTATTTAATAAAATTAATAATAATTTTTAATTACATATTTACCTTTGAACTTATTCGTTCATAACCAAACATATAATAAATTAATATTAGTCAAATTGCTTTGGTGAGCCTGCAATATTGCACATTCCATTAATATAAGTAATTTGATTGTAATCTCATTATATTTAGAATTTACATCAGTTCCACTTACATAAAGACAAAATTTACACCGATTAGGGCTTGAATCTCGATAGGGCAGTTGGTTAGCGCGGTACTATAGCAAAGTACAGGTCGTAGGTTCAAATCCTACTCGAGGTAACCTCTTTACTTATGTATTTAATAAAATTAATAATAATATTTAATTGTCTGAAAAATTATTTTCTCTTTTTACAATTTATAATGATAAAAAATTTTCAAACCAAAATGACGTTTAAATTAGACACCGTAATTCAATTGACGATTATTTATCAACTAACAAATATAAGAACCATGACCATATTAATTAACCTTTTATATAAAGACATCAGATATTTATTAATTAAATTAATTTTTAAGGCTTACGTATTTTCAAATTAAACTCTGTGACAAGAATTACTTACCTATAATTGAATTACTTATAAAATATTAGTGTACAGTTTTTGCTGAAGATGTAAAGGTTTTTTAAATATTGACAAGAAGTGGGTTACGTACTCTTTAGACTTTTGACCTTCATAGTTATTCCTTACTAAAACTTTCCTTATGAGAAGTTATCTAATGTTTAATTGTACTTAATAAAGGACCATTCCATTCTGTCAGTAACACGCACACCCACACACACATGAACAAGCACACGGATACGCACACGCATACGCACACCCACACGCACACGCACACGCACACGCTCACGCACACGCACACGCACACGCACACGCACACGCACACGCACACGCACAGCACACGCACACGCACACGCACACCACACACACACCGACATTAAGATGAATACGTGTAATCACACGCACACGCGCTCAAACTCACATATACACATACACACAGACATGCCCACAAGCACACAAGTAAACACTCATAGGCACGTACCTACACACTCATGCGTGCCCACACACACACGCGCACATACATACACACACATACGCTCACGCACACATACTAACACACACACGCACACGACAATCACATGAACACGCACACTCACGCGCACACGCACGCGTACACGCACACACGCATATACGAACACACACACGGACGCACACGGACAAGCACATGCACACGCACATGCACACGCACACGCAGAATCATACGCACACCTACACGCACACACACCTACACGCACACCCACGCGCTCACGCACACACACGTACGCGCCCACGCACATGCACACGCACACGCACATGCATACGCTCACGCACACGCACATGCCTACGCCCAGGCACACGCACACGCACACGCACACGCAATCGCACACCCACACGCACACGCACGCGCACACGCACACGCACACGGACAGGCACAGGTACACGCACACGAACACGCACACGTACAAGCACACGCGCGCACACGCACGCACACACGCATACGCACACGCAGACGCACACGCACACGTACACGCACACGCACACGCACACGCACACGAACACGCACACGTATACGCACACGCATACACACACCGACATCAAGATGAATACGTGTAGCCACACGCACACACGCTCAAACACATACACACAGACACACCCACAAGCACACATAGGCACGTACCTACACACTCACGCGTGCGCACACACACGCACATACACACATACGCTCACGCACACATACTAACACACACGCCACGACAATCACATGAACACGCACACTCACGCGCACGCACGCGTACGCACACGCGCATATACGAACACACACACACGGACGCACACGGACAAGCACATGCACAGCACACGCAGAATCATACGCACACCTACACGCACACACACTACACGCACCACCGCTCACGCACACACACGCGCCCACGCGCACACGCACACGCACACGCCACGCACAGCACATGCCACGCCCAGGCCACGCACACGCAATCGCACACCCACACGCACACGCACGCCGCACCACACGCACCGCCGCAGCACGCACGCCGCCAGCACCCACACGCACACGACACACGCACACGCACACGCACACGCACACGCGCACTCACGCGCACCCGCTCGCGCACACGCCCCTGCACACATACTAACACACACGCACACGGACAAGCACATGGACACGCACTCTCACGTGAACACGCACGCGCACACGCACGTACACGCGCACACGCGCATATACGAACACACACACACGCACGCACACAGACAAGCACATGCACACACGCACGTGCTCACGCACATGCACACGCACACGCACATGCACACGCTCACGCACACGCACATGCCCACGCTCAGGCACACGCACACGCACACGCACACGCAATCGCACACGCATACACACACACCGACATTAAGATGAATACGTGTAATCACACGCACACACGCTCAAACACACATATACACATACACGCAGACACACCCACAAGCACACAAGTAAACACTCATAGGCACGTACCTACACACTCATGCGTGCCCACACACACACGCGCACATACATACACACACATACGCTCACGCACACATACTAACACACACACGCACACGACAATCACATGAACACGCACACTCACGCGCACACGCACGCGTACACGCACACGCGCATATACGAACACACACACACGGACGCACACGGACAAGCACATGCACACGCACACGCAGAATCATACGCACACCTACACGCACACACACCTACACGCACACCCACGCGCTCACGCACACACACGTACGCGCCCACGCACATGCACACGCACACGCACATGCATACTCTCACGCACACGCACATGCCTACGCCCAGGCACACGCACACGCAATCGCACACCCACACGCACACGCACGCGCGCACGCACACGCACACGACAGCACGTACACGCACACGACACGCACAGCGCACACGCCGCACACGCACGCACACGCATACGCACACGCACGACGCACACGACACCACGCACACGACACGCGCACGCAACACGCACACTATACGCACACGCACACGTACACGCGACATCAGATGAACACGCGCCACACGCACCGCTCACACATACACACAGCACACCACAGCACACAGGCACACACACATCACGCTGCGACACAGCACGCACGTGTACACACGCACCGCGACACGCACGTACACCAGCACACGCACATAGCTCACGACACACACATCACGCACACGCACACGACACGCACATCGCACACGCACACGCACACGCTACACGCACATGCACACGCACGCCACGCACACCACGCACACGCACACACGCACACGACACAACGTGCGCACACGCCAGCCGCGCACACCACACGCACATCGCAATCGCACACCGCACTCACCACACCGACTATCGACACGCTGCACATCACACCACGCACACGGCAAGCACAGACAAGCACATACACGCACATTCACCGCACAGTACAATCATAGACATACACGCTACACGTCAGCACACGTACCGCACACCACGCGCTCACGCACACACACTCGCACACGCACATGACACGACACTACGCTCACCCACACGTACATAACCTACGCCCAGCACACGCACAGCACATCGACACACGCACACGCACGCGCCACGACACGCACGTACACGCACACGACGCATATACGACACACACACGTACGCGACCACACGCACACACGCCACGTACACGCACACGCACGATCAACGCACACACACACTGCACACACACGCACACACGCACATATGCACACGCGCACGCACACGCACACGCACACGTACACGCACACGTACACGCACACGCACACGCACACGCACACGTACACGCACACCCACACCCACACCAACATCCTCAGCCACATCCACACCACACATACATCCACATCCACACCCACACCCACACCTACACCCACATCTACACCTACACCTATACCAATTTCCACACCCACACCCACATCCATACCCATACCCACACCCCCACCCAGATACACACCACCGCCACACACGCACACAGACATCATGGCGAAACCTTGAGTGGTTCAATAAGTTGATTTAGCGATATTGTATAAAATCGTGATTGTTTAACTTTCTATACCTACTTATGAAGGATAGATGGTGAAATGGAAAACAAAGTCGTTCTTTTTCTAGCAAAATTGGATTGATGAAAGACGCATAAAATCTAATATTTATATTATTTGGCGGACAGAACACTGCAAACATTCATTTTTTCTCATAAGGTAAAGTTAGCTAAAAAGTATATTTTTACGTAAAAGGTCTATGTAAGGTAACGGTAAATATGAATTTACAATTCTGTTTAAGTACTCTCGTATAACACTTTAACATCAGGATAATCTTATTTTAAGCAGTATATTATATTATCCGCAATGAAATCAATTTCACTAGAATTTTTATCCGACGACAATTCGGATAGACTGTTTTGCAAAAGAAAAAACTAAAAATGTTTTAACATAGTTCTAGGCTAATAAAAGGTAATTTATACACTGGCTTAGTTATATATGTTACAAATGACAACATTTATCAGATTTAGTAAATCAGGCTATCAGGTATCAAAATGTTTTGTATGTAATGTTCGCAAGCAGCATTATTAAACGTTTGCCAACTCTTTAAAGCACAACCACAGCGCATAAGGACAATATGCACTTACAGTGAACTTGTAATATGAAACTTCCTACTGTGAAATGCTTTTACCTTTTTATTATGTTATAGTTTAAACCAAAAAGGAAAAATTCATACATTAGGTAAACGATATGATCAAACGAATGTGTTGTAATCTTACTTTGTAGAATTCCATACTTACGTGATTAACAAATTTAAAGTAATTCTACTAACAATATTTATTTATACTTATAATAGTCAACCCATTAGTTTAGAGATATTATTCATATTATTCTCAAGAGCTTTAAAAGATACGTCGTTGTTTGACTTCGTACGCGTAGGGTATGTTCTTAAATGTCATTTTCAATACAGTTCATTATAGATTAAAACTATTGTTCGTCACCAAATGTCATAATTTTGAAAATTTCTAGTTAGTTGTTTAGTATAGCGGATCCTGTTGGGCATTATAAATATAAACATTAATTAAAAATTATTATGTATAATAAATATTATATACTGTTGATATTAGAATTGGTTTTAACTTATTAATTATTTAAACCATTTAAAGTACACACTATTATAGCTTTAGGGCGTAGAAATGAACTAACTAAATATAAATAAATACCTTTCTGAAATTCAAGAATTGAAATGATTAAATTTACTAAAGCAAAAACATAAAAAAAAACAAGAAATATTTATTAAAAATCTTTAATTTTGACTTATTTTAGTTATTGTAATTAGCCACAAAGCAGGCAAGTTTATCTCAGACGCCCACCTATAAACTGATTAAAGTAAGCCTGTTTTGAAAATTCCAGTTTAACCCTGTACAATGATACTAAGCACCCAGCCTATCCAATTTCTCTTAAGAGCTTTGTTATTGCGATTAGGTAACTAGGCCCATCTGTTACAACCTGTAGCGCAATTTCTTGAGTATGTAATCTTTTTGACAAAATAAGCACAGAAGAAATTGTTTAAGGAAATTGAACAAGGGTATTCGAGACTATAAAAAATGACAACATAGAAAACAAATGAATTTTTCAATAAAAAATTGAGATGGAAGAGCAATGTTTATTAACTTCTTTTATTATCTTCGTTATATCTCTATTATTGTATCCACGAGAGTTGGCATTCACGTCATAGGTTTCCGAATAAATGCACGACATTCCTTTAAACAATCATTAAAGTTTGATACATGTTTATGATAGAGATGGTAATACAGTTTGAGTGTGTTTTAAGTAAAGACATGCGTATAGGTGATCGTTAGTGAAAATAAGAGAGAAGTGAGTATGTCTGTATGTCCAACAGCTGACTTCAATCAACGCTTCAACTTAATATTGCACGGATTCTGATTTGACGTCAATCTGTCAAATTTATTCATTATTTATAACCTCATCGTTTTCTTGTAGTTTACGCCGTCTCGTATTATTTCTGGTCGTTTTGTTTTGCTCTTTTATTTACTCGTCCTTTATAGTTATTTTGTTCAAATTATCAAATTATTACCTGAAGACAACGAAGTGTGGATCGAAAGACTAATCAACTAATCAAAATAAAAAGTAAGCACTAACTTCACATAAATTGTTTGTGTACTTATTGAAAAATGTGAACATATTTGGAATCTATTCTATTCAGAATAAAACTATACATATTGTTTTAATTATTAACTCATTTAAGTGTAATATTATTTGTAACTACCTCCTTAAATTGCGTATAGGTACTGTGATTTTAGGTTCTGGGATGGGGACATTTGGTTAGCGATAAAGATTCTAATTGGCATTTGAAAACAATAATAAGTTAATTCACATACATGTTTGAATGTACCTATAAAATGTACTTATTACACGAATTTACGAAAATTGCAATATGTTTAACCACAAAACAGCATGTTTTGACTATCCAATAAAACATTAGAGTTCAATCGCAAACGCTAATATTTTTATTGCACTTATTAGAATTCCGAATTTCCAGATAGAAGACAGCCAAGAAAAGAGACATTAAAAAATGTGCTTCAACGATTTACCGGAACTGGCAGTGTTAACTTACGAAAAAAGCGAAAGGTTGAGGGCTGCAATAACAGAGGATAACGAGATGACTGTAATGTTAAAAGTTACGGAATATTCTCATATCTCGACACGGGAAATAACAAAACAAACCGACATAAATCGTACTGTCGTCCAAAAAATTCTGTCTAAAAACAAAATGCATCCTTACCATATACAGTGAATGCAGGAACTATTGCAAAACAGAGATTTTTTCAATTTTGCATTATTTGCTGATGAAGCAACTTTTCATAAAAATGGATTTATTAATAGACACAATTTCCATTATTATGCAACAAATCAACTGCATTGTATACGGACTATCAGTCAAAGAAGGTGGTCATTAAATGTATGGGGTGGAATAATTGGAAATGATGTCATAGGCGCATATTTCTTTGACGGAACTGTTAATGGGCAAGTTTATTTAAATTTCTTACAAAACGAATTACCACAACTATTTCATCAATTACCTGCTCGTGTTAGGCGGCGAATGTGGTACCTACATGACGGGGCACCAGTTCACCATATCCAACTGATCAATACACATTTAAATAATGAACTTCCCGGACGATGGATGGATCTCGTTCACCAGAACTTACAAAAATTAATTTTTTTTGGTGGGGTTATGTCAAAGAACAAGTATACAAAACACCCGCGACTACTAAGGAAGACATGAAGAATAGAATTAAAGAGGTTTTCCGAACTGCTGATGTCGATATGTTACATCGTGCTAGTAGAGCTTTTGAAGACCGCATACATTATTGTATGGAAGTAAATGGTGGTCATTTTGAACATTTAATAAAATAGTTTTCTAACGTTTTTAGTTCTTTCTTATTTGTTGTTAGTTATTTTTGTTCAATTTGTTTATTTTGAGTTTTGTGGATACCGTATTTATTTTATTACATTTTTCAATGGTAGAAAATTACTGGTTTGATTTTGTGACAAAAAATAATCTGGAATTCAAACATCCTCCAGAAATCCTCACACAACTCCTCGACGACCTCCCCGAGGAGGTAGAAGAATCCCTCGATAATACCCCATATGCCCTCCGCATCCCCCCGTCTATTCGATGACGACCCAGCATGACACCGGCCAACGATCTAATAAATCACACTGCACACCACACCACACTAACCCACACGCACACTTAAACCCAACCACACACTATTCAAAATTCAAATTCAAATAAATTTAAACTTTTTTTTTTCATTTTTTTATTACCAAAAATTACCACACCTCATGATTGTACAAAATACAATAACACAAAGCAGCGCAATACCAACAACAAGGGAATGACCATATAATATATATATATATATATATATATATATATATATATATATATATATATATATATATAATAAGTACTAACTATAAGCATGAGCATACTAACAAAAAAAAAGTCACAAAAAATATCGAAAGTAGAAGTATTCTAAATGTCACATTCAGACCTTGCTTGTTAAAAACATGAATATTTTTAAATCATAAACTAAAAATGCAATTTTCTTAAAAACAATCAATTTTAGAGAGTACATTATACAGACATAATTCGAAGGGATAAAATAGTTTTACAAGATGGTAAAATAATATACTGGGTGTTCCATTTAAAAAAATGACATTTTTGCTAATTGAAATCTCCTGAATTAATGCTTATCCAAAAAACACCCCGAACCCCAAACGAAACCTCTACTAAGTTCAGACATTTCAGCCATCCTTTATCTTCGTAACTACCAAATAAGTTTAGTTGCTTATCATTGATAACGTGCGTGCGTGCGTGCGTGTGTGCTGTGCGTGCGTGCGTGCGTGCGTGCGTGTGTGCGTGTGTGCGTGTGTGCGTGTGTGCGTGTGTGCGTGTGTGCGTGTGTGCGTGTGTGCGTGTGTGTCGTGTGTGCGTGTGTGCGTGTGTGCGTGTGTGCGTGTGTGCGTGTGTGCGTGTGTGGGGGGGGCGTGTGTGCGTGTGTGCGTGTGTCGTGTGTTGTGTGTGTGTGTGTGTTGTGTATGTGTGTGTTGTGTGTGATTGTGTGTGGTTGTGTGTTTGTGTTTGTGTTTGTGTTTGTGTTTGTGTTTGTGTTTGTGTTTGTGTTTGTGTTTGTGTTTGTGTTTGTGTTTGTGTTTGTGTTTGTGTTTGTGTTTGTGTTTGTGTTTGTGTTTGTGTTTGTGTTTGTGTTTGTGTTTGTGTTTGTGTTTGTGTTTGTGTTTGTGTTTGTGTTTGTGTTTGTGTTTGTGTTTGTGTTTGTGTTTGTGTTTGTGTTTGTGTGTTGTGTTTGTGTTTGTGTTTGTGTTTGTGTTTGTTTTGTGTTTGTGTTTGTGTTTGTGTTTGTGTTTGTGTTTGTGTTTGTGTTTGTGTTTGTGTTTGTGTTTGTGTTTGTGTTTGTGTTTGTGTTTGTGTTTGTGTTTGTGTTTGTGTTTGTGTTTGTGTTTGTGTTTGTGTTTGTGTTTGTGCGTGGGTGCGTATGTGCTTGCGTGTGTGTGTAGGACTATTTTTTAGCTACACATAATAAAAAATATATGAGAATTTTCGTTTTAAGCTTTTCTTCCACTTCTTATTTACTTTCTCAATTTTTGAGCTATGGATTTATCTCATTAGGCAAGGAACCTATTGTGCACAAACTTTTCTGTAACCCAGTTTCTGTACGATACTATGGACTTACATCAATATCTTGTGATATCGCTCTGATTTAAATTCGACCATTTTCTCTAATCGAACCGTCCACACGCGCTATATTGGTGTCTGTTGATGCAGTACACAATACACCTAATCGCGGCTCATCTTTTGTTCCTTCTTTACCATTTCTAAATGTTCGGCACCATTTATTTACATTACTGACGTTACAAAACGTCAACTGTGCGATTAAATGTTTTTCCAAGGCTAATTTGGCCAAAGATAGGTTTCAATTGAACAACTAAATAGATATTTTTTATCACATTCATTGCCAGATAGAGCATCCCATTGTTTAAAACGTCTAACTGAATATTTTAGTCGCTTTCCGCATGCTATGAGGTTCCTTTGACTTATTGAGTATTCTTTAGACTTTTTTTTGTCAGTTACCACGATTACATCATTTCTGTTATGAAACCTTACTGGTACTTTTTCTTGACTAAACAGATGAATTTATTATAAGAGTTTATTCCTTAGATGTATCAAAAAGTGGCAAGAAAATAAAATTGATTTAAGGAATAAAAAGAGCAGGAATGTGTGGTAAGAAAATATGATGTGATCAGCACATGTTACATTAGCATATGGTGTAAAAGGGAATGAATCAGTATAGGTAATGCAATTTTCCAACTGATTCATATTTTCTCCTATAAAAACTTGAATTTTAGAAAATATTAGTAGTAACAACAATGTTGTGCGATTACCCATTTGAAAAGTGTCTGCGCTGTGCACTGCGAGGGGTAATGTATAGTTGTTAAATTTTTCTTTAAAACTGGCGCTCACGGTGACCATACTTTTGAGCACACGGTACACTTGCTTCATGTTTCAATAAATACGTACGTTCAAGTTTTTTTACTAAGTTTTTAATCATGGGCCGCGATTGTATGTACCAACGTTTTCACGTAATCTGCGCGAATTCTGAATATCCGTGTATAGCTACATAGAACTCTTGACTAGTATGGCCGGCCGCAAATTTGACTGACTGAAATGGCGCGTAATTTAAAACTTAAATTCGTATTAAGGCAGCTATTATAAAAAAGGTGCAAAGAAGGCAAGTTTTGTTTCTTGCTTGTACTTAGTTAAAAAAGAAATATTTTATGGACAACCCAACCTAGCAAGAAGGTGTTTATAACACGTAAACTTTTACAATAAAAAATTTTACAAAATTCTACAAAAAACCTTTGATATGACATTTCGCGAAGTGATATAAAAAATTAGCTGCATATTATTTTTTTTAGATTCAGACCTTTCAGTGACTAAAGTTTTTGAGCTATTCTGGAGTTCCTAAAAGATTTTTTTTTGGAGTTAATTAAAATGATTGAAAATGCATGTTTACCTTCCAACCTCTCTCTCTCTCTCTCTCTCTCTATATATATATATATATATATATATATATATATATATATATATATATATATATATATATATATATATATATATATAAATCGACTTATTACTTCGTTTTACGTTTGCGTTTGCGTAGCGTAAATAATGATTTGCGAGCGGGATATTTTTTGTAAGTATAACTTGTAAGTTTATGTAAATGTAACACTATTAGAATGTGTTAAGGTGTTGTTTAATCTTGGAAAACAATAGTGTACGTGGATAGACATTTGAGTGGTTAGAGAATTTTTATGCAAAATTTTTTATATAAATTTAGGAGTGCACGGACGTCACAGGAGAATCTGTCTACTGACTGTACTTGCTTTTGTTTACAAAGGAATTTATATTTGAAATTAACGTAAAAGGGTAACATGTAATTTAATGTTTTTAGAGGTCGGGATAAAATAGAATTTGAGTACTTAAGGTACAAGTGGTACATATGAAGGACCTGTAATGCAAAATCAAAAGTATGCGTATCATTAAAGTCCGTGCGGGAGACTTTCATGCATAGTACAGGTATTTCAAAGAGAAAGATGACGTAAATGGAAAACCATCCGTTTGCATTGCATCCGTTCATATTTTCTTCTCAGCAAGTTAATGTGTCATTTAGATCTCTTAAGAGTGGTTGATTTTGACTTGGGATAATAATTAGTGATATAAATGCATGTGCGTTTTTTAACGATATTAAACCAATCAAATGTGTAAACAGTTTAGAAACTGTTCACGACTTAAATTAAAATGATTAGTTATGTGTGTGTGTGTGTGTGTGCGCGCGCGCGCGTGTGCGTGTGCGTGTGCGTGTGCGTGTGCGTGTGCGTGTGCGTGTGCGTGTGCGTGTGCGTGTGCGTGTGCGTGTGCGTGTGCGTGTGCGTGTGCGTGTGCGTGTGTGTTTAGATTTTGAGAGAGGGGTTTATTAGGGTTTTTGGCTTTTATCAAATATTTCTAAAACAGAATACCTGAATATAGACCTGAAACATAATTATGTTCTATGCAATTTATTGATAAACCGCGTAATTCAGCAGCAAATTTAAGTGTTAGTTCAATTTTTTTCATTATCTGAATAACGATTAATTTTGTATGAAAAGGTGTAGATGTATTTTTTAAAGAAAATTTAATTTTACTCAAATTTTCTTTACAAAGTTTTTTAATGTAAAGCGTAATAAATGTAAAAATTAAATAAATATGATTGAAAATGCAGAAGCTGTATTATCGATATTTTTATAGAAGCGGGCGGCTTTCGAATTTTTTTACGTTAACATGGATTTATGCCGATTAATCTCTATTTGAGATGAAGTTTTAAACGTGATTCTGACATAAATTATTGTTTTTGTTTTTACAATGTTGCCTGTTTTCGTCGTACAAAAAAGAGGTTGCATAGTTATCCTAAAAAAATTGAAATTGAAATTATTTCATTTTTTTTATTTAAGTTAGCATCTAGATGTCTATTATCCTCTGTCTATCATGAAGTTTTAAACGTCTGTTTAATATAGGCTTTTTGCGTTTACAATGTTGCCTATTTTTGTAATGAGCTTCTTATAAAGGATGTTGCATAGTTATCCTAAAGAAATTGAAATTAAAATTATTTCAACTCGTTTAATTTAAGTTAGCATCTAGATGTCTATTAGCCTCTGTCATGAAGTTTTAAATGTCTCTTTGACAAAGATTATTGTTTTTGCGATTACAGTGTTGCCTATTTTCGTAATGAACTTCTTACAAAAGAGGTTGCATAATTATCCTTAAAAAATTGTTATTAAAATTATTTTATTTCTTTTAATTTCCATTTTGTACGTTGGAAGGTTTAATAATCTGTTAAAACCAACTAGTGACAAGTGGAATTTACATTTTGTCAAATTTATTAATATAAATGCGCAAAATAAAAGCACTGTGTCACATTTACACATTGTACATTTCTTGCAAATTCTTTACATCTATACGCAATTTTCTGTGTTTCTTTAACTCTCGATTAACTATAACACACGCTGGTGTGTTGAACTTTAAGATCGAGTTGAAATAAACAACAGTGTATTCTGTCAAACCAGACACGTTGTTGAAAAACCTTGGACCCACTAGAAAGAATTAAGAGTGTGTATATTTTTCGAAAATCGAAATTTTTTTGTATGCACATTTGAGGCGCACAAAGGTAAGAATAAGTGACACATTTAATAGACGTTGTTAAACCAAATGTGTTTTACCATCTTACTAACAGACCAAACACTGTCGGCAATTTTTTAGGTCTGAAAAGCGGGTTAATAACTTTAATGTCAAATAGATCATCCAAGTGCAGTGCCTGGTGAGTACAAAATATTCGAAATTTAAAATTTACTCGCGAATATTTTTTTTACTTTCTTCGTACTAACTGCCATGAGTAAAAGTCTTTTGGTCTCCAATTAGTCACATACAATATTTACCACGCTTACTCCGTTTGCAATAACTAGGAACTATTAGTTTGAAAAAGTAAAGGGAAAAGGAAAAGACCACGTATTTCTTTCCCTCCGCATCTATATATATATATATATATATATATATATATATATATATATATATATATATATATATATATATATATATATATATATATAATACTTATAACACTTTGGAATGTACTACAAATTTCCAATAACCTGCTAATTTAGAGTAAATTTTGTTAAATAGGTTACTTATGTTACACTATCCTCATACATCTTTAGTTCATTAACGGTTAACTAGGAGAGGTTTAAGTAGAACGATACAAATCCCCCCTCTCCCCATTTAAAATGATTAAACATCTATTTGGTTTATTGTGCTTTATTTAGCAACTCTTACTGAAACATCGATGACCGACACATTTTGCGGAACCCTTTATATTTTCGTTATATGTAGTTGTCCCCGAAAAGATCTGTACGACATAACATCGGGAGTGTCTGAGGTCAACATACAAACAGTTAACCATACTTGCGTTTATCCAGAAGTCCTTAGTTACGGTAGTAGTAAACGTTCAGTTTTTAGTGTAAATTTTGACATTCAGTAGCAATTTAACGAAGCAGTCTTGGGAAAAGGTAAATTTAGTTAAATCCTTATATTTTGACCTCAGGAGTGTCCGATAGTTTGTACAGTCCCTGTACGTAAAAAAGCTGCAAAAGCGCCGCGACTCTTTATTTTTGTTTTTCATAGGTTACTGCAAACAGTACTCGCATATTGGAAGTGAATATCCAGCATTTACCTGATAAAGATTTTTATACATTCTATTTCGAAGAAGTTGGACATTTTGCCCGACACTTATTTAGGAAGCATTCCGATGAAGGAGAAGTTAAAAATATTTCAAAGTTGCTGGTTAATAGTGCCGGTAGAAGAGCGGTAATTGTATCTTTAAGGAAAAGGGGAAATTTTATATAGAATGAACAGCAGAATAAACTGAAACCTGCAAGGAAGGATCGAAGTTTATTAGTCAGTGCGTGGTCCATGCATCAGTTCGAGGCACATATCCTTCAATTTCTCTCTTTGGAGAGCCTTATTGAAACAACCACCAGTGGAAAGACATGCACGTTGTTGTTTTTAATAATATGCGAGAATGAGAATTGGCAACTTATCAATACTTCAAATTTGATCCATTCATTATAGCCCGATATGTATGCTGTAGCCAACATAATGAAAGGTTACGATAATGAAAACATACTTTTAAAGCCTCTTCGTTAGCTCCTCACTTAAGAACCAGTTTGAAGTTTGTTTGAGACAGCCAAAAAAAGCTGTAGTAACGAAGAATCCTTTATTCTTGAAATTAGCTCTAGAAGATACTCTTAAAAATATAGCAGAATTGAGAAAAATGGTTAGTTGCAACTGGTGTAATAATGTTTTAAGTTTGGCAATAAAAGTACTAAATGAAAAAAAATAGGGTAAACCCAAATTGTTGTCCTTAATAGACGATGTTCAGGCTTTTATCAACCACGTTAGGACCCTAGCAGATCAAGCGTTCGAAAATTTGAAACAACGTAGAGATATATCGCAAAATTACAAACTTCTTTCGGAGTGTATACTGTCTATGGTTGTAGTTTTAAATCGAAAACGTATCGGTGAAGTTCAATTCTTGACCATTGACACTTACAACAAAAACTTTTCTATAGTAAATTAAGAAGAATGCCTAAGTTCACTTTCAGAGCTTAAAAATCTATGAGTGAAAATTTAAAACGCGTAGTTGTGTTTGGAAAAGGTAATAAAACCAGCCCCCATATTGTTCACTAAATGAATGCAAACATGTATTAACCATTTGTTAAAAATACGTATGAACATGAATCTGGTTCCAAAAACAAACAAATGCATTTCGACCAATCCAGGATCAAAAGACCGGTGGATAAGCAGATCGTGGGTTGTAAGGACGTTTACTTACAAATGCGGAGTAAAGAATCCGTGCCTCCTTACTAGCTGAAGGTTTATAAATCAAATAGATATGATCCAGCAACTTATGAGTTTTGTCACACAAGAAATGAAACAGATTGCTCATTTTATGGGTCACGCTGAAAAAACACACATGGACTTTTATCGGTGAAAGTTGTATTTAAACATGCTTACACAATCTACTATAGGTAAAAAAATATCGTTATTAACATTAGTTTTTACAGACTTCATGAAGTAACAAAAGTTTTGCTTATTTTAAACACAGGAAGGGGTAGAGAACAGAAGGAAAAAAAGCATTGACCCAGTTAAAATTATCGCATGACTAGCATTAGTCAGATATGTATGTATATATGTATGTATATATGTATGTATATATATATATATATATATATATATATATATATATATATATATATATATATATATACATATATATAAGCTGTTAAAATAAGGGTACGGACTGGCTATATCTCGGAAACCGGTAAAACCGGAAAAAAAATCAAAGAAAACCAAAAACGAATATGTGCTTTCGTTTCAGAGAAAACTCGAATTTTAGAATTTTGGTGCTTATTATACCATTTCCTAGAATTGAATATGAACATAGCAAAATCTCTATAGAATAGTAACGTAGTTCCCAATAACATTTAACCACTTAAATATAAAATAAATATATTACTTTATTATAAAACTAAGATGCAAGAGCCATGAATCGAATTTAAGGTTATATTCGTAAATTAAGTGATTATATTATGAAAACGAAACTATATGAATATATAAATCTAATATCTAACTAACGTTTTATTATTTACAAATGTTCAAACTGCTGTCCGTTTTTCTGAATACCTTTAACTAATCGCTAACGAACAGAGGCTACCTCCGTTTGAATTTCAGCCATCGGTATGCTATTAACAGAAACTTGTATCCTTTTCATTATATTTTCTCTAGTCATTTAAACTTTGATTTAGAAAATTTACATAAGGTCTCTGTTAAGTGATCCGTCAAAAAAATATGGACCGACAATTTTCCCTTCAACTATACCACACCATATGTTTATACTCTGTCGATTTTGCCGATCTAATTCTCTCATCCCATGGGGATTACTGTCCGACCAATAGTGCATATTAAAGAGATTTAATTTCCCACAATTTGAAAATGTTGCTTCATCTGTCCATAATATTTGTGAAAGAAGTCGTGGTGTTTCTTCTGGTATGCGCAGCATCCAATAGCAATAATTCAGTCTGTGGTCAAAATCAGCTTCATTTAGCGCCTTTTGCAATATGATGTGATATGGTTGCATATTATGGTCTTTTGAAATATTGTGAACAGATACTACGGTTACAGCTAACTGTTTAGGAATTTGTCGTACACTAATATGTGGATTAGCAGTTACAAGAGAAATCACTTTAGTAACGTTTTCTTCATTTATAATATTACGTGCTCTGATTTGTCTGCCGGTGGATTTTAAGGATCCAGTTTCCCGCATTTATCTTTCAATGTGACTAGACAACTCTCTTGAGTAATGTCTTCCTTAGGGCCCTTTTGGCTGTATTAAGAGCCTTTTACCTAATTGGTCGTGCGTGCGTCCGACTTTCAGGTTACTGATTGGCCCTTAGTCGTAGCCTGTTCACTCCGATTGGTTACAGGGGAAATTTTGAATTTGTATATCGTTCCTTGTTGCGTTATTTGAATTCGCTTGTTTGTAACGCCATTTAGTGGTGTATGGACTAATGAATATTTTTTCTGTAATCAAGGTAGTGCCACCTAGCGGTATGTTGCTAGGACTAATTAGGGTTTGTTTGTGGCGCCATCTAGTGGTATACAGACTAATGAAAATTTTCTGTAATAATAATAAAGGTGGTGCCACCTAGTGGTATATTTCTAGGACTAATTAGGGTTTGTTTGTGGCGCCATCTAGTGGTATAATTTTTAAACTAGCAAATGTTTTCTGTAATAGAAGTTGATCGTGCTCACCTCTCTCTCCTCGCTCTCTCGCGGGTCCTTCTCAAGCTAACAAATTAATTAATGAAATCAAAATAATTAATTAAGCAAATCATCCTCGATCAAATCAAATGAAACAATCATATCAATCACAATCAATCAATCAACCCATCAATCAAAGCAATCATCATGCAAAACCAGCTCTCAATTAAAAAAATTACAGCCTGATTGAACTTACTGCGTGTAAAAACCAGTCTTCAAAAAACAACATCAAATTAGCTTGTAACACTATTTCCACGTTCTGCATACAATGATAAAAATATGTTTTACATTTGAACTAGTAATAATGCCTATACAATAACAATATAACTAAACTCGATGTCAGACCACTATATTATTTTACATGTAAGGAATTTCTTAACGGAAATAACCTCTCACATAACGGCTCTGGATTTATAAACATGACCGAACATCCAAAGTCGTTATTGAAAATGTAATAACAAATAACTAAATTCGAAATTAGATAAGAATAGTAAAAACCTATTTACCTTGCTTACACACATATTGTAATTTCCCATCTACCCGTCCTTTCCCATTAACTGTAGCATTGTTGTTGGCGCGACCTTGCTTATTTGCTTATATGAACTTTTTTGTTTATTTACACGTACTTTAAAAAATGATTTCTTCTTGAGTTTATAAAAGTCAACAAAATACCACCCTGAGATTATAACGGTTAGCATTCAACAGTTACATATACAAAAAATTACTTTAAAGCTAAATGAGTAATTAAGTAAGTAATCAGCTATTACCATATGCATCAAACTTAAATAAAAAGACATTTATTTATTGTCACTTTTCGATGTCTACATTCTAGAAACAGTCCTTGATATTACATAAAAGGCAGACAAGTCGCTTTTATTTCCAATTTTGATAATGTCTTCTACCAACCTTATTCGATTTTAACACAAAAAACAATGTGCAAGTTTAGGATGGTAGTTTCTGCCAACCTTATTCGATTTATTACAAAATCAAGACACAAGTCTAGAATGTTAATTTGATTTGAATGTAGCTTCAACCAACCTTATCCGAATTAAAAACATAACAAGATGAAAGCCTAGGCTGGTGATTTGAAATCAGCTTCTGTCAAACTTATTGTATCTAATTGAATTTCTCTCTCAATTTCCTCTATTTGAATACCGCATAATATACAGGATGTTGCATTTAAAAACAACAATTTTACAATTAGCCACACTTGGCTACACTGCAATGCGATCCATGCGAGCATTCTAAATTGGCTCCTATGAAAGTTAGTTTTACAAAACATAAATACAAGCACAGGCACAAGCACAGATACAAGCACAAGCAAAATCACAAGCACAAGCACGAGCACAAACACAATCTCAAAAACATGCACAAGCACAAACACTAGCACAAGCACAAGCACAAGCACAAGCACAAGCACAAGCACAAGCACAAGCACAAGCACAAGCACAAGCACAAGCACAAGCACAAGCACAAGCACAAGCACAAGCACAAGCACAAGCACAAGCACAAGCACAAGCACAAGCACAAGCACAAGCACAAGCACAAGCACAAGCACAAGCACAAGCACAAGCACAAGCACAAGCACAAGCACAAGCACAAGCACAAGCACAAGCACAAGCAACGCTACAGTTAATGGGAAAGGACGGGTAGATGGGAAATTACAATATGTGTGTAAGCAAGGCAATTAGGTTTTTGCTATTCGGATTTAATTTCGAGTTTAGTTATTTGTTATTACATTCCATTGCATTTTATAAGTATTTAAGGTAGTTGAACATTTTCAATAACGACTTAGGATGTTCAGTCATGTTTATAAATCCAGAGCCATTATGTGAGAGGTTATTTCCGTTAAGAAATTCCTTACGTGTAAAATAATATAGTGATCTGACACCGAGTTTGGTTATATTGTTATTGTATAGGCATTTTTACTAGTTTAAATGTAAACCATATTTTTATCTTTGTATGCAGAACGTGGAAATAGTGTTACAAGCTAATTTGATGTGGTTTTTTGAGGACTGGTTTTTACACGCAGTAAGTTCACTCAGGCTGTTATTTTTTGAATTGAGAGCTGGTTTTGCATAATATGAGTTAAATCAATTTGGTATTTTTTGAATTGTTAAACCAAAATCGGTATTTTTGAACTGTGGGCTGGTTTTTCGCAAGCTGTAAGTTATGATTTGATTTTATTGAAATTGATTTCATTAATTGGTTAATTGATGGATTGATTGATTGTGATTGATCTGATTGTTTGAAATGATTTGATCGAGCATGATCTGTTTGATATTGATTTGCTTAATTAATTAATTTGATTTCATTAATTGATTTGTTTGCTTGAGAAAGAGCCGAGGGAGACGAAAGGGAGGAGAGAGACGAGTACGATCAACTTCTATTACAGAAAACATTCGCTAGTTTAAAAAATATCCCACTAGATGGCGCCACAAACAAACCATAATTAGCCCTAGAAATATACCACTAGGTGGCACCATTCTTATTATTATTACAGAAAATTTTTGTTAATCCATACACCACTATATGGCGCTACAAACAAACCCTAATTAGTCCTAGAAACATACCGCTAGGTGGCACTACCTTTATTACAGGATAAAGATTCAATAGTCATACACTAGATGGCGTTACAAACAAACAAATTCAAATTCAAATATCGCAACAAGGAGCGAAATAGAAATTCAAATTTCCCGCCGTAACCAATCAGAGTGTAGAGCCTTAGGCCTCCAATCAGGGCTCAGAGGCTGGGTGGGGACCAAGGACTAATCAGAAACCAGAGGTGCGGGCACACACGACCAACCAGGTAAAAGGGGCGTGGTCTGTCCTTAAAACCATCAATCAGAACACTGTATGCGCACGCATTTGCCTACCCTCCAGGGGCTGAACTGCCAAAAAGGCTCTTAATACATACAAAAGGGCCCTACTTAGTGGGATGAACATTGCATCAAGGAGTTGAAAATGGACCCCAAAAAGAATCCGTCAAAGAAGGGGTGGTAAATGGGCGGAGTGCCGTGGTAAAAGTGGGCGTGGCCTACGCCGTTACCAAAAAGTGGAGGGGGTGGTGTCCGATTACTGCTAACACACAGTAACACTACAATTAGTTGATAACAAAAGTAACAAATTGAACAGAAGAAATAAAAACGTTCAAAACTGGAGAAAATTAACAAATATAAAACGCGCAAATCAATAATGGCAAACAAATTGACGTTTTGATTCAATTTCCTTCCCTTCGTTGACAAGGCACGGCATACCCTACATTGATTGAAGCACAAAACTGCATATGAATTTCACATGCACATTAACAAGTGTTATTTATAATAAATGAATTTTAAAAATAAATTCTGAGCATTTTCTCTAAACGCTTAATGAAAAGTGTTTCGTTTTCATAATACAATCACTTCATTTTTTCATAACTCTTTCATTGCTTCAGTATCGTAATTTTATAATAAATTAATTACACCTAATTTCATATTAGAGTGGTTAAATGTTATTGGGAACTACGTTAATTTGTATAACAATCCTTGAAAACACATATTCTATAGAGATTTTGGTATATTTATCTCCAATTCTGGAAAATGGCAAAATTTGATCGTTAACAAACTTCACAAAAATTAATTATTAGGAAAAATAATATTGTGTTGGTAATTGTACGCCAATTATCTATAATTTAGAGAATGATCTAAAATAAAAAATATTTAAAAAAGTTAAATTAAAATGGCCCCTGCGTTGATATTTGGAGCCCTAGAATCCAAATATGTAAAAATATACCATTAAATATTCCATTTAAATTTTCAGTTTTTGTGTTATCATTTTTTTATGTAAAAAATCCCAAACTGACACTAGTATAACCCACCAAAATTTGAACAAAATCTAACGACCCGTTAAAAGTTACAGAGGTGGCCCCTATTTCATTTACACTCGGTATATAATTGCATATGTACATTTGGTTTTCGGTTAGGTATCTGTAGTGTTTGGATAGTAAGCATAGTTTCCGATCCAGTAGAAAGGGTTTTTCGTTGAACCTCGATACATAAGTGTAAAGTGTACCTTCTAATCGGTAAGAAATATAAGTATATCCAAAGAATATAATAATAATTTACGTATATGGTATGAAACCAAGGAAAATCATCTTCGAACCTGTTAAGAGGTTTGTCGTATGCTTTTAACTGATTGTGAATATAAGTACGTCACTATTTTCAATAACAAACAATTCACACAAGTTTATGTTTATTAAACATTACATTTCTTTGTTAAAGTTGTAACTAACTTTACGTACATTTTACGTGCTAATGTCAAAGACATGTTACAGACATTTCAGGAAGATATATTAAACACAACCTTCTGTTACCTATCGTGCATCAATGCAATTAAAGTACAAATTACTTTATAGGAATGTTTAATTATAAACACACTCGAGTAAGTGCGTTGATAACGTTATTTCTGAGTGTAGTTATTCTATACATTTTACTAAATTTACTTTACGTTTGGGCAATGTACGTAGACATGAATCAACAACTAAAAATTGTCCAACTGAAATGGGATTATACAAATTAGAAATTACGAGTAGGTATGTCAAATTACCTTGATAATTGGTAGTGATGACTTTTATGTTTTTATAAATATTATACACCGAGTGTCAACATATCAAATAAAATGAAAATAATTAAACACATCATGATCAGATTTTCTGTCATTGATGCTTTATATAAGTTTTTTCACTTTTGTACCCAAAAAAATTGTACTATTAACTTTTTACTATGTGTTATAATCTTTAATTGCTCCTTGTTTTAGATTAGTTCATTAATTATTCTAAAAGTTATGGCAGAAAATAAAATTTCGAAATGGAACTTCAGGATTGGGCTGTTAAATGCATATCGTCGAACGAGCAATATAGAGTTTCCATAATGTGCAACCATAAATAACCCATTAGAATATAAGGGGAAGACTTAACGACGGGCAGTTGTAAAAGGGATGCGCTCAGTTTGTTGAATGACGAACGAAATCCTTCGAGATCAGTCATGTGTAATACTTTAATGTCATGTTTACTACTACGTTAAAATAGTTTCAGATTCAAAACTGCAATATAACATAGTTATGTTTACATACTTTTAATTGGAAATTCAATTTTTCAGGCAGGCATAATGCTATAGGGTGAATGATGCTTTTTGTACATAAGATCACAGTCAATCTTTGTGAACGTTATGTGAGTTCGCAATTCTCTTTTTCACATATGACCCCACATAACTGATTGCTAATTTTTCATTTGCTATAAGCAATATTAAAAGTTTAATGAACGAATTCATCATTATTATATGTAAAAGTGATTCTTTTTTTTAAATACACACAGTAAAAGATTATTTCGTGTGGGATTTGAACCCACGACACCTACTGTGCTATAGTAACGTAATACAATCTCAGCTATCGAAAAGGCAAAATACGATTTAATGATAAATATGTACTTTTTTTGTATATGAAGATCATAGTCATCTCTTGTCCATGTCTTGATAACTCGCAATTCGCAGTCAATCCGCGGTGTCATGCGTGAACTCTTAGCAAATTACGAGTTCACAAGGCATTAACAAAAGATGACTTTGATCTTAATATCAACGGTACTCTAGCATATGTTTCAAATCCCACTTGAGGTAATCTTGTAATGCAAGTCTTGAAAAAATATATTTTAGGCAATTTTACATATTACATATATATATATATATATATATATATATATATATATATATATATATATATACAGGGTGATTCACGTCGATGGTACCTTAGACGTTTACGGAAAACGAGACATGGGATCTTTTTGAAAATTTGGTCATATGCATGGCTGACTCGGATGTATCGATCTAAAATATTTTCAGCGTTGCGACGTTGTCACGTATGTGGAAAAGTGGCTTCACCTTTGATATTTTTAATGAGACGCCTTGTATATTATTACATTTTTGGGTTCGCTATTACTTTTAAATTATTTTTGCCTCACACATTCCTATACCTATCTTCAACCGTTTTTGAGTAATTAATTAATTTCCTTATTTTTTAGCCAAAACATGGTTCCAATAGAATGATCATTATTGTGTTGTCTGAATTTGTAGAAAGTTGAAATTCTGGATGCACTCTACGAATAAGCTGTTCATCAGTTCTGCATAACTAAATTGGTTCCATATTGTACAGGGTCGTTCAAAATTCGTTACGTTTTCGCAAGGTACAAAAATTCAGAAAAGTTCATTATTTCCAATAGGACACCCTGTATATTATCGAATATTCTGATAGAGGTCCCTTTAAAATGATATATCATGTTCCTATACCTAAACAGTAAGGTTTCCGAAATAGAAACATGTTCCTATAAAAATCGCACTATTCTGTCACAATTAGTGCACTAATAATAAAACATTCGGGCGTTTATTAACGGGAGAAATTTAAAAAGGATCAAAATAGCAGAAAATTACTACACAATTCAAGTTTTGATAAAACTATTTATTTTTCATGGACAATGTGACCAAATTATAGCGAGAACATGCAGGAAGTTCAACGAAATGTATCCTAATTTGCGACCAATGGACAAAAGAAAGCTTGTACGATTATACAATAATTTCAATAGTTATTAATACCTACTGTTATTTATAAAAAAAGAACGTCAAATAACAAATTCAGTTAAACATGAATCATAATGTAAATAATATCAAACAATAATTAACAAAACTAGAAAGCATTTACAATAAATTTTCAAAATGACGACCGTTGGTTTCCAAACATTTCAGAATACGAATAATCGTTGATGAAATTGTGGCCCGCCTTATCTCTGTGGGATCTAGCTCTTCAATGCTCCTTATAACTCGTTGACGCAGGTCTTGTTTCGTGAGTACCGGTGTCATATAAACCTTCCTCTTCAAATTACCCCACAAGCAAAAATCAAGAGATGTGAGGTCGGGTGATCTCGCAGGCCAATTCCACGGTCCTAACCGCCTTAACCAGCGATCGTCGAACATTTGGATCAACTCTTCAGTTACTTCTACAGAGCAATGAGCTGGTGCTCCATCCAGTTGAAACTAGCAGGTACGATAATCTTCTAATGTTAAATTATCCAAGAAATTGTTCACTACCGTTCTTAAAATTTCGAGATATTTTTGAGAGTTCAAAGATTCATCATAAATATAATAACTTATTTTATTATCTTTCAAAAGACAAAAAACATTGAAACTAAACTTTTCTTGGAATCCCGTTTCTCTAACAACTTTTGGATTTTGGTGTGCCCAGAAATGTTGGTTTTTTCTGTTGAAAATGCCTTTCCTAGAAAATTTAGCTTCATCTGTCCAAATTATTCTTTTTAAAAAGTTCGGGTCGTCTTGGATACGGATCAGAATGTCTTCACAAAAGCTTATCCTATTTTGACAATCTTCCGGTTTGAGAGCTTGAACTGTCATACTTGTATGCGTGCATCTCTTGATATTGAAGAATCCTTTGAATGGAAGCATAAGATAGGCCTAACTCTTCTGCACTCCTTATGGAAGCTTGGGGATGAGCGTGAAAATAGGCCAGAACGTTTATAATATTGTCTTCGTCTGAAGTGATATACTTCGTTCGTTCCGCAATCAGTTTCAATCCATAATTATTGTATAATCGTATAAATTTTCTTTTGTCCATTGGTCGCAAATTAGGATACATTTCGTTGAATTTCCTGCATGTTCTCGCTATAATTTGGTCACATTGTCCATGAAGAATGAAGAGTTTCATCAAAACTTCATTAGAATAATTATTCCTTTCCATTTTAATACTTTTCGCTACTACTCTTGTTAACGAATGTAGACGCGTGCTAATGTCAACAATACTGATGTCAGAATTTAATAATGTCAAAAAATTTTGACACTTCATTGTAACAATAGAAACATGTGACTAGATTACAAATTTTTATAGGAACATGTTTCTCTTTCGGAAACCTTACTATTCAGGTATAGGAATATGATATATCATTTTAAAGGGACTTCAATTGACTATCAGATTATTCGATAATATACAGGGTGTCCTATTTGAAATAATGAACTTTTCTGCATTTTTGTACCTTGCGGAAACGTAACGAATTTCGAACGACCCTGTACACTATGGAACCAATTTCGTTACGCAGAACTGTTGAACAGCTTATTCATAGAGTGCATCCAGAATTTCAACTTTCTACAAATTCAAACACCACAATAATGAACATTCGATTGGAACCATGTTTTGGCTAAAAAATAAGGAAATTAATTAATTACTCAAAAACGGTTGAAGATAGGCATACGGATGTGTGATCCAAAAAAATTTAAAAGTAATAGCGAACCCAACAATGTGATAATATACAGGGCGTCTCATTAAAAATATCAAAGGTGATGCCACTTTTCCACATAACAGACAACGTCGCAACGCTGAAAATATTTTAGATCGATATATCCGAGCCAACCATGCAAGTGACCAAATTTTCAAAAAGATCCCATGTCTCGTTTTCCGTAAACGTCTAAGGTACCATCGACGCGAATCACCCTGTATATATATATATATATATATATATATATATATATATATATATATATATATATATATATATATATATATATATATATATATATATATATATATATAAAACTATTTCCAGGTAAAACAAGATTTTATGATGTTTAGTAATAGAAACAGGGGAATAAATGGTATTTTTTTTTCCTGATTTGGTTGAAAATTGGTATGTGGGGTCTTTGTTGCATTCTAAATACATTTTCTTAATACAATTTTTCGATATCTTGTCAATTTGACCCATTTTTCGGCACCACGGTTAACATTTTTCAAAATTCCCGCCAAATCTATGGTCATGTGACAAATGTCACAATGGATTTTTTGGTTGTCAAATGTGCAGAAACGAACCGCCAATAGAGTTTTTCAGAAATTTCAATAATAAAAATTTTTACCATATGTGTCCAACGTTATGGCGGTCCTTTATATATATATATATATATATATATATATATATATATATATATATATATATATATATATATATATAATGTCTCCGCTTAAGTTCTTTATATGTGGGAAACTTTTTTTATTATTAAATTTACTAAAAAAGTTATTCTTCATATAAAGTTCTGCATGGTCTAAAACAGAAAATACGACGATCAAATCTTTTAAGCTGTATTCGAGGGTTGTCAAAAAATATGAAATTTATTTTTGACAAAATCGAAAATTATTATTATGAAAAGTTGATCAGAGTTGAAAACTATGTTCAGATATCCAATTACACTTACATACAATGAAAAATCAGGTTTTGTTATGTTTCATGATAGAAGCATGTCTAACATATTTATTTTTGAAAAATGCATTGAACATGGCATTCAAATAATTTAAATAAAAATAATGTATTGACTTTTCCCTCTCACTGTACATTTACCTCGACATATCCTCTTTCGTTTTGCATACATTTAACTGTTCTTTTAGAAAAATTTCTTAAAACGTTTCTACTCATGGCAGGAGTTACGTTTGCAATTGTCTCTAATTGTCCTCTCCAAATGGTCCACATTTTGGAACGGTACAAATCGAGGGAGCTCAGGTCCGGAGACCTAACGGGCCACACAGCTTAGAATATCTACCGATCAGTTTTCCATTTAGAAGGGTATTTAAGTATTGTCTTACATCCCTTGTGCTGTGGTATGGTGCACCATCTTGTTTTTACCATATCCGTAGCCTACCATCTCTGGGTAGTTCATGCATAAAATTTAACAAATGGTAGATTCCACACCACACGTTAGGTTTAAAAGAATACTGATCACGTGTTCGGACAATAAAATTTGGATTAACGTTACTCCACCAACGACAGTACCATTGGAGGTGAACTTTGCTTCGTCGGTAAAAATGATGCTTCTTGTTATGAAAGGGTTATCTTCTATCTCTCCTTGAATTCAAGAACAAAATTCGAACCGTCGCACATAATCACCTGGTTTCAAGGTATGTATAAGCTTTGGTTTGTAAGGCCGAAATTTTTGTTCTTATAATATTTTGCAACACTTGTTTTAACAACATGATTTAGTAATGACCGCTTTCGTAAAGATTTCTAAGGATATTTTACTACAGATGACATTACTTGGTCCACATTTCTATTACATCGTAGCCGTTAGTAGAAGGGGGCCAACTGACGTCTTAATATAACGCCGTCGCGACGTTTGCATTTCGTGCAATCACCATCGGGATGTCGGCTGTTTTCAGCGTTCATTCTCTCGGAGTCCCCGCCCCTTTCTTTACGGCTTCTTTTCGGGAGCCTTTTTTAACCCCTTGCCGGTAGAAAAATGTGCGCGCATACCTTGTTCTGATTGGAGGACCTGAGGTTTTTTTTCGACGGTTTTTTTTTGGTGGTCATTTTCAACGTCTTGACGTCGTTTTAGCCTTAATTAAGACCTTTTGACTGCATTAAGAGTCTTGTTGTCATTCAAAAACCTGGGTTAGGGGACCTTTGGTCCAGATGTCAGCATCCTGAGCTGGTCAGCCTTGGAAGCGCCCGGAGACACGTTATGTTAGTGTATCTTGACGTCTTAATATAATGCCCACGCCTTCACTAATCAAAAGAAATACATAAACTGGTTTTAATTACATTTCAAATTAAAGAGTCGGGTAATATGGTAATAAATTCAAGATGTTGATCTGAAAGTGTGTTCTATCAAAGCACCTTTGCTATTAACACTAATAAAAGATAAAGGATTTTTAATAATTTGTTATACGTAGTACTATTTTTAAGATTACATCTCATGTGTCAGGAACATCCTCATCCTTATCTGCTACATCTTCACTTGACTGTCCCACCACATCGGACTTCTCGGTGTCTGTGTTAATTGTGTCGCCGTTCTCATTGTCTTTATCTTCCTCTACGAGTGTATCATCAGCAGCTGTTGTTATGCCATAATAATTTACAAAACCTCGAATATCCTCGATTGTGTGTTCATAATACGACGAGTTCATTTTGTATTCACAACTACCAACGTAAAGGTTATGCTGTGTTTTATACGTTGTTTCCTAATAGACACCCTTGACGATGCATTGTAAGTGTGTCGGAGTTTAGAACTGAGTGATATGGTACATATCCAATACACACCCTCAATTTTCAACATGCAACCTACTGAACACTGAAATTGGGCCACCAAAGAAACCCATACAGAGTAATACGCTTCTAATGATACGTTAAGATTAAACGTAGACACACACGCACACGCACGCGCACACACACGTGCACACGCACACGAACACGAACACGCACACCGGCACGCACACGCACGCACGCACACACACAACTCATTTGTACTACAACTCAATTGAAGGTGTGACGTTATTGCAGAGTACCGCATACACTGATAAAAACAATTAAATTAGTGAAAAGGGCTATAACGAAGGAGTTTTACTGATTATTAATTGATTATTAAAAGGATCTATAATTACAGCTATCATGTAAAACTAAAATATATCTAAAAAATAAATCACTGGGTTAAAATATAGAGGGTAATGATAAAAACAGTTAAAATCGTCAAAAGACCGTTATGTTGTATTATAAGCTAAAAATCACAGGGCTAAAATAATTCGAATTTGTATTCTAATATGGGGCCCTAATTCTAGCTTGTTAGACAGGTATAGGGCTTCGAGACCTGCTCTCGATCCTTCGCCCCTTGACCCAAAATCTGATTTTTCGCCATCGCTCACTTGTCGTGGCCCCCTTGGGGGAAATTTTGAATTTGTATTTAAGTCTTGGCACTCTGCTTGGTTATGGCGGGAAATTTGAATTTGCATTCTAATAAGGGGCCCTAATTCTAACTTGTAAGGCAGGTATAAGATTTGAATTTGTTTGTGACGCTATCTACTTGTGTACAAACTAATGAATGTTTTCTGTAAAAGAGGTGGCTCCACCTAGCAGTATATTTTAAAAGTACATACAGGACCCAGTAATCGTTATGGTGGCAAATGTGTAGTAAGGATATAACACTAACTTTTAAGGTAGGATGTATGCATCTGGGGTTCAACCCACTGTTACACACAATATATTTTGGTTTTAATTCTCGGTCACAATGTATCACAATCCTTTTGCTTTAATTATGAACCATAATTAAATCTCGCTGTTATTCAAATCTCATGTACAACGAAACAAGACTTTTATTAAACCGATAACACATAACAAAGTAATTTTATAATAACGTTTTCTACTTGAATATTAAATTTGTCGTTTTCCCTGCTGATCCTAAAGAACTTTCGGAATTGCTCTCAATTCGCGAGCAAACATTGACCTAACCTAAACCATGCGTTTATTAACCTAACCTAACATTGTACGTATATTGATCTAACCTAAGGTTTTGCGAGCATACACTGCTAAAAATACGTTTTACAGTTAAATTACTAAAAATGCTTATAAAATAACAAATATAACCAAACTTGAAATCAAACCTCCATCTCAAACGGATAAGGCTCAATCAAACAAATAAGTCAGATTAATCTCAATCAAATCAAGAAGCTGAACTAACAATTCTTTATAACCTTCAGGTAACGATTGTCCCACTGTATATACCTAACTCCTATTATCTACTTTGTAGATAAGGCTAACCGGCACTCAGAACTGGTACTCTCCCTAAACATGAGGGCGCCGGCGTGGGAAAACAGTCGATCATCAACAAATCAGTCTCAATCAATCAAATCATAACTTACAACTTGCTACGACCAATTACGTTTCAAAAATACATGCGATAGCCTTCGGCATTACTGTCAATATACAATCATCAAATTAGTTTATAACAATATTGCAGGGTGTTGCGTACAGTGCTAAAAATACATTTTACATTTAAATTAGTTCAAAATGCCTATACAACAACAAATATATAACCAAACTCGAAACCATGCCACTATATTATTTTACATACAAGGAAAGTGTTGGCGACAATATCTCAGACAAAAAGGGGTCTAGAGTTATAAACAAGGTTGAACGCACTATTTCGTTTTGAAAATGAACAATTTCCTGGGGATGAATAAACAAGCTGACCTTCATTGCCAATTTTGATAATACACATGTGAATTGAAACGAACACCGATTTCGTTTCGAAGGCAACTATAGAGCTCCGACCAGATTTAGTTAGTGGCTGTAAAGTTTCAGGTGGACATCCATAAAAGAGTTCATCGTTCATCCGTTAGAGCTGGGAGTAACCAAACTCCTGAAGCACCCAAACAGCACACAGTTGTAACTAATTGCCCTCTCTCTGCTGTAACTACTTTTGAGATGGTTTATTACCTCTGCCCGAAAAAAAGTTAGCATTCTATTAGGTACCGTCCACATCCCAGTTTCACCCATATTAAAAATGCGGTGAGCTGGTGCTTTTCTTTTTTCATAACATTATCTCAAATTATCAAAAGAATCCGTTGCAATGAATTTTATTGAATCCAGTCTCTCGAGCCAAACTTGCTTCCTCATGAGCTCTAAAAGACAAAAAGTTTCGCCTAGAAAAATCTTTCACCCAGTATTTACCCGCCATCTTTTTTCTGCATTAAACGTATGGCTTATTTAATTTAACTCGGCGTATTGCAATACAAGGACTTCATATATTTGATGAGAAATCCATAAAATCGGTTATCAATATCCCTTATATGATCCGCCAATTCTTTTTCCTGATTGGGAGTGAAAACTGGTTTAAAGCGCCCCAAAGATAATGGAATGGTCCTTAATTTCAGTCTTTTCCTTAGAGAGCACTCGTTAATACCCAATGGAATAGCTACTGAACGCTTGCTTTCCCCCCGGATAATCCTAAGTCTTGCTTCGTCTACCAATTCTTGTGTAAAGTTTAACTTACCACTATTTTTTTATCAAGACTCCAACTGGGTAGGTAGCGGATCGAGAAATTTTTATTATTGTAATCAAACTTTTACCGCGAAAGAAAAGGTAATTAATGAGTTTTAGTATCTTGTTAATAAGTCCTAATTTGATGTTTTTCGGGATATTTTATTTTATGTAACTGATATTTGACTAAGGGCCGAAATGAAAAAGAAAAACAAATTTTCAAATCGGAATTGAGTCGTACCGTTCTGATTGTTTGATGAAAAACCATAATTGTAAACCGTTGTGGCTAGAAACATTTTATCGTGTCCATTTTAGTAAAAACTAAATTTGTCCTTGTCTTTTTTTTCAAAATTAAGGTGGTGCTCGTGTAAATAAACGTATCCCTAATCCTAAAAGCGGACGTATATACAATATATCTATAAATAATTGCTACCGTCTTGGATTTAAACCGCGTATCTTTACCCGTTAAGTATTGGTGATTAAGCAACTAATTAAAGGATTACATTGAAGTCTAAGTAGGTGTTTGAACGTAGATTAAAACTCGCAGTAAGCAATTCAACAAGCCTAAGTAACCTATTAAAAATCAATCATTGCGTTTTTGTTCAATTATCACGATATAGTGCATCGCACAGAATTGTCATTTGATAACAAAGGGTATGAGTTGCTATTGTTGACTGTTTACTAATATTTTTGCCCCCGTAGAGAATATAATGCGTGGACAAACGTGACACAATAAACGATGCCGGGTTTACAGACACGGGTGCATTCCCTCTTTACTGTTAAACTAGCCCGTTTTTATTGTTTTTAAATGCAGAGAGATGTATAGATGAACGTGTAAGCCGAGAAAGGGATGCTGTAGTTTGTAGCGTAGTCACTCAAACTTGTGCATCATTGGTTGAGGGTAAGTTATAGGTCACTTCGTATCTTACCCTTACAAGCCTTTGTTTTAATGATTATTTATATACAAGGTTTCCCAACGAAAAATTGACCCCCTAGAGTCAGACAACTGAAAAATATTTCTAAATTCGCCGAAAACCGTCGATTATTGTTCTTGAGGGGAGATTTTTGTACAGTCAAGCCAACTCGATATCTCTATCCCTCCCACTCCTAGCAACCCCAACTTTAAAATTTCAAATGCAACTAACACACTTGTGATAAATCATTTTAAAGCCATTTTCATTGTGAATACAGTGATGCATCGTGTTTGAAAATCGGTTGAGATTTGACAGAATTATTGGCGAAAAACAAAAAGTTTACAAACCAACGTACGGTTTGTAGTTTATACACAAATGCCCTGTTTATTTTAAGTTTTTTATGTACTACACACGACCTCATCACCTATTTTTAATGTGTGTCGATCAATTTACAAAAAAAAAGTCACAAATAAGAAAGCTTCAGCAAATAATAAAGCTATTTAATCTATTGCTCAAAATGACTACCGTTAACTTGCATACATAATGCAGCCTGTTTTTAAATTCTGTTCGAACACTACTCAAGACATATGCTGTTATTAATCGGCATTCTTCTATAATTCTCTAACGTAGCCCCACAGGATTTGCATGAAATTTGGTATCTAGAGGTTTTCTATGATGAGAAAGCTTTGATGTATCTTCCAGAGGGCACAACCAGCAGCCCTTTGTGTGTGTGTGTGTGTGTGTGTGTGTGTGTGTGTGTATAAATGAACTTTTCGTTTTTCGCAAGCAATTCTGTCAAACCTCAATAGATTTCTAAAAACGATTCGTCACTGTATTCGCAATGAAAAGGGCTTTAAAATGACGTGTCACAAGTAGGGTAGTCTGAAATTTAAATTTGGGGTTGCTATGGGTGGGAGGAGGGTGGATATAGCAAGTTGGCTTGACTGTACAAAACGCTCCCCCACGAACAAAAATCGACAGGTCTCGGCGAATTAAAAAATATTTTTCGGTTTTCTGATTGTAGGGGGGTCAATTTTTCTTTGGGAAACCCTGTATAATATTTAGAATCGTTTGTCTACGAATTGATTTCTTTATATATGTAATTTATTGTAATTGTACATATGTATTTTTGTGCTTTTATTCACTATACAATTGTGTATGTGTAAATTCCTTGCCTATCTTTTTTGTTCTTATTTGTGTAGTTAAACTGCATTGCAGTTACTTTATTATTACATGTTTAATTTTGCTGTTTGTTATATTTTATATGTACTTTAACCTGTATTATTATTTTCTTATTTGCGTTATAGTTAACTTAAAGACCGGCATGATTGGTTGTATAGGGGTCATTTGTTTGTTACAATTTTTATTCTGGTTTGTTTCTGAGACAATTGTTGGTAGTATTTAAGGGCGGGTTCTCGACCAATTCAAGGTCACTCGCCCTCTGGTGGTGAGAAATGTAAGCTTTTGGATCTCTTCAAGATCAAACTTTTGGCGGGAAATTTAAATTTTTGGAGCTCGCTAAAAATAGAAAGTTGGCGGGAAAGTTGAATTTCAAGGTCAAAAGCTAAAAATGGAAATTGCAATGCCATCATCATATTACAATTTTTAGAAGTCTAACAATAGAGTGGTCAAAGTCAAAGATTATTGACTTGTAGGGGTATCGTATGACATTTCCTAGAAGTATAAAAGTAGAATAAGTTCATGGAAAGAATCCATTTTTGTCTAGGTTAGCGGTTTTGAAGGATTCAGAGTTATAATAAAAGGCTTCCTTGGGTGTGCGCGATTAAGTATTAGCAGAAATGACGAAAATGGTAGTATACAAGATAGGAAGCGCCAGAAAAGGACAAGTGTTAACTATTGTTGAATAAAGAAGAGGTTGGAGGTTTGATACGGAAAATTAAAGATTTAAAAGTAGATTTAGGGGTGTATTAAATAAATAGAAGAATGAGGCAGCTTCGAGTTTGAAAATAAAAAGACATTGAAACATATTTGGTATTAATATGTTGTAGTGTTTAAATGAGTTACTGTATTTATTACGTAATAAATAATAAAAATTGTGATGTTAGGAAAAGCTTTTAATTTTAAAATGAACAAGCTACGCCTAGTAGGTGATAAAAATATTTTTTAAGCAGATTTTTCCAAGTTCAGCCTTTTCAAACAAAAAAAAAATCCATTTTTCACAAAAACGGGCCAGAATTTGCCAAAAATAAATTTTAAAAACCCCCAACACTCTCCGTCGACTTTTAAACGTATCTAACACATATCAATCAATCAATAAATTTATATTCACATTTATATTAAAAATTTAAGACTGTACAAAATCAATAAATTTTTAAGATAAATACTGATGTAAAATGAAATCCTTTATGAGCATAATAATAAAGTTTTAACCCTGAAATGTTATGCAACTAACAATACTCTCGTGATATTTTGCATAAATTTATATTCACATTTATATTAAAAATTTAAGACTGTACAAAATCAATAAATTTATAAGATAAATACTGATGTAAAAAGTATCAATAGGAAATGTGATATAGTATAATAAATGTTTAACATATTTGTAAAGTATTTGTAATATGTTTTTTTTTTCTAAAATAGATTCTAACGATTTTTTTCTGAAATAAAGTAATACTAACTCTCACAATGTATCTTTGGAGATTTTACGTTTATATACGCAATTACAACCCATTTTAAATGGATCGTACTCGTAATGAGTAAAAAGTTTGCAATTGCAAAATGCATTACCCATATAGTATTATCAGTATGATTTGTAATATTATATTCAAATTGAATTACAAGTGTTGTACTAGAATGGAATGTATAATTGCAATTATTGTTGTGTAAACGATAGACGTGTACTTGAACTATAAAAGTGATGTATGTTTGAAGGTGTGTGATGTAAGTAAAGATATATGTGCATATCTATGGAAAGAGATAAAAGACGACTGGATGTGGACGTCCTTTTCCTCAGGATGTAGGAAGGGCTGTGGGGGAGGGTGAAAATAAAGTCCTACAAATTTAAATTTAAAATTTGCACCTAGAAAAAAAATTTTTTTTCAACGCAGTTGTGTTGGCAATTTATCAATTTCATGCATAAATTTATCAAAATATGAAAAAATGACTTTTAAATTAACCAATTCCATTTTGAAATAACAAAGAGCACAAAACACAACTTTTTGTACTTACGTAAGCTCAGAAGAAACATATGCATTCAATTTATCCATTTCATGTATGAATGTATCGAAATGCCCTTTAAATTAACCAATTCAATTTTGAAACAACAAACAGCACTTAAAACATTACTTGTTTTTTAATTTAGTTTGATTAGGACTCCAAATTTACAATATTCGATAGAGCGTGGATATTCAAGAATTGTAGGATAATGAACGCAGTTATTTTGCTTTGAAAGCATTTTATGCAGGTGTAAATGCGAACATTCTATATTTCTCTTAGTGACCAATTCACATTAAAATTTTAAAACGGGATTTGCAAATGTATGAATGCAATTGTGTCATTTGTATTGCATAAATACATGGCGTAAAATTTTCAGATTTACATTCTTTTGGGAACTGTTTTGATTTTTATTTAACACAAGCTCTTTTCACTTGTAACTGTACTATATTTTCACACTTTCTTTATATGCATGATATTTTACAATAAATAAATTTGTAACGCAACATGCACTTAAAATTTGTAAAAAATGACTGCTTTACTTTGATGTAGAAATTTATACATGAGTAAGTCAGACTTCCTTTCAATTTTTTCCTTAACGTAGATCATTCCACTTTTCTAGCGCAAATTGAACAATCACTCACATTTTTTTAGCTGTAAATTTTTTGGATATTGAGAATAATTCACGAGAAATAATAAAAATATAGAAAAAAATTTAAATTTATTTTTTACAATGAATTTACAATAAATTCCACAAAAAAAAACATATTAAACACATCACACATCCATCCCTTCCAACGTACGCAATATATTTTCAGTTTTTACTATATTTTGCCGCACACACTCTAAATATTGATTAGCCTCCACCAGTTCTTCATTCAGTCTTTCCACTAGCCCCATCCCCACCACCTCACTATTAATATAGTCATTGTAAAGCTTTCGTAACCACCGAATACTTTTTCCCTAAAGGCCTGAAGGGTTGGTGGGTCCTGCTCATCATCAAATTTTTTCCTCCATATTGTAGGTTGCGCAACGGTGGTGGTTGTGGGGGTGTTGCTATAACCGTGGTTGCTGGCGTTATGCTGAAAAGATGAATAATTTTATTTGTACTAAAAATTCTCTATGAATTAACAAAAGGGAACTATAATATTAATTAAAATTATACATACCTCTCGAAATACTTTGAAAATTCATCCTCTACATCACTATCCCTTATGAAGATGATGGGGATGGTCTCTTCAAAGTGTGCTGGTTCTGCGGTGTTATTTAATGGGCGCACCAAAACATCATGCAAATTACAAGGTTTTGCCTGCCTTTTTAGTGAAAGTTTAGATTGTTTGCTGGACGAAGCCATTACTAATGGTGAGTAATTAATGAGTATTCAATTAAAACTTTAACATTATATACACATAAATCTGTTAACGGTAACGAAATTGATAACAAGTGGAAGTGGTTAGTACAATGAACTGACCTAAGCAAGCAAAGGTGACGAACTCTAATAAATGCAGCATAATCTAGACATGAGAAGGCATTTCGCATGCTGTCAGCAAGGTTAAGTTAATTCATATACTTAGTAAACGCCACAAAGTGCAATGTATGACCTCTGCAAGCAAAGGTGATGCAGCATAAGCCATGAGAACAGTATTGATGTCAAGGTTAATAGATGTTCCCAGTAAACGCTACAAAATGCAATCTATGCATCTGTCTATGAACACTGAAGCTCTTGCAACAAGTTATAAGCAGTTTTGACCTTGAAGGCTGGGTTTATACTACTATATAAGCAGATAAAGAGCAGTTTTATACCAGTCAGTATATTGCACTCCCGACTAGAATTGCAATTGTATAACTAAACTACTTCTATAGTTACTTAAATTATTAATTTTTACATATCAGTTATAATAAATATAATATTTGTTTTCATTACTACATAATCGACAGCGCGTGTGCTTCATATTTTCTTGCAGTGTTGGATACAGTTTTGAAGGTAACTATGAGTAAGGGTATATCCAGTAGTAGTGATATTGTTAATTTAACAAGAAGTATTACTCCATTGTTGAAAACCAAAAATGAATTTGTAAAGCACATCCGTATAATTAACACTAATATTAAGCTATTGCAAGATATAACTCAAAATAAAATTTATTTAGAGACATGCGAAAATTTGCTTAAACTAGAAAGTAATTTATCATTGCTAAAGTGTTATCATATAAGAGTTAAACAGTTAAAGAACGCTTCAGAGAAGGTAGTGGAATTGTCAATATTACTAAAAAGCGTACACGCAAATTAAGTTGGTACTCTCTAGATTCATGTTTTAATGGTAGGTTACTTACAGGGATTATAGTCAATATAGCAAACATCAAGGACCCTCTTTCTATTTACAAAATGCATACAATAGTTTTGCACGAAGGTTAAATTAATGCTAAGGCAATCGATGCTAAAGGTGAATGTCCTTTTAGTTGCAATTTTGTCCATCCTCAAAATCACGTTATCGAGTTGAAGACATTTACCATAAAAAATTATGGCATCAATATTGCGACCAATTTACGTAAGTGGTATAATGAAAACGTTTATTATAAATTACAGAAAAAATTAGAGTTTTCCGAAAGGGATTCCGGTTGGGCATTACATGAAGTATTATATTTAAAGGTGAATATTAATAGCTATGTCCCATTTAGAGGTGGCCTTTCAACTTACGTTAAAGTTCCCTACTTTATAGCGGTGAAGCATGCGGTAGTGAATGTTAAAAATGACGATGAGTATTGCTTCCTGTGGGCCGTTGTATCGGCACTATATCCCGTGCAACATTATTCAGATAGAGTTTACAGTTACCCTCATTTTAAGGATGTTTTGAATTATGATTCAATTCCCTTCCCAATTAAACTAGATGATGTAAAAAAATTTGATCAGTTAAACAACCTCTCCATTAGTTTGTTTTACATTCAGGGGAAAGATATATTACCATTTGTATTAAGTGAAAATCAAAACAGTGAGGGAACCCATACATCTTTTAGTACCTTCTGCTAATTATCAAGCTGCGGGTGATATTAATACAAAAAATAATACTGTTTATCATTTCACGTGAATTAAAAATATGTCGACTCTTTTTTCTAAACAACTATCGAATAAGGAGCACAAGAAATTCATTTATTATCGATGTTTGAACCATTTTCCTTCAGATCACGTTCTGCAAAAACACATCACTCACTGTCATCAACTTAATCGATGCTCTGTCAAGCTACCCACTGAAGCAGAAAAGTTTCTGCAGTTCAAAAATTTCACATTCCAGGAAAAGGTGCCGTTTGTAATTTATGCAGATTTAGAAAGTATTTTGGAAAAGTGTAAAAATTTAACGGACATCGATAATAATACGACATCTTACTCCAAACATACGCCCTTCAGCATTGCTTACTACTTGAAGTGTTCATACAATGATTCTTTATCACGATGTAGACTTTATAGAAGAAACGATTGCATTCAATGGTTTGTAAAGAGCTTCAAAGTAGTGCACATTGGACTACCGAAATAATCAATAAAATAATTCCTTTGGATACTTTAACTCCCAATCAGGTTGAGCACTTTGAAAGCACCACGATTTACCACATTTGCGGAAAACCATTTACTGATTGTGATATAAAAGTTAGGGATCATAACCATTTTACTGGTGCATTTCGGGGAGCATCCCATCAGAATTGTAACCTAAACTATAAAGACTCCCACATTCTGCCAGTCGTGTTTCATAATTTGTCAGGTTATTATAGTCATTTCCTCATTAGAGAATTGGCTACTGTTTTCGGTGAGATTTCACTGCTACCCATAAACAAAGAAAGATATATTTCTTTCATGAAAGTAATACAAGGCACTAAAATTAGGTTTACATTTATTGATCCTTTCAGATTTATGAGTAGTAGTATTGAAAACTTGTCGGACTATTTGGAAAATAGTAAAAAAATTATTACCCACGCTAATTGTAACAATGCCGAAGAATTTTCGCTACTAGTTCGCAAAGGTGTGCTTCCTTATGAATATCTCGATACTTGGGATAAATTAAGCGAGACCAGACTCCCTCCGAAGGAAGCATTTTTCAGTTATCTCACTAATGAGGGAATCAATGATGCGAGTTTTGCACATGCAGTTAATGTTTGGAACAGATTTAATATTAAATCGTTAGGGGATTACTCGGATTTGTATCTAAAAACGGACGTTCTACTGTTAGCAGACATTTTCGAAAACTTTCGACAAACTTGTTGAAGTACTTACAAACTTGATCCTCTGCACTATTATACAGACCCCGGCTTGACATTCGATGCTATGCTAAAAAGACACGTACAGTTAGAACTATTTACAGACATTGATATGCTGATGTTTATTGAGAGAGGAATTAGAGGTGGTGTGGCTCAATGTTCTAATCGATATGCTAAAGCTAACAATAATTACATGGGGGAAAAATTTGATCCCACTTCCAAAAGTGTGTACTTAATGTACTACGACGTAAATAGTTTATATGGAGCCACCATGTCAGAATTTCTACCATTTGGCAATTTTTTTTTTGTTGATAATTTTGAAACTTTAGATTTAATAAACCATCCCGATTATTCGTAAATTGGCTATATAGTCGAATATGATTTAAACTATCCCATAGAATTACATGAGAGTCACAGTGATCTACCATTGGCACCCGAACATATGGTACCACCCGTATCTGATTCCAAAATGAAAAAATTATTGCTTACACTGTATCCTAAACATAATTATGTAATTCATTACAGAAATTTGAAAGTATATTTAAAATATGGATTAAAGTTGGTAAAAGTACACCGTATATTACGTTTTAAACAGTCCCCGTTGTTAAAAAAATATATCGATTTAAATACCACCATGCGCCAGCAATCTCAAAATGAATTTGATAAGAATTTTTATAAATTAATGATTAATAGCGTTTTTGGGAAGCTGATGGAAAATGTACGTAAACATAAGGATATACGTTTAGTAACGAAATGGGAGGGTCACTATGGTGCTCGTGATTACATATCAAAACCAAATTTTCATAGTTGTACAATATTTGATATCATTCAAATGAATAAGCTAGAAGTATATTTCAATAAACCTATATATGCAGGATTCAGTGTTTTAGACGTTTCAAAAACTTTTTTATACAATTTTCATTACGGTTACACGCCACCCAAGTTTTATAATAATGCTAAGCTCTTGTATATGGATACGGATAGCCTCATATACGCCTGTTTAGTTCCCGATATCTATGAATGCATTAAAGAGGACATTGATAAATTCGATACATCTGATTATAGCCCCAACAATTTCTTTGGAATTCCATTAGTAAATAAAAAAGTCCCTGACTTAATGAAAGATGAAAATCATGGCGCGATTATGTTAGAATTTGTAAGACTTCGTGCAAAAATGTATGCTTACATGGTTGATGAAAAAGTTGTAAAAAAATCAAAGTGTTCTACCCGCGCAATCGTCAAACAGATTACGATAAATGATTATAAACATGTTTTGTTTGATGGTGACGTAATAAGGAGTTATCAGCATCTGATAAGATCAAAAAAACATGATGTGTTTGCATTCAAACAGAATAAAGTAGCACTTAATCCTTGTGATGACAAACGATTAGTAAATTTCAATTTCACTGATACTAGACCTTGGGGATTTAACTTTACATAGCATTTTATTCGTCTTATGTTTCAGAAAACAATTTTATCATTATGAACAGTCTTGAAGATAAATTGCAGGAAGAGCTATGGTACGGTAGTGATAAAATCTACAGAAAATACCTGAAGCGTTCTTTGATGGGGAAGTCCTCCCCCGAAATCTATTTATTTGTACTGAAAATATTACAATATATTATTATTCCTGATGAGTGTTTTTACTCGTGTGCTATAAACTGAAAGTATGCAAATGAAGTTATTAAGACATTATTTGATAAAAAAAACTAAATTAGACGATACCACTAAAAGTTTTATGAAATTGTGTACCGATAAAGGCTACAATTCATTAACTTTTGATAAAGTAGATAGGATCTTACACGATATGAATGTACTTGGTGACATACCGCTTAAAATGTATCTATAAAATTTATTATGGGTTCATGATTCAACAAATGTTAAATCTACCTTAGAAAATATTGCTTACAAAGACACTTTATTTATTACAACTGAATGTATTGAGAAAGCGGCATATTATGCTAACTACAAGTGCCTCGATATTTTGATTGAAATATTATTAGAACAAAATATCAACTATAAGTTTCAACCGTGGGAAAACGATGAGCACCACAAAATTTATTACTGGATACTAGACAACATCAATAAAGGTGAAACAAATTCAAATTCCTGCTTGGGATGGAGGTGTGGGCCAAATTCGGGGATATGGCCATCCAGTAATTTAAGTGATTAAAGAAGTACTTTAGGTTCACTTTATAAGATAATGAAATTTTAAAAATAAATGTAGTATTTATATTTAAAAAATAAAATACTATTATTTTTTTGTGCGTTTTATTTCATCTAAGAGCTACATCATTTTTATACAAACTATATAACTAATATAAGTAATTTGTTTCACAAATTACAGGTTAAATGTTATAAAACAATATCATTCTTATTGATCCATGATCTTTCATCCAATACCCACCACTTTACGAATAACTTATTATTCTTGGAGCGAAGCACTTTTTCTACTAGATACACATCAGGATACCTTGTTTTTTGTAATTCATGTTTATAAAACCCTCCCAGTACAGGCTTTCCCTTCATGTCTTCCAGCATGTACGTAGTGGGGTTAGTAATACGAACTTTCACAATCCTAAATAGTTTACTAGACCAATTGGGTGTGTATCCTTTGGCGAAAATATTTTTAAATTTACTGATTCGTACTGTCACCCACAGAATATCGATTCCTATCGAATATTTTTATGTTAGTGTAAGCCTCTAGCTTTGTATGATTACCAACATCTTTGGGCTTCATTCCGATAGTTCTGTGCTTACGATTGTTATAATACATGGTTATGGTATCAATTGTATCAATCCATTTGTATTTACCTTGTAGGCTGAATGACTTATATAGAGCACCCTTAATGGTTCTGATAACACGTTCCGCAATTGCAGCCTTCTTTGTGCTATAGGTGGAGTAATGATTGACATAACGATGCATTAGTTTAGTAAAATGCTCATTGTAGAATTATTTTCGTTTTTAATCCTTTAGTCCATAAGTATTTCGAAAAACAGTCGATAACCACTAATATATACTTATAGCCCTTATTTTGTTTGGCATATGTGTTAAATTCAGCCAAATCTGCTTGCCAAAGGTCATCAAAACCTCCAATTATTGTGTGCCTTCGTTTAAAATTTTTTCGTGCAGGTTTATGCAATTCGTTGACGAGTTGTAATTTGGACATGGTACTAATTTATCCACAATTTCTTTAAGTCGATATAGTTTTTGCTCCAACACTAGATAAGCGTTAGAGTTTCCTTTAGAAGCTTTCTGAACTGCTTGTAGACAAAAATCAAGATATCCTTTACTTACAGCATCACGATCTTCCGGGTCCGCCAACTGTGTCAAACGGTTTCCATCCAAATTGAATCTTGTTGATAAATAGTATTGCTTAGTGATGGCATCTTGAGGATCTATGGGGCTGACAACATTGCTTAGTCTCCTATTCTCGGTATCAAATTGATTATCATCAATCAGTTTAAACTAAGGGGTTAATTTTTTGAAATGCTACTGGACGTGTAATTTGTCAAGAGTCATTTTAGTTATATGTCGACATCAATTCATTATCATTTATACTGTTTAAAAAGCGGCTGTTTGGTTTTTCAATGTACCCAACCTCATACAGTTCTTCTGCAATTGATATTATGTCATTCACGACACCTGTATTCCCTGCCAATTTTTCTGCCCACAATACCTCTGGATCACGAATTAGTTCCTGTACATCATTCCAATATTTATATTCAATCGGCCTGTTTGTTAATTCCTTAAAAAGCATAGCTCCACCTCCCTTGGTCGTGGGTGATGATGACGATAGCAAGGGTTTGATTATTTGGGTATACTTTTTGCTGCGGCTCTCTCGAATTTGCCCACTTACATCATAATCTCGTCTTACAACATTAGTAGCTTCTAAAATACTTCTATAATCTTTTCTATCTTTTGAATTCACTAGATTTAAATTGGGTTCATTCATAATAAGCAGATCATATAAACCTGGTGTCCCTTTATACGTGATACCTTTAATAATCATATCGTTTCCTTTAATTGTAACGGGAGTATTACCAATTGTCCATTTGTCAGTTTTGGTATCATAGTGGACTCCATAAGTATGATCAATAACACATTCAGGATCCCTCATAATACGTTCAACGTATATACGAGGTAATTCATGATGCTGCTCGAGAAATTCTTCTGAGATGGGTTCATTACGGGTAGTAGAATTATCTGTGACACTAAGAGGTTCTTCTTCTTCTTCCTCAATATTAATCTCTCCTACAACAGATGCATCTATGAAAGATGGTGTTCGAAGACCTAGGGGAGAATTTGTTTGAAAAAACGGAAGCTGAGCTAGTGGGCTAGTAGCACCCTTCTTGAATCACTTAATGGAGTGAAGGCTGGAATGCCTTTCTTTCATCTTCTTTTTTGAGCTCAAGTTTACCTTCTATGTACAGAAAACTATCATAAGTAGCCGTAACTAGATCTTGACTTTGAATTAAGATGCGTATTTCTTCGAAAGGTCCATATTTAGAAGATCCATATGGAATATAAGTGTAAATATCTGATTTAATTATAGTATCATCAAAATGTACGTTTTGAAAGACGTTTAACGGTTCTGCCATTGTGGTTGAGAACTTTTAAGCCAATTGACGTTAAAAAGTATTTCTCTGCAGATGTTAACCGCAATGAAGGTTGATGACTAATTAATGACTTACTGTAGGGATAATGTCTTTTACATGAATTTTTGAAAGATGGAATTGGTCGAGGATTAATTCTCAGATCCATGTTCTTTTAGTTATAACTTATAAGCGTACTGTGAATGATTCACTTTCACCAAAGTCTATTAATCCACCCTTTTAATTAGTCAAATTAATTGTTATATTACTAATAATGTCAGTGTTTACTTCTAAATATTGAGTATTGCTTTGGAGTCTTATCTAGACGATAACCTGGTGGAACTGAAACATCAATCTCATATAATACTTTAGCAGGTTTCCCGTTTCGATAAGATCCCTTTATAATGTTGCACTCTACGTGTAGATTAGTGTGTTTAAGTATTTGGATGCCTAACGCAGATGTATGTAAAATATTTGGTTCTAATATTTTAGACTCAAACCCTAGCATGCGCCCAATACAATTTTCTTTAGTAAAATCAATCTCAAATGAACTGTTTATCTCACATTTAAGTGTATTGTTGTTTGCTCTAATAATAAATTTTTCTGTGGGTATTTTGGATTTTACATAATCGCTAATTTCATCTAACTCGTATGCACCGTGTGGAATATTAATCACTTGCAAATGAGGGATTTGTTCTAAAATAAAACCTATCGTTGCCTGTGTAAATGTTTCTAATGCTGTTGCAGCTGTAAAATCCAACCAATCCAATAACGTATTTCTTCCCCAAATCTAGCTCTATCGGTGGATAGAAGTTGCAGCTAGTTTGTGTTACCCACACATTCTAAACTGAATGTTATTGACATAACTGAGAAAATTTGATGTGCTGATTATTTATATAAAAATTGTAGGAATAGGTGTCCGCAAATAATTGTATTAAACTCTTAATCTTGGTTGTAATTATAATATATTTTACACCCCCGAAAGTAGTAAATCACTTCGATTGATGGTCGAAGATTACCGAAACTATCATAATACCATACCTTTTTACCATGCTTTTTGTAGCAAACCCAATGTGTACCTGGTCCTCTTTGGCTAATTCCAGATTCATATTTCTGTGGTAACTTAGGCATGCTATCTCTCATAAAAATATCCCTAAAGTAGGGTACATTTTTGGTGTATTTCTTTAATTCAATATCCGTTAACGGTCTTTCCGGTAATCTATTCAGTTTTTTGGAAACGGTTTTAAGTATAATGCACCACCACCAGATTTATTTGGTTTTAGATACAGCCTTTCTTAGGCTGTATCTAAAACCAAACAAATCATGCGATTATGGCGCGATGTCTCTTCTTGCAATATTTTAGCATTTTTAGCATAATTGGCTGCTTTAGCAACTCCTGATGCACCACCAGCTAAAACACCGATTGCTGATAATCCTGCGAATAACGGAATAAGAAATGGTAAAACCCTCGTTGTTTAGGTAGGGGAATTACTCTACGAACTTTAATGTTTCTCTTTCCTCCTAAACTTTTTACCACATGTTTTGCCGTTGAAACCGCTGACTTTATTGTGTCTGTGAAATTTCCGTTAGGTTTAATTTTTTTAGCTATTGTTTTTCGTAAATGCAATAAATTTCCACCATTGCATTTTTTCTTCTTCTTCAGATTAGATCGACGTTTACACCCCATTCCTAATTTTCTCTTTGCTTTTATGGCGGTACTGACTGCTAAAGCTGCAGTTCATTCACCTAATGTTGCGTCTGATAATTTAAAGTGTTCCCAAGCTTTTTTTTTGTAAAATTTTATCCGCTTTATGTCTACTATCTAAATCTCTGTAATCTCTGTAACTGATATCGTGGAGTGGGCATCTAGTTGATTAATACCGGGGTCACCGCGTCCGAGTCGTTTTTCTAACTTTGTACCAATACCCCAATACTGGTAACCAGGTAAATGCAATTCAAACGGAAGTTTATTGATTAGAGCATTCACTAAACCACCACCACCTGCACTCTTTCGCTTCTTAACTAACATTGTTTACATGGATGGATAGAAGGGGGTATTTATACCTAAATTGAGAAAAACAAATCATAGTTATTTCTTTATTCAGTAAATGCTATACATTAGATAAGCAGGACGATAAAACAATATTTCCATTAAACATACAGTGTTATGTGAATTAATATTATACTTAGCATTTATAACATCATCAATGTATTTATAAATGCCATCATCATCACCACGGAATTCTTTCTCACGAAAACGACGGTAGTCAACAACTTGTATGAACTTTTCATAAAAACACAGCAGATTGTAAGATTCAAGAAATTCCAATCTATAGCTTATTATATCCTTTAAATTGAATAGTTCTTCTATACTATGTGAATTGAATGTGCAAGAACAGCAGTTGTAGTTTTCGACCATAACAGTTTTCAAAATTCTGTCATATCGTTTAATCAATTCTCAACTGTAATAAATACCAAGATTGCTAGATAGAGATTCATAATGTTGATCATAGATTATACCTTCTTCGTTTACATTTGACCAGTCAATTTTATTTTGAATTTCTTGGGATCGGAAAAATTGTAATTATGCGTATGAATGCCATCTTAGAAGCTCATTCCATGCCTTCATGTCCAACACTACATTATCGCTTTGATCACAGTTAGCACACCCCATACGCACTACTGGTACAAGCTTGAGGTGCGTACTGTATCCAATTTCCATATGTTTTGCATGATGAGTATCGTTCGATAGTTTATGATAAATACAATCGATTAAGTATTCATTAGCTGCTTGTTTATACACTTCAGATAAATCATATGGCTGCCTGTCAGTGTTAGAAGAATAACCTTCATCATGTTTCTCTTCGTTTTTACTTCTATTACCACCATCACTACTTTGACAGCACCAAAAATACAAGGTAAAATTGTTATTCATATTTTTACTGCAACAATGTAACAGTGAACTTCTGAGTTTGGATCGTTCCAGAAATGATATTGCTACCTACATTATAACGACTGACTTGCTTGCAATTGCACTAGCACTAAACGCTTTGGATTGATTGATTTTAGTTAAATCATGTGGGTGGAGTTGTGGCACTAGTATTAAAAACAAAATGTTATGTTTGTTGTTTTCCCGACTGCACCCAAACTACTCATGAAGACATTCCTCGTGTTTAGCTGCGTTTTAAATCCTTCCATTCGATTTTCTTCTTTCAAATACTCATAAAAGCGTTGAGGTAATATATATTTAAAATCATCCGTTTCCATCACTATACGCTCACCATACTTAGTATTAATTACTGCCACATTAATCACTTTATACCTTTTTGATATTTCGAGGTCACATGCATTTTTAAAAAGTTTGCAATGGTTGCTTTGGTTTAACCCTGCTAATTCCATGTTTAACAATTACAAGTTGCTAACTGACTGATCTCTCAACACACCTCGCTGTGGTTTATATCACAAAAATGTGTCCTTGACTTAAGTATCTATGACAACATGTGTAACTTGTTAAATACACACCTACTTTTAGTTTAGAAAATTATTTCACCATGACTCAATTTAGTCAATATAAGCACCATTTGACCTTGGTCTACTTTTTAGCATAGACAACAACTCGCATTCTTCTTGTTTCCATGAATTAATTCTATTTTTATACTTCTAAGAAATGTCATACGATATCCCCACAAGTCAATAATCTTTGACCTTGACCACTCTATTTTTAGACTTCTAAGAATTGTAATATGATGATGACATTGCAATTTCTATTTTTAGCTTTTAACCTTGACATACAAATTTTCCGCCAAAACGTTTGACCGCAGAGTGACCTTGTAATATGATGAGGATGAAGACATTGAAATTTCTATTTTAGCGAGCTCCAAAAATTTAAATTTTCCGCCAAAAGTTTGACCTTGAAGATAGCTTAAAGCTTATATTTCTCACCACCAGAGGGCGAGGGACCTTGAATTGATCCAGAACCGGCCCTTAACCACTGCTCATTTTACTGTTTTTTTTTGTGTGTATGTGTCGCTAAACTGCTTTTTATTTTCTTCTGTTACTTAATTTGATAGTTTTGTACGCACTTTAACCTGATTTAATGGTGTTTTGTTACATATTGAACCTCTTCTTTGTTTTTGTACTTGTGAAATTACTTATTTATTAATAAACTGGGTTTTCTTGATGGTTCTTTTCCAGTTTGGCAGATTAACGGGTTGAACCATTATTATTGCGCACAGCTCGTTAATTCAAATTTGAGTAGTTTCATTGTTTACCTGTCCCATTATGATTCAATACTTAACCTCACCCAAACCTATCTCATTCACATAACACGTATTATTGTCAGTACAGTCAAGATACGTCCCTTTGCGATTTTTTTTTTATTGTGAAGAAGTTCAATATTACTCTCTTAAAGATTTATAGTCACAAGTATTGAGAAATTGCACTTTTAAGGATAGGGTACTTTCGGACACTACAAACTGAAAATCAAATCCACTGGACGTACACACAAACCATCACAACCCACTATATTGGTTTCACCCCGCAGTCTTGTTATAAGGCCGATCTAAGGGAAAGCGTACACTTAGGTGCTCCTACCCTAGTGTATATAATATTTAGTACTTTTTTACAATACAAACACTGCATACGGGTAGATGTTTAATTGATTATATGTGTGTTTACATTTAATGTAAGAGGAAATATAAGTTAAAAATATCCGTAGCGTAACTGGTTAACTATTGCCCTATCCTATTTGTTAATATACCACCACATAATCATAGAGAGTTATGTGCCAATTACATCAGATCGTTTACGTATATTATGTTATCACTTTAAACAATATTTTTGCGTTAATCTGTAGCCCTCGGACTTTTTCATTTTATTTTTGCTAAAAGGTGAAACATGTTTAAATTAACCACGTTTTACAGAACGACGTTTTGTAAAATTATAAACAGAAGTTTTTTTTCTACATTTTGATGTGGCATCCATATCATTTTACTTAATTAAACCGTTACTCAATGATTAAACTCTTCCTAAAAAGTAATTTGACAAATAAAATTTATTGGGAGTATTTTATTAACTATTATATATAATTGTTGCTCAATGGAAACCTTGTTTTCGTTTTAATTCACCTACACCTAGGTTCATCAATGAAAATCTGTTACTGAAAGTTAGTTAGGACCGAGCCAATTTCCGTCGGTTCACCCCATCTTGCACTATACGATTCGATTAACAGAATATGTTTATGTGCACAATAGGTTGCCTACTTTGCAAATATATCAAAGTATCGGATTATCTATAAATAGAAAGTCAATGCTACTTTTATCTTCAAATTTAAATACTAGGATTTCTTAAAATTACAAATAACCATAAATTACAATTTCATAATGTATATGTTAGAAGAAATTCTGGGGTTTATTCTTAAAAGTAGATTGGCTAGTGTGATAGTATAATGTTTGAAATACGGCATCATCATCATCCCTTCCTTCTTAAAGCTACACAAATAAAAATAAAAGTAATTATGTTATTCCACTAAGTTTGTAGGGGAGCCTTGTACTATGATCTGGCCAGTAAGTAAATTGTATTAGCATTGTATGTAAATGTATTGAAAAGTTCATTCTCAAGATTTTTTTACAAGAAGACATATTTAAAATGTGTTAAATAAACATACTTTATTTATTTTTTTATTAGTTAGAAGTAAGTAATAGGACAAATGCCGTTCTTAGTAGGTAGGCGATGTTACCATAATAGTGCTGAATCAACCTACTACCAAATCAATGTTGCTTTTAGTAGTAAAATATGCAGAGTTATGTGGGAAGAAGGAAACAGGGCATGAATTCATTTTTTTGATTTATTAGGTGTGCTAACATGTAATTACTTAACAATTATCGTTAAATTAAATCTTCTAACTATACATTTTCCCAATATTCGACATTTCCTTATTTAGTAAATAAATTACGCGAAAGCAGAAAATGATTACACTAATTTAGGATTGGCTTATTAAACTGTTAACTTATACAAATTATTCTGTTTATTAAATAACTTTTAGCACGCCTCTGCGATTTTAATTTGACTTAACGTCGGTAGAGGTCTCCTCTTTAGTAGAACCTTTTAACCGAGTTGGGCGTGTATTCAAGTTACCAAACTCTTAAAATAAATGTGTTTTTATCAAGAAATGACAAATTATAATCTCCTGATAAGGTATGAAATAGTAATTGTTATATTCCTAAATGCATAATTGCCCATCAGAACAAAATTCATCAAGTGTGATCGGAAGTAAATTTGTTTTTATTTCGCATCTGTTTTTACAACTTTAGATTAAGCAGTAATCATTAATAACAAATCATGAGAGGGTTAGTTGTTGATATATTATAAGTTGTGTTTATTAACAATGTCTTAGGTTTAAAGTGTGCAATTTTATTTAACTTTAATATTTGTTCAGTTTTAATTTAAACTGTATATTAAAACTTTTTTTAAATTAGTTCAGGGTTGCCTAGTTTTAGGCACATTTATTTTTTCAGCTAATCAATAGTTCTGACGTTGCCTTTATTTATAATCTAGTATACCCAAGGCCTTCTGTATACAAGTAGAACCGTGTAATGCAGAGGCGTGCTGATTGAGTTCCAAGGTGTATACAAAAATCGACAATAGAAAATATTTTAAATAAAATCACTCAATTATCAATATACGCGTGAATACAATATTATAAACAGATGTGTTTCTAGGTCAATGTTGTTTAATCTAAAATCATATTCGCATAATTCCGATATAAACATTGCCTTGTAAGGTGTTTTCGTAAACCTCAAAGGTTAGATAGAATATTTCAATAATTATATAATTTCGCTTTCTAATAACCAGAATAGTTTGATTTGAAAATTTAGTTTGCTAAGTTGCAATATTTTTAGCCATCGTTCTTGTTATTTCAGTTATTTATAAAAGGATTCGTAATTTCTTGTGTATAACTTAATGTTTAAAAACAACTGCACTGACGAACATCCGTTAATTGTTAAGAATATGGTTAATTCTTTTTATTTTATGGGAGACACATGCATTTGTCTACTATGCTTTGAATACTTTAAATAAATATGATGGAAGGATCGTGATTATTATTAATTATGACGTTTAAATCGTGAATTCTTATTGTAATTAGTTTTATGTCGTATAGTGAAAAGTGTGTCACTTATGTATTTATATTTTTAAAGGAAACGATTTATACCGACTTTTAATAGACCCTCCTAAGGTGAATGGTCGACTATAAATAGAAGTTAGCGATTCCTTTACTCTATTGGCGTTAAAGAGATCGTAAACGTCCCTTAGAGATTTCCGTTTGTCGGATTCTTTGTGAATCTTCGATTACTTCCTAAGGTAATACATAAAAGTGTTGTTCATTTTAAGTATTTGTAAGCAATCTTACGTCATCGTACGTGAGATGATTCCTATATTTGTCATAAATATTGAGTATGTTAAACAATTTAGAGTAAGACCATTGATGAAGAATATAATCAATGGTAAGACGCAAATCTACAGATTTATATTTTAGAGCTTTTTTCAGGCGTGATAAACTCAACAAAAACGAAAGATCTTTATATTCAATAAATTTCGAATTGTTTTTATTGAGCATGTTGCTTTTAAAGATAATTGAAAGTCTTTGACGTAACAAATCGCTACTTAAGTGGTTTTGTTTTATCTTAATTTACTTAATGCATATCGTTCTGGATACAGGGTGTCTTTAATTTTGTGTATTTTTAAAAGCATAACTGGGTAAAGGTCAACGGAATTGAGATAGTAACACGTTTACCCACTCATTTAATTAAAATGTCACCAGTAAATTATATAATGATGCGTTTCATAAATATATAGGAAAAGAATGGTCCTCATGAGAATTTAGTGGGCGCCCGCCTTCACTTGTTCAAAAGTGAAAAATATGAATAAAATACGGAACTATTTACATCCTTTAATGGTCTAAAAGAGTAAACCCCTGTTTTCCTTTTTTCTTCTGTACCTCACTCCTAACGCAAATAATTTAAAGAGCACTATTTGTTTATTAATATCTTATAATAGGCGTATTCTTTAAGTTAGCAAATAGACTAAGGCCCTGTTTCATAATCAATAGTAAAGTGGCCTTTATGAGATAAAATTGCCTTTAAGAAGGGGAGTCGGCACGTTTTATAAAATCAATGCTGTAGGAGTTATCAACCCCAAATTTTTACCACTTCTTAATTACATTAGGTTTGACATCCTGTAGCATAATTTTTAAAATATACTTTTTCCAAAAAAAAATCTTTATTTAGACGTAAAATCCATTCTTAAATTTGGGAAAAAATTATCGAAATAATTTAATACAACTTTAAACCCCTAATTCCCAAAGTAACAACTTCTTTAATTCTTACAATATCGTAAGGGTGTAGAGACAAAAATTCTGAATCGATTGCTTTTATTTTGAATTTCTGAAAGCAAATATTTAGGCAAATAAAAATTTTCACTTTCTGAAAAATCGGCGATGCCTGAAAATTGCGCGTGTGAAGTTAGCATCCCGACAAAGAGTTCCAATAGTTCTGATTATAGTTCCGCTCATTAATGGTTCCAAATTTTACTTTGAAAAATGGGGTGCTAACTTCACATCGAAAATCGAGATCCAGTAGTTCTGATTAGTTAAATTACTATATTTTGCAAAGTTCTAGAGAAATTTTTTTTTTGGAAATTAAAAAAAAGAAAAAAATTTTTCAAAATTCAATTTGATCATAAAATAGTTCCAATCAAATTTTGATGTTCTTTTATTTATTCCTAAGAGTTCTCGCTAATTAAAAAAAAATTATAATCAAAAATGAAAAAGTTACAGCCCTTTTACTTAAAGAAAGAAAATGTTAACAAAAAATATTTTAAAGAGTTCTAATAGTTCTCGCACTAGATTTTGGTAGTGTTCGAAAGGTTCTGAATGTAAATTCCAATGATCGAAAGCGATCCGATTAATATTTGTAGAATTATTCGACTTTAAAAAATTGCATAGCTTAAATTTTCTAAGTATTGACGATAAATATTTTGAAGGGTTTCAATAGTTCCAAAATAGTTCTCGTGTAGTTCTCGACATGCAAATGCCTTTCCAAAGAGTTTCGATGCTAAAATTAATTATATAATTTTTTTAAAAAGGAATTTATCCGAAAAATGGGCTATTTTTTACTAATTGTTTAAAAAATAATCTAATTAATTTTATCATAATAAAAATCATAACACTAAACATGTGGCCCTGTAAAAACCAATCATGCCTGGTCTTTAAGTAAATATGCACATAAAACAATAAAGCAAGTTACGGTATATATAAAATACAACAGTAAAATGCACAGGTGATAATGAGGTAAAGGCACGGACAATAGAAAATAGACAAGGAATTTGCACGTGCCCAATTCCTTAGCGACCACTAAAGCACATAATACATAAATGAAATTACAATAAAGCAGGTACAAAGAGAAATCAGCTCGCGGGCAAATAATTCCACTTAAACAAACTGAAAAAAAAACTCACTAAAACAAAGCCTTACAAGGGTAAGTTATAAATAGATCACTAACATCGTGACCGATATATAAGTGCGTTAGAAAAATACAGTGCCCCTCTTTCAGATTACACATTCATCTATACAACAAATAAAAACAATAGAAATAAAAATTCGAGGTGTTCAATGGTCTGACATGGGAGTGTGTACCTACTGGCAATTGCCTTTTACAATTAATAAGCAGTAGTATCGCCCATTCACCAGCCACCTCTATACAAATGTAAATATAAACAACAACCAACAATGCTAATTAGCACAAATACCAGAGTGAGAGGTCTCTGTACTGTCTTTTTATTTTAGCAGATTTCAGCTTAATGAGTCAGCGTACGAATAAGATACCTTTGCAAGGCAATTTTTGATTCTTTAATACGTTACATAGGCTGGTAATATGATTCGCTGCGAGCTTTCAGTTATATAAAAATACATACTTACACTAAAATAAATATTCCCTTAATTGATCACAGACATAAAGCGTTAACATACGCGGTTTAACCCCGAAAAAAAAGACAACTTAGTGTTGGCGAATTCAAAAGAAAAATGTACACGCAAGAATTATTTTAAAGACAAACTGTTTACAATGAAGGTATTTGATTAACCCAAAAATCGATCTGGCTCGATTGACACTCTAACTGTAACTAACTTTATTCCCGATTTCCGACCCAACCACTTCACTCCCGCAATCCACCCCCATCTTTCAAAAGTAATATAAAAAAAAATTTCCGTTGAAACAGTTTCATATTAATTACTGCACGACATCTTAATTTTAAAAATATGCATTCGTCCGTAACAACCCTACATTTCTCTCTCGGGTTGCAAGTAACCAACAAAGATATCTTTTGATCGCGGCCCGTTCAGCCGTAATTAATCATTAGATCAATGGCATTTTTACATCAAGAGCGCGCATACGAAGTTACAATGATTCGTTACGCCCCTTCAGTAAAGCATTTTTAAGCGTGCACCTGCTACTTACCCCCCAACATGTGTTTTACAACCCTAGACAAATATCATTTACAAACAATCTCACATTCCTTACATAAAATATCTAAATAAAGACAAGAGGTTAATGGACATCTAGATGCTAACTTAAACAAATAAAGGGAATGAAATAATTTTTTTGTGAAAGCGGAAGTGGAAGTTAGTTTCTGTGTTGTCAAAATCGTGACAGAAGTGGAACATTTTCTCCCTAGGGAACAAATATGTCACATTATCTCCCTAAGAAGCTTATTTTGACAGTTTCAAATACAGAGTAGGTACAAATAAAAACACAAGAATTAAAGAACTAATTTAACTATTTGTGCTTACTGCAAATGATACAGGCCCAAAATTATTGAAATTATTCACAATATTCAGTTTTTTTTTTTAAACAATTTTCTGACACTAGTTATGGTTGTCAAGGTACGGATCCCAAAGGCCACTAATTATTACATACGGATTTGACGAAACTATTACTAAATTTATTAATTTTTCGTGTTTTTGTGTTTCCGCTTTCACAAAAAATAGTATATACACCTCAGGCGAGTATGTTATTTTTCATTGTTTTGTAGCCCTCCGGCTTCTATGTATGATATATTATTAGTTATAATTTTTGTAGGATAACTATGCAATCTTTTTTTATACGTTCATAACGAAAACAGGCAACATTGTAAAAACAGAAACAATAATCTATGTCAGAATGGCGTTTAAAACTGCATGTCAGATAGAGATTAATAGACATAAATACATATTAACTTGAAAAAAAATTCCAAAGCCGCCCACTTCTATATCACTAATATAGTTTTACCGTTTTCGTTCATATTTAATTAACGTTTAGACTTACCTTGCGTTATATTAAGATACTTTCTAAAGAAGAGTTATATAAAATTAAATTTTCTTTAAATAATATGTCTACACTTTTTCTTCTAAAATTAATCGTTATTCAGATATTGAAAAAAATTGAAGTTAACACTTAAATTCTACCTTAGGAATTTTTTTGCCGCTAAATTACGCGTCGTATCAAAAAATTGCATAGAACATAATTAATCGATATGTTTAAGGTCTATATCTAGTTATATTTGAAATATGCAGCTGTAACTGTTTTAGAAATATTTGATAAAAACCAAAAACTGACCCCAATAACCCCCTCCGTCGCTGAATTTCTCACAAAATGTAATCAGCTCCAAGCCAAATGAAAACAAGCTTAAATACAAAACTTTAAGTACGTAGGTATTTTCGTTCTGGAATTATGGTGGATAGGGACTAACATACATTCACACAGGGATGTCTGGACATCATGGCCGATCTTGGCGAAACTTGGCCAAAAGTTGTAAAATGAGCTAGTAAGTCGATTTAGCGATAGTGAAAAAAAGTCGATTGCATAACCTTCTATACCTACATATATATATATATATATATATATATATATATATATATATATATATATATATACAGGGTGTTCCAGTTTTTTGTAGCAGGACTTTAATAGTCGATAGAGCGTTTCAAAATTAAGACAAAAAGTTCATATAAACATAGGTTGCCAAACGGTTAGTTTTGGAGACACAGGGTTTCAAAGTTTTAATTTTTTTTTCAGTTCTTTTAATTTATCTTCAAAACTATTTAAAATAATAAATCCAAATTTAGTACACATATAACACTTCTTAAACTCAATATTAAGAGTAGTTTAACGTTTATCAATATCTACAGGGTAGTACATTTTCTGGGGAGGTACACCCTTTATCCCCCCCGAACTTTTTCATACGACGCCTCTAACTCTTAAAAACCAAACATTTAGATTGCACATTTGATTTAGAAACTTTTTTGTCTTCTGCTTTTTTTTTCGAAAAATGCATAGTTTTTGAGATAAATTAGCTGTAATCCATGAACAGCTTCCAAATGGTAAGTAAAGTCTGATGCTTTTTTTTTGTCTCTTAATAAAAAGTAGTACTCCACTGATTTTTTTCCTAACTTTTCAGTTGAATTAAATAAAGGAAAATAAAAATAAAACAACAAAATAAATAAAAAAGTTCGTATTTATTGGCAAAATTAGAAAGAATTTCTATTTAAGAAACGAATGAAATAAATAAATTAAACAAATAAACTTCACCTATAACAACAAAACAAAAACGCTATCGTAATAATAAATAAATTTAAAGAAACTGTTCAAAATGTGAACCATTTTGTTGAATACATAATTCACACCAACGAATACGTGGAATATTAACTAAAAATTGTCTTATTTCATTACACGCATCCCTAATCCTATTAATGAGTTCATCTCTTGTTGTCACAGGAGTTGCATACACCCTTTCCTTTAAATACCCCCACACAAAAAAATCTAAGGGATTTAGGTCTGGAGACCTTGGCGGCCAGGGAACTGGACCTGCACGACCGATCCATCTTCCTGGATAATGGTTGTCCAGCCAGTTTCTAACGATTCTGCTATAATGAGCTGGACCAACCATCATGCTGGAACCAAGCCGTTCTTCGTAAATTTAAGGGAATATGTTCCCACATATTCCATGTTCATTCTCTAAGAATTCCAAGAAAGCCGCAGCATTCATCCGAGGTGGTAAAAAGTAGGGCCCAAAAAGGTGATTCTTGTAAATACCTATCCAGACGTTCACACTAAATTCTTGTTGGAAATGTCTCGGGCGATTTACCATTATTTTATCTATACTAGGTTATTTTAAATTGTATAGTTATTTACATTACTACTCTTTTTAAAAACTAGTGTGTAAGTAATTAGATGTAAGTTAATAATTTTTTGTATTACGACTTTTTAGCTTCCTTGAGGATGAATCATATTCAGGGTTCGAAACCTGGACAGTAGCTTTCTTCATGTTTATCTTCCTGTTTTTTTTCCAGCTTCCTTCTTAACACCCTTTTGTTCTTGTTTTCTTTATTTATTTCCTTTTCAGCTTTATTGACTAAGTCGAGTCGCTTCAGGCATAAAACCGTGAAGTATACTTTATGCTAAAGTGGCAAATTTTCGCCTTTTTTCCTCTAAAGGAGCTTTTGGTGGTTTTCTTGCACCTCGTACCACCAGGTATGTATAGGTACATAAGGTAAGAGGACCAATAGATGACACTAGTTAAGTAGCTGAAGTGGTAAAACCCTTGGTAAAACCACTCACTCTGTTCCTTATGTAAAAAAAAAATCTAGGTATCCAGTGTTAATGTATCTAGTTCTGATCCATGTCTTAATTTTCATTATATGTATGTTTTGTAATATTCCCCAATCTAACCAATACATGACACCCTTAAAATGGCCCAAACCAGTAGATGATATACTTTCAGGCCAGTACGTGACACTATAACACCATGTTATTTACATACATAAATGAGTAATTAAAAGAAAATTAGACAGTGATTATTTTATTAGTCAAATTTTAAAGAAGGGAAACAAACATACTTAGTACTAGAATATGTTTTTTGTCACAGCTAATTACAATTCTTTAATAAGTAAAGAATGGGTAAAAACATAACTTATTCTTTCTCCTCTACAATTTAGTCGAGGTTCTTCTACTTTTCCAATAATTTGGTCCATATTGATGATAGAAAGATCATTTTCTTTTAATATGAACTTCTTCTTTTCTGTATCGATGGACTTGAAACTTGCTACCTCAATATCTTTGTCCATATTTTGGACTACGCATAAGTAAGTGTATTTCGTTTGGTTTCTTTTCCCACCAATAAACTGACATAAAACAAAATCCCCTTCCTTTAATTGCTCTTGGGTTACTTCTGCATAACGTACCTCTTCTTCATTATTACTGAAGCAATCTTAAACATCACTATCATCATCAAGTGACACTGACGAACACGAACTATCACTTTCCGTACTTTTTTCATTTTTCTTAATCGTGCGGATTTGTTGCTTCCCTACCAATTTCTTTTAATTTTTGTTTTCTTTGTAATACTGAATGATAGCAGGTGAACTAATGACCGCAGGTATGTTTTTTTCATTTTTGGCGCCAGGCCAAAAGAGCGCTTTGTTAAAGGGAGATGGAATGCTTGGGTCTACATATTTCTTGAATAGGGTAATTGAACTTGGCAATGCTTGTTGGCCTTGATTACTCTGTTCAGTTTCAGTTTCTGTTTGGCAAATTCTCATATCCTCATTAACACCATCAATAATTTCGTCTGGTTCATTTAATGTTTTTCTACCCAATTCTGCTTCCTGAATATTATCTTTTTCTTCCAAATTCTTAAAAATAAAGTGATTTACGTGAAAAAAATGTAACATAAGTGTAGCATAAAAAACGTTTATTTACCTGTGTTCCTACTAATGTTGCCGTTTTTAAACTCGGTTTCTCTAATGTTCATAATTTCTTTAGCTGCTTCGAAGTCTTCTTTATTTTCCATTTCTGCTCCTTCTAAGTCTTCCCCCCTATTCTTTTCCATTACCTTGATAATTAAATTTGGTAAGTGACATATTACAAGAGTAAAATGAAAATATGGGTAGTATTAATTTTATTAAATAGTTAATAATAATTTAATATTTGTGAAGTTGCTTTGGTATGTGTGAATCCTTGTGATATTGCAGGCTCACATTCCATTAATATATTAATTTGATTGTAATCTCCGAGGGGTATTTCACTAAGTAAATTTAGTACACCTACTGCCGAGTTTAGCTAATACTGTTTGATACTGCCTATGACTGCTCGATACTGCCTATAACTGCTCAGTATTGCGCGGTACTGCTTGCTACTGCTTAATGACTACGGTCTCATTTCTTACTCTTTTTTTTATCATTTTGAAAATGCAAGTTTACCTATTGAATTTGTGTTGCCTGTCCTGTAATTTAGGTTCTCAATATTATAAAAATTGTTTTGGAAGCGCCTGCAACAGAAAAACTCGAGAAAAACATGTAACGAACCGAAATACGTATTTTTATTTGTTACCTTGCTATTAGTTTTATAATACAAAAACCTATAACTTATCAATAAAACTAAGATGTACAAAATTCTTTATATTTATTTTTTATTTGCAAGGTAACTATCCTTTCAATTTGAAGTGGATAGGAGTGGCTTAAATTAATTGGACCAAAAAATAAACACTTTTTCTCCACTGTTTGAAGATCATCTTTTTTTGGCCAAGAAAATGACCCTAAAAATTCTTCAAGGAACTTTACAGAATAAGTATCTGTTTCTACGTATTTATAATTCTTTTTAACAGGTCATATAAAGAAAAGTTAATCATCGTTGAACCCATTGTGGTCATAGATCTGGTCTGGCGAAACAGTTTTTCACAGGGCTGACTAGAATATAACCATGGGAGAAACATAATGTTATTGCCACTGCGTCGGCATTTTTCTATCATTAGCAATAATCCATGTGCATTTAATTCTATGCAAGTATAAGTATTTAAAGTTACGAAAATCTTTTGTAAACTTAATTTTTGCATGTTTAGCCATGATCTCCAAATTCGAAGGAAAAAAGTAGAATACCAGATTTTATAGATCCTGTCGGCGATTGAAGAGGATTTATTTAAAAATGCATCTATGATATTCCTTGTAATTTGTAAGTATTGTATGGTAGCGTTACTCTCTGGTATATCATGAAGCAGCTTTATTACTTCGTTAGAACTTATTTTGTCAATAGCTCTAAAGTTCATTTTATCTGCATCTGAAATAAAGTGTAAAGATTTTGTTTATAAATTTAAATAGAATTAAAATAACTGATATGGGTTGCAGAAATATGGCATAAAGTACTTACTATCTAAATCACTGTTACATAGTAGGTGTTTGTGCTTCGTTACTTTTGCTATTAGATTTTGAAGATGTCTTCAACTGAGTACAAATGTGCACGGTGTCTTGTATATAGACTGATTTATCCAAATCAAATGTCATCTATAAAATCATAATACCGATAATACAATAATAATTTTTTTTTGATCCCCTAATACTGGTAACTTACTTGAAAGTATGGCGAGTATTTCGATTCAAAAGTTGATGGTAACTGTGAATTAATTTTCATTCCTTTTAAGCATCTTGGATCACCATCAGTTGAAAATCCCTCAATAGTTATTCCAATTTTTTTTGCCTCTTGGTACAAATAATTCCATCTTCTTAAGACATCTTCGGCTTTAAATTTGTTATTACTGCCAAAAAGTAACAAAGAAAATGCCGGGTGCCCCTCCGCCAAAGGTTGAGCCATAACCACTAACACGTTTCCACATATTTCTTCATTTTTAAATGCATCTTCAATATCTTGAACGCACGTGACTACGAATTTTGTGATATCCGGCAAACTAGTTTTGTTGGACAATGGCGGAGCGAAACCTGTCATTTTATTTGTTTTGGGGTCATATTGCACCCGTCTCACTATAGCAGTTTGATCCTCACTTAAAAATTATGAAGTGGGAGATTTCTCTTTAAAAGATAAGTTTTTAAAGTCTCTATTCTTACCGTTCCATCCATAATAGTTGGATTTTCATCTAATTGCCTGTATAAAGTGGCCAAAGATGGAAAAGCATTACTCATATTTGCATAAAAAATTTCATAAAGTGATCGACCTCCTACTAAGTATATATATATATATATATATATATATATATATATATATATATATATATATATATATATATATATATATATAGAGAATAGTTTTAATTCTTGGGAAATCTTTTCGTGTGGATTGTCAATTTCGAATTCTTCTTTGCGATATCAATTAGTAAAGTGAATATATTTGATTCTGTATCTTTCTCAGAACTTACATTTTCTGAAATCATACTTTCGGATAGTTTTTCTGTAATCTCTGGATTTAAGTCTATAACTTTATTAATTCCCTCGAGTATTTTATAGAAGGATGTTATTGTGGTTTGCCCTGATTGAAACGAACATTCCAATTTTCTCTGAGATCGTGATTGCCTTGAGTGTCTATGATCTTTCCATTTGCTAATTGCTTGTGAGTTCTCTGTACTTATAGAGGAATTCGATTTTAGGGGAGATGTGTTTCCATAATTTGTAAGTGTCAATGCAGAATCTTCGTCAGGAAATGAAATGACTGAAGATTCATTTATCGACTCTTTATTTTGATATGTACTTGATTTGGCTTCGATTGCGTTCATTCCAGAACTGCTGGGTGTGTTCGAATATTGTTTAACAGAATCAGGTTGGTTATTTGAAATAAAAGTTAACATACTACTTTGAATTCTTGTTTGAAGATGTTTTTGGGTTTTTTTCTCAGATTCAGTAAAATGTCTATTGAAATTTGACATAATCCATTTTAAACCTGATTTAGTCAAACCAGCGGTTGCATTGGTAATAGTCAGACACGGTTTAGCTGGGCAAAAAATTTTGACTGAACTCTCGTTTCGATATTCTACATGTATATCTCTGGACCACTTTAATAATTTGTCCTTTAGCTCATTACTGACGGACGTTTTTGATAAATGTCCGATGTATTTTTCAGCAATTTTTTTAACTTTTTGTTCTGCATTAACCGCATTAGAATCTTTTGACGTTTCCTCCTCATTCGGTAACTGTATGCTTTTAGAATATCCTTGAGACGCAGATGTTTTCTTCTTGTTTTTTAAAACCGCCTGCCTTTCTGATTCGACGTTCTTTAATTTTCACGACATTTTTCTGTAAAACTAATTAGTTTTTTTTTTTGTGACCTGGCAGAATTTTGAACACTTTCTCTTCAATTTTTTTCTGAAACATATTTCTGTACACCGATGCATACACTTTTTGTACTTCATCCACAGTTCCTATTTCAAAAAAATCCCCCCTTGCAAAATTTTCTATTTTATTATCTGTTATTTTTGGTAATGAGTACAGATCATCGAATCCAGAAAATAAGAGAAGTGTCTTCCTAATATTCCGGAAGCATTACGTTAAACTCGGTACCTAACTGAGAAATTATATCTGGTTGAACGGAGGGTTGATCACATTGGAGACCACTTGAATTTTCTTCACTCATAATGAAATCCTGTCAAAAATCAATTATGTAGGTACATATTTCTAATATTTTTTATTATAAGTAATTTAAACCATTTTAAATTATAGAACTAAGCGAGGAACTTAGGTATGTAAGTATTTAAAATGCATTTTAAACTATGTAGTAATTAAATCATCTACATACTCTCAAATTTCTGAACGTTTCCATTGAATTTCATTAAATTAAATTGTTAGTTACGTTTGCTATAAATTTACACTTATTCAACATAACCCTTTAACAGATTGAACAGCACTGATCGAGATGGAAATTTTAAGAAACGTATGCAAGGCGAGGCAACATTGTAAGTAACTGTAAATGCAGCGCTAATTAATAATGCTCGTTATGCATTACGCAATTAGGGGAGACCGGGGGAATTGTGGCCCCCTAAGCTTTATTTAACTTTTTTTGTTATTGTTTCTTCTAAATACCTTCAAAAATAAGGGAATCATTGAAATAGGTCATCTTTCACTTAATCTTTATTCAAAAGTAAACAAAAAATAATAAAACTTGTTTTACAGGAAAAAAAAAGAAAACCCTACATGGCTATCATTACCCCAACTAGTTGGGGTAATGGTGACATATGGCCACTATTACTCCAATGAACAGATTATAGTTTTCTAAGCACAATAATCGCATAGGTATAATTTTTTTTCGGTATCCCACACGAATTACATCTCAACCATACCTCTCCATTTTTACCGAATTCACCGCACACTAAACATATGTCAGTCCCATTCGCATCTTTGTCCTTGCATTCGTCATCATTGTCCTCGTCTTCTGAACTTATTTCCCTGTAAGTTTTCTTATTCTTTCCTCTAGGTAACTGTACTCTCTTCTCAACTTCATGGTTTTCGTTGTGATCGTCAATAACGTCGGGGGAAAAAACTTTTCTTTTATAGCTCTGTTTCGCACTAGGTTTCGCATGTTTTTGCTGTGGTAATAATTTTTTTTTATCAGCCTTTTCTTGGAGAACGTCTTTATTTAGGGGGAAGGTAATTATTTGGGAATGCTGTTTTGTGGTCGCCCTCCTACTCCCACTAGTTTTGGATTTTGATGGTCCCGGTAACGGTAAAATTTCGTGGAATGACTTTTCAATGTCTGAATATTGGGCTTTTGATAGTTCTACTATTTCCAAATGTTTCTCGCATGCTAGGGTTTGACCCGGCTGAGGAGCTGGAACTATCTGTCTTTCGGGAGTTTCCTGACGTTCATGAATAACAGAAACGTCGTTGATAAGACTACTCGCAAGACCATCACAACCATCAGTGCTATTGGGTCTTTGAAGTGCAGCTGGCTCAAAGTCTTCCTCGGTGAAAACGTTTGGATTATAGGGGCAGATCCCTGTAGCTTTAAATCCTGTTATAGCTTTTTCTGGAGTAGCTACCCTGATAAATGCATTATTAAACAGCTCTGCAGTTTCGAAAGGGGTTATTTTTTCATGCGGGTGATTCCTTAAATATTTATTGCATTCTGAATTAAACGCTGTCTTCAGCGGGCCGTGAAAAGTGACATCAAGTGGCTGGATCTTATGTGAGGTGTGTGGAGGGATTAACAAGAGAATAATACTGTTGGCTTTGCAGAATTCATAAGCTTTTAGAGTAGAGTGAGTCGAATGGTTATCCATTATGAGGAGAACCCGATCATCCTGGCTCGCTTTCACAAATCGTTGGAAATGTTCTAAATATTGCAGGAACAGGTCTTCTGTGATCCACCCTTTGTCCGCACACAAGTATAGAGAGCTCCTACTGGACCCCCTTTTTGGAGTTGCGGATTCATTCTTTTTCGCGCATAAATAAACATTGGTGGCACATAAATTCCGGTTGCGCTAAAAGCACACACCACTGTAATATTTCGCCCTCTTTCCCAGCTTGCGGCGAACCCAACTTGTTTCAGCGCCTTCTTGGCTAAAATTTTCCCTGGCATCTGAACTGTAGAAATTCCTGTTTCATCAGTGTTGAAAATTCGATGGGCCTTGAAATTATATACTTTGCGTGCACTTGTTCTAAATTATTAAAAAATATGGCGACTTCTTCCTTACTAAAAGCGGTTATTCGATTTATTGATGTTGCTTCCGGCTTGCGGAGGCAATTGAGGGATTTCTTTTCATAAATCCCCACAGCCAATCATCACCGGCACTTTTTGAAGCTTTATTAAAAGGACAAGGCAGATGATTTTTTACAGCATATTCATAAGCACATTTTTTGATTTCCTGTCTGGAAATTCCGTAAAAAAGTTTTGCTAGATGAATAACATGCTGTGCTAAAAAATTTTCTTCATCTACTGAAAATACCGGTTTGCGCCCTAGAGAAGGTCCAACGTCGCTGTTTTGTTTCAATCTCTTTTGCAGGGTACTTCTGGGAATGTTGAAAGCTCTGGACATTTCTCTAACACTCCTACCGTTCCTAACCGCAGTGATGGCTGCCTTTAGCTGGTCACATTTCCAAGCCCCTTTTTCTGTTTGCCTGCGATAGGTCCTTGGCATCTGAAAAACGTATTAACTATCTCAACGTATCCTTAAACATGTTTGAAATAGTGACTCTTTTATTTTTCCAATGAAAAATTGATGTTTTCAATACTGATGGGGTAATGGTGGCCGGGTCCCATTACCCCACAGTAGCCGGCCACGATAACCCCAAAAAACACATGTTATAATGACAACAAAGAAAAAATTCTAAAATTAAACAAATTGCTACTTACGATTGTTTTCTCCGAAGACTATTAATAACAAAAGAATACACAACAAACAGTTTCAGAAAAATCTAAACAGTAATCTGAATTTCGAACCTGTCAATTCAAACGTTTTTTACAGACTGCGATACCAAAACTGAAATGTAATGTTGGCTGCTTTAATTCAAGGAATCGCCGGCCTGTTCTTGGTTAACTAGTTGAGCTACCCTTAAGGAGATGGCGCAACTGTGTCCTGTTGTGAAATAAAAATTATACCGCGATATTTGGGGTGGCTCCTATTACCCCGGAGGCCATCATTCCCCCGGTTTCCCCTACGCTTGCAAGTACGTATGTTCAATTTGTGTACTTATGGGATTCGTTGTTATGAATGCATCATTTCACTGGTTCTTATTTACTTGTAGGTATACGGTTTGTTTATTGTACATAGTTTTAACATTGCCATTAAAGCATAATATATTTTTTCAAAACGGAAATCACACACGCAGTCAATATAAATCTTAATGTATCCGCATATATGAATGACTTTGGATTTATTAATATTAACTTACCTTCTAAATTAAACAATAGGTACACCCTTGAGCACACCACACTTAGTAATTCGTGATACGTTTAAAAATTCGACCCGTGATCAGAATCAACCGCTTCAAACTACCTACCTAATGGATTTGAAATGAGTAACCAACGGACGCTTGGAGCACGTGGCCATAGTTTGGTAGTAAAGCCAACGAATATTCACGTTCATTTATGTAAATATTCTTTGGTAAAACGTTCCAAAAGTGAGAAATAGACCGACTAGTACTACTATTTCAGACTGTCGAGCGTATTTCCGGTATTTAACTAAATAAAATTTGTACACCTACTGCCGAGTTTAGTTAATACTGCTTGATACTGCCTGTAACTGGTTGATACTGCCTGCTACTGCTTTTGACTGCTCGTTACTGCCTATGACTGCTCGATATTGCCTGCTACTGCCTTACATTTGTACACCTACTGCTTATAGTGAAATCCCCCTCGGTAATCTCATTATATTTAGAATTTACATCAGTTCTACATACATAAAGACAAACAATTTATATCGATTGAGGCTTGAATCTAGATGGCGCAGTTGGTTAACGCGGTACTCGTACAGATCTTAGGTTCAAATCCTACTCGAGGTAAACTTTTTATTTATGTATTTATTAAAATTAATAATAATTTTTAATTACATATTTACTTTTGAACTTATTCGTTCATAACAAAACTTATAATTTAATGTTAGTCAAGTTGCTTTGGTATGTGTGAATCCTTGCGATATTGCGGGCTGATATTCCATTAATATAAGTAATTTGATAGTAATGTCATTATTTTTAGAATTTAAATCAGTTCTACATACATAAAGACAAAATTTACATCGATTGGGGCTTGAATCTCGATAGCGCAGATGGTTAGCGCAGTACTCTAGCAAAGTACTGGTCGTAGGTTTAAATCCTACTCGAGGTAAACTTTTTATTTATGTATTTAATAAAAATTAATAATATTTTTTAATTACATTTTTATTTATGTTATTTAATAAAATTAATAATATTTTCAAATTATTTATTGTCCATATATTATACAGAGGTAAATCTGCTTCTTGTCCTTTCCACGTTTATTAAATTATTAAATATGATCATTTTCTCTTCTCCAATTTCCTGTTCTAGAAAACGTAGAAAACTGTTTATTTTTAGGTCGTCTCGTTTCTTCTGTTTCTTCAAAGGAAATTTCTTGCGAGTCCCAAGGCACCAGCCCGCATTTTTTAAACTCATTTTACGGAATAGAATGTTGAATAGTTTGTAAAACATCATCTAAGAGTGGTGGAAAATCCTTTTTTTGTATTTCCTGGTCCATGTTAGACATTCCATTGTGTCATCCGTTTGCTCCAGCGGCTTTTTAAACTATGAAATACCGCCACATCCATTGACTGCATAATATGATTGACATTAGGATATAACGCCACTAAGACTATGCCACTTTTCAAACATTAAGTCTGATAAATGCTAGGACATGTGTGAAGAATACCCATCTAAAAAATATACAACAGGCAAAGTAATGTTTTCTTTTTTTAGCCAGGAAACAAAAAAAATTGCTGTGTATTCAAAAAACAGTTCCTGAGTCATCCACCCATTTTCGAACGCCCCTATGATCCAGTGTGGTGGAACTATTTCAGCGGAATTCTCTTACAGTGGTAACATTTTCTTACTGCTTTACTGCCTTTTTCCGCCAAAACTGTGCTTCCTTACGGGTTAGGAAAAAAGGCTGTTTCGTCAGCGTTAAATACTCTTGTACTATCTTCCAGTATAGAAAACAGATTTCGTTCCGTCAAATATGTTTCTGCTTCTTTGAACCAATTTTGGATGTTTCCTTGAGTGACACTAGCTCTCGACTTGGTCAGATTTTGGTAAATTCTATTACTAATGTTTGGATGTCGGCCTCTAAATAATTTGTACCATTTCTCTCCTGGTACATTGACACCTAATTCTGTGACCAATTTGGCAACACTGACCATAAATATGTCTTTAGTAATGGGAAAATCAGGTCTAAATTATTAACCCATTTTACAAACAGATCTTCTTGATCAGGTGTAAAAATGCCTTTTGGTTCCATTCGTTTTCTACTCGGTTACTCGAGGAATGACATACTTTTTAGCTGTTTCTTTAACAGAGGCCCCATTTTTGACCTCATCTATTGTACTTCATAAGGTTTCTTGTGTATAACTGAGAATTTTTTTAGCTTCGGCATCTTCAAAAAAAAATTAACACCAGTGCATAACACCATTGAAGCCTAATAGATGACATACGTGTCAGCTAATGGATTCAGTGGTCACAATGTACTGAAAATTATTTGCCTAAAATAAATTTAAAATCAGTACAAAAGTTGAATATAAAATAAGCAAAAACAATGTTATCCAATAGTTGACACCAGATGTCAGGTATCTTTACTGCATTTATTTAACCCAATAGCTGACACCCGAGCTAACCTCTAAAATACGAAAGTTATAATAATAGGTTCTAATGCGAACTAATTTTAAAATGTTCTAATTAAGACTTTAGAGTAAAGTTTGTATGAGAACGACATGACGTCATACAATTTTCTGCGCGAGAAAATAAGTGGGGAAAAAACAGTGCCGGTGCGTTTAACACTAGCACCGCCGGCTATTGTAAATACTTAAAACTACCGTGGCCGGTCATTGTGTCCTCTGGACAAGAAAGGTAATTTTGAGATGCATTCTTTATGTATTTTACACTTAATTGAGAAAGAAACATAAAACACACATTTTAAGTAAATATTCATTTTAATTAAATAAAAATCAAATTGATTCTAATACATTTAGAATTTGGTACAGTTTTACATGCTGCATTACGCTCTACATCTCAAACAAATAACGGTCTTTGTTACACTTCCACATTTTCCACAAACATATTTGTTACACATTGAACAAACGTCAGCAGTTCCTTTTTGTCACATTTTTTAATTTGGCACTGATGACGTTTTTTAGGTTTCATTGTATCAGATGTGCTGGTACTTGCACCAGAATCTTGTTTCGAATCGAAATACTCTTTTCTTAGTTCCTCAACTAGAGTGAAACTAAAGTGTCTTCTTTTTATTTTACTGCCTACGACTTCCTTAGAAACTATCCAGGCGTTGATTGTGACAAGATCTAAAACATTGTAAATCACATGAACTGGCCATCTGTGTGAACCAGCTTTCGTAGAATATTTTCTAGCCACATCTACCCCAAACTTTGTTTCATTGTAATATAACACTGTCTCAGGTTTCTTCTTTTTGCAATCATCTATAGCCACAGTTGGATGTAGCGTACTCGGCAATATGACATTTTTATTACCTTTACCCTGATAAATTGACAAGGTGCGTTTATCATTTTTCATTACTGTGGTAGAATATAACTGCCCTTTTACTCTTGATACAAATTGGTAATTCCCTTCTTGCTCGGTTCATTGTTCCTGCTATTGTTGTGTTCTTTTTTGCCAGCATTGTTGCTAACATTTGGCTGGTAAAAAAGTTGTAAGTTGTCGGTAGTAACATTCCTACCCATATTTAGGAAAGGTTCCATTAATTTTAAAACAACCTATTTTGGAAGGGGTGGTTGTTAGGACGCATATCATCTTTTCCTAAATACGGAAAACCATTCAGGAGATATTTAGTATTCGTATCAACAGCTATCCAAAATTTTACACCAAATTTATCAGGCTTATTCGCCGTATATTGTGTATCTAGCTTTAGTAGGAAACATGTTCGTATACTGGAACATAGCAAGCTTTACAGTTACTAATAAATTTATCCCATATTTCGGACGCCAAAGCAAACTTGTCACTAACTCGATTGCGTGACATGGTCTCACGAAAAAATTGCGGTGCCCAAGTAACAGACCATAAACTGTCAAGCTGTCATGTTCTTGCGCCGTAAGCACCACGGGCTAGCAATAGTGCAAGAAAAGCGTCAAGTTCTTGAAAAGACAATGACCAGTTTGTATCATCTCCTAGTTGTCGTTTAGCTTCAATTACAGTACATTTCTGAATGTGTTTTAGCGTTGTTATCTATAAACAATCGAAATGCACTTAGCACAGAGTTAGCAAACACATTTTTTTTGCATAAGGAATTGGTCCAGGAGTATTTCGCATAATATTTTTTTGAATTATACGGACAACATAAGGTCCACTTGATTCCACAACTTCCCATATATCTTTAGATTTGAATGATTATTGTTTACTCCCCACAGGTTAATGCATGTAATTTTTTCGTTTTGGATGGCGTTCATTGTCATCACTAATTTCATTAGATGTACAAGGATCAGAAGTGCCATTATTTTTCGCAGACATCAGATTCTTCACTTTGTTCACTACTTTTGTCATCAACAGGAACAGCTTCATCACTTTCACCATCTTCGAGTGGTTATTTGCTTTTTCAGATAAGTTTTCCAACTCTGAAAGATAATCTAAAGCCTGTTGTGTAAAACCGCGAGACGACCACATTTTTTTACTACGAAATTAACCCCGAAATAAGTACAGATGTCTATAGAAACATGTTATAACTTGCTTTTTTCATATCTCGGGCGCGTAGGTAAAAATAGCGAAGATTATTCATAATTTCGGACACGACTAAACAAGTTCTGTCTTGCAGTGAACCCTTAAAAATTACCATAATAATAGTAAAATACATTGTTTTATTTCAACGTTGTAATTATTTTTTTGCACGATAGGACGATTTTAGTTAGTTACCGGGTTTGTTGCGAGATCAGAAGGTTGTTTTTACTGGTGACTAGGATACACAAGTCGTGTAAGTAATTCACTTACCGTGCATGTAGCGCGGTAAGTAAAAATCTATATATTTCACAACAATAAGAACAAAAAATGTGGACATTTCTATTTAAAACGTCACTTTTGACATTTCGTTTATTTAGTAGAAATTAAATAATTTCATTTGTGGTAAATTTAATACAATCGTGCAAAAAACAGTATGAGCATCACGAACATTAAGGGTTGTACCGGTCTCCGGCCAAATTGGAGGCTCCGCTATCGCTCAGCCTCCAAACATGGCCGTCGACCGGTAAACTTCCCTTACTGTTCTTGATACTCAATATACTATTGTTATACAACCTCGAAACTGATTATGAAAATATGAACGGTCAAAATGACGGTTCCGACAGTTATACAAATACTACAAAAAAACTCTAAAACGGCATAATTTTCTTAATATATTTTTTTATATCCTAAAGGGTCATAAAAATCTAGAAAAAGTCATAATACCTCAACACCGTAACTACAAGCACAACGGCAAAACATTTTAAAGAAGATACGCGATCAAATTGACCGCCGCGGCATTTCTAGTGTTAAGGTTTATTTTTGTCAACTTAACCTCAGAATACTTAGAGGTACGAGTTTTACTTTCAGTTTATTTTAAGGAAACGTATAGTAAAAATGTTTATTGCTTATTTAAAAATTATACACAAAATATGATTGGTTAGTTTATTCGTTATGTATACATTCCAAAATTAAATTTTGGTTAGTTATTTCTAAAAAAAAGGTAAAGTAAAGAATGTTACATGACGATAACATTGCTTGGTGCATTAAAGAAATAAAATTTTTCGATTCAACACATAATTCTGAACGCATTTTTTTATAGTAGAGTAATCAAATAAAGAATGATTTATAATTTATTCATTTTCATTGTCACTATCACTTAAATCAAAATCACTTTCCTCTTCTGATGAACCTGTGTTTACAGAAAATTGCATTGCATCGACTGCTGTCAATTGGATGTTCGAAAGCAAGGTAATTATTTTCAACATCCTTACAATGTCGCCAAACAGCACTCCATTCTTCGACAATCGTACTAGAAAATTTTTCACGTGCTAACATTACTATGTCATTCAATTTAAAGTTACATTTCCTGACCTTGACTGAATTATTTTACCTTTCACACCATAAGTGGACTTGGATGTTGATGATTCGGCAGGATTCATATCTGTAGGTTTTAACGTACTAATAATATTTGCATTATCGTTAACAATTTCTACCTTACGTAGCAAATAAATTATTGTTTCTAGTCTTAAAAAAGACTTTGTTTATTATAAATCCATCAAAATAAGCAAATACAACAATAATCATAAAAACTAAATTTGTCAAATTATTGTACTCCCCTACAATTTTAAAAATGAGATCGTCGAACGAATCTGCGCATTACGACGTCATGTATGTCTTACGATATATAGGCTCTACCTTTTAAACTACTAGTAATTTCAATGACACAAAAATGTAATGTGAATTATTTTTCAACTTACCTTAATACCTTTACTTACGAACTCTCCCAAGATTCAGTTAAAACTGCCATCTTTGTGAAAAAACGCACGTGATCTGGCGAGAAATAACCTATAACTAGTTGTGGATATGTCTGCTTGTAGAGAAGGGAACGAACATGTTGCCAAACTCGTTAAATTATAAGATGATACCTACATCTTAATATTTAAACTTTTATAGGAGAGTGTCATTTAGTGGTATTGATAAATATGGGTGTCATCTATTGGTCCTATTACCTTATATGTACAGGGTGGCCAACTTAGAATGCGAGGTACTGTATCTGGGAAACTATCCATCGTAGAGGCTTGCGCAAAAAAGGTTATTACTAAAACGGCCAATAAAAAAACCTGTAAAATATTTTCAAGTTTCGGAATCTTGAATCTAAAAAAGTGATGTTTCTGTGAATTCTGCTATATTAACCTAATAAAAAAATAACTGATCTTTGAAGTCAAGGATAATCTCACCTTTTTTTGTTTGGCACTTTTTGACGTATGTCTAAAAATAAAGTGGTGGGGGGGTATTCAAAGGTTTCCTTAAATAACCCCCTGTATCTTCGAAACGGCTAAGTCGATTTTAACAAACTTGGGCACGTTGAAATGAGCTATTCTTGGGCTACAAATGTTATAATATTTGAAGTTTTGTTAGTTTCACATGTCGTCACCAGAGGGCTTTGTTCGACATTCCGACAGAAACGGTTAATTTTCGCAAAAAATTAAATGCATTGTTATGACTTTTTTTCATGAACAAGTAGCTAAATGATGTCTAAACAAGCTCGCGAAAACCGCATCTCGATATCTGGTTCCTAACCTAAAATATCGGCCAAAGAAAACTTTATACGAAAATCCCTTAATTTTTTTTTTTTTTTTAACTATTTTTCTGGAATTGTTTCTATTATGTAAGTTGTGGCCCTAAAAAGGACCGATTTAAAGGAGGAAGGTTTTTAATGCCCCCGTAAATGCTCGAAATGCTGACCATCACGCTCTATGAATTGCTGAAGCTTCTCATGACTAGACAAAACTGCAGCTTCAATTTCGGCTCTCGGTATGTTACGTATTGCGTTACGAATCCGGTTTTTCATATCTTCTCTAGTAGTAGGTTGAGTCCGAAACACGATGCCCTTTAAGCGCCCCCATAAATAAAAATCGAGGCAAGTTAAGTCTGGCGATCGCGGAGGCCATGGAAACGGACTTCCTCTTCCAATCAATATGCTCTCGCACATTAATAGCAAAATGTGCTGGGCAACCATCCAACTGCAAAAACAATTTTTGCCTTGTTTCCAGAGGCACATCTTCCAACAACAACGGTAATTGATTGGCCAAAAAGTCAAGAAATACATTGCCATTTAGGGGTTGCTCGAAAAAATATGGCCCAATAATTCTGCCTCCCAGTATTCCACACCATACATTTAAACTCAAACGTCCTTGGCGCTGAACTTCACGCAACTAATGGCGATTTTCTGCAGACCAATAATGCATATTGTGCAGATTGACTCTCCCGTCACTACCAAAGGTGGCAGTAAAGAGGAAGATTTTGATCGAAGGTTAGACTATTGCCATTGGATGTTAGGCATGATACGCGAAAATAGAGAATTTTTATTTCAAATTCTTTGGACCGAATACCTATGTATTTTGATGACCATTAGAACTTACCTATGGTCCTTCAAAATATTTTGAACCTTTGTCCGTGATATGCCCAACTCAGTGGATAATGCTCTTGTGCTAACATGAGGATTTCCTTAAATATATCCCAGTACACGGTTAATATTTTCTTGTGTTCTTCTAATTCTCTGCCGTTGAAACGTAGGCCGAAAACTACCATTGGCTCGTAAGCTCGCCACTAATCGGGAAAAAACTCTTACATTGCAAGGACGCCGATTTGGATATCGAGCCGCCTAAACTCTTTTAGCTACTGCGGCATTCTGAAGACATTCAAAATAAACCGAAAGCATATCAACAGCTTCATTATTCGTAAAACGCATTTTGAAAGCACAAAAATTTCTCAAAGTAACGCGAAAGTATTGACAATTTGAGGATTATGTATGTTTTGATTAGGTATCTGTTTCCATTGCCTGCTTCTGTTAATTGTATTTTTCGTATATATCCATAGTGAATGCATTTAAACAAACAAAAAATAGGCCTTTCGTATAACTTTTAACATTGCTTACTTGCCCGTAGTAATTTCAAAATGGGTGATTTTATTCTGGTGTATTTACAAACATTTAAAATCGCAATTTCTAGGTAACCTATTCAAAGCCGAAATTGAAGCTGCAGTTTTGTCTACCCATAAGAGGCCTCAGCAATACACAGAGTGATGGTCAGCATTTCGAGCATTTACAGGGGCATTAAAAACCGTCCTCCTTTAAATCGGTCCTTTTTAGGGCCACAACTTACATAATAGAAACAATTCCAGAAAAATATAGTTAAAAAAATCAAAATTTAAGGGATTTTCGTATAAAGTTTTCTTTGGCCCATATTTTAGGTTAGGAACAAGATATCGAGATGCAGTTTGCGCGAGTTTGTTTAGGCATCATTTAGCTACTTGTTTATGAAAAAAAGTCACACCAATGCATTTAATTTTTTTTGCGAAAATTAACCGTTTCTGTCGGAATGTCGAACAAAGCCCTCTAGCGACGACATGTGAAACTAACAACACTTCAATTATTTTATTATTTGTAGCCCAAGAAAAGCTCTTTTCAACGCGCCCAAGTTTGTTAAAATCGGATTGGCCGTTTCGAAGATACGGGGGGTGATTTAAGGAAACCTTTGAATATCCCCCACCACTTTATTTTTATAGATACGTCAAAAAGTGCCAAACAAAAAAGTTCAGATTATCCTCAACTTCAAAGATTAATTATTTTTTTATTAGGTTTAATAGCAGTATTCACAGAAACATCACTTTTAGATTCAAGATTGCAGTTACGCCCCCTAGCGGCCATTTCAGAAACATGAAAATATTTTCCAGGTTTTTGTATTGGCTATTTTAGTAATAACTTTTTTTTCCGCAAGCCTCTACGATGTATAGTTTCCCAGATACAGTACCTCGCATTCTTAATTGGCCACCCCGTACATATTTGTATAGATCTATGCTTTACATTTATGATAAGAAATGGAATAGTTATGAAAAGTAGATATTATATTCTTCACATTATCTTTATTTTCGTCATTCATCTTTCAGTGGAGGAGCAATTTAAACCGATAGAGCAACTACTATTAACATTAAAAGATTCTTCGCAACGGGTAATTTTCTAACTGCTGGAGACTTCATGGGACTTGCGAAAATTGCAGCTTATAGAATAGTAAGAAGGTTATCATATGCAATAGCCTGTCTGAAAAAAATATACATTATCACTTTACTGAGATATATGTTAGGTGCGGCAATAGTGTTTTTGGTGAATGTGATACAGTTTAACGTCAGAATTCGATTTTTGTTTGTGACATAATAAATATGACGCTTGATACCGATCGGTGTCAGGCGCATCTGGTTATGTATTTCTTGCTCAGTGCTGATCGACACCGATTAGAGACACAGAGATTTTAGACTGTTTTATGAAAAGTGTTATTGCTAAGTGCTAAATCTGGTATAATACCTGTTTGTTTTTAGACAATAAAAAACATAAAGCAACAAATTGAACGAAAATATTTTTATTATAAAAACACTAATAAAACTATTAAAACGTAAATCTGAGATTGCACATATGATAAAACAAAGTCACAAAATCTATTCCGCACGTCCAATGTCGAAACATTCTACACAGAATCCTGGATTATCGGGACAACGTTCACTATGGTATAAAGTAGATTTTCGTATCTTTTGTTGAGAACATAATCCTGCAACGTTTTCTCTTGGTCCTTCCACCTTGCTCTTGTAAAGAAATTTTTGTCAACGTATGTCTTGTTCGATTCCTTTGTGGCTCTGCTCTGGTTGCTTCTATCTTCAAAAGAACACAAAAGTGATTGTCTAAAATCCTATAACGTCATTTTGCGACCAGAATATTTTGTGAACAATAAATAGGAATTAAGGACCATCAGCTGGATGAAATGCAACCCCTATTTTTTATACTATCTTAAAAACTTTCATTGACTGGGGTAATATGCATTTAATTGATCCTGGCGATCAACACCACCCATATGCTGGTTGTAGTGGTAAATCGTATTCGGCTTTTGTAGTGTTCGCCCCCTCCTGTCAACATACTCTACCATTTCTCCTGTATATTGTTTGAAATGAATAAAACGTCGCGTTTATCCCGCCATTTTCCAATTGTTATATTATTGGAGTATGTCACGGTACACTCTCCTTTTTTTAATTTTTTTTGCAAAACGTACTGGATTATGCAATCTTTTAACATTAAGGGTACCGGTACAATCTGTTAGGTGTCGAGTTAATTCGAACGAATTATAAAAATTATCCATATAAATGTATTGACCTGAGTCGAGTTTTTTGTCAATTCTAAAACAACTTTTACCGTATTTGCTTTCCCTCCCAATGCGTCTAATGCCCCTGTATAAATCAACGATTTCAAGATGAGCCCGTTAGGTTCCGTGAACATATACAATTTTGTTACGTATTTGTGGCGTTTGTTTTGATATACTGACGGAAAAGTAAGTGTCCACGAAATAAAACCATTGACTCATCCAGAGACAGTTCCTTGCCGGTATAATAAATGGATTCCATCACACTATTAAAAAATTCATTATTGACCTAATTTTAAATAGCCTGTCTGCAGCATTTTCTCCTTGGGATGCGTTATTTGCAAAATCCAAGCATCTTGTTAACAATAAAAAACGATCTCTGCTCAAGTGTGACGAAAAACAAGGCAAATTAAATAAAGGGTGTTTCTTCCAGTAGTCCTGCATCCTGTTGATTTTATAGTACCCATATGCAGTACTTGTCCTATATATGTTAACATTTCATCTTTGTCGACCGGTTTCCATTTCGTAATCCTTGAGTGTTCTGAAATCCGTTCTCCGAAAAATAGTTCTTTGACATATCGATTTGTTTCAGTCACTATCGAATTCACTATTTCATCATTAAATAACAGTCGAAAATAGTCTACAGGTTGATTATCTTCGGGTGTAGGTACTATTAATTCATTTATTTTGATAAATTGAAACTGCTTCATTACGATGGGACCATCAGTCCATTTTGGTTCAAAAACGCTTTCGGGTTGATCCCTGCTACGTTAGCAAATATATCTACGAAAAGTTTATTATAAATAACGTAAATATTGTAGGTATATCTACAATCGACTTTACCTGTGTCAACTAAATCTACGTCTTCTCATTCAGATTCCGAATCCAATACAAAATCATCATTACTCGATTGAAGCAGATCGTATTCATTTTCTTCACCACTGCTTGCTAAAGCAGCTAAGAGATCTTCTTCTGTAAGTTTTTTAGGGTTATTATACGTTTGTTTAGCCTTTTTAGGGTTAGACGGAGCTGGTGCACTTCTATCCATCCCAATCCGACAAAAAATCACACAATCGAAAACTAAGCAAAAATTTTTAAATTTCTAACCTTAAATACCACGCTGACAAACACACGTGCGTTTCACTGTAGTGCTAAGTTCATATTGGCCTATTTCGTAAAGACTACCATGCGACACCAATCGGTGTCGGACGCATTGTGCATGCAATCACTGCGACACCGATCGGTGACATCAACACTGAAAGTGTTAAAATGCCCACTACGAATGAAGAAATGGGACAAGCGGCACAACATTTTTATTTCCGAGAGTTATGGGAGCTATTGATTGTACACTGGTAAGAATAGATTCTGTTGACGCTGAAATATGCAGGTTTCTACACACTCGACCTTTAAATAGTGAGTTATGCAAATTTAAAAATAAGGAACATTGTCGCTTGTTGGCCCGGATCAGCCCACGACCAAACTATTTTTAACAATAGTAGTTTGAAGAGAGAATTTGAAGACGATAGATACAAACCATATATTTTGGTAGGGGACAATGGTTGTCACCTTGAGCCATGTTTGGATGACCAAGTTGCGTAACGTCACAAATGAAGCAGAAAACTTATACAATGACTCTATCAGTAAAACGAGAAATGTTGTCGAGAGAAAATATGGTGTTTGTAAGAAAAGCTTCCCAGTTCTAATTTTAGAATGCGTCTCAAGGTCGACACAAATATGGCCGTCATTATAGATAGCTACAGCAGTATTGCATAATATGGCCATTGACAGCAATGAAGAAATTTTACCTGAATCGCTCCATCAATAAAATATCCAATCTCAAGAAGATGGAGTACAGAACAATGATAATTTAATCAACAGAGGAAGAAACGTGCAAAGGGTTTTGATAAATAAGTTTGCAAATAAAAATTATAAAGATGGAGCATGTTACCTGTTCATATTTTAGTATTTCATCGAAAATAAGTGTATGATTAGGTTAGAATACAGCTTTACACAACTTTGGTATTCGTACATATCTTTACTCCAACTGTTTCCTCTTCAACTTTGTCTTTAATATGTTGCTGTTTCTTCTCTTCCCTGCGATCATGATTTTGCTTCAACCGCAATTCTTGTTTTACCAATCGGTCATGACCCTTCCTTCACCTTACCGAGTGGAGTGCTGCTTCTTTGATGGTTGCTATTTATGCGTAGTGTAGCCGTCCCATGTTGTAGTGTGGCTACAAGTCGAACCAACCTAAAAATAAACAAATGTGTTGCCTGGATGGTAATGAACTTTATTTTCACTCACATGTGAAGAACATCCTGGTTCTATGTTCTCTTTTTCGATCGAAACCACCTGCTCGGAAGGTCCTTTTGGCTACTTGATTGTTTTTTTTTGCTTGGTTGCTTCGGTTTTATCCGAAATGTATTTCATAGTTCGAATTTTCAGAAACTTTACATTAGCTTCATTACAGACCTCTGCAGTTTTTTGTGTATTAACAGGCAAATACATCCGCGAAAACTACGTTGAATTAATAAATTAAAATACATTTTCCTTATTTCCTAAGTAAGGGCACCGATATTTATTTCCATTTCCTCCAGATTTCCGTTATCGTCAGGTGAAGGCGGCTCGACAAGGGGCATATTTCCTTAGAACTGTTCTCATTTATTTGATGTGCATTAGTATTATTTGCCTAGAAATATTATTTTCAACAATTTATCAAAAGCTATGTCTATTCCAATTACTAACATCGTCATCATATTTGCCTACAAGTCCAACAACAGTCTTCGCATTCACAATTTTAAGCATCATTTCAATAACGGGATCATCCACATGATATAGATGGTCAACGTAACCAGTGCCTTTCAAATCATTTTTCTCTCTTGCCATCACCTTCCGCGTTTTTGATTTCAAATTATCGAATTTTGACTTCAATTGCTCCTTATTCCTGAACTCCAGCGAATTTATATTAAAAGATGCGTATACCCGAATCCATGCCTTTCCTGCGAATATACCTTGCCACAATATACTTAAAATTACTATTATATAAATGCTGGTTTCCTTGTTTTCTATAAACCTCCTCTCCGCGTATATTCTCTCGAGTAATCTTAACTCTTCTCCCTTTGTGAAGGCGGATACCTTTTTTCTCTTACTGTAACCTTTGAAAAACTGATAAAAACTTGCGAATTTTAGTAGTGCTAACCAAACAATCAGCGATCAAAACAAACAGATCTAACCTCACTTTATCACGGTCGGTGCTACCAACGCTAGAAAACCGCACCTTAAATAAAGGCCATTTTATCTGTTTATGGAACAGCTCGATAATATGAAGGAGGCGTTTGGTAAAACCCGCCTTTATGTAAATTACACCTTTGCTTCTGATTATGGAACCGGGCCTAAGTAACTAAGAGAAACGGAGCTGAGACTAATTAAATAAAATAACTATTTTTAACAAACAAGAAAATTTAACCTCAAAATATATTTGGTTCAGGGCGAAAAAAAATTGTACACCAATTTTTTAGGTCTATGTCTATATACATTCGTTATCTCTACCGTGCGAACGCACAACAATGTATCAGCAAAAATCGCGTTGCGAGAAAATTGAGTCTAAAGTTTGGAGTGTTGCGAAATAAAGAATATAAAAGTGGTATACCAATCGACACACACCTCTGTGTTCATCCATGTCTTTGTCTGATTTTTATAAATTAAAAGTATCTTTGCATTTTTGAAACACCGAGGATATTTTAATTTGCCAACTACGAGTATGGGAATTGTGTATGTTCCGCTTGCAGTAGCAGAACTATCAAAGAGATCCGTTCCTTACTCACTTTATATCCTGGGGCTAACTGTTCATGTTTAGATGCCATTGTTTTAGATGGTAAGGAATTCCACAATAGCTCCGTTTCATCAGCGTTGTAAACAAGGTCTAAGTCTTCAAGAAGTTTCACAAATCTGTTGACATATAAAGCTGCACCTGGGACATTTGCACTCAATTTTTCACCTTGGGGTTCAAGTTCACGTGTTCCATGTCGTTTAAATTTGCATAACCACTCACCACTTGTTACAAAAGACGAATCCCTACTAAGTTTTTTATTAAAACCCAAAGCCTTTTTACATCAAAAGGTCTTATATTGGTTGGCCCTTCTCTTCTGTAGAAACCACGTGTATACAGATTTATCTGCGGCCTCATGTTTTGATTTCTTCAGCGTTTTTCGTTGACCACTTCCATCCTCACTATCTAAATTGGTTGCGAACTGCTTCAACGATTCACAATTTTACTTTATATCGGAATTGGTCGCCATAACGATCAGCTAAAACACGACCAATTCGTCATTTTTTAGACATTTTATTATTTCTAATTTACTTTCTAGAGATAAAAACAACTTTCTTCCTGTTCAACATCGTTAAGAAAGAAAGGCAATTCGCAAAAGCGAGACTGTTAAAACACACGATATGCACTGTATGTAAAGCGGAAGATTAGGGCGATAAATGAAACTTACTGTTGTCTATAGCTTGTGAGTTACAACTGAGGAACGTACGGAGTGCGCGTAACAAACATTTTATGTGTGTGTGTGTGTGTGCGCGCGTGTGTGCGCGCGCGTGCGTGCGCTTGTGTCCGCGTGCGTTCTGTCTACGCGTGTGTGTACGTGTGCCTGTGTGTGCGTATTACCAGTTTTATTGAATTAAATTATCATTAATAAGTTACAAACAATTTTCAAAAAAGACGAAAAAGCGTTTTTATTAATCTATCTTAATTTAACAAGTGTCCTTTTGTAGGTTTTTTATTTCTTACAATTTACTAATTTTAAAAATGTTTGAGTTAACCTATAAGCGAAATTTCTACTATTAAATACCTAAACGAAAAGTCAAACGCGACGATTATATTTCGCGGCAAGTTCAACTTGTCAAATATCATTTAATAGCGTTTAGTTCAGAAATCGCGTCGGTTAGTAAAACACGTCGGTATTTACTTACCGACGTGTTGGAAACAAATACTGAAATAAACAAAAATGCTCGATCGTGCAAAAAAGTGATTTTGTCATATCAATTGTTTATTCTTACTTATTACATGCGGTAACGTCAATTGATTTAAATATTAGTTTTAATTTATTTAAGTAGTGTTTATTACAAATTATTGGATTTTAAAAAAATATGGCCGATGGACTTCGGCACAACACTTTCTCGTATAAGGAAACTAATTGTTGCCCCCAGCAATTCCTAACTCCGTATAACTTCCAATATAATACGACATACTTACCTACAAAATTATTTTTTTCTTATTCACCCTGTATTTTGCAAGTCACTGTATATTTTTACATATTTGGGTAGCATAAGAAATTAACTTTAAAATCATTTTTGAAACTTTGATATAAATTATTAATAAAATTAAAAAAATAATTTTTGTTATTTTCGACAAAACCGGAAGGGCTAAAAATATTTCTATATAGCAGTTTAGCAGCTATACATGTCTACTATACAGTGCGCTCAGAAAGTAAAGGATAAATTCATTACTTTCGAAATCGTTAATTTGTGGTCAAAATTCTGCGACACGTGATTTTTTTATTTTGATTCCGGACTTTATGCTGTGTCGCACATGTAGATGGCGCTGCGCACTTTCCGGATATGACTTGAAAGTTCATATTTTTAAATGGCAACCCTGTATGTTCTTCGCGGAAATCGATGCAACTCTTTCTCCTGAGTTCAAAAATGCCCTATTTATTGAGATTTTTTGAAACAGTATACGCGATATTAATTATTAAATGTGGCATAATTCGAAAAGTGATGCGGTGTTAGTGTTGTCAATGTTTGCGTTAAATTAAGAATCTGGCTACTAAACAGTGCACAACATTTATTAAAATGAACATAAACTGAACGAAAACATAATGAATGTAAACAACAACGGCATAGTTATGTATCGTTATAGGTAGGCTTGAAGTACGTATTGGTTGCATCTTTAATGAGACAACCACTGAATGATAAATTGTTACCGAAGGAATTGGATACCGTAATCATCGACGGCTTTTTCTTTATCTATACGCTTATAGACTTACCTTCAACTTTTGGTGGCATCAGTGAATCTCTTTTAAAGCATGTCAAGAGTCATTCAGCAAAGGAAGTGCACATTATTTTTGACACGTATCCTGAACCTAGTATAAAGGATCATGAGCACATGATTAGGAATAATTGTAGAGAAACGGATTACACTATTGAAGGACCAATGCGGCCAAGTAACTTTTTAGCAGAGTTGAAAAATATCAAGTTGAAACAGGCATTCGTCCAGTTCCTGATCAATGATTGGGCTAGTCGAGAAAGATCGTCACTGATTAAACCTACACAAAATATATTTCTTAATTATGAAGTATGCTATTGTTATAGGAGGGTATAGGATGATGTAATAAGAGAGGTTTCTGACGACTTTACATGCCCCGGACATGAAGAAGCTGACACGAAGATTGTGTTTCATGCCACAAATGTACAGAAAGGTAGTAAATTTTAATTAAATGCTCCGATACAGACATTTTAGTTATCATGCTATCAAATTTGAAAGTTCTAATCGAAGATTCAAATGGCGCCTCAATAATTAACAGAGAAATTTGGATACAAATGGGTACAGGATATCATGTCAAAGTTATAGATATAAATGCCCTATTCGATGTCCTTGGAATGCAGCTGTGTACTTCCTTGGCTGCATTCCACGCGTTTACGGGATGCGACTTTAACCCTGCCTTTTCTAGAAAGGGTAAAGATCGTCCCATTAAAATGCTGCAAAAATCAGTGATATTTCAAGAGGCTTTTCAAAAAATGGGAAACTCGCACTTATTTACTGATCCAGCTGTTATAGAACAGGTATTCAAAACGATAGAAGAATTTGTTTGCTTGTTGTATAATGTAAAAGCGGTGAAAACCGTTAATCGAGCTAGGGCAGTGATATTTGATCAGAAATATAAGCCTAAAAGCACACGAGAAAACTTTAAAAAAAGCACTGCTAAGTTGGAAGCTACGAGTTTCCCTCCATCATGCAGAGAATTGGAACAGCAATATCGCAGATCTGTATATATTGCCCAAAGTTGGTGTAATTCAAATGTGAAAAATCCCACTACGTTAAATCCTTTGAATTACGGATGGAAAATTGAGGAAAATAAATACATTTTCCCTTGGTTTGATGGCAAAGAGTGCCCTGAAAAGGTTTTGGATGTTACTGAAGGTGACGAAGATGTGGACAAGATTGGGAATGATTCTGATAATGAAATTGTCATCCAGTCGGATGTTGAAGAAGAAGGTAAATTATAGAATTTTTTTTGCACATTCAATCTGTTTATTATTGCAGTAATAACATAAATAAATGTTTTTACAGATGGCGATGATGACGATATGCAGTCGGAATCAGTGCATTTTGACATTGATTCTGACATGAATAGTGATGAAGAAGAAGAAGAAGAATCAGATGAAGAATTTTCCTTATAATAAAAAAAAATAAGGGTGTTGCCAGTTTTTGTAATGTATGTAAGAAGTGACATTTTTTTATATAAAAAGTTGGTTAATAAAAATAAAAAGAAATAAAACAACAATACAATACAATACAATATTTCCCACGATCTCCCGATCCAATCTTTTTGTAGGTAAATAGTTTTTAATACAAATATTTAATTTAAGAAAAAATCGTATGTTCTATATGGCACTCGTATTTTTCTGCGGCAGGATTTTTCGATTTTATTTAATATGATTGCAATAGATGCTGTACACTTTCAGATGACCTTTTTTTAGGCAAGGATATTTCGGAAAATTAAACTGTTTTCACGGCTTCCCGCATTATTATTATTGTACGGCATTATTTTTCTACATTATTTTATATGATAACTAATAGATTGCAGTAGATGCCGTATATTTTCAGATGACGTTTTTCAGGTAAGAAAAATTCGGGAAATAAAAATGTTTTCACCGCTTTCCGCAGCACTATTTTTGTACGGCATTATGTTTCATTTGATAAGTATTTCAAGTGCTTACAAGATAACTTCATTTTAAAAAGTATCAAATGACCATTTTCGGGTGCGAAAAAACCGGTAAATGAAAAAATTTTCCCGATTTCCCGCATCACGATTTTTGTACGGCATTGGGTAATAATTATTTTGGTACCTTTAACATATAGAATGTATGCCGTACAGTTTCATGTCGCCATTTTCGGTCGGGAAAAAATCGGAAAATCAAAAAATTTCCCCGGTTTCCCGCATCTCCATTTTTGTATGGCATTGGGTTCTATAATAACTATTTTGGTTCCTCTATCATATAGAATCTATGCCGTACAGTTTCATTTCGCCATTTTCGGACGGGAAAAAAGTGCACCTTATAATTACGATAGGGCTCAAGGACAGAGGAATACGTGTACGGCATAGCGCTGGAACCTATTGTGGCATGTTATAATATCGTTCTAAATGGCATAGAAAATGTGTCAGATGACCTGTTTTTTTATGCCACGGGCCCCTAGTCTAGTAGTTTTGTCACCGGAAGACAAGAACCCTTTCCAGTCTTATTTTATGTTTGTTTTCGTTCAGTTTATGTTTATTTTAATAAATGTTGTGCACTGTTTAGTACCCAGATTCTTAATTTAACGCAAACATTGACAACACTAACACCGCATCACTTTTCGAATTATGCCACATTTAATTACTAATACCGTGCATACTGTTTCAAATAATCCCAATAAATAGGGCATTTTTGAACTCAGGAGAAAGAGTTGCATCGATTTTCGCGTAGACCATACAGGGTTGCCATTTAAGAATATGAACTTATATCCGGAAAGTGCGCAACGCCATCTACATGTGCGACACAGAATAAAGTCTGGAATCAAAATAAAAAATCGACGTGTGACAGAATTTTGATCACAAATTAACGATTTCGAAAATAATGAATTTATTCGTTACTTTCTGAGCGCACTGTATAATCCCTTAATTCCAAGATTTCATTTCAATTTGAAAATTTCTAACTCCGGTCCGGGATAAATTAGAGAAAGCTCATTATACTGTCGTTATATGTGACTATAAAATACGTAAAATTAAAAAAAATACCAGAACCGTTTTTGAGAAAAAAAGGGCAATTTTAACACCGTAACTAAAGGCAACATTTTATTTTTTTCAAAAACATTTACAAACCGTTCGAAAACATGTACTTTTATTTACAAGTTGCGACTTTCAAATTGCAAGTAGCTTTTATGGTTTCTTAGTGACAGCGCAAGCGCTGAAATGTACTAAAATCGCCATATTGGCCTCATTTTGAATTTAAAATTTTTGTAAAAAATTTTGTTCGATCGGGGTTTAGGGTTACTAACTTTTCACCAAAGATAGACTTTCGTTCTGGCTTTGGTTTTGGAAATGCACCCTCAAAACCACCCTCATTTCGCCCCCCCCCCCCCCCAATTAATTGATTTTTACGAAAAGCCAGTTTTATACATAACTTTCAGATGTAGGAGCCCATCTCAAATCTCATTAAAATCGATCAAATAGTCTCGGAGCCACACAGACATACACGATTTTTTTTCGCGAAATCGATGTTTTTCGACTCAGGGAACACGAAAACGTTGAAATCCGCGAAAAAAAAATAAGAATCTTTTTTTATATTGCAACACTTTCTCTTAGTATACGTAGTATACGAGAAAGTAAAAAGTAAATCTGGAATTAACAAAATTCATAATTGTAGTTTATTGAGGAACTTTTGAATGACACCGTAACCGCATATTCAACTATACTTATTATTATTATTGATAATAATTGTAAATATGTATTAGTAATAAATGGTTTTATTTCTCATAATAATGATGTCATTATACCAATGATCAAAAAATTAACTTTAATTCTCCTATTTTTTTACAAAATTTGAGGTTTGTAAGTGTTAGAAATGCGGAAAATGTTTTTGATTCATCACATGATAAACTTAAAAATGTCCTGTTCAGAGATATTCTTAATATAGGTGTCACTTTTAGATAACAGTATCAGCTGTGGTTAGCAAAAGATAAAGTATTTCCGTTAATGCTATTTGAATTTAGAAAAGATGAGTTAATTGAGCTAATAGATATTAGTTGCGTGGAGTACACCTTGTGTTGACTGACCGTTTTTTGTGTGATCCATTATTTTTAAGTGCAATGTATGCACATTTAAAGGAGTGTTGACAAAGTAAGTCTATAAATATTTAAGTGTAAGTAAATCTCGAATATTAGGAATGTATTACGTAATTCGGGAAAAAAAAGTGGTTATATTTGTTTCTAATTGATAAACATTATTCATGGTAATTAATAGAAATTGCTTGCATAATGTAATAAGGAAATGCAAATGGAATTAAGGAAGTGATTAAATGGGGACAAAGAGTTTTATGATATTTAATTATCTAGGGCAAAAAAGCGTTTAATTATGATACGTTTTCAAAATTTTTGTTATATTACAATTTTAAATATCTCCAATTTCTGTAATCGTGCCAACGTACAATTATTACTGTATACTTTTTTTAGTTTAAAGTTAAAATGGCAGTTTGGATGGTTCAGTTTTAGCAAGATATACATACGGTTGCTTAATATTTGCTAATTGAAGAATTGGATTTTGTGTTATAATTTAGACTACAATATTCATTGAGCATTATTTATTTAGTACAAGATTCCTCTTGAGGAAATTCCCACTTACTAATATAAATAATATAACAGAAGTATTATATCCAACATATCTTACTTAAAGCACTGAACGCTTAAAGTGATTAAAATTTAAATTTTTGGTTCGTATTTTTCAAGACCTCTGTGAAGACAGCAACGAAAGTTAGCACCAGAAAAATACGAATGTACCCTGATGCCCATAGGCGTACATCAGGGTGGAGCGAAAAAATCGATATTTTTTCATTTATTTGTAATACGTGAGAAAAGTTGCCTCTACATATAATATGCCTTTTCCTAAAATTTAAGTTGAAAAAAAAACGTCTTCAGGGCTATACCATGCATCAAAAAATTCAAAATATTCCATTCTATTTTTTTTTTAACTTTTATACGTACAAAACGTTAGCTTACTAATAGTAAGCTATTTCCTGAAACTTTAATTAAAAATAAAAAGTTCATCTTGCCTTCCACTCAAGTGAAAATAAAATACGTAAATTTCTTGTAAATAAGATAAACTAAATGAATCTTATCTCAAAAATGCCCGAGGTCAACTTAGTTTGTTAAACAAAGCAATGCATATTTATATATTTTATATATTTAGAAATGGCCGTTTTCTAACATGTTTAACCAGTTCAAACTATTTTCTGAACATTTTATGCTCGACTCGGCGAATTTAGTCAGTCCATACCAGTTGTGACAGCCGCAGAGTTAAGATAGTTATTGTAATTAATATTCAGTACGTAATGAGTTTGTCAGTGAAAGATACTAGGGGCACTACTAATTGTCCTATATTTGGTGCACCTGCAACTATACCGTCTAATGTTTTGCCAACTGTAGAAGATATTATGAAGCGATATCTACTTATTAGAAGTGAACTAAAGGTCAGGAATTCCGGTAAAGATCGTAGTGTTCTAGAAATTTCTCAGATGCTTACCAATGAAATCGAAGGCACCTGGCAAAAAGCTTCAGTTCCCACTGTGCCAACAAATCGTGTTATTCAATGAATTCGTGATATCCTGAGTAAGTACCAGACCCTTTTCAGATATCCCAAAGAAAAGCGTAATGAGGATTATAATTTAAAAGTAAAGAAATTTAAAGACGATTCAAAAAAAATTGTTTGATATCGCTGCTTGTAAATGTGTCTCATTTGATTCATGCGTGTGTATTAAAAAACGTAAAATACCACTACTAGAACGTGAATTTCTCCAAGATCAGCGATCTAAGAGAAAATTTGTCATTGGGAAAGTTGATGCAATTGAAACACAAAAACTTCAAGCTAAAGAAGAACGACAAATGAAGGCCAAGGTGTATGAAAGAACTGCAAAAGACAAAAGTTACCTTACATATCACACTACTTTTCACTTTGATGTAAATGAAACCATTGCGAGATTCGAGGGAGACAATATATCTTATTCATCGGAATCTGAGATGTCAGTAGAACTTATGAATTATACAAAAAAAACAAGAAGTCAAACCTGAATCTTCAACATCAATATCAGGTTGCAGTACAAGCCAGCAAATGATATTGCTTATTCCCAATGTAGCTCGGATTTCGGATCAATTTGGCATTTCAGACCGTTCCGCAGCAGCACTTGCATCCGCCCTTTTGCGAGACATGGGGGTTATTTCGAAAGAAGACACTTCTTCTGTTATTGACCGAAATAAGCTCCGAAGAGCACGTCAAAAACACCGTTCTGCTTTACAAAGTAAATTTGAAACATCAACGGTACAGATAAGAGGATTATACTTCGACGGCAGAAAGGATAAAACGCTGTACCAAGAAAAAATTGGAGACAAATTTTATCGCAAAATAATATCTGAAGAACACATATCCTTACTTGAAGAACCAGGTTCAAAATATATTACATTACACCAACAACTGGTACAGGAAAACATATTGCCACATCTATACTTAATTTTTTTCAAGAATCTGACATTGGTACACAAAATCTTTTAGTAATAGGCTGCGACGGTACAGCGGTCAATACAGGAAAGAAAAATGGAGTTTTGCGTCTTTTAGAAACAAAACTGAAACGTCCTCTGCAATGGTCGATATGCCAGTTACATATGAATGAATTGCCCCTTCGTAATATTTTTGAATATCTAGATGGAGAAACTTAAGCACCTCGTGAATACTCTGGCACTATAGGAAAACTATTGGAGGCATGTGAAAAGTTGCGAGTTATAAATTTTGTTCCTATTGATACCACTATACCAGTATTAGATGCGGCAGTTATCAAGAATCTGAGCAGTGACCAAAACTATTTGTACGACATAGTTCATTCAGTTTCTAGTGGAAAGTGCTCTCTGGATTTAGCAGCTCGTAATGCAGGTAAATTATCGCACGCACGATGGCTTACCAAGGCAAATCGAATAGTGCGTAGTTACGTCGGAAGTGAAAATCCGTCTACGGATTTAAGATCTTTGGCAGAATTTGTGGTAAAAGTGTATGTGCCAGTGTGGTTTAATATTAAAATATCGTGTAGTGAAGGAGAAAGACACGTCTTCAAAATGATAAGTTGTCACGCTACCTGAATAACTAGTTGAAGGCAGTCATCGATCCTATTATCAAAAGAAATGCATATTTTTGTCATCCGGAGAACCTTCTTTTAGCAATGCTCTCTGATGATCGTCCTGCTATAAGACAACTAGGCTTACGCAGAATCTTGAAGGCGCGCACAAAAAAACCTACGGACACGAATGTAAGAGTATTTTTTATTCCTGATTTAAATTTCGATGCCAGTGAATATTATGAGCTTATTGATTAGCAAAATTGCTGTTACAACACCACCTCTTTTAAGTGCTACAACTGATGAAGACATCAGAAAATTTATAGATGACGCAGGAACTTGTCCCAGAGATTTTTTGTCGTTTCCCTGTCACGCTCAGGCAGATGTGTGTGAAGGTTGTAACAGAAGCTTCCAATTCTGTCCTGGGCTATGACTGCAGAGGTGGATACATTCAAGAAGAATATTATCTCGATTTAATACTAAGGCCGAGTACAGTGCATAATTTTTTTTGAGTTTTAATAATATTATTTTGTAACCCCTTTATTTTCATTTATTTTCTACGTCATAATATTATGTTACAATCTTTGTTTGTAAAAAATACTTTTAGACTGTTTATTTTTGTTTCTGATATTAAAAGTTTTACAATAATAACAGATTTTCATTCTTCATGTTAAATACAATGTATTTGTATAAATTTGATGGGAATATAAAAGTAGGTAAAAAATTATATTTAATCATTCATATATTTGGCAACATTTATGTCGTATTACGTTTCGAAAAAAAAATTAAAATTTTTCCTTCTTCATCCTGTAGAGCCGTCAAGATGACATTTGAAAGCAAAATAAAAAAAAACCTGTTTATCATTAACACATTAGGTAACTTACGCACTATTACGTTTTAAACAAAAATTAAATTTTTTTGTTCCACTCTGTAGAGCTCTGAAGATGACATTTTAGGAAAAAATAAAAAAAACCTGTTAACCACTTATACATTTAGCAACTTTTCCGCACTATTATGTTTTGAATAAAAAATAAAAAAAAATATCGAATTTTCGCTCCTATGCCTATAAAGAAAATTTAGAACTTAAATGTAATATGGATAACAATGCACATACATCATATCCATAGAATATAAATTAATCAATATTTTATATTCTATGCATCATATCTCTAAAATAATAAAGTATTAACATGTACCTACAACACTTACACCAGGGTTCATGTAGTGTGAAATTTTTCTTAAGGGGATTGGTCCTGGCTTCATATCACAGTGATTTGTACGCACGTAAAGTTTTACGCGAAATCTATTCCACATGTTTGCTTTGCCACATTGGTTTTTTCACCTTTACGCATTAATTGCTATACAACTATACGAGAGAAATCACTGCAGTACAGTCCGCCAACTCAATGTTTCCCTGAATCAGCGAAGTTATGATTCGGAAATCACCGTGACCAAGACACGGAGATGTCGGGAGATGTGCGATCGACAGGCGCATGGTACTTGGGTCAAGCTGTGTTGCGTTCATTACTGCTCATCGTACCGGTACAGGTAAAATAATGCATTTTGAAACAATTTTAAGATGGTTTTTTTTTTATAAAAATTTTTAAACTGGTCGAAACCTAAAATGAATATTGCCAGACATTTTTATTATTGTTTATACTATGCCAAGCGCTAATTTTGATTAAAAAAAATTGATTTTCAAAATATTTCCGTACGGCTGAAATTTTTATATGAGGTTTTTTAATTACGAGTATCTACAATTCTGAAATTAATTCGCCAATCAGTAATTCTGATGTTAAACTACCAGCCAGACCGATTCAAAGTTGTACATAGATTGGGCATGTTGGAAGAGTACAGACATTTACGCGTTAGTTGCGCAAGCGAGATAGACAACAGCAGCTGTTCGTAGTCAAGATGGCGTCAGTTTAGTTAAATTATTATGTTTGCTGTCGGTGTTTCATGTTTTTAATAAAATTGTGTTACAATGGCCAATGATAAAATAAAATGTATTTTATTTCATACTATACTGTAATTGTCAGTTTTACGTCATACTCTAGTATACTGTAAAACACGTTTTTACGGTATAGTAGCTTTTTACAGTACACTAGGAATTTTACCGTACTCAATTCAAAGGCAACTGCAGAAAAAAATTATTAACAAATTTTTAGAAAATAAACAGATACAGAATTAAAATTGAATTGAAAATAAGACTTAAGGTGAAATTCAACTGAAAAATAAGAGTTAAGGTCTTTTTGGTATGTTTAAATTAATATTAATGGTACAACTTGCATTTCCATTAATTTGAATTGAAGGAATTTTCTCACAATCACACACTGTTGTGGATCGAGTATCAGTGCCAATTACATCAGTCTTTATACTGAATTCAGGACTTGAATTGCATTCACATACAATTTCTGAAGAAGATGCTTCTTCTCGTCGTCTCGTAACAACTTGAACAAAACTTTCTCCACCTTGAATCATACGAGCAATTTTATATTTCCCTTCAAGGGAATCTTTTCTGCGATGGTGCTGCTTTTCCATCCACCAATTCGCTTAAGAACAGAAATATCGGCTCCCGAATTGGCAAGGAGCGTAGAACCTGTTCTTCTGAGCGAATGTCCAGTGTAGGTTTCAGGGTTTTCTAAACCCAGAAACTATGCGATACGTTTTGCCACTCCACCAATTGTGTGAATCCCAGCTCTTTAATTGATGCACTGTCCATGCCTGTAGCCCAAAAACAGCTTACCATGTTTAGTATTTTTTGGACGTAAATTTACATATTTTTGATATAGCTCCAAAAATTTAAATTCTTCTTCTTTAACTACCCGCGACCTATTAGTTTTTGTTTGTGGAATGGTAATGACCATCTGAGAAGCAGAGATTTCTATATCGTTCAGACATTTCGTACAGTTCTTCTCTGCGACAGCCTCCAGTATCTCCAATCGTGGAAACTACGTAAAAATAAAAAAACGATTCCTATATAATTTGCTCCTCAATGTTTACTCACTTTTGTGAGAAGATGTTCTTTATCAGGAGCACTTGTTAGAAATTCATAAATTTCTTCTCGGCTGAGTGTTTTTGCTTGTTTAGCCTGATGACCAACTGTTTTATGTTTTAAAAATGATTTTAGCCTCGAGAATCTCGAAATGTCAATGTTCTCAAACACGAGCAACATCGACTTCACCATGGAATATCTGCTCCACAAAGAAATACCACAATATTTTGTAGACTAAAAATTTTAAAAGTTTCATTACAAATACAATTTATACTTCAAATACCAAAAAATACTCACTAAAGACTAAATCATACAAATACGCCAGCATAACATCATCAATTTTTTCTATATTATGTTGTCGTCGCCATTCACTAAACACTTCATATTCTTTTTTATAACGCTCTTCCGACTTTACAGGAATAAGCTTGACCGTAGCTTCTCTACATTTTTGTGCAATTTCTTCCGAATGCTGGTGCTTTGCGTTCTCGTTCATTTTAAACTTTTTAACTGTTTGAAAAATGTAAACAAGTCACCTTAGCAACTACTCAAACTATGCCAACCAGCGGTTTTTTTGTTATAATTCGCGAATGTTTGATTGTTTGAACCACATTTTTGCCTTATTTCAAATATTTAAAATTTTATTTTCAGTATACGTTACGTCATTCGTCCGGTGAAAAGATATTACGTACTCATTGCGCAATAATTACTTATTCGTACGTAATATCTTTTTTACCGGACTTATAACGTAAAATACTATTTTGTAAAGACAAAACTGGAAAAATAATAACTTTTGTAGAAGAGAAAAAAAGTATAAAGAAGTTTTACAAATCCGTGTAAATTTTAAACTAAAATATAATAATATAATAGTATACAGTTACCTGAGTAAGTGAGTGACACCGATGGATATCACAGCAATTGTTACTGTAGCTTTACAGCCTTGATAACCTGGCTGACATTAATTTCCCGTCAACAGTAGATCTTCCCAGCACATCTAGTTTAACTCCGGTATCAAATACTGCAGAGAAACAAATACGTGTAAATTTTAAACTAAAATATAATAATATAATAGTATACAGTTACCTGAGTAAGTGAGTGACACCGATTGATATCACAGCAATTGTTACTGTAGCTTTACAGCCTTGATAACCTGGCTGACATTAATTTCCCGTCAACAGTAGATCTTCCCAGCACATCTAGTTTAACTCCGGTATCAAATACTGCAGCAGATGTTGGCGCAACGCCAGATAATACTTCTTCAAGTTCAAATTTAAATGTCAATGTTTAAGAAATTGACACTTCTAATGCAATTTCTGAGGCTAAAAGTGTGACAATATAGAAACAAATTCAAATGTCACACGAGTGTTTTTTTTTTGTGGAAAAGATCGGAAACAATCAAGAGGTAAACAATAAACTTTACATTCCTCAAATGATACAAAAATTTACAAAAAAATATAAGAGTGGATGACAGAATTAAATAATCAAGAGTTGTTAGACAAAATCGGAAATTTACAGTCAAAAAATGAAACTATTTTTTATCATCATTCTTGTGATTTCATGTATTTAAATGATTATAATAAAGTTATTGCTGACAATCCACATACTTCCTGGCATGATAATCGAAGCATCCACCAATGCATTTTTAATCAAATTGTATCATTAATCGATGAAGAAGTTAAAAAAAAAGTCTTTGCTGTTATCTTCTCTATGTGTTACCTATAATAGTGAATTGAAACTTTAGCCTCAGTCAGAGGTAAATTTAGTGACAAATCATTATCTTGAAGAGAAAATATCAAAGCAATTCAAGAAATCAATCAAAATTTTATCAACAAATAAAAAAAAAGTTATCATGAATAAGGACTGTAATTTATTAGAAGATGATGATTTGATGACACTTGAAGAGAATGACCTTATTGATAAAGTTGCATTCATCCTACGAAACACTATTTTAAAGATCGATAAATCAAAATTACCATCCAAAATCAAGACAAGTGACTTAATCAATGGTGAATGTACGATTCCTGAAAAATTAGATCGATCTTTCAAAGTATTGATAGGAGGCAATATTCGTCTCAGAGATAGTGTTAACTGTACTCGAGTAAGCAACTCCATGGCTTCTGATATATTTTTTGTGTGAGTAATGGTACTATTAAACCATCAACGCACATAACACTTGGTATGACTATAAAAAGTGGTACAAGTAGTAGAAGAATCATTAATATTCTTAATCGTCTTGGACATTGCTGCAACTATACTACACTGGAAGAACTGGAAACTGAAGCTACTTACTCATCGGTACTTCGCTCTGAAATTAGTCCACTTAACATTATTCGGAAATCGTCGTTATGCACAGGTGTAGCCTTCGATAACTTCGATAGATACGTTGATACTCTCAATGGAAAAGAAATTTTAGATGACACCGTAGGCATAATTTATCAAAATATTGATAATGATGATCGTAATGAGCGTGATATCAATTCCAAAAGTGATGAGTCCGACATGTTACCACCACCAGAAAAAAGGAGACGAACCTTTGAAACCATTGTTTCTGAACTTGTTCCGATTTATAACCGATTACAAATGATGGAACGATTAACACCTATTGAGAACATAGAACAATATATTCCGAGTACTTTTTGTGTTGTACAAACTATTGATTTTTTACATGACTTCACTATTTTTTCATGTGCCAAACACTCCAATGTGGACGGGATTTAATTGTAGATTTATAAAGGATAACTCTCCGAAACAAAAAGTATCCTATCTTACTCCAATCAATTTATCACCAACAGACTCATCAGTAGCAAAGTTGACAATGGAATAGGCCCAAAAAGTTGGTGCAGAATGTGATTAAAAATTTGTCCAAGTAACATATGATTTAGCCATTGCTAAAGTAGCCCTCAAAATTCAGGCAACAGAGCCCGAAATTTGATAATCTCTTCATACGTCTAGGTTCATTTCATTTGATGAATGGCATTTTTTAAGGCGATTGGAGTATTTATCAATGAGTGTGGATTATCACATATGATGATTGAAAGTAAGATTATAGCATCAGGCCCGGTGGACGGAATTATCGATGGTAAGCATTTTAATCGTTGCAAACGTTTGCATCCGTTAATGGATGTAGGTTTACAAATATTCGATTAATATTTAAAAATCAAAAAAATCGAACACAATTTTGTAAAAGAACAAATCTTTGATGATCTTTTACAATATCAAGACCTTGAGGTATCCCATTCGACTACGACTGCTGAATTATTACCGAATCAGGTATTGTTCCGACTGCTCTCTTCGTACCAAAAATTCGTTGAAAAAACAAGACAAGGCGGTCATGGTAAAACTGTTCAGTACTACATGACTAGTTTATTTTTACATCATCTTATCAAGGAGCATACGCATGGGTGATTTTGAAATGTTTATGTATGTAATTCCAAAAATCATCAATTTATTTTTTACTGTTAATCAGCCAAACTACCCTCGATGGTGTGTCAAATATTACGATAATTTGAAGAATGTTTACGACACCCATCCAGGACTTGAAGACAATATTGGTTTTTCATAGACAAAGCCAATCAAGAACTTCATACCGTTCGAAAACAGAATAGTGCCGATTATTGCAAAACACTTCTCTTCTCATTTTTACTTCTCTCACTTAAGTGTATAGGGAGTAATGTATTACAATTAATTAATTATTGTCATTATTGTGGGACAGTTGGAATTTATTTTACTGTAAAAAAAAAAGATCACAAGCCAAAACTACATACATATACCGGGTGTTATGTAAGTACGTGGCCAAACTCGAAGGGGCGATTCTTTGAGTGATTCTAAGACGAAAAGTTTATATAACCAAAGGTTCGGCAATGCTTCGTTTTCAAGATACAGGGTGTCAACATTTTTAAAAGAAATGGTTTTATCGTAAATATCTTAATAATCCTTTAGCCGACTTTGTTGAAATTTCGCAGTGTTATTTGGGGTAGTAAGGGGCTAATTTTGCCCTAACTAGATTGAAATCATCATATCCAGTGGCGTCGCGGAAGGCCAATATTTTTGACCAAAAAAATGTGCGCCACTTATTTTTTGCAATTTTTGTATTTTTTCGCATTAAGCAACTGAAACTACAACTTTTTTTATTTTTTGCATTTATTTCGTACGTTGCTTTGTTTTTGAGAAAAAACATAAACACCACTTTATTGCATGTCCCTGTGACAAAATAATGAAAATTTTGAAATAATATAAAAAATTCTAAAGAACAAGAAGACGCATACTAATTAAAAAAAAACATGAATCAAAAGAACCCTTTATTAAAACCACACTTAAACAAATGGTACGCAATTTTTTTCAGTAAGAAAATGTTTAACAATAAGTAACACAAAACTTACAATAGTTGCTCAAAATGTCCTCCTTCAACTTCAATGCAAGCATTACCTTGTCATTGTGTATTATTTACCTCAGAAAATATTTATTTATCCTTCGAATGAAATCCGCGAATTCTAGAATAGCATGTATAATAATTTATGTTTCGTTTTCCCCTTAAAACATCTAATCGCTTTATTTATGACAATCTACTTTTAAAAACGGACAAAATTGAGATGTAGGTATATAAATCAAAACCGAAAACAACAAACAAATAGAATTATAAAACTACAACCAATCCATTTTAAGGGTTCTGTTAGGTAATGAATCTTCGATTCTTACAAATACATTTCTTTACTTTTGTAGCATTTTACAATATGGACTAAACATTCCTTTCCTAAAAAAAAGCAATTCGTAGCCTGCATCTGAACAGTACAAACATAAAGATAGGCATTGTAAATAGTTAGCAGCACTCAATGGAGCTTAAATTCTTGTTGATCAACATAATCCTTATGTGAATTGTTTTTAAATTATTTAGTAAATTGATTTTACTGGTAAGCGGATATCTAATGTTTTATTAAGAATTGTAAATACTTAGCAGGTACCGTTCAATCTATAGTGGTACAATCGAAATTCTAAATTAAAAATAATTAAATAATTTTTCTTTTCACAAATAAATACCAGCAAGTCCGGTAAGTAGCACGACAACCAAAAATCGCGTAGGGAACAAACTAAATTAAATTTAAATTGAAATTAAGTAATATATATATATATATATATATATATATATATATATATATATATATATATATACTAGCAGTACCCGGCGCGATTTGCGGCCCCTCTGCATCTCCATCGCCCACTCCCTCTGCCTCGCCATAAATGCAATAAAAAATATTGACTGCCCCTTATCAAGATAAAAACTATCCTATCTTTTAAGTTGGACCAAACAATACACATTTACAAAATTTCATCTAAATATTTTCATCCGAGATTAGCGTAAACGAACATCGTGATTCGAGATTTATATGTATGTAATATATATACATATATATATATATATATATATATATATATATATATATATATATATATGTAGTGACGGTCAAGGTCGAAACAGACGGGCCCAGTTTCTGACAACAGTGCGAGGAAAGAATGGCGAGTTGGTACGTGGAATGTTAGAGGTATGCATGCTAAAGAATTCGAAATTGCGGATCTAATGAATGAAAGGCAGCTTGATGTTGTGTGTGTATTGGATACAAAGCGCAAAGGAAAGGATGCCGTGGAGATGGAGGATGGCAGTCTACCACTATGGTTAGGAGTTGAGATTGAAATGCATGGCGCTAAAGGAGCAGGAGTGATCGTGAGAGAGAGAGAGAGAGAAAGAGAGAGAGAAAAGATGTGTTAAACAGTACGAATTGGTATCCCCCAGGTAATGTGGGTTATAATGAAGATGGAGTTTCGAAAAATTTTTCTCATTGAATGCTATTCACCGGTGAATGAAGAAAGAGGACAAGAGTGTAAGAACTTCTGGAATGATGTAGAAAACGTGTTGAACGTATAAACGAAAGAGTGGTGATATTGGGAGATATGAATGGATGGGTGGGTGTACAGAGAGAACATACTGAATGCGTCCTAGGAATGTGCGGAGACCAAAATAGTCAATGAGAATGGTGAACGCTTGGTGAACATCTCTGTGGAAAGAAACCTGTTTGTATCTAATACGTAGTTTAAACATAAAAATGTGCTTATGTATACATGGCAAACAGGTGAATTAAAAGTATGATTGACTTGATTGTGTATGATAAACGACTTAGAAACCTGGTGAGAGATACACAAGCAATGCGCGGATCGGACCACTTTATGGTTGTATCGACAGCGTGTTTAGGGCAAAAGTGGGTCTGGAGAAGGAAGGCAAACGTAGTGCGAACATCTAGAATTAGGGTAGATAATGGTGGGAGAATCAAATACGCAGATGCTGTGAGTAAAGGGTTGAATGTGAATGAAGCAGTGTGGAATGAACTAATAAAAGACAAACACGTTGAAAGTGCATGGATAAGCTTGAAAGACTGTTGTCAATTGTGCCGTGCAAAATGTAAGAAAAAAGATGCGTACGATGTGTACAGATTAAGAAACAAAGAAGCGAAGGAGGCAATGAAAATAAGTAAAGTGGAAGGAGAGAAAATGCAGAATGATTTTGAGCGAAACAAAAAACTTCTGGAAATGTGTCAAAAATACTAAACGTAGCCCAAAACAGAACATTGCAGGAGTGATGAATAGGATAAACAAAATAGTATGGGACGATTGTGAAGTGATGAAATGCTGGCAAGAATATTTCGGAAAGCTGTACAGTAGTGAGGAAAATAAGCTTACAGAAGGATTGTGTGAATTATTCAACGTCTGCTTAAGCGTGTGTCGAGTGATTGGAAGAGCTCGATCTTTGTACCACTGTATAAGGGTAAGGGGAACAAGAGTGATTGCTAAAACTACAGAGGAATACGTTTGCTCAGTGTACCTGGTAAAATATTTGGAAGAATAGGGATTGTAAGAGTACGTTACACTGCCCAAACTAAGATCTGGGATATGTAGGGTGGTTTCATGCAAGGGAGAGGATGTGTTGATGAGATGGTTGCTCTCCAGCAGGTGATCGTAAAATGTTTAAGTGGAAAAAAAAGCTGCACTGTGCGTTTGTAGTTCTTGAGAAGGCATATGACCGAGTGAATAGGGAGAAGCTGTGGGAAATATTTAATGAATTTGATGTAAGTAAAAGTTTAATAAACGGAATAAGGGCAGTGTATAAGGATAGCCGGGCATGTGTTAGAGTGAGAGATGTGAGTGAATACTTTAATATTTAGCAAGGAGTGCGACAAGGCTGTGTGATGTCACCGTGGTTGTTCAATGTATACATGGATAAATGTGTTAGGGGCAAGTTTGTACGTATAAAAATGGTGTAATGATTAGTTATAAGTAAGAGTTTTGGTGTATGCAGATGACACAGTCTTAAGTGAGAATGCAGATAAGCTACAGACTGCTCTGAGTGCGATGGGTGATAAGATGAAGAATGTACAATGAAGGTGTTTGACGAAGAAAAGACGATGATTGATATGTATAAGAGTAGTACACTACGTTGGTTTGGTCACATGGAAAGAATGAACAACGAAAGATTAAAGCAAATTTGTGTGGGTGAAGTTAGAGGTAAGGCCGGGCCTGGTTGGCTGCGTAAAACTTGGCTAAATGCAGTAGAATGTATGATAAAAGAGATCTAAAAATAAAACGGCATCTCAGAGATAATGTGTGAATCTTGCGAAAGCTAGGGAGGTATGCAGGGATAGGATAGCATGGAGAAAGATTTCAAAATAAACGAGACAAGGATTGAATGTTATGTTATCGAGTGGAACTAGCTCCTTCGTTAACTCAGTTGATAGAGCCCTACTCTAGCAAAGTAGTGGTTGTGGGTTCAAGTCCCACTCGAGGCAACTTTTTACTGTGTGTACATTACAAGTTGATTTAAAAATGTTATAATGTATGTACTGTTATGACTATGTCATTATTGAACATTCGTTCAAATACCTTCTATCATTATTATTATTATAAATTTTGTTGCCATCTAGAAAAAAAAATGTTAAAAGTTGGTGATTTTCGTATTTCGTTGTCCTAAAAATGTCAATCACTTTTTATGAAGCATTTCATAAACAAACAAAAAAGCGGTTATTTTGGTCGATTTTAGGCATAAAACTATTTTTAGTAATAAAAAAATGAAAAAACTATTTTAACAAATAAAGGGCGCGCTGGTCTTAAAAAAATTTCACAAAACTTAGGGAGATGCATTGGCGGCTGGTATTAAACGACACACGGGCACGTGCCCACCCAACCACCAAGGTAAACACAAAAAGAATTTCGCATGTAATTATTTTATTTAATTTTTTTTAGGTTTTTTTATAACGATGATATCAGTGTTTCCTTCCGCACATCAGGCGCGCATGTAATGCTAACGCTCAAAATTATGTTCCGGGGAACGGTCTGAACTGTACCTATTCCGAGTACAATTCGGGCAACTACGGTTATCTTCGCTATACGCTCTTATCAGGCGATTTGGGGCACCGAACGGTGTGTCTTCAGTAAACGTCTAGAGAGCACATTGATTTCGGTGCGTACCACCCCTGCATTTATATATCAAAACTTAAAACATTTTAGCCTCGATTTTAGCTTTAGATTTATATTAATTAGTCGACATTCTTGTATTATATGTTACATTTTTGCAAGTTTTCAAGTAATCTAAAAAGAAATCGTAATGTGAATTTTAAGAAAGAAAATTCATACTTAGAAACTGTTATGGTATGTTACTAAAAATTAATATTGAACTGTATATTTACATTTTTGTGGATGTTCGGTAAGATAAATAAGCCCATCATAAGATCTTTGTATTTTGGTCTAATAAAAGTTACTAAATTCTAGAAAATTACTGTAGGTATAGATTACCTACTTTCTTCTTAGGTTATGTTATGATAACGAAAACAATATAATTATAGTGGAATCAAATTGCTCTTAAAACGTGCATTGTTTCGGAATAAATAGCGATGAAATGAATTTTTGTAAAACTTTTTGAAATTGCGTCGAAAAAAGTTATAAACTCAAATTCCTATGCTAATTGTTTAAACAATAAAAACCGTTTTTTTGGAGGTAAATTTGAAATTTGTCTACAAGTTTTGAAGTAATTTTGCTCAAATTAATAATGTAGGGGTTTTTGATGTTAAAAAATAAAAATTGAAAATGGCTAGTATATGGCCGACTTTTGTAAACAATTTATTAAAAATGACGATTATAAAAGTAATTTTCTAAATTTGAAATTATAGGAGTCCATTTTTACACTAAAATAATTATTACATCTTATTATTTAAATTTCAAATTTTATTCATTAAGACTAATATACGAAACGGTAGCTTAAAGAGTGTGTAGCGTCCCCCAGGTACCTTATCTTGAAAATTGTAATTTGATCTTCTTTGCAATAATGCAAATTCAAGAACAAAACAATCGCTAACTGATTTATCTTGACTTTACTAACAATAATGTTACTATTACTCAAATTAATTGCTTGCATTACTTTGACTTTCTTGGCAATAATTAAAACATTAGAATTTATTTACAAGTCTGATATTTAATTACTCGCAAACCTCCAATATAATCAAAAGAATTGGCCGTCTAGTGGTAGGTACGCTGTGTGTGCTATTTGAATTAGATAGGATAGATGAGGTAAGTGTTGCATCATGTGGAGCAGGTAAAAAAAATTAAACTACTCAAATTAAAATTAACGAGCTTTGCGCAATGGTGGCTCAGTCCGTTAATATACTATTGTGGGAAAGAACCACCAATAAAACTCAGTTTATTCATAAATAAATAATTGTACAAGTGCATTAATAAATCAAATAACACAAAAAAGCAATGAAAGGGTTAAATATATAACAAAACACCATTAAATCAGGTTAAAGTGCGTACAAAATGATAACATTACGAGAAAAATAAATAAAACGCACATAAACAAAAAAAAACCTGTAGTCACACTCACAATTGTGTCATAAATAATTAGAATAAAAATCGAATTACCAAACAAGTGGCCCTTTAAAACCAATCATGCCGGTCTATAATCACATAAAACAATAAGGCAAATTACTAACAAACTGACAAAAAAAAACTCATTGAAACAAAACCTTGCAAGGGTAAGTAAATAGATCATAACATCGTGACCGATATATAAGGTTGAGTGCGTTAGAAAAATTGAGCGCCCCTTTCTCAGGTTACACATTCATCTATACAACAATAAAAACAATAAAAATAAAATTCGAGGTGTTTAATGGTCATCTGGACCCGGGAGTATGTACACACTCGGCAATTGCACATTACAATTAATAACCGCGCAGTATCCTGTACCCGTTCTCCAGGCCCACATCTACACAAATATAAATATAAACAACAATGCTAATTCACACAAATACAAGAGTGAGGGAGCCCTGCACTGTCCTTTATTTTAGCAGATTTCAGCTTAATGAGCCCGCGTGCGAATGAGATACCTTTGCAAGGCAATGCTCGATTTTTAATACGTTATATAGGCTTGTAAAATTATTTGCTGCCAGCCTTAAATTATTTTCAAAATTTTAAAACTAACTAACTCCTGCAATCAACCCCATTTTTCAAAGGTAATACAAAAACAAAAAGTTATTATGTTGGAACAGTTTCATATTGATTAATTAGCTTAATATTTAACAAAACATGTTAAACCCCATTAATTAACTTTTCTATCCCGGTAACAATTGCGATTTACAAAATGTTTGTTGCAATAATAAAATTTTCGCGGTCCGCTACCTACAAGTGTTTTGAAAATAAGATCACTGTTAACTTTCTGGCACAAAATATAACAATAATTATTATTATTGCTGCAGTTTTTAAAAAAGAATTATTTTTGAATAAAACAAGAAACAAAAACACGTGGTTGATGTTCTTGGCCTCACAACACTGAAAGTCACCGACTATTTTCAAAATTCACTCTTTTCTAATTAAAGCGGGACTCACCTTCATGTTCTATATTACTCTCTCTCTATCAAATATTGTATTTTCGTCGTTATAAAATATTTTTAAACTGATATTTATTATTTCAGTCTGAAAATACTTTTTAAAAATGAATCTTGGTTCGATTTTCTGAAACATACGTTATTTTTTCGTATTTTCTAGGAACATTAATGAAAAAAGCATTTTTTTTATTGAATATACTTTTATTAAGGTCATATAATAAATCTATGCCAGTTAGCAATGTAAATATTTTTGTTCAATGTTATTGAATTTCAGCGATTTTGGATAACAACAAAAAATTTTCTCGGTTTTTTGTACAAAATTTGGCTATTTACTCAATTTATTAAATGAAACAAAATATACCATCTTAAAGTACAGATTCTAGCCTAAAAAAATACACCTGTAAAGTTTCAATATCACATTTTAAACTAGAAAAATGACAAAAAAGAAAAATTTACGATTTTTTGAATTTTTTTGCATTTTATGTACAAAAATAGATGTTTTTTTTTTGGTCCCACACTCTTTCATAACTTACGAGCCGCCACTGGGGAGATGCAAGGAATCAGTAAAAAAAGGGTTTCATAAGTATGAATATTTAAAATAGCTAAATCACTTTATGAACACAAAATACGGTCTATAAGATGCCAGGATCGAATGTTAACGAAACTAAAGCGAACAACTTTCTTTCGAGAAATCTTTGTAATATTTATTCAATTTCTGTGATCTACATCTAGTGACTGAATTGCGTCACCATGCAAATAGAAGAATTTTATTGATATGCGTTAATGCATTATATAATCATATAATTTTCTTCGCATTAGTGTTCTTGTAGGTACCACATTTTTAATAAAAACGGTATGTAGTATATTAAGACGAAAACAAAAGTAGAAAAATTGTGAGTTATGTAATTAAGTATGACTCTCGAAAGGAGGAAGGAGGATATATTTTAGTACTTGAAATATCATTATATTTTTCTTTTATTACGCAATCAAATTCATACATAGAAAATAATCGTAGGGTATATATAAAACATAAATTTACTAGCTAATGGAGTAGCAACCCCGCTTACATCAGTTATTATATCTCCCTACATAATTGTGTTATATGGCGGTGGAGTCTGTGCAAGAATTTGTTGGCTTAAGAAATAACATGAAAAACAGGAAAATGAATCATAAATTATTAACTGCCTGTCTAGATGAAAACTGAAAACTAAATGTTTCATTGCACATTCTTTGTATTTAATCAAACTTCGACCAATCTATATTTATTTTCATAACGTGGTAGGGATTTGATTAAGAAGAAATTTAGGACTTTTTACAAAATTTATAAATTTTCAATAAAATATGTTTATCCTTAGTTCGGAGAGTTAAGATTAAAAATTTGATTTTTCATAGCGAATGGTAATGCATCATGCAGTTTTAGAGTTAAATTGTACTAGTGAAAATAGGGTTGGTTTCATGGTTTCTGGGGTGTATCTAGGACGCTTGGAAGGGAATATTGGGGATGAGATATCCGGCGCCCGACTGGCGGCTTCCGTGCTCCACTGTCACAGCTTCTCTAGCTGTTATCTATCGTGTTCCTTTCATTCCCATTTTGTTCTATGCCATTTTTTATCCACTTATTCTGATATTTTTATGTAAACTTTGTATAAAACACGAAGTTTATAATCTTTGGATATTTGGGCAACAATAAACAGCATTTATTCGTCTAACTGTACCTATTAAAGTTTGGTAAAAACATGCTGCATTTCTTATAAAAATGATGTCTCTTAAGTAACTTTGAGATAATTGAATAGCTTCTAAATTTTCTAGAAAAGTTTCATATGAAATCAGGAAATCTTATTTCTTGTATGCTTTTTTACTGGGAAAGCTGTTAGAAGTTTGTATATGACGACACAAAAACAGAATCCTGTAATAATTAAACTTGAACGGTTTTCGTCATTTTTATAATGTTTTCTTGCCAAGAATTTTTCACCATTTAAAAATAGATTTTTGATAGTCTCGAGCAATACTAAAAAGTGTTAGAAATACGTAAAGAAACTGAAGTAAAAAATTTTATTCGGTTAACATGACTTTGAAACAACACTAGTTTCTCTAACAACATTTAGGATAAACATTTTTTCCTATTTATTCGTGTTGCGTTATAATGTAAGGAGTATATAATTAATTTTTTATACGAATTCAAAATTAAGGATAGTATGTGGCCTAATTGGGCTTGCAATGGGATAATTGTTTGGTTTGTAATTGTACGAAAAAAAGTTGGGTTAAAAACTAACAACTCTGTAACGATAGATATCTCCGTTGCAATAAGCGAAGAATGTTTCTAAATGGAAAACGGGGTTGCTCTTTTCATTACCTAAACTGTAGACCTTTTTCATTTTTTTGCTCACCGTTTACCAGTTTTTATGTGAAAAAAAATGCAATGTCCTTCACGATCCTTGTGATATTGTATTTTGCAAATCACTGTATATTTTTTAAACTTTGATATAAAATATTAAAGAAAATTAAAATAATAATTTTTTTTTCGCTGAAAATAATCCAAAATAGCAGTTTATGTATGTCTACTATGTAATCCCTTGATTTCAAGATTTCATTTTTATTAGAAACAGCTATAAGGAATTGAAATTTTTTAATTTTAAAATTCCTAACTCCGGTACTGGATAGGATAGAAATCTCATAAAGTCCATTATATTTTCTTTATATATTATGTAACTATAAAATATGTAAATTTAAAAGCTATACATTGATAGGCCAGTCACTATAACTTGTAATGTAATAAGATATACTTACCTAAAAAAAATTTTTTTTTTTTGTTATTCACCTTATATTTTTTTTTAATCACTATATTTTTACGTATTTGGATAGCATGAGAAATTAGCTTAAAAATACTTTGGATTTGTTACTTTGATATAAAATATAAAAAAAATTTTAAAAACAATTTTTTTTGTTATTTATGGCAAAACCGGAAGCGCTAAAAATAGTTCAATACAGCAGTTTAGCAGCTATACATGTCTACTATATAATCCCTTAATTCCAGGATTTTATTTTTATCAGAAGATAGTTATGAGAGAAAATTTCTCCGGTTACAGATAAGTTAGAGAAATCTTATAAAGTTCATTATATTTTCGTTACATGTGGCTATAAAATACGCCAATCAAAAAAAATTACCAGAACCGTTTTGTTCGCCATTTTGAATTTAAAATTAAAAAAAAAAATTTGTTCGATGGGGGTTTAGGGTTACTAACTTTTCACCAAAGATAGACTTTCTGGGTCTGGTTTTAGAAATGCACCCCAAAAAAAATCCTCATTTCGCCCCCCCCCCCCCCTCTTTAATTGATTTTTACGAAAAGCCAGTTTTATACATAACTTTCAGATATAGGGGCCCATGTCAAATCTCATTAAAATCGACCAAATAGTCTCGGGACCACACACATACACGAGAATTTTTTATCGCGAAATCGATGTTTTTCGGCTCGGGGAACACGAAAACGTTGAAATCTGCGAAAAAAAATTTAAACATTTTTTTTTCGATTGCAATGCTTTTAGTGTACACGAGAAAGTAAACAAAATGGTTGATATAAATTTTTTTTAGTTTCGAGGTAGAAAATGGGTCGGGTAAAATTAAACTCCATCCCGACATCTTAGGGTGGGGGAGAAGGTGACTTTGACATTTTAAATTGGAACGCCTATTTTTCATTGTAGCTTCGAATTTTTCATAAACAAATGCATAATAGTACTGTGCAATTAGCCCCAAAAACGGGTACACCCCAACATCCAAAAGAAAAAGTTTCCCTATAGCGCCAAATTGTTCAATACACTCGCCGTAGTATGTGATGGAAGGTTACACTAATTTGAGCGTCGGGTTAGGTGGAGGGGGGTTAAGAATGGGGTAAAATGGTAGTTTTTCGCAAATAACTCGAAAAATATGCGGTATAAAGCAAAAATTATTCTATACAAAAATAATCTACATTAAATTACTAACAAAAATGATCCTGCACATAATCACCCTAAAGTGAACGGTTCCGGAGATACGGAGGGGGTAAACGTGCCTGTCGCCGGTAGAAGGCCACTACACCCGCTGGATGAGAGGGAAGAGCCGGTCAACCACCTTGCGTTACGTCTCTCTTCCTCAGTCGCAGTGGAAGACCAGTTGAGTGCGTTTGTGAGTGTGATTCTTCGTAAACTTCTACTGTTATTTTTTCATAGTTCAGGTTTAGAAAATAGTGTGAGCTATTATATTAACTATTATGTACCATATGTGATAGTCATTTGATAGTATGTAAATTATGGCGGAGTGTGTGTTGAAACATTGTAGGGAGAAGGGTGGTGAACTCATTCCTCTGACCAGAAAGGCGGTGGACAAAACAATACAGTGCAGTCGTAAGAATGGAATGAAAGAAAAGTTCATGCATGATACCTCACTCCAAGTGCACAGTAATTGTCTACATATATATATATATATATATATATATATATATATATATGTATATATATATATATATATATATATATATATATATATATATATATATATATATATATATATATATATATTACGTCAAAAACCACCCAAACAGGAAGCGGCTCCTCCAGAAAAGATACCCTGTCAGTCATTTGATTTTAAAATTTTATCTTTTCCTTGTGATCGCAAGTGTGTGGATGTATCTAAATATAGCAATCCACACAACGAAAGAGAAGTTTAGTACAGAAACGGAGCACAACCCGTTTTGAGAACCCCTTGAACTCTCTTCCTTATCAATAGGGATTGTAGCATATCAAAACGTGAATTGTGAGGAAGCGTTTGAATGAGATACACTTGAAGAGAAAATTAGCTGTGAAGTCTCGATCACAAGTCAGTAATAATTAACAACTACACTGTATGTGTGAACCCTAACACTTTTACATCGGGTGGTGGGCACAGTAAGGAGCGATGAGAGACTGGCAGAAATATTTCAATTTGAATTGTGTGCTTACCCCCCATCCCTCTTCAACGAATCTGGTCTAATGAGGAAGGAAGCAAGTACTCAATGTTATCAGTTCTGGTGTCCGAAGCAAATTAATCATCGATAACCTCAGATTCAGATGAAGTGCACTACATCATTGACGGAAGCCACCACTCCTTAATCGTGTGGTCTGGCGATGCCCAGATACCTATAGTTAGATTTGTGATCAATACACAATACGCAATCATTACTCATTATGGACAAGGTACTCTTGTTTTTGACAGATATGAGAAGGGAAACACAAAAGATGAACACTTGCGTATATCACGGACAATGAAACTGAAAGTAGAAGCCTCAATTCACCTAAAACTCAGTCAAAGTGAATTTCTTACTAAAAACAAAATGAGACTAATTTCTTTCCTCACAGTGCACTTGGAAAGAGCTGGTTGTACAGTACATCAAGCACCGGGTGATGCTGACTTAATGATAGTTCTTACAGCGTTTGATGAAACAGAGAGAGGACTTGGATCTTGCGTAGTTGGCGACGACACTGACTTATTAGTCTACGCGCCTCCCGATAACTAATTGAAAATGGCGGTACCAAAGAAAGGCAATCACCAGGAAAAAATGTACTCCATTTCTAACGTCCAGCGAGACATTGGGGAGATGAACGATGTTCTATTCGCAGTATACACTTTCACAGGACGTGACACTGTCTCAGCTATCTACAACAAGGGAAAAGTTGTACCGTTTAGAAAAGTTCAGGCCGACAAGGCTCTTCGCACGAAGCTTCTTGTCTTCAACGACCCCGAAGCTGACCCAAATGCAGTTACTGATGCTAGGAAGCATTTCCTTCTTTCCATGCTTTGAGCAAAGAACACTAAAGAGTGGAATGAGACCACATGCAACAGCGCGTCCCGCTGCTCCACACGGAACTACTTATCGTGTGCGCATGCAAAGACTAATGCGTACGTAACTGAGTACAAGAAGAGTGGTTTGGATTATTCAAGCATGTGCGGCAACTGCTCAGGCCTAGCATGTATTAACTCATCATTGACGAGGATGTAGAAGAGGAAGGTGAGGTGTTTAGAGAGGACTGAATCTTTATTCATGTTTTAGATTAAGATTGCATCTAACATGACTTCTTTGTTTTTCAATATGATTTTTTGTACATTTCGAGATTTTTTGCTAAGTAGGGATGCAATGTACGGCCACATTACATAAATACATATAATTCATTCTGATATTGTTGAAGCCACCTTTACCCCTCTATATCTCCTGAACCGTTCACTTTAGCGTGATTATGTACGGGATCATTTTTGTTTGTAATTTAATGCATATTATTTTTGTATAGAATAATTTTTGCGATAAATCGCATAGTTTTCCAGATCTTTGCGAAAAACTGCGAAAAACCACCATTTCACCCACTTCCCACACCTCTCCCTCCTTAACCCATTCAATTGGAAGATTGAAGTAGATGAAGGTGTCTACACGATAGTGCACTCCCGCATTTCTCGCGTAATGTTCGGGAGTACTTCAATAGACAATTCGGAAGAAAATGGGTAGGACGAGGCGATCCAGTTGCCTGGGCATCTCATTCATCATACTTAAATCCATTAGATTTCTATTTGTGGAACAATTTAAAATATAGGGTATATCCCGTGCTCATTAACTATGAAACTCAGTCAAGAAATCGCATAGTTGGCGGATGTGATGTGATTAGAAACAGGCCACAAATACTTCACCGCGTTCGTTTCAACTAGAGAAGACGAGCGCAAGTCTGTTTGGAAGAGACTGGCGGACACATAGTACGCCTGCTGTGACCATAATTTACAAGTGTTTTGGTGTTATAATTGTCATAAAAATTGTATAATGTTTGTGTGATGATTGTTTTATTCTGGTTCAAAGAGCAGTTAGTGTCAGGAAAAATGTTTGCAAATAACTCATAAACGGTGAGAGGCCTAAAATTTAGGTAATGAAAACTGCAATCCCATTTACCAGTGTAATCGCACCATTGGCGTACCTGAAAAATTTGTAAAGGGGTAAAATGCGATACAACCACGAAAAAAGCAACATCTAGTAAATGTATTCTGTAGGTGATAGATATGTTTTAAAGGATTTCAGGATAAGGCATGTACCAAATTTCAACCCCTTATCCTAAAAAATGTACGAAGTACGATTAATAATGTGCTTAAAAATTAAAAAAGCAAGAGACATTAGTATCCAAATTTTACATTTATTTTTTATTAACTGGCGTGCGGCCTACTCTTAAAAATACCGTAAATATTGTAATACGTATTTTTTTAATGGTACATCCTGTATATTGTTGCATTTTTGAATTTGCTCACCTTTTCTGTCTCCACAATATAGCACATATTAGGTTATATTAAGTGTTTTAGAAATTAGAGCCTTTTTTATGTAATATTTTTGAAGACTATAGCCGATTAAGCTAGATACATCACATGGTAAGGTGATCACGAACGTAACAAGTCGTTTGAACTTATTTATTGTAGTCATTTGTAAATCTCTGCGATATAAAAGCCATGCATTTTCGATGGGAATGTCTGTAAGGTGGTAAACGATTCCCAAATAGTAATGTCACACTCTTAATTTGTTTGTGTATAAAGACACCAACATCATTCAAATTTACACCTCCATATTTTTATTGTACTCCTTCAGTGTATTCGGTTGTTGCACATCAATATATTTCTTTTCAGATGAAGACCATCTCTGTACTTTATTTATGAGATGTACACCAGCATAGGATGAAACGGCGTGAGCTGATTTGTTTCATTTCACTGCTAGTATGTTTTCATTCTCATCTGTGAAATAATCAAAGAAACCTCGATCTTCACTTTTCAATTCTACATCACTTTTCGTTTGGTACTTTTGTAGTCTGGAAAGCCTTACAGTTCCTGCCGCTAAAATGCCCACTGATTTGAGCTCACATATTAGGGAATATGATCTGAACCAATTGTCCATTTGAATATTATAATTTCATGACAATATCGCTACTGATTCCAAGCTTAGTTTCATTGACTGTTCGCTTGAAAATCTCAAAATCATGCACTATACTATACTACTAATACCTGCTCTCGCAAAAACTTTTATTCTCCATTTATGTGGTTTATTCTTTACGTATTGCTTGAGAGAGCTCCTCCCCTTGAATGGTACAATTATTTCGTCTACTGATTGGCATTCTTCATTTTCAATTCTTAAAAAATTTTGTTTCAAAGTATGACTACGGTCTAAAATGTTTGAATTATCATTTATGTGTATACTTCCTGAGCTTGTCAAATCTGTTTCTTGACATTATATCAGCATAGCGAGTTTCTTGTGCCCAATACATACGATAACTTGGCATTCTGACTATCCCAGATTAAGATATGTATGCCAAGAAATTGAGAAATTTCGATGAATGTTGTAGCGATACTAGCGCCAGGCATTTACAATGAATAAAGATTTGTTTAGTCAGTAATATGCTGAATCAAACTCTTATTAAAAAACAACTTGAAATATGATAAAGCAGTGAAATTCTTTTCTCTATTATTTGTAAGTATTCTAAACACTGAGTTTACAGGCATCAAATCCGTTTTTCGCCATCGCGGTGGCGGTAATGTGGTCTGCCCCACTTGTGGAAATGTAGTCGCCATTGCTCGCTGTCGATTTCTAAAGTGCTCAAGTCCTCAGAATCAAAACCATCACTAACTTGTACTGTATCATGCTCAAATTAGATGTTGAGTGGAGGTAGTACTGTTTCTATATCAGTTGCAATGCAACTAATTGATGTATCATCATCCTGAAAATCGCTAAATTCTTCCAGATCTGATTGATCATCTTTTAACAGTAGTAGCAACCGTTGTTCTTCATCTTTAGTCAAACCCACTCGTGTCATCTGGAAATTAGATTTTCATTAATTTTCAGAGAGTGAACACTTTTTCACGAGTGCCCAATGAAATCAAATGGAGTCAGTCATGTTTGAGCTCTAGTTCCCATTGATTCCATTTGAAGTCATGGATTTCAAACTACGAGTACATAACCTCAATAGTATTTAGTTCTGTTTAAAACTAAATATACTTCATCTGATAATGCATCTCTACCAAATATATATTTCGCTAAGTTCAAAAATCCAAACTTACCTTTGTTTTGTACACACAAAGTTAATAAACTAAATCACACATTGACACACACGACAATATCGTCACGTTTCTGTTCAATTCGTGCAATAGTACTAGAAGAGCCATCTAGGAACTACAAATAACACTTTATGACGGGAGTTCACTGCCCATTACCAGTTACAGGTACCTAGTCTGAAGGTTACGTGAATGTTTCCAATTGGCGTCACTGGGCTGAAAAGGGTTAAAGTAAATAATTTTAAAGTTTTTCTTTAATACTCCGTAAGGGTGTTCAGTACCTAATTTTTTTCTTTATTGTTAAATTTCTTGTAAAATATGAATAGATGCCACAGTTAGAGGAAATTATAAGGTTCAGTTAAGAAAAAATGGTTCATAAGTATCTTGAAAAGTACATAATGCCATGTATCAATGCCATTTAAAACTTATTTTATTATACTAGGGCATGAAATATTTTTTGTGTTTAATACTAGGCTTTTTGAGGTTGTTTTTAATGTTTTTTTTTGTACTTATGTTTATACAAATCTAAACTTTTCGATAAGGGAAAAGGAAAAGGCCACGGAGGGCGGGCTGCTCGAGATTTCCGAGCTCCTTCAGCCACAATCATGGATTTTCAGCATACATACATACATTACGTATATATGTATGGTGGGGTTAAGGATGGGCGTGGTCAGGATAGGATCGGAAGGAACGGAGTTAGGGTTCTGAGGGGGAAAATACTACTCCAGCATTCGCCTGAGTAGATGCACACGGTGTGCATATACGCAGAGACCATGTCGCTACATGTGTATGAGAAAAATCCCCTGAAAAAACGTCATACAAGGTAGACGGTAATGGGAATCGAACCCATTACCTCCCGAATGCTAAGCAGGTCATGTCACCACTACGCTACCAGCTCGGTTTTCGATAACACTTACACTTATCGTCCTCAGTAGTAATAAAATCTTTTAGAAATGTTTAAGATGTTGAAACAACTTGTTGAAATACGAAAATTTAAAACGTAAACATAAGCCTGCTGTTATATTAACAACAGGCTTATGTTTGCGTATTTAAAATATGTGTAATAATGGCGAAAGTTTACATCTTCAGTTTTTGTTTTAATTCACTAAATGGTTCAAGAATTAAGCGAAAATTGTTTAAATCTTATACTCAAAATGTCTAATCAAATTTATTTCATGCCGTAGTTTAAGGTTTTTATTTGCTAATTATTGTTTTGTTAATCACAAAATGTTTGTAAATTTGGAAGCAAGTAAACACTACGTTTTTTTACTTACTCGGATTATTCCAACTTAACTGCTGGGCGTGGCACTTACTTCAATTAAATCGTGTTGTTAGGCCGCTAGTTATTTGATTTGTGTATTATACAGTGCGCTCAGAAAGTAACGCATAAATTCATTATTTTCGAAATCGTTAATTTGTGGTCAAAATCCTGCGACACGTCGATTTTTTATTTTGATTCCGAACTTTATGCTGTGTCGCACATGTAGACGGCGCTGCGCACTTTCCAAATATGACGTCAAAGTTCATATTTTTAAATGGCAACCCTATATATATTCTTGACGAAAATCGATGCAACTCTTTCAAAAATGCCCTATTTAATGGGATTATTTGAATGCGCGATATTAATTATTAAATGTGGCATAATTCGAAAAGTGATGCGGTGTTAGTGTTGTCAATTTTTGCGTTAAATTAAGAATCTGAGTACTAAACAGTGCACAACATTTATTAAAATAAACATAAACTGAACAAAAACAAACATAAAATAAGACTTGAATGGGTTTTTGTCTTTCGGTAACAAAAATACGTACTTCAAGTCTACCTATAACGATACATAAATATGCGGTTTTCGGCCGCTTGAAAATAAAAAATAAACTCCATATCAAGTTACCTAGTTGTTTGTTGTTTTGACACCAGTTTCGTTCTTGACTAACACCGCACTACTTTTCGAATTATGCCACATTTAATAATTAATATTGCGCATACTGTTTCAAATAATCCCAATAAATTTTTTGAACTCAGAAGAAAGAGTTGCACCGATTTCCGCGAAGAACATACAGGGTTGCCATTTAAAAATATGGTCTTTGGCGTCATATCCGGAAAGTGCCATCTACATGTTAAGAAATTAACGATTTCGAAAATAATGAATTTATCCGTTACTTTCTGAGCGCACTGTATGTTTGATGTACGTACCCCAGTGGGGCACCACCTATCAGTTTCATGTTATTAAAGCGCCGAAATTTTTTGACCATATCTCGTATACAAATGTTAGTAAAAATATATTACATGGTAGACCTTTCCGTTCAAAAAAGGTATACTTGTAGAAAGTTGCTAAAGTTAACAGTTTAAGACATAATCGCTAATGTATTCACTATTGTCGGGGTAATTTTGATAGAATTATACCATGATAGTATAATCTATTTTTTTTTGTTTGCCCCCTAGATTTGGAGTGTTTTATTATTACACCAAAAGTACGCTGGTATTGGACGGTTCACACTAACCTCAAATCTGATTATATGTCATCATTAATGATGATTAGTAACCACGGATCACTGTACAATAATGAAGCAGTCTATTGAATCTTGAGTGAAGAAGTGGGGTTCCGCCGTATTGTAACTGACCCATAAATGTGTTCTGGGGTGTCTTTCATATGAAATAAAAGATTTTCATTAAATTTCACAAAATAATTTGACACAACTAAAAAAATCCTCATTTTTAAAAAGGCAACATATATCAATCATGTGAAAATAAATTAATCGAATTAGACGTTAGTGAAAAATATTATACCAACTTTGTAAAAATAACTCCCAAATGTAGGAGGCAAATAAAAAAAAACAGATTATACATACCTTTACGACTTCCCCTCCTAATTGAAGCAAATGATACTGATTTTGAACATTTACTATGAATTATTGTTTATTTGTTAGGGAAAGAAGGTTGTCAAAGTATGTACTCAATTTTTTTTTAATAAAATTAATAAATTAGTAAATATCTCTCAAAAGGTTAACTTTAGCAACTGTCAATAAGTATATCTTTTTTTAACGATCAAATCTATTATTTTTGTATTAAAATTGGCATTCGAGGTATGATCAAATAGTTTCAGTGTTTTAATGATATGAATATTCCGATAGGTGGTGTCCCTTATGCGGTACCTGAAATTTTAATTTTTCCTCTTCCAAAACCCCGCTATGCCAATTTTCAAAGTAATACGATCAAAACCTTAGGGATTATTATAGAAAATCCCTTTTGAATTTTTTACTTTAACAGTGTGTACCTGTGTTAAGGTAAATGCAGCAGTGGTCGACACATTAAGAAGTGTTCGACCTTATTTATTTAATTTTTGGGATTACAATAAATATATTGAAAGGAAAGGAAAGGTCACGTATTTCATTTCCTCACCAAGGGGGAGGGCGGACTGCTGGAGCTTTCCGAGCTCCTTCAGCCACAATCATGGATTCCCAGCATACATACATACATTACGTATACATGTATGGTGGGATTAAGGATGGGTGTGGTCAGGATAGGATCGGAAGGAACGGAGTTAGGGGGGTCAGGGGGGAAATACTTTCCCAGCATTCGCCTAAGCAGCCGTACATGGTGTGCATATATGCAGTGACCATGCCGCTACATGTATATGAGGAAACCCCCTGAAAAAACCTCATACAAGGTAGACGGTAACGGGAATCGAACCCATTACCTCCCGAATACTAGGCAGGTCGTGTCACCACTACGCTACCAGCTCGATAAAGATATTGATAAAACAATTACTACTACTAATGTGCTAATAGTTGACATATATCAAAATGCAAAAACATGTGGGTTCGAAAGTTTTATTTTGTAAAAAATCTAATTTACACTTCTTTAACTTGTACAGAATGATTGAATTATAACTAACCCTTTCCCCTGTAACAATGACCTGTGGATTTGAAGCCTTCCCTATGATTTGTTTAAAGGAAATTATTGATATGTCGTTTTCTTTTATGACAAAGGTTTTCTTTGTGGCGTCATTACTCTTTAGGCCCATTATTTCTATTTCATTTACAGAATTTATTTTTTGAATTACACATAAATATATATATATATATATATATATATATATAATTTGACACCATTCGCTTTCGTCCTGTAAACTTTGACTAAGGTGAAATCACCCTCTTTCAATTCTTTTACAGAAAATACTTCTGTAATCTCCTCCTCATCACTTTTTTCGTCTCATTCAGAATTATCGGATTCTTGAAGAGATGTTTCAATTTCTGAATTAGATTCAGAAGATTCTTCATCTACTTTTTGCTTTTTCTTTATCTGCTCCAATTTCTTTTCTTCTTCTTTTTGTTTCTTCTTTTCTCTCAGTCTTTTATTCTCTTCTTTTAATTTTTCAGCATCTATTTTCTCTTTTTCTTTTTTCTTGTAATAATCTGTGGGGATGGTACAACAGCCGGTAACTTCTCTTTTTTTCTTTTGCTTATTGACTCCTTTGGTGTCGGCCACAATAGGACTCGTTTAAATGGAGACGGTAAGATAACGTTTGGGTTCCAGGTGGCAGAAGTTTTATCGTTGTTTTCTACACTTGTTGTTTTGTTCAAAGGGGTTTCATGCCCTTGTTGAACTGTTTCATTAATAATGTCATCTGATGATTCTTTGTCCATTACTATCGTTTCTTAATGGCAACTCTGCCTGATTATTTTCTTATGTTAGCTTTTCCATTTCATTTAGTTCTGGTAATATAGCTTCCGCCGATGTTTGAGTTACCAATTGTTGCTGATCTCTTTCACACACATTAGAAGTTATGTCCACATCACAGTTTATTAATGCATTTTCTACCATTACATTCTGTATCTTACTATCTTCCTTTAATGTCTTCCACAAGTTGTGAAGTGAATGATCTATCGGACCGTTCCAGACAATTCCCTAATTTTGGTTAAACATGTTCAACTTCTCTGGCCCAATCCTCTTTTCAAGGTATGATAAGAACAATCTCTCTTAAGCAGCGTTCTGCTTCTGTGTATTTTCAGAATTTGACGGCAAACCGTTTCCGACAACTTTCACTTGCTGCGGATTCCATGGAACTAATCCACATTTTCTAAACCCGTTCTGAATGATTATTGGCGTAATTCGTTCCAAAGTAGGTTTCAGCAATGGTGCAAAGTCGTGCTTTTTTAGCTGTTCTCCATTATTCCGCATTCTCCAATCTTGAACGTTTTCACGCCACATTTCCTTCAACGAGTGGAAAACAGCAATATCCATTGGTTGAAGAATATGGGTTGCGTTCGGATACAAGGCAATAAGCTGTATACCTTCATCTTTGCAAAAATGGCCCAGATGCACAGAAATATGTTAGCTATGTCCATCCATGAAAAAAATTATAGGTCTCTGAATTTTATTGCTCTTCACCCACGGTAAAAAGACATTAGCTACGTATTCATAGAATAACTCATGGAGTTATTTTAAGGTGAGCAATTTCTGGTCTCACGTACGATGTACACACAGGTTTCGTTTACTCTGTGTCCATAAATACGTTTTCTTGCTTTGCACTTATATGTGATGGTCGTAATTAAATGAAATTGATGAGAAAAAGGAACTCAAATACAAGTATGTTTGACTATAACTCACAGACATTGTAGGCGTTATTTTTACACAATTCGTATCTTCATACCAAAAAAGTGGGTTATTTCTTATTGAGACCTTTTAGGGAATAACCGTAATTTGTCGTTATTTAAGTGAACGACAGAATCATCAAAATTTTCGTGACACGTGATAGAGGAATTAAATTTTAAGATTTGGATTTTAACCACAAACAAACAACTCATATTCACAACAGCTGAATCTCAATGACAAAATTACAAAAATTTTGCTAAACGACACTAAGGTGAACCGTTTCACGTGACCGTAGACTGCATTCCCTTAATCTCGTGAATAGGGTTTAGAGTAACGTTCGGCACACACCAACAAACTCCAAAAGTTTAGAGTGTGCAGCAAGTGTAAATTAGGTAATTACTTCATATTTTCAATTTTTTTGTAATTATGGTATTGTTTGAATAAATAATAGTATTTTTTAATACTATGATCGTGGTATGCCTGACAACACTGAAAGCAACGCTCTCCCCTCTTCTCAAATTACTTAAATACTTTACGTTTTCAGTACGCTACACCACATCCGGCTCGGGAAGAGGAACCCAGTCTGTGTCTACTGTACTTGCACGTGCTAATTCTATTCTCTTTCGCGGCATTTCAGAAATATACACATCACATAACTTTATTTGGCCCCATAATTTGTTCCATATCCCTATTTTCTCACCATAACTCCTTTCTAAAATTCAAGTACCATTTCCCCATGTAATGAGATATTTCCGACGAGCTGACAACACTGAACTGCTATGTTATTGGGGGTCACCTAAATGTACACCTGCCATTGTCCCCTCCATTGGTCTTCTGTTTCTTTCTCAAATCTTATACCTTATACCGTATACCCTGTATTATGAGTTTTCAAGGGATTAACCTTGACGTGATCAGTACGTATGCGCACCTCATGTGTGCTATTTAGGCGAACGCTGGGGTGGTAACCTAATTTCGTTCCTTCCTATTCTATTCTGACCTCATCTATCCATAATTGTAGTATGCATACATGCTTAATGTATATGTATGGTAAGAATCGACCACTATGGCGGAGAGTTTGAAAGCTTGAGCTGCCCGCTATCCATTTTGCCTTTTCCTTCTTTTTTTAGATTTCGTTTTAAAAATATACTCAAGTTTGCAGTAGTTAAAAATTATTTAAACACAAAAATCCACAATTATTTATATTAAAAACTGAAACAATTGGAAATAAATAATACAAGAGGAAAGATTTACGTATGTACACGTTTCATTCAAAATTATAAAATTTTAGTCAGAAACTGGGTTTTGAGGAATAAACCTAACTGCTCTCCATTACAAAATAAACCGGCTGACTTGTGGAGTGCATTTGAATGACACAGAATATTTATATTGACATTCAAAATAATATGGAAGACGTCCAGAATTAAATTGGAGTTTGCAATTAAAACGCTAATAAGAATCAGTAAACACTTCACTCTTATCTAAACCCAATACAAATACAGGACTATATTTATAGATACCGTGATATAAAAAAAATGTACTTGATAAAACTTTAAACTATCCTCGTAACTGTCGTATCCTTCACGCAGACACGAGCAACTTTCCTGTCTAACGCGAAATATTCTACAAACTATTAGGTTAGTTTAATTTCAACTAAATACTGTGCATTTTGAAAATTAATAAAAATCGATTGATTTTAATATGTTACAGTGAGAACTTTATTTCCGACATGAATTGTCACGAAAAGGAAAGAGATGGAGCATATGTTTTGTTCATCAGTATTTTTAGATGGTTCATTTTATATTATTGTTGTTATTAAATTATTTAATAACGCATTGACATTATTTATTAACTATAGTCAATGTAAAATTATTTGAATTGCACGTGATCAAACTTCATGACGTCACGTTTAAAGTGTTGTCAAATGTTTGTTTACATTTCAACATTCAATAGAAAGGTTAAGTTATTAAAATTCTTCATGTTTTTTCCAAACTTATGTTGATAAATTTCACAATCAAAACTAAAAGATACTAATAATTTTGTACCGAGATTCTAATAAATGCCCCAGACTTTTGAAAATTGACTATCGGAATATACATTGATCGTAGGCGAAAGTAAAACATTAATCTTTAGTACTCCTCTAACATCAGTTAAAGGTAAAAAAAGGACCACCATTATCATGTTCCGCTTTTCCTCTACTACCAAACCGCTTGCGAGGCATAATTATAAACACGAAATCGAATATAACGAAATTTTTGTTCTGAAAAGAACAGATTTTTACTTTCTTGCTAAACAAGAATGTATTGCGGTCGAAAAAAATCGAAAAAAATAAGTTGCGTTATTTTGATGATTTAAGACTCCCTGAACCCGAAAAAAGTTTTAGAAAATTTTTCAAACTGTCTGTCGCCAGCCGAAACATACGGACGATTTTGATGAAATTTGGAATAAAGGCCTACGAGACAATTATGTCGACAAAATAAGCTTTTAAACGCAATAGGTATACAGGGGGTGAAAATAAGGGTGTTATTTTGTGGGCAAATTTTCAAATATTAATATAGAAGAATGAAATTCAGGTCATTAGTAACTCGTATGAAATGCAATTTTTGACAATTTTCTTAAACTTTCAAAATTGAATATGGCCGCAGTTACAGTCACATATACATTTGTTTTGTAGATATATATATATATATATATATATATATATATATACATATACATATACATATACATATACAGGGTGGGTGTCTACTGCGTGAGACGAAGGATTTCTCCTTAACTATTAGAGATATCAAAACCAATTTTGGTGTGGTAATACACGATAATTGGACCTACATTCTAAAATTATTTAAGTATATGCAGGGTAATTGACAAAAATATGCCAACTCAAACCTGTTTTTTAATGGAACACCCTGTATATTTTTGCATTTTTGGATCACTAACCGTTCTGCTTACCGTCACTTTAGTACCAAAATAGAGTTAACTTTGAAACCACGATGCGAGAGTTGTCACCACGATTTTGTACGATTTTGGATATGTGTGTATGTATATATATATATATATATATATATATATATATATATATATATATATATATATATATATATATATATATATATATGTATATGTATATGTATATGTATATATATTCGATACCGTTCAATATATAAAATAATTGGAAATAGATAGGCGTAGTTAAATAAAGGTTCTTTAAAGAAATTTTTTTACGTAATAAACTGTGGTGTAAATTTGCCTATATTTAAGGGGAAGTACTCATTTCGCATTTGAGTCCAATTCATTTACTTATAATTTTTTCTTAAGCACTTGATTACTCCCAAATTCGAACATGTTACCTTTCACTTACAAGTTTGACAGCTTTACCCGTGAGCCACACGAGTAATTCAATATATATTTTTTGGAAATCTTATATAACTTTTTCGTGGTTGCGCAGTAGCTTATTATGCATATTACGCCGTAACGTGTTGCGCAGGTGTATTGCGCCTTCTTCGCACATTATTGGGATCCATATAGGTTTCATTTCTACACTATCTTGGCTTATCGGATTTTCTGCCAGTGCGATGTACGTGGCTTCCTTGAGTTTTCGGCGAGTTGTATTCTCGTCCTTTGCCACTATCTTTGTTATCCCATTGGATTCGGTAGTATTCTTTCCAGGCATGTTCAGCGATTCTTTATCTTTCTGTTTCGTCCTTGAAACGTACGTATATCACACTGGCAGAAAATCCGATAAGGCAAGTTAGTGTAGAAATGAAAGCGCGAAAAGCTTAGGCACAATACACCTGTGCAATATGTTACAGCGCAACATGCACAATAATCTACTGCGCAACCACTGGCAAGGTGTGAGATTTATAAGTGAAAGGCACCAAGTGTGAATCTGAGAGTAGTCAAGTGCTTACGAAAAAATCATAGTAAATGAATTCCAATCAATTGCGAAATCAGTACTGCTCAGGAGTAAGCCTGATGACGGTGGAAGCGGAATCCGCGTCCGAAACGTCGCGCTATGAAAGCAATAATTGTGGAAATAGGCCCATCAACTCAACTAATATGAGACCACAGTTACAAAACACTTATAATACAGAAATGTATTGTCTCTCGATAAAGATACATGTATAGAAACGCGTTGAGAAATAATTAATTGTATAAAATAAATTGTGGAATTATATTGTAATTATAATATTAGTTCTATTACATTGTTGTACCTTTTTTAAGGCTTAAATTAATAACTTACCTTTATCGCAGCTTCAACACACTTTTATTAAGCTGTTCTAATAATTTATATAATTTCCCGTATAATTCTAACGATAATACGATCTGGATACTTGTCTTGTACTTTTTATGGTTCAATTTAATCCTGTATTATTGTACGAATCAGGGTTACTGCAAATAACACCAGGTAACTGTTCCAGTTCATTTTACTTACACTAACCTGAGGAGCTGTAAAACAAAGTAAAATCCATCATCTATAGGTACTTTTTTTGGCGCAACAACACAAGTACGATAGATTTACAGCAGTTCCTTTACATGTTATCGGGTGACTGATCAATAGTAAATGTTTGTGATAGTTAGTCTTGTTTATCTGTAAATATAATTGAATTAATTACTCGTTAGGGTTCTGCTGTAAAGGGTTATTCGTGATTTTCTTGTAAGAATTATTGCCACTTTTGTTCATATAGTTTAAGATTAATTTTTATTAGTGATTACTTAACTTAACTTTTTTTTTGCTGTGACAAAACATTTTGACATTTATTTGAAACTTCATTTTATTGTCATCGGTCCTAATATTTATTTAACCCAACCCTATAGCCGTTCGTTGTAGTGATCATAGTTAAAGAGCGCGTAGCAAACGCTTGCAGAACCGGTAAAATGTTTTTCGGTTTAGATTATTTATTTGGGTATCCCATTAGGTTACGTAACTTTCGTAAGATACGTGTGTGTAAAGTGAATATTACATACTCATTGTTATTTACTTATTTATTTTACTTAAAGGGCGTTTCATTGTTTAAATATCAGACTTCTCTCATTCTGAATATAAATATATGTATATATTAATTCTAATTATTATTGCAAATTACTGTTTTTACACGCTTTTATTTAACTCACACTGTATATTGTATGCGTCAAAATTTGTAATCGATTTTTCGACCACTTCTACAAGTCCAATCGACTTGAAATTCTGATGACAATACAATCCTTTGGCATTTACGGTTTATGAAAATGCTTAATCATTAACATAAATATCTTTCATATGAGAAAATAATAAGAACATTTTGCAAAGACAGCGGCCCTACCACGTTGAAAGCACCGGTTCTCGTCCGATCACCATAGTTGAGCAACGTCGGACGCGGTCAGATGGGTAACCGCTTGAGAACACCGCGTGCCGTTGTCTTTTTTGGTTTTATTGTATTAACAACGGGACTGTTTTTTTATTTTAGTTTTTTATATAAATTAAATCATAACTAAGTATTTTAAACAAATTATGAATGAATTAAATCATAGATTTTGGATTAAAAAAAAATAGGTTCGTCATGGTTGATAAATTCCTTTAAATATTTGACAAAGACTAAAAGTCGAAAATATAACTATGAAAAAAGAAACTTTTTTAAAAGCACGCTTTTATTTGCGCGTAGAAAGTGCCTAAAAAGGAGAAAATAATTTTTCTTTGCACCAAAATGTGATCAAAAATAAAAGCGTGGGGCGCTCATTATAATTTATTTATCTCCGTCACATGTTTATAATATAAGCGCCCACGCTTTTATTTTGTCGTAAAGATTCTTGATCACATTATTTTCTCCTTTTTAGTGCACTTTCTACGCGTAAATAAAAGCGTGCTTTTCTCATTGTATTATTTCATTTAAACAACTTACGTTTTAAGTTAATTTATACTGATTGTTTCGATTCGTTGTGGGAATTAAAGTTCCTTGATTGGTCCTTTTCTGGGAAAGATATTCTTGTGGCTCTAAAGGGTCTGGCGCCTGTGAAATCAGTACAATTGAGCATTATCGATACCTGTACATTAAGTAATATAATACCTATACCCACACCCAGACTGAATTGGTTAAACGATATTATGCTACCGGCCCACAGCGGGTGTGTTTTATTGTTTAGTTGTTTTTCTTTACTATTATTCATTTATTTGGGTAACAAAGCTAAACAAAAGTAAGGTGTTTACATAGATCATATTTACGCAATTGTTTTTCGACCGTCATTGTTCCTATGAATATTGTATTTACGTTCAATGTTTTTTTTTAGAAAATGTGTAAATTCAAATATAGTATTTTACGTTATTAGCATGGTGAATAGGTTTTTATTGGCGAGCCTGTAATCTCCTACTGCCAGTAAAATCCGTTACCTTGCGTATAATGTAATATGTTTTATTTATTATTCATTCGTAAATTACATTATATAAGGGAATTTATGGTATAAATTTATTTATAATGACATTTCTAAATAGCTCGCCAGCCGTTGCTTAAAAAAGTATGAGAACGGGTTACTAATTGTCAAATTGCTGTCACACATACGTATGTTATTAATGACGCTTGACATGTATAATTTTTACAAGTTAGTAGGTTTGAAAGTGATTTTACATGAATTATGTTTAGTTAGGTTAATGCATGTTCACGATTGAGTAAGAAAAATAAAATAAAACTTACATGATTAATATCGTGAATGCGACTTTTACATGTACGATACTGTTACATGTATAATACTGCTGAAAAATCGTTGCAAATTGTATCAATACTTCCACATCAAAAAATCGGTTTTTTTTTGTAAATAACTCGAAAACGATTAACTTTACAAAAAAATTATAAGAAATATTTTCGATCAGAAATTTGATTTTCTAATACCAAATCGAGTTTTTTGGAAATATTTCGAAAATGACAAAATTTTCGGAAAAATTGCAAAAACACTTTTTGTGAGAAATTTTATTTCCTATCGAATGGTATTGTCACTTTTTGAATATGTTGAGTAGTTCTGGAGATATTTAGGAAAAAGCGGTTTTTTAAAGTGACGGGTTTTCGCTAATATCTTGTAAACCGTTTGTTGTACAGAAAAATTATAGAGACAAAAAATACTCACAATTATATTACTAATCACATATTAAAAGGAAAATATCTAAAAAAAATAAAAATTTTCAAAAGGTGTAGTTACCCCCCAATTTTACCACTTTCCCATACCTCACTGACCCCAAAAACAATTAGTTGCTTTGGGTAGTTAACATCTATGTATGTATCAAATTTTATGTTGATATGTTAAGTCCTTCGAAAGTTATGGAGTACACACATGGACGGACAAACACACAGACAAGATTTTTTTTGCTCAAATTTTGTTTTTGGACGTTTTCGAACATTTTAAAGCGATTGAACAAATAAAAATCTTTGAAAATTTTTTTAGCGATACTTCCACATCCAACGGATGGGAAGTACAATTAGTTACCCATTTATTAATAGTTCCACATATTTTTCTTGTTAATTTAACCATAATGTAATCCTACTGATTTACTTATTTACTAATACATTATTATTGTATTAATGCAGCATATGTTTATATCTTATAGATACTTATAGATATTATAGTTACGGTAAAAATATTTTAAATTTGCATAACATGAAGGGCACTTACGATTATTGTATTTAAATCTCATATACGATTATTGTTTCAGATAAAACGGGCCGCCTCTACCCCCTTCTTTGGTAAGTGGATTCAACTTTTATTACATTTGCCTTAGATTAAGTACAGTGTTTATTTGTATTGAAAGATTAGTTGCGTAAAGTTAATAGAAGAGACAAAATTTTAAGCAAAAAAAACAACGCAAAATTATAGTAAAACTTAATAATAAAGGATGATTTTTCTGAAGGAATAATGTATTTGAATTCTCTCTCATTCGGTTATCAGTATTACATTGTCTTTAATTTCAACAACAGAAATAAAATCAATGGCGAAAACAGTAGAGCTAGTTCGTACATTTGTAATACGATTTTTTGAATGTTACACCTAATGGTAGAAACATGAGATTCTCAATAGCTTTCTGGGAACGAATCATAAAGATAGATAAATTGCCTATGGGACGACTATCCGGTTGTAGCTAACTGGAATGCATGAATAAATTAATTAGTGTATTATTAAGCTGTTTTACTTACCTGTGATAACGAATCAATTACATAAAGTAAATATAACAGTTATCGACACTATTAAGAAACCTTAAGTACTTAAGATAGGTCGATTTTAAGAAATTTTGTCAATGTCTTAATAACGGTTAATTTTATAAGAAAATAATGTTTTAAAGAAAATTTAAATTTACATAACTTTTTTTTATAAAGTTTCTTAATATAAAGCAAACATATCTGGTATGAAACAACACACGACCTTCCAACCTACAAAGTGGAAATTGAAAGAAATTAAATAATTTTAATTCTAATTTTTTTAGGATAACTACTCAACCTCTTTCTTATACGTTCATAACGAAACAGGCAACATTGTAAAAACCAAAACAATAAGCTACATCAGAATGGCATTTAAAACTTCGTGTCAGATAGAGATTAATAAACGTAAATACATGTTAACTTAAAAAAAATTCCAACGCCTCCCGCTTCTATAAGATATCAATAACAGTTTAACCATTTTCATTAATATTTAATTAATTTTTAGACTTACCTTGCGTTATATTAACCCATTAACGCCGGAGTTTTCTAATTTTAGTTTTTGGTGATTTCAGTGGATTTTATGGGTTTAGTTTGCCTTAAAATGTACCAAAAAAATGATTAAAAAAAAAGTTATATGAAATTTACAGGAAAAGTGGTGGGTCCATATGGGCCCGCCAGGCGCGTTCCTAATAAAATTGATTTACAAATGAGGATACATATAATTATTTTTTTTTTAATATTTATATTATAAAACAGCAATGTATTGACAAAATTTACATCTATGTGGTATGAAAGCCCTTAAAACAGGAAATACAAAGACCAACTTGACATTTACAACATATCGTCCTGCCTTTCCCAGAGCAATTTGTTACGGCACACCGCTTTCTTTTCCCTTCCGGCACTGGAATTACATAATGATCAAGCCTGCCTTATCTTATATTAGCAGCTACGCGAAATCTGTCAACTCCTGGAGTAGATGGCCTGTCCCCTTGGCTTGGAGGATTCTTATATCTGATCAGATATGACTAAAATCGTATATAATTAAAAACCAATAATTAAAATTATAAAATCACTTTATATTTACTTGTATAATAGCTCGTCGAAATTGTAGTTGGGTCATATGTCGACCCGTTTTTCGATAGATAATCCAAGCGTTTTGCACTGCAGCGTCCAGAAAATAGGTAAATATTGGCCAATACCACTTCTTTCCCCGGATTCCAACACGATAACTGAAACAATACAAGAACAGCAAATGTGTATAAAACTTATTATTATTCTTATACTTACTTTGATATATTTTGATCCATAAGATCGGTGCCTCCCATGTTTTTGTTGTACTCAGAAAATGCATATGGCCATGGGACTGAATTTATTTTCTTGTCTTCTCTAGAATATCTATCCACATTTTTTAGCGATGCCACACCAAAGGATGTGCAGGCAATAGTAACTGCATTATTGTCCTTCCATCTTATAAACTGAATACCACTTTTTGCTTCCAGACTAGATGAATAAGTCCCTCTTTTTTGTTTTAAAATTTGTGCTTTGGACTGTAATGGACACTGCTTTGGAATCCGGTTTTCACGTATTGTTCCCGTTGCTCCATATCCGTTTATTTTTAACGATTTGAGAAGATTAGTCCCCGTAAAAAGATTGTCGAAAAAGAAATTATACCTTATGTTCCTTTTATTTTCATGCAAATCGTTGATCATTTGTACTAGAGGGGTTGTACATTTTCCGAATATTTGTTCATACTGTATATTTGCTCTAGGATTTTTTCCCTGGTATACTTCAAAATTAATCATGTATCCTGCCGGTTTATTGAGTCTCCAGACTTTGTACCCGAAACGAATGGGCTTTCCTCGTATAAATTGTTTACAACCGTGTTTGCCGTAATATCTTGTCATTGACTCATCATAGCACAAATTTCTGTCAGGTACAAAATGGAGCAAAAACTTTTCTTTTAAATAATCCGTCAAAGATCTTAATTTATACATTTTATCTGCTTTATCTATGATGTTGTTTTCGGCAAAAAGAATAAGTCGGCATATCTGAAGAAACCGGTCACGTCTCATTGCTTCAACCACCATATTATTTTTCATATTCGAAAAAGATGCCCAATAACTGCGTTTAGAGGGTAGTTCATTGTACCCTGACAACAATAATATTCCCAAAAATACTCACATTTCACCTAAAGAAAATGAAGGATTCGGACAATTTATAAATAGAGGATATTTAGTGGTTTCCTTTATAATATTTAGTAGAAATTCATCCGAAAAAAAAACATTCAAATAATTCCACTGGATCTATTTCACTGCAGTATGAATAATTGACATCTAGAACTCCAAATCAGCATCTTCATAGAATTCAAATGAAGGTTCTTCTTTTTCTAGATTGAAATTGGCAATAGTCTGTTGGGAGGAACTATTTATTTCATTTGTCAATTCAGGAGATCGGGGTTCATTGTCTTGGCCGCCAAGTCTTTTATTGCCAACAAAACGAATTTCGACACCTGCTTGGAGTTGACGTTGACTAAGGTTGTCCGCAAACCCACCTTCATCTTCGTCTGCGGAGTCTCCGTCCGTTAAAACCTCACTCTCTGGGGGCTCTATAAAGAAATCTGTCACTTCGTCTTCATTATCCGAAGCGTACGCAATATCTAGCGCTTCGTAAAATAAAAAAAAAACAACAATTAGCATTTTTTCCAGGAAAACGCCCAGCGGTCCCATATGAGACCAGTGACGTTTACACACTAATATAATCAAAAGTTAAATCTTAAAAAAATTTTGAAGATAAGGTATTAAAAATATGTACTTTTAAATAACTTTTACCAATAATTATACTTAGGTAATAATTTCTAGAATATACTAAAAACTACTTACACCAATTTTATGTCGTTATTTTTGTCCATTGCACAAATTCACTAAAAGCAAACGCCTACCACGGTCAACTAAAGGTCAAAATGCGCACAAAATCGGCTTGAGTTAACTCTCTAACACGTCTAAAACCATACTGACAAGTTTTGCCCCGAATTGAAACGCTCGCGTCTGCGCTTCAGTTTCAAAATTAGGGAAAGGGTAAGTGGGTCCATACGGGCCCACCAGGCGCTAATGGGTTAAGAAACTTGATAAAGGAAAGTTATGTAAAATTAAATTTTCTTATAAAATGAATTGTTATTCAGATATCCAAAAAATGAACTAACACAAATTCTACCTTAGAAATTGCATAGAACATAATTAATCACTATGTTTAAGGTCTATGTCTAGGAATTTTTATATATTTGATAAAAACCAAAAGTTGTCCCTAATCCCCCCTCTGCGCCGCTGGATTTCTCCAAGAAACTAATATACATCCGCACGCGCGCCGACACATACAAAAAGTTGAATATTCTCTAGATGGTTTTCAAAATGTTGAAAACGTGTAAATCCGTTGAATACTCGAGATCGATTTTTTCACGAAAACTATAAAGATGGGTTCTTTGCGCATAAGAAAGTAAAAAAATATTGAATCTTAACTTCCGCCCTCTTCTCTTCTAGTCACTTAAGACCGTCCTAATTATACATCGAGTTTTCTTGCGGTTATTAGTATATGAGTACAGGATCGTTATCAAACGGTATTATATACACACTGTGCCCATTTAATACGGACTTAATTCTTTATTAATTTACAAAGAAACATTTGTAGCCAAGTATGTATATTTTAAAATTAACTACATGCATACAGCAGGGTGGTACGCAAATAAAGGAGGCACTAAACTTGTCTATTTTAAGTAGACCATTCAGTATATTATTGAATTTTTTAATTCTGCTTATTGTTTCTATCCCCACAATATTGGATACAATGGGGTACTGAGAACTGTAGAAATTAGAGCAATTTTGATGTAATATTTATGATGACTTTCAAACCCTGTAGCCGATCAGGGCATGATTAGGTAATCAAAGCTTTTTAGATTCTGTGAGAATTGGTATTAGATTTTTGATTTTGTTAAAATGACTTTATACATGGTAGGTCGAAACGCGATGGTCACATTTGCTTAATTTTTCAAATTGAAAGTAAGCAAGATTTTTCTAAATAATCGCATCTCTATTGGAAATATCATTTTCAATTAATTCTCGTTATTATAATGCATTTTGAGCTGGTTGTGAAAAATAAATTTTTTATTAAAAATGCTTCTTTTTCCATTTTATAGTAAATTTTTTCTCGTCAAGCCATCAAGTTTTCTCAAATACGTTGTAAAGTAGTCACAGATGTAACAGTATTCACTTTGACTGACCTAATTGTAACTGACCCGCTTCCTTTTTTCTTGTTAAATTGATCTTTTTTATTTTTTAATTGAAATTAATTTTGGCTAATTTTTTATATGCCTCGGCTAATAACTCAGTGCAATGGGAAAACTACTCTTCAGGACCTCTGGGGTGTTTTAATGCATTTATGATAACAAAAAAACTTTAATACATTTACTCAAAACAATTTGAAATCGTCATTACAAAGAAAACCAGGATGCGTGAACTAAGGGCCCGCGGGTTTAAAGTTACTACTAAAATGCAATCGTAAGCTCTAGATATCAATTTAATTCAATAATGGAGACACGTTTACTGAATTATTGTTACCCTTTTAATTATTAAGCATTAAACAAAATACATGCAAAACCTGTCTAAACTCGCGATCTTCTTTCTTCGCTTAAGCAAATCCGTCGTATAAAGGGTGGCGCTATTTGTATCGTTGCCTGGATGCTATTCTTGCTTCAAACAAACAAAAGCCAGTTGATACTACAAAAGCTAGGCGAATTAACGACAAAAGCTTCTTGTAGTAAATATAGATTGCTTCTAGTTCTACAGGAGGAATAACTCACTAAACTTTGTATGTATTGCACTTACGAATATTTACAACTTTACTGTTTATAGCGTAGTAATGCACTGTAACACTTTTATGGCCGTTATTAATAATTGTTTACAGATAACTTGCAGCACTTGCTTGTTCTATAAAGATTGACCAGCATTCTCTTCCGCTGTTAATCACTGACTCTCACTTTCGCGCCTTTGTTAGCGTCTCCTTTTCTATGCATACGTAACTCAATCTACATATAACTGAATACTACAACATACAAGGTAATTTTCATAAAAGCATTTATAGAGGTTACTGCAGAGTAATAAATTGAAATAAAATTAAATTTCTATGCCTATTCACGAGGTGTTACAATGTGTGATTAACAAAACTTAAAAAATAAAATATTTTCGTTTTATACAACACTAGAATTTAGATGTCTTTAACAATATGGAGAAATCTTTACTAAACGTTTCATTTCTCACAATTTTGAAAAGATAAAACAATTTTTGGACGTATCTTAGGTTTTAATTTAGGTGAAACATCTGTAATTTTAAATTATGCGTAGCCACAATCGTACTTTTTAAAAAACGGCATATTCTAAATCACACAATTCATGAGAGATTTCTCTAGACAATTAGAAAAGAGCTCTGAATTATTACAGTTATTGTAATAATAATTGTTCAAAAGTCCAAAATGCATTATTTAATTTTTTCCCCAAGAATACTGAGCAAACTGTTTAAAAAAGTACCTCGTAAAAAATATTATTTACAGTTTTTCTTGTCAACAGAAAGCTCAGAATATTTAGAACTAATTGAAAATGGTTTATTTTAAACAGGTAGTTGCGAATGTTTAGAAAAATATTGCATTTAGGTATATGGAATGATAGGTAGAAATAACAGAAAATCGTCAAAGGAATGGAATAATATACAAGATGAAAAGAATAATAAAATGTGATCATCGCGTTTTGAGGTACCATGTTTTTTTTTTTATGATTGTGGACCTGAACAGGCTAAATTTGGCCTGTCGTGCTAAAGCACTCATGAACACTTAGGAGGATGGATAGAGGGATAATTAATTGCCAATAGATGCCTATGAACAGCTACCTTAAATTTTCTCATATCATAAGTGAGAGGAAAGCAGGAACTAGGAGACCATTCCAGAGTTTAGAAGCCGTGTAGAAAAATGTGGATCGCGCCCGTTTGGTACGACAAGTGGAGATTTGTACTGCATACTGATGATGTGAATGAGCGAACGGACTGTTTCTCGCAAAGATAGCCCGAGATGGTATCAAAGAATATAAATCAGTAGCACAATAGCCGTTGTAATAACGATAATACAAAGAAACAACTGAAACCATCCTTCTATGCTCAAGGGACTGTATGTGAGAAGTTAAGGACGGGTATACAAAATAGTCATTTTAACGAAATATAAGAATCTAATACCAATTCTCACTATATTTAAAAATGTTTGATTACCTTAGTATGTGCTAATATCTGCCCTAATCGGCTACATGGTTTCAAAGTCATTAAAAATATTACATGGCTCCAATTTCTAAAGCACCCAGTATAACTCATTGTGTGTATATTGTGGAGATAAAAAAAGTGAGTAATAATGTGCATGGTGTACCATTTAAAAAAATACGAGTTTAGTGTGTCCTTCATTTGCGTCATACCCTGTATGTATACATATAGTTAATTTTACAATATACATGCTGCTACTCCTACAACTTTTATTTGCAACAGTTTTTTCGAATTTCAGTAATAAAGCCTTAATCGACAAGGACATATTAAATGGACACAGTGTATAATGCTTTTCGTTTTCATTCATCTTTGACTTTAGATAAGTTCTGGTATGTGATCTATCATTGTTGTTATTTATTAGAAAAATTTTCTTGTTCTTACAGTTATGAGCAATTTGAGCCAAACTTGACTGACGAATCGAGTGAAAAGCAAAATATCAGTTAGTTGTAACTAATTTGCAATTATGAAAATGAAAATTTTCTCGACAACGTTCATAATTAAAAATTATCTTTTTCTGTAAGTCGAGTATTTAAAAATAAATTGCATAAGCTTTAATCATTTCAATTGCAATTGCCGTTTGCAGAACGATAGCTGTAATGGCTATTGAAACGTTTAAAGCTTTAAAATTTGATTTTAAGCTTTTTCATGGCCTGCTTTGGGTTAGAAATATGGTGAATGGTGTTTGTATCATAATTAATACTTTCCGCGCCTGGTTTCTGTTATTTAATTTTTGCAATTATATCGCGATACGTTCTATCACATTAGTCCTTTAGAACTCTTTCCAATGCGGCACGTTTTCTAAACGGGATTTGTGCAATAAAACTGGTTATTAGAAACCAGTTTTTTAATACAGTGGGATAAAGTAATTAAGTTTTATTACATTTTCTACGAATCTTGTTTTGTTGTCCCTCGGCCGTTCTCTTTCCGTTTCTTATGTATGGAAACGGTTGTCTATTTTCAAATTGTAATATTTTGAAACGGTAATATTAAAATATCAGTTCTTGGGGGTTGTACCGATGTTTCCCTGCTTTTCTAGTTCCTTTATGTGCTCTTTTGTTGTCATTCAGTACTGTTCCTCGATTTTTCCTTTCCATCTTGTTAGCTTAAATGTTTTCATTCGAGTTACTTCTTGCTTTGACCGTATTTCACATTTCTCTATACTACATACTGTTCTTGGTAAAACCGTTTCTCGTTTGCTTTCGTCATCCGTGGTTTTAAGTTTTTATTCCGATTAAAATTATTTGATTTCTCTAAACTTTCCTTTTCCATTTTTCTGATGTTATGTTCATTTTATCTTACCTGTATCAGTTTTTCTTCAAGCCGCTTTTTATGAAACATTTTGGTCGTTTCGTGATAGTTATGTAATAGTGGTTCTGCGACAAATATATACGGCTGCAATATGCGCCAAAAAAACGAATAAAACAAATTTGTAGGCGTTGTCTAATAACATGAAAACTGTTACCAAGAACGTGTAGCTGTTTGCCACAGTTGTTTCCGTAAACAGGTAGATTTTTCTTAAACGTATAAATGTTTTCCAGAAACGACCACTAACGTCTAGTTTTTTTTTTTATAGAACAGGTAGCTGTTTCGAGAAACAACTGTTAATCAGCTACACGATTCTCCCAAATCATTTTTCGGTATCTGGGAAGCTAACAAAGTTTCTTTTAGTTGGCATTATGGCGTATTCTGGAGCCGTATATGTTTGTCGCGTTATGTATAGTGAGTCAGAATCAACCTTATATGACTATTCTTTGCATAGGTTTATTATTGTTTTTCCGTATGCCTTACGGGTCATTTCCTGAATTAAGGTATATAAATAGCGGTACAAAGTGATCCGACAGTGGACGTCACCAGAGATCACACATCTAGTATCGGTATGGGATGTATTTTCCTGTTTATTATGCAGTACAACTGTAATGTGTGATTTTGTCTATTTTAGTCACACTTAGGTTGTGGCTTGTGGTTTAAAAAATGCATTCATTTCTATCATGTTTTGAGTGCAAAATCCGATCAGTGCTTCTTGATTGCGGCTTAATGTGCTTCCATTCTTCTGTTTTAGATCTACTCGAGCATTCACGTTTTGGATTATGATGATTTTATTACTCCTGTGGAGATTGTCAGTTACGGCTTGAATAGCATTCTTCTATCGTTTTTCACTTCCTTATTTTTGGGGCGTATGCCAAAGTAATAGCTTTTATTGTGGTCCAGGTTGAATGTCTCTTACAGTATGGTACTGCTTTTTATTCCTCCCGTTGTAGTGTACCACAATTTTAGTATTTTATTATTACTTTATTCCTTTTTCATGTTTCAACTCGCCATGAACAACTTTCCAGGATACATCTCGCCGGAATATAGACCGACATCCAACTGACCTTAAAAAACTCGCCGGGGTACAACTCGCCAATTTTCTGGTACATCATTTGCAAGGACGTTTTCATTCAATGTTCTCTAATAAAATGTAATGATTTGAAAATTATAATAATTACCATGAAGACATTGTTTCTTCAATAGTTTGTAATAAAAATAAGGGCAACGCGTAATCTAATTCCCACTAAACTGACAGTGTTTTCTTTTTGTATTCCAAAGAACCCCGTGGTGAGTCGTTTGGGAAGTCATTAATTATAATTCGCAATTAAAGCATTATTTCATACCGGGTCTCTCGTATACTATATTTACGTAATATACAGGTTGTCCACGTAATAACTAAGCATCCGGGAGTTTGAGGTTAAATTATTACATAATGTTTTTCAACGGTTAACAATTTTTTTTTGAGAACTCTGCATAGGAATGCCTAGAAATTGTATAAATCATCCAGGCAGTTTTTGCTATGTATGCGGCTCAAAAAAGAAACGTTACTCTTTTAGTACTAAAATCATTTAGGTCTTACTTTGGGTGTAAAATTGAAAATGTTAGGCATCTCGCATATGTTGTTCTTCTTCTATAACTTTGCTTATTAGCTGGTTTAATGGAAAATTCCGTCACATGTCATATGCAGTTCCCATGGAGAGTGAGCCAAAGGGCCACTCCACAGACTGCTATTTTTGTATTTTAAAAATTACTGAAATCACAAGAGTAAGAACTTAGTTAAGTATCAAAACATTCCTTCGGCCATCAAACCTGTTCATCATAGTTCAGAGCTACACATTCCAGTTACACCACAAACATGGGGTTTGAATTCCGATTCAAAACACTTTGATGTTGAAGAGCCCCAAACTGATCTAGTATGCAGTGACGATGAAAGCGGTGCAGATTTCCTAGAACATGTAACAGGAACCCATAAAACTAGTACTAGTCAGTCAGACCTCAATGATTTAGTTCGGTATCTAAAATGCAGGCTGAAATGTTAGCTGAAAGACTAAAAGGCTGGAACTTCCTTGAAAAGAAAACTGAAATATGCTTTTGCCGTCAACAGCAAAAGGAGTTTCCATGCAAAATGGCTTAGTGTAGTGCAACGGCGTGGACCCTTTATTAGATGAATTAAAATAAGAACGCAACCCTGAAGAATGGAGGCTTTTTATAGATTCCCTCAAATACGAAGGTTTTACTGAAAATGATGCAATATGAAAAGTATTCTTGGCATATTTGTGGAGATTTAAATGTGATAGCTAGATCTTCAACTTGGTTACAGCAACTTCTCCTGCTTTTTATGTTAATGGGTCACTACAGATAGTGTGAAGAAACAATGGTCGAAGAGACAAAGTCTAAAACCCGGAGAAAAAACGCGATAAACGCGTCTTGTGCCAACCTCTTGTGAATCCCGAGAAAATATTCCTTCTCCTATTGCATATCAAACTTGGTTTGATGAAAAATTTCGTGAAAGCAATGGACCGTCTTGTGAAGGTTTTCATTACTTGAAAAGTAAATTTCAAAAAATAAGTGATGCAAAAATCAAAGAAGGAATATTTGTTGGACCACAAATAAAGGAAAGTTATGAAGGATTCCCAGGCAGCTGCGAGACAGTCAGTTCATTTATAAATGTTGCGAAAAATTGCCTGGGAACCAACAGACTACGACCTATTATGAATTAGTTAGAGAAGTTCTTCAGAACTACAAATCACTTGGATGCAATATGCCTCTGAAAACTCATTTTTTGGATTCACATTTGGACTTTTTCTACGAGTCTGACATGTGAGTGACGAACATGATGAACGCTTTCGTCAGGATATAGCCGTAATGGAGAATTGGTACCAAGGAAAAAAGGAGTCGAAATATGCTTGCCGTTTTTTGTAGGACACTAAAGAGTTCCTCAAGCTAAGTACTCCAGAAAATCATGTAGATACTTTAAATGCATTATTACTCACAAATTCTGCCCTCTGCATGAACGTTGCAAACAGATTTGAAATCAGCAGAAAAGTTACTATAACATACACCCAATAAAATCAATTTAACACAAGACAGTGTTATTGATAACTATTGTAAGTTCTCTAACGTGTCTCAATTTGCAAACTGTTTCTTTTATGTTTTAGGCTTATTACTTATATTGGCGATTAAGCTTCTTGTAACTCTGCACTAATTTTAGTAGATGTAACACTAATACCTAATTTTGTTTTAACCAGTTTTACACCAACATTTTAAAATAGTTCTAATATCTAAACCTGTTTTATTTTTATTTAGATAAATTTTCCAGAATTTTAAACAATTGACCTATACTATAGATCGTTTCAGCTTGCTATGTTCATTTTATTAAATCTTTAATTTCACCTTATTTTAACGGTATACGTCATGGGTTAATTTATTAGAAACTAGCTTACCCGTCGCGCGTTGCTACGTTATTATTGAAACTGGGAGGGCCGATATTAAAAAAAAATTATACCAGAAACCTTCGCGGTCCGAGTATACTCAACAACTTCCCAAAGTTTCATGGCGATCGAATGAATGCTGTAGTAATGTGTAAAGGACAAACAGATATTCTTTATATATATATATATATATATATATATATATATATATATATATATATATATATATATATATATATATATATATATATATATATATATATATATATATATATATATATATATATATATATATATATATATATATAATATACATATACATATACATATACATATACATATACAGGATGCCCGTTTTTCGAGCTCCAACATATCTAGTTATTTGAAGAGATGTCGGTTAAATTAAGAATGTTTTCAGAGGTTGCCGAGATTTAAAAAAAGCGAAATTTTCAATTTCGATTTCCCTTTTTATACCGAAAACTGGAAAAAGTGGACCTTTTAAACTGATACATTATTAAGGCAGGAGAAATCCAAACATGTTATCGACAATTTCAAGGTACTTTACATCTAAAAGTTACAGTAGTTAACTTTGTTATTTCTTATGGCAGCCATATTGGATTTTTACATTTTTGGATTACGCCCTTTTGGCTGATTACAATGATGTATTATATGGTATGATGCATTATTTTAAAAAACACATTTTGATTAAAAATTATTATTTATAATAATTTTTAATTACATATTTACCTTTGAACTTATTCGTTCATAACAAAACTTATAATAACATTTTGATTAAATTTAGAAATGTATTATTTATTTTTTTTTAAATTATGCTTCATGAAACAATTCTCTTATGAAGAAGAAAAACAACAACCTGCTCAAAACTATTTTCTAACAAACACAATTTCAGAAAAAACTAAACTATGAATGTATAATGAACATAACTGAAAGAAGAAGAGTGCTTTGGAAGGAACATACATACATTCTTTTCTTTAATATAAACAGCTCGCTTAAATTTCAATAGTTGGTTTTTCACCAATTTACAAGTTTCTCGATATAATACCGTTTTCAAATGAAGAAAAACGAGATATGTTGGAAATTTATTACGCCTTTCTCCCTTAGTCTATCTACTATTTATGGGAACTGTGAAAAATTTTATTTACAAAACTGTACCCGATGATGTTCATGATTTACGAAAAAAATAATTAAGTACGATGTTAAGGACAAAAATACGAAGAAGAGACATTTTAAGAGCAACACGAGATTTAAGGAGATGCATAAACCAATGTTTAGAGGTCGATGGTGAACCTCTGTTATAATGCTTCTTCTTTCAGTTCATAGTTTAGTTTTTATCTATTATTATGAGGATTAACTATTTAATTTTAAATATTTTAAATTTAATCAAAATGTTTTTACCTGAAACTGTGTTTGTTAGAGAATAGCAGGTTGTTACTTTTCTTCTTCACAAGAGACTTTTTCCATGAAGTATAATAAATTTTTAAAAATAAATAATGCATTTTAAAATTTAATCAAAATGTGTTTTTTAAACAAAAGAATGCATGTATTTTCCAAAGCACTCTTCGCCAAAAAGGTTTTTTTCCATATTTTGAGGGAATCTTGAATCATGCCATATGATATATAATTGTAATCAGCAAAAAAAGATTCATTCAAAAATGGCTGCCATAAGAAATAACAAAGTTAACTACTATAACTTCTAGATCTGGAGTACTTTGAAATTTTCGATAACATATTTGGATTTCTCGTAAAAAAGTGCCTTAATAATATTTCAGTTTAAAACGTCCACCTTGTGCAGTTTTTGGTATAAAAAGGAAAATTGAAAATTTCGGTTTTTGTGAAAATTTGGCAACCTGTGAAAACATCCGAAATTTCGTAACGACATATTATTGAGCACCAAAATGCCCACCTTTGCCCTAATTTAACCGAAATTGTATCTCTTCAAATAACTGCGATCCCCATGGTGGCGCTAGAAACACGGCACCCTGCATAGATAAGTCTGTGTTAACTTAACCTTAACATTCTAACAAATGGGCGTTCAATCGGACGTGAATTATCTGTTAACATTACCTGAAATTATAAGAGGAAATTACCTAAAAAAATAAAGTTTGTGAAGATTATATAACTCGTGTTTTAGCCTTTATTTTGAAGTTTTCTAAACTTTTTTGTCGATGTGCGTGATCACCTGATAATATTTGCATGTTTTGTAGCGATGTAAATGTCGTTTATATGTTTTTATTTCCTTAATTTTGAAATTTAACTTTTTCTAGTATATCCAAATTTGTAGATTTTTCACTAAATTATCAATATGCCACAATTCACTTGTTTTCACATTATTTTCATCACTATAAGTAAAAATGAATCCATTATAATTGTTGTAGTTAATATTAGGGAAATATGAAAAACGAAAAAATAATACAGAAGACACAATATTTTTTAATACCTACTGAATGTTTTTATCTATCCTCACTTAAAACTGAATGCAAAAAGTCACAAATATAGGTTGTAAATTAAATTAAAGTTTGTGGAAGTATCTAGTTTGTAATAGATAGTTAGGGAAACATTTAAGTGTCGCGACAGTTTGGCGCCGTTTTTCCATCATTACTATTGGGGGAAAAACTTAAGCTCCGCCTGGAAAATATCCCCTCCAGAATTAATTATCCAATCAGATAATAGATTTGTCTACATAGGGTTTCTAGGGTTGATCGCAGAATTTACCCACAGAAATGTTTTAAGCTTAGCTCATTCTAGGGTTTGAACTCGTGGTATTCGGTTGCTCGCCGTTATTGTGGTGTTTTAATCCTCTTCATTCCTTTATACCCTACATTTGTTTTCACTTAAACACTGACTGCTAAATCCTTGCCATTATTATTTTGGTTAAATTTCTTTAAGAATGTTGTCATCAGGAAGAAATGTGTAAGTTTGTTTAATTTTTTTGTGTAGTCTTTTTAATTGGTTTTCTGTTAAATTTATAGTGTTAGTAAAATTTGATACCTATTAATTTTAAAATTTGGTTGCAATGTATGTGTTATTGTATTTATTTTATACATTTTCTGCAGATAAAAATTTCAAAGCATGCAAATTGTGTTGTGTGAATACAAAACTTAAAACAAATTTTAAATTATATTGAATAATCATTATTCTTACTGTTTACTAATGATTAATTAAATTAGTTTTTTAGAAAATTTATTTTGACATTGGTTCAATTACGTACCTGCTTGTTATAATCTAACTGTAAGGGAAAATAAAGATTGATTTAAAAAATTAGGAAAACTTCTTCTCACAAGTGTACAGTACAATTTTTTGCGTACGTTGCACTATTTTGAAGCTTCGGAAAATGTGAAAAATAATTTTTCTATAGTTCATTTATTGGCACGTGCTCGAGGTATCGATTGTCATCTCAACGATGCCAAGACATAAGCGACGCCGGCTAGTCGGACGTTTTGGTTGCTCGGCAACGCATCCTCCCCACTTTTTAGCGTTGCGACGTCGCGTCCCTATCGTACATGATTCAATTATGTGACATGTTCTACTTCAGTTTATTGACTTATTTCTTAGTCAGTGTTAAGATTGATTGATTTTCCATTAATCTGCCAATCTTTTAATTATTTTTCTTTTTTTTTGGTAGGTATTTTTGTATTGTTTCTCGATTATAGTTTCGTGTAATAATCTGTAGTTGCATGAGGACGTCAACAGAGTAAATGTTTGCGTCTCCTTGTAAACATTTGAGATGTTGGAGATTACTTCACAGATTAAAAATTATTTGAGAACTTTATAAATTTTGTACTGAAACATGATTGCTCATAGATCTTCAAATGTTTGAATGGTAATAATTATCTAACCTTAAATATAAAGGCTATAGCTTCATGATTTCACGTCAGAAAGAAATGTTATTTTCAAACTGTGCAAAGAATTAATTACTATTTAGAAAATTACATAAAATACTATCATTTTTTTTACGATTTACAAATGTTAATAGTTGATATTTTTGTTAAATAAAATAACTTAAAAAATATGAAAAAAAAAGTTGTAACTTTATTAAAAAGGTTGTTAAGCGTCAATAGCAATCTAATAAATATTCAAGCTTAAAACACCTTCAAAGGGCAACGATCTTTAAAAAAAATAAAGTTAAATTGACAATTTTGATAATTAATTGTTTACTAACCTCTTGTTTACGTATTATAACAATTCATTTTCATTACAGTTTAAATTTCCATCTCTCAAAAACATGGCTCAAATATCGCTTCGAATTAATATCATCGAGGGAAATGTTACCAAAACAATGGTATTTGACCCTTCAACAACTGTATATGACGCTTGTAGGCTTATACGAGAAAAAATTAGTGAAGCAAATCTGGGTCAACGTAAGTTATGCTTATTTGCCATTAAATTGCTGTAATTTTTTTAACAATTCAATTATTACAGCAAAAGATTATGGATTATTTCTTACCGATGAAGATAATAAAACAGGGGTTTGGTTAGAACCCGGAAGACATTTAGAATATTACATTCTTCGTAACGGCGATACTTTGGAATATAGAAAGAAAACTCGAATATTAAGGGTTAAAATGCTTGATGGTATATAGTATTTGTTCAAACTTAAATTTTAATTTCTAACTAATTTTAGGCTCAATTAAAAGTGTCTTAGTAGACGATTCACAAATTGTTGCAAATTTAATGGTAGTCATATGTACAAAAATAGGAATTACCAATCACGATGAATACTCTCTAGTATTAGAAGATCAAGAAAATCAAGAAAATATAGAAAATAAAAATTATGGTACACTTACACTAAAACGAAAAAAAGAAGAACGAGAAAGAGATGCAAAAATGGATCAATTACGCAAGAAACTTAAAACTGATGATGAAGTTAATTGGATTGATCCATCAAAAACATTAAGAGAGCAAGGAATTGATGAAAATGAAACTGTTATTTTACGAAGAAAGTTTTTCTTTTCTGATCAAAATATAGATTCTCGTGATCCAGTGCAGTTAAACTTGTTGTATGTCCAAGCACGAGATGCAATTTTAGATGGTACTCACCCAGTAACACAGGAAAAAGCATGCGAATTTGCTGGAATACAATGTCAAATACAATTTGGTGATCATGTTGAAGCTAAACACAAAACTGGATTTTTAGAGTAAGTATACGGTTAATTTTATTATACAATTGCTACTGAAATTATACAGTTTAAAGGAATTTTTACCTTCTTCCTACGTTAAAGTAAAAGGAATTGAACGAAAAGTATTTGCCGAACATAAAAAACACATTAATCTTAGTGAATTGGAAGCTAAAGTTATATACACACAAAATGCTAGATCCTTAACAACGTATGGGGTGACATTTTTCTTAGTGAAGGTAATTTCCTTTTTTTTTACATCATAAACAAACGGATTTATTTTTAGGAAAAAATGAAGGGGAAGAATAAGCTAGTACCCCGCTTGTTAGGAGTAACTAAAGACTCTGTTTTACGTTTGGACGAAAAAACCAAAGAAATTTTAAAAACCTGGCCGTTAACTACGGTTAGGCGTTGGGGTGCAAGTCCAAACACTTTTACGTTAGATTTTGGTGATTACTCCGATCAGTACTATTCTGTACAAACAACGGAAGCCGAGCAAATACAGCAAATTATAGCTGGTTATATCGATATTATTTTGAAAAAAGTTAGTTTTTGATTGAATAATTTTGTATACAAAAATAAATGTACCTCGTTACAGAAACAGGCGAAAGATCATTTTGGTATTGAAGGTGATGAAGGATCTACCATGGTTGAAGATAGTGTTGCACCCCATAAGTAATTTTATTTTAAATAAAAACGTTATACCACATACTAATTCCTTTCTGCATTTTAGAGCTACTATTTTGCAACATGCCAGTAACCGTGGTGGCGAAAAGGTTAACACTGAATCACTTGCTAAACCCGCAATTATGAGAGCTGGAACTGACGGTAAGGTTTTACATTTTTTGAAAATTGTATTACGCACATAACTGTAGTTTTACTAAATGTGTAAATTGCAATATAATCTTGGAATAAGGTTATAACTGTTTTATAATGTATTTATGTTTTATGTACACCATAAAACTTTTTTAATTATAATAGTTTGGGGGCAGCGCGTTATATGTTTTTTCACACCATACAATTTTATCGTTTCTATTTATACAGGTTAATAAAAAAATTATATATAATTAATTCCTTCACCTTGATTAAGGTACTAAAATATTTAGAGCTCTACCTTGATAGGGTAATTCAATCCATCACAATCAATTAATGTGCAATTTTTTAAAAGAAAAGGTTATGTAGCCATTTTTCAATTGATCGCCGGAATTTGCAGTTTGCTCTTATATAAATAAAGCGTGAACTTGATGACTAAAAAGTGTTGATATATAGGGTGAATCCTAAATGGCGGATAATAGATATACCATCTGATTCTGTATCAAAAACTGAGCAAAAAACTCTATAACCGTTTTGCTCGAAAACGTTTAGTTTACGAAGAATTCTTAATTAAAGTTTGATTAATTTAGTAACGCTGTGATCGGTCGTACTAACCCGTATGTAATCCGCCAGCACACTACGCATACAAGCACACTAGACCTCTTTCATGGCGTTTCAATTTTAATGTGCTCTTTGCATTTTTAAATTAACAATACCTAATTCGTAAGAAATGTTTTTATTACTTTACAATTACTTACAATTTTAGCAACAGCATTAAAATTGCCACGACAATCCCCTAAAATTAAATACATGTCTGCGTACTTAGCAAAACTGTACTCCATAACGCTAATTTGAGGAATGTAACACAAAAATGAATATCCAAACTCAAGAACATTACAAGAAAGCAACGAAATTACGGAAAAAATATGAATAAACACAAATAAACTAAAATTAAACTAAACTGAACATAAAGAAGACGAAGACATTTCAACACGGGACTTTGATTAGCAAATTGTGACAGAAATGTCAGTAAAAGTCAAATTACTTAAAAAATGTAGTAATGTAAACTCAAATCCAGTAATCCCAAAAAAATGATATGCATATATATATATATATATATATATATATATATATATATATATATATATATATATATATATACCGTGTTCCACATAAAAATGTTTTGATGGGAATCTCAAAAACGATAACAGATAGAAAGTCGACTATGTGGGGCGAAAGTTGCACATTCGAGGAAACGTATTTATGGTGTTTGTAGAACTCAGATATCTTTTTCCATTTTTGTAATATTTGAAAAAAACTGAAATTTTCGTTTTTAGTTTTTATTTTTTTGAAGAGCTATCAAAAATACGAAAGACATTTTCATCGCCACTTTTTCTACTGTATTAAATCGTGTCATCCAATTTTTGATTGAACGTTTCGTATCTTAGCAACTATCATCAATTTTATTTTTTTAAATATAAGAAAAAATTGATTTTAACCCTATTTTAAATTCTCTCTTTGATTCTGAATTCAATGATATATCACACTATATTTTTGATGCGTTTCAAACGTGAAAATTCATTTTCGCTAATTTGAGGAATGTAACACAAAAATTAATATCCAAACTCAAGAACATTACAAGAAAGCAACGAAATTACGGAAAAAACATGAATAAACACAAATAAACCAAAATTAAACTAAGCTGAACATAAAGAAGACGAAGACAACTCAACACGGGACTTTGATTAGCAAATTGTGACAGAAATGTCAGTGAAAGTCAAATTACTTAAAAAATGTAATAATATAAACTCAAATCCACTAATCCCAAAAATATTATATCCTATATATATATATATATATATATATATATATATATATATATATATATATATATATACACACACACACACACATACATACATATATACATACACACCGTGTCCCACATAAAAATGTTTTGTATGGGGATGTCGAAAACGGTAAGAGATAGAAAGTCGATTAAATGGGATGAAAGTTGCGCATTCGAGGGAACGTGTTTATGGTGTTTGTAGAACTCAGATCTTTTTTCATTTTTGAAATATTTCAAAAAAAAAAACTGAAAGTTTCGTTTTTCGTATCTTAGCAACCATCATCAACTTTATTTTTTTAAATACAAGAAAAAATTGTTTTTAACCTATTTAAATTCTCTTATGTCACACTTTATATGTTTGATGCGTTTCAAACGAAAAAATTCATTTGCAATGTCAAAATCGAGAACACACGGTTTTTAAGGACAAAAGTATTATTAGAAACATTAGGTAACTTTAAATTACTAAAACAAAAAATTATAAACAAAATAAAACAAGATTAGACAACTATCGTACACAACAACCATGTCTATGTTCAAAAATGTCACCTTCATATTCCAAACACACATAGCCCAATTTCGTCTATTACATTTTTCAGCATGTTTGGTGTAATTTTCCTGAATGCTGCATTCACCTCTGCTCTCAATTCTGCTATATTGTCAAACTTTTTCCTGTATACTTGTTCTTTGATAAACCCCCATAAGAAAAAATCCAATGGGGTGATGTCCGGTGACCTTGCAGGCCAACGCACAATACTGTTTGTAGCAATCACACTATTGTTAAAGTTCTCTGCTGAATAGTTCATAACTTCATGGAAATTGTGAATTTGCTGGTACCAAATGTTTCCATGTTCCGCTAATGGAATATCATCTAGTAAATCTTCGATTTCATTAGCCAACATGTATAAATAGCGTTGCGATGTCAAGGTACCTTCATAAAATATCAGTCCTATAACTCATCTCCCCGGAAGTCCACATCAAACATTAAAACCGAATCGATTTTGGTTTCGTAATGATCGTACACAAAACTGATTATGGGTCGACCAATAATGCTGATTTTTTCTGTTAAATACGCCATTGTTGCTAAAATATGTTTCATCAGACCACAGGTTATTAAAAGGAAAATATTCGTCGTCATCGCATTTTCTAGTTAGCCACTCACAAAAAATCATTCGCCGGATGCTATCGCCAGGCAATAAAGTTTGATACACCCTGGATTTGTAAGGATGGTATTTTTCCTTAGAGAGTATTCCTTGTACCGTTGATCTCAGAATGTTATGTTCTTTTTCAATAACTCTAGTTGAAATTGTATCATCCTCAGAAATCGCCAACAAAACATTTAACTGATTATCCTCATTCACATGGTTATTGCGATGGTTCACAGGTTTTTTAAAAGATCCATGTTCTTTCAGAGTCCTTATCAGTCTATTAAATATCGCTTTGTTTGGTTGTCGACGTTCTGGAAATTTCAGTAAATATCGCCTTTCTGCATCATCTGTATTTTTGCCACTTTCAATAAAACAACACAGCATACCGCAACTTTCTAGATTTGAAAAATGTGCCATTAGTATTTTAAAATAAACTAATTTCTTTTCAGTAAAAGCAAGCTTTACATCTGGCAACTTTTTGCACCCGTTTATTGTGTATTCAACCACAGAATTATTCTGTTATTTAACTGTTCATTAGCTGACATGACAATAAACAAAAAGAAAAGCAAGGCCTGCTTAAGGGCTGAATAAGATTAGTGATGTAAACAATTCATTTGAATACGTTTATATCCTCAATACGTATGAGTATAAAACTGTTAATGTAAAATTGATTGTGACTGATTCGATAGTTTTTTTTTTATTAAAACTAACGAAACATATTTTTTGCAGTAATTTCAAGTTACCTAATGTTTCTAATAATACTTTTATCCTTAAAACCGTGGGGGCACAGTTTTGACATTGAAAATGAGTTTTCTCTTTCGAAACACATCAAAAATATAAAGTATGATATATTGTTGAATTCAGAATCAATGAGAGAATTTAAATAGGTTAAAAACAATTTTTTCTTGTATTTAAAAAAATAAAGTTGATGATGGTTGCTAAGATACGAAACATTGAATCAAACATTGGATGACACGATTTAATACAATAGAAAAAATGGCCATGAAAATGTGCTTTCGTTTTTTTGATAGCTCTTCAAATAAAGTCAGAAAAAAATAAAAACGAAAAACGAAAATTTCAGTTTTTTTCAAATATTACAAAAATGGAAAAAGATATCTGAGTTCTACAAACACCATAAATACGTTCTCTCGAATGCGCAACGTTTGTCCTATTTAGTCGACTTTCTATCTCTTCCCGTTTCCGAGGTCCCCATACAAAACATTTATATATATATATATATATATATATATATATATATATATATATATATATATATATATATATATATACACAAAAATTGCTACCTATGTCCGTTATAGTCTTTGAAACCATCCAACCAATGTTCTCAAAAAAGGTTTCATTAGAAAGGCAACAATGCGAGGATGGTTTTAGACCAATAAAATAGGCACATTCGATTCATTCATGATTTTGATTTTCCCGAACTTTGAAATTTGTAAAATTTATATTTTTAAATAGGGTTTCGGCTATGTTTTATATTTTTTATAAGAAAAATTTTACCTTTAAATAAATATCGTAAACGGTTATTGAGGTGTGTTGTGACCATAGTGCGGAGCAAAGCTCCACGCTAGTATATCGATTGTTCCAATTAATTCTACAATCATCAGGGAAGCTACAATTATAGGTATAAACACTACATATATACGTTATTATAATCTACTAACAAAAAAATATACGTAAAATTGTCCAAATAATTTAGTTCTTCTACAGTTAACAACTATACGAACACATTCAGAATAACGTTGAATGAAACTTCGATATTCTAACACGGACAAATGACATTCATGGAAAATCCAAGTGGAAGATATATTAACAAATAAATAAATAAAAAGACTAATTAAAAATTTTAACAATTAAAATTAAAAATATGTATGCTACATAACTAAGGCGGGTGGTTATTGCTACTATAGATGACTAGATCTGGTATCACAGGCAATTGACTGATTACATCATTAAGTAGGGTGGTCCCTCTCTTAAGATAGGATTTAATGTAGAATTTTTCTTTTAGTTTAATGATTATTATTAAGTGTCATATGCAGTATTTCTACCTTGTCTATGTTAAATTCATTACCACTGTTTAGTATGTGCTCGGCGAAATGAGAAAACCGTGTCCCTCTGGTGTTGTTTTTAATTTAGCAGTTGTGTTCTTTTGTTCTTACTATTATATTGCGTGTAGTCATACCTATACAAGTATAAGTCACAATTTTCACAATTCATTGTATAAATACCAGGAAGATGATTTTTCCAACTTGTCTTTGTAGATACACAAACTTGCATTTATATTGTAAGGCACTTTGAATGCCACCTGAATTTTAAATTTTTTTAAAAATTTAACAGTTTGCTGTGAAATAGAACCATAGTACCGTAGCATAACATAATATTTATTTTCTTCATGTATACTTTGCAAAGAGGTTAATTCTTTGAGTTTTATTTTGCTTATGGTTCTGTTTATGATCTTATCAACCGTTTTCCTACTGTATACATTGTTCTGAGCTGTTTGGTATATAATATTCTTTTTCACTCGGAAATCCCTGTCCTTTAAATTAAAACTGCATAATCTTTGTACGTGCGCATGAATGGCTGCATGGCGGAAGATTATGCATTTATAAGACACTGATTTCCGAATGGAAAATAATTTTATATGCCAAATAGCTCAGAACAATGGATATAGTAGGAAAACAGTTGATAAGATCATAAACAGAGCCATAAGCAAAATCAATCTCAAAGAACAACCTCTTTGCAATGTATGCATGAAGAGAATAGATATTATGTTATGTTACCGTACTATGATGGTTCTATTTCACAGCAAAATGCTAAGTTTTTAAAAAAATTTAAAATTCAGGTGACCTTCCAAGTGCCTTACAATATAAATGCAAGTTTGTGTACCTACAAACACAAACTGGAAAAAAGTCATCTCCCTGGCATTTATAAATTGGATTGTGAAAATTGTGATTCTATTTATATAGGTATGACTACACGCAATATAATAGTAAGAACAAAGAACACAACTGTCAAATTAAAAACAACAGAAAAACGCAGTTTTTTCATAAACTACCATAAAAATTATTTCTTAAAAATATCGCACAATAAGCAATCCAGAATCTGACTTAAGACTGTTAATAACGTCTCATCTATGAGGTTAACGGCAAATTGTATAAGACTTTATACCTCCATTTTGTGTACAGAATCAGGTGGTATATCTATTATCCGCCGTTTAGGAATCTTCCTGTATACAACGTGGTGTGCCAAAAACGTCTTCATTTCCTGAACTTTTTTGTAACAGTAATTTTAGGAACATTACTTTAAATTGTGTCCATTAAAATCCGTAATGCAAGTATTTCCAAAATAACGAAGTAACAGTAATTCCGATACCATACAAACTTTAACATGCAATCACATTTAATTTGAAAATTATCTTTACTAAACCTTGGGAGTTTATTATAGGGCTACAGTACGATTTCAAAAAATGACATCAAAAAAATTGTAAGTATTGTAGAAATTTACCATTAAATTGATTTTTAGTTTCTCTTATACATGTCATATTGGATTGTCGAATTTTTTAATTTCTCATAAAAAGTATTGATTAACAGGAAAAAGCAAAAAATTTAATATGAGTAGGGTTAACCTTTTTAATAGAATTTGTAAGCAAAGAAATTCTATAAAACAAACATCATAACATCAAACAAGTAATATCATTCGGTTTACAGACTAATAACTGGAAAAGGACTAATTATAATTCAGTTAAATATTCGGCTAAACCACCATCTTTATTATGCACAAATTACACATATTCAAAAATTTCACAAGAATGACATCACCAGACTAATACATACCATTTACTGCTTGTAAGTTCTCTACTGTATGACATTGCCGTGTGTGAACTTGATTTTTTAAATACTTGCACACAAAAAAGTAAATTTTCAATTCAATGAGCGGGATATTATATAATTAATAATTACAGAAACATCATGCTGGGCCGCACTGTCTTGCAATAATTAATAAATAATAGTAGTTGTAGTGAACCATGAGCTATATTTGTCTCTTAACCGTTTAAAATATAGGTTCTCATTCTAAAAAAACGGCTTCATAAATATCACATATATCCGAACATTAAATATCTCATATGATTTTCTGTCTAACTCCACAAAGTAATATTGCATTTTTCCAGAAAATGATATTTTTTCAATTACATTATTCACAATTGGACCATGCGTTTTTATTCACCAGTTAAGTAATCTCAGTTTGTGTTCTAATACGCTATTCACAAAATTATATTGTTACATGTCAAAGGACCACCAAGTTGTTGTAATATATTGCCGACGTTTATAAAATTCATCTTCACAGGAATCGTAATTTGTATAATTTTAGGCACCACCCTTTCTTTAACTTGGGATAAAGGTACTTGAATACAGGATAAATAGGGTAAATAAACAGCGCTTAAAAATTTCCTTAGTTCCTATTTGCTTTACACTTTTATTTGAATATTCAACCATTGATTAATTATTAATCAATGATTCAACTATATTTACAGATGCCACCCTGGTTTTACCTTTATAGCATAATGAACTATCCAAATTTTACTTTTCTTTCATTCACGTTGTTTTTCCATAGCATTTGCGGGTGTCCATTGTAAGGTTTCTCTCACAATAAAAGTTATGTGCGCATAATTCTTGCTTCAATAGCTGCACTTGCGAATTTTAGATAACTACTTTAACATAAATGTCTGAATTGTCGGTACACACGAGAGATAGAGACGCTTATTTCAAAAGATAACAAAAACCGGGGAGCATGTTATTCTTGTGACTATTGACCCATAAGGTCAATGAGAAGTCCCGCAACTACGATTACGGAAGAGGAAAAGAAGGGTTATGAACATTGCATCTGCTAAAATTTTCAAAAACGCACCGTTTGCTCTTGCATGTCTAAACTAAAACGAGCCCTAGCAATCCTACGGTTACAATTCCCTGCTTGGTATACTGCATTCATCGACTTGTGTGCTCTACAATTTTAAACTAATCTTCGCTACATTGGAATTAACTATTTACATACGGCTTCATATCTTTACTTTTCTTCCGTATTACCGATTACGCGATAAGAATTCAGTCGTCAACCTGCGTTTTCGCATTAAAACTGCTACACTTTCAATTGACCATTAACGAGTTTTCGCAAAGCTTAGTATTTTCTTGCACATTGATTACTTAGCACAATTAAAGCTTCAATTTCCAACAATGTTGAACATCCAAAATGTTAAACCTAGAAAATTTATTCCTACAATTACACATACGCTCTTCTTTAAAACAGTGTACTACAAGTGTATGCCTTCACTGGCTGACTTAAACTTATCGCAACGTATAAAAAACAACTACGCGCAGTTTTTATACAGACCGTTTCATTGTGAAGTGTGCATACGTTAGAGGTAGATAGGAGGCACTCAGGTGGTTCTTAAAAAAAGTAACACATTTGATTTTCTTCAAAATAACACTCTGCATATCAGAATTTTGATTTTTTTGCAAATTTGCATATTTCGATAATAAATGGAATCAGATTCAAGGAAAAATAATTTTTTTGTAATTTTATTGTACTCTTTGTTTGTGGACCACAACCTTAATATAAAACTTATTTGGAAGAAAACGCTACGAAATTATCCAGCTGTGGTGAAAAGATCAATTCAAAATCTTACTAAAAGAGCATGAAATAAAATAGCGGCCATTTTGAGCCATTGTTCTAAATAGTTATTTAGTTTTTCAGAATCATTTGCAGCGTTTTAGTTTCTCAAACTAAATTTGATCTTTTTTCGAAATATGAATATTTCCTATTATAATTTCGTTGCACGTATAGGGCGTTTGAAAATTAGTAGTAAATATGAAAAAGAGATATAGTGTTGTTCTTAAGTTATATATATTAAACATAGATTATTTAGAACCACCTGGGTGTTCCTATCTACCCCTAACGTATGTGCATTTCCCAATGAAACACCATGTATGAACATAACGCAAATTTCACATTTCATTACATTATAGAAACAAACTTAGTTTCTTATTTCGTCGCCATTTTCAAGTCATGAGTAAGGTGGTTCTCGTTAAGCATAATATAAAAAAAAGTTGTTTTAGGATAACATTATTTGTCACGTTTGAAACTTCTGTTGCATTGTTAATCTGTCAACTGCTTGCAAAACCTTGTTTTCTCAGTATTCATCATTTTGACAGTCTCTTGGGAATGAACTTGTCTAATGTTTTTCTGTATGTATTTGTTAATACATTTTGGTAGCTTTTTGGTTGTTTCCCTGGCAAAGATCAAAATATTCATTACCCACAATGTTTTTAATTAAAAATTTTGTTAAATAGAAAATATCTTGAGTGGTCACCACACAACCTTCCTCACAGGCAATAGACCACGTAGTTATCAATTAACCTTATCAACATTTAACTTTTAATGTCAGTGTATACCTTATCTAATGTCTGCAGTAACATGTTTCTAGCATTGGTATTCATGTCAGAGGAAAATCGTCATTTATTCTTTTATCAATTTTATGGAAAAATGTATAACTTTTGTAGGATTTTAAAGCCTTTGTAACCTTTAATTGAAACATTTTTAGAAATAATTATTTTTCTTCATTTGAATCAAAATATGGTTTTTTGCAATTATCTCAGCTTTCTCTAAAAAAAAAAAAAAAAAGTAAAAGAATTGTTTTATGCATTTTTATTTGTTGTATAAATTTTATTTTAAACATTTCCTCGAAAAATACACCTTTCCTTGAAAAAACTTGCGTGCGCCGATTTTGCTCAAAAGCTTATCAGGTCGTGCGAGTACTAATCCGATCCAAAATATAAAGTTTCATTGGAATCTATTCAGCAGTATAGCTGGAATATTGTTCACAAGGTTCACACATACAGACATGAAACACCAGTTGGTCTCAAATGTCTTATAATGTTCCGAATCGTAAAGAAAATCGAGAAAATCGAGATCGAACAAATTTTTCTTTCAAACTCGATCACAACCTTCGGTATATGTCAGCCGCAGATGCTTACGTATAGGCGACATGATATGTTCGGAAGGTAAAAAGTGTAACTATATTTTCTAGATGCTGATAATTTATTCTATAAATTTTAGTTAAAATATTCTCTTGAAAACTGTATATTAATACACATTTCCTTGAAAGAACAATTTTTTTTGTAAAGTAAACTATATGCATGCATAAGCCGATGTTGCTCAAAAGCTTATCAGGTCGTGCGAGCACTAACCCGATCCAAAATATAGTTTCATTGAAATCCATTCAGCTGGAACTTTGTTTATAGGTCCGCACACAGGCAGAAATTTAAATAAAAGCCAAAAAATCGAGGTCGAAAATTTTTTTTCCAAACCCAGTGATTATACTTTTATTATATATCAGTCGCATGCACTTAGGCATGGGCAATGTGATATGTTCGAGAGGTAAAAAACAAAAAAGCACCATTGTGAGCGCTTTTTTTGGGTCTCTATGAGATAATTTTAAAAGTTTAACTTTAATACTTTCCAGAATGAGCTTTTGATCTAAATCTTTTTTTTGTCAGATACTTTACGTCCTGAATAAATTTAACTGGGCAGTTTGAAACTTACAATGTTATTTCAAAATACATGAATAAAAATCACTGCCACATTTTGTAGAGTGAGTACTATTTTTTTCTGAAATGAATGAGTTTGATTTCATAACTGTAAGTTGTACCATTATAGGTATTTGATAACCCTTCCAATGAGGTGTGCCCAATAAAAGGGATGAGAATCCCATTTTTGCTTTGAACTACATAACAATGTATGTACAAAAGAAAACTCTATGACGACTCTGACGAGATCGGAAAATCGATTTGGGATTTTTGAGACTCCCGGAAATCGAAAAAGTGGTTTTTGAGTTGACCTCTGTGCGTTTGTAGTCAGAACTTGTGAACAAAGTATGGCCAAAATATGTCCGATTTGAATGCAATTGTGAATAAAGCACAAAGTTCTTTTGGGTAGTAAGAATACACGACTGATAAATTTTCATTATAACTAGTTCATAAACAAGGTTACAAAATATTTTTACAATTGGATACTGTTTCAAAACGGTCACTCTTTCTATGGACACATGAGTTACAAAAGTTTCAACTTATCTAGATCTACACAAAAGTTCAATTCTATTATATTTTTGTTAATTTCACTATTTTTAATTAATTTTAGATTAAGTTAAAATTCTCTTTGTAACTAATACCATCAGTTTTTTTATTTTTTATTTATCATATGAGAATAATCAAATAAAAATAACAGAATTAAAAGTGGCCAAAATAAGCTTACGATTTTAATGAAACAGGACACAGACGCTACAGCATATACACATTGAAGGAAACCAAATATTATTCCAACTTGTTTATACAAACATTCATGTAATTTGTGATGATTGCATAAAAAAACTTCCTGTTATTCTCTTTCAATCTATACACTGTGAAGTTGAAAAACAACTTAAAATTAAAATTACATTAATTCTATAACACTATTTTTTTTATGAAATCTTTTTACCTTGGCAAACAAAATATCTGGCCTGATCGTTTTTTTGGTACAGTAATTGTTTGAGATGTAGAATGGGAAATCTTTGCAGATTAAAAACTTTCGATTTAGTAAATTGGTACATCCATATAATTAATGTAATTAAACAGAATCAATATTTCCATTTGAATTATTATTATTAGTCGATTAAGTTAAATTAAAATAACTTTGGCAAACCTAGTTTTAAAAGTCACGTTTTTACGTTTCCAACTTACATATACATATGTAGGGATAGTAGGTTATCCAATTGACTTTTTTTCACTAACGCTAAATCGACTTATTATCTCATTTTACAAGGCAAAGTTTTGCCAAGATCGGCCATGTTTGTGTAAGTGTGGATGTATGTTAGTGTCCGCAACAACTCTAAAACAACGTGTACATATTTAAAATTTTGTATTTAATCTTGTTTTTATTTCTCCTGGAGCTGATTACATTTTGAGAGAAATTCTATAGCGGAGAGGGGGTTATATTAAGAGCAGATTTTATCAAATATTTCTGAAGTAGCTGTATACAGGGTGGGACATAAGTCAGTTGTCAAAAATGGAAATACAAATACTTTATTTGTATAATGTACTAATTTATTACAAAAGTTAACCTACCAAAATTATTACAAAAAAATTACCTACAAAAGATGCTCAAAGTGATTTCCTCGCTGTTCTATACAGACGTTGCATCTTTCCAACACTGATTCACAAATTTTGTCCCAAATATTCAGGGACTGCAGGTTTTCAAATTCTGATTGGATTCGTTCTTTCAAATGTTCACCATCACAAATTTTGATGGATTGTGGAGGCCATTTGTTAGTGTCCTGCCTGCCCATTCATCAAAGTTTTCATTGAGATATATTTAATTTTAATGACCTCTAGTTATTCTTTACTAAAGTTTGAAATTTAATTTTTAGAGTTGGCTTTTTACGTTTCTCAAACTGTTGTATTAATAGCAGGCTGATGTTTATGTTTTAATTTTTCAACTTTGACAAAATTGTTTACAACATCTTTAACAATTCTTACAAATATTACTACTGACGAAGATAACTGTAAGTGTTATCGAAACGTTTAGATTGTATAATTTAAATACACCATTAAAAATCCCAAAAAAGATAAGTATTTTATTATTTCATTGAGAAAGTCTCTCACAATAAGTCCATAATCATGGGGGAGCCATCTTGTTACCATATCAACTTTTCCCTAACCGGCTGGAGATTTTCAAATAATAGCCTGTTTTCCAGTTCTGTGAACACTTCATGAAGCATATCTAAGTAATTTTCAGCATTGACAGTCCCATTAAAAAATACATAGAATCCCAGTAGACACAGTTGTGTCTGTTCACTCTGCCATTCATGTCAGATGAATTCCAAACGCCTGTCCGGATTATCTTCATGTAGGTCTTGAAGTAAATTAGGCCTATATGCTCTCAATTTCAGCTTTCTTCGTAGACTTGTTCTTGCTATTCCATACTAATTGGAGGCCTTTCTTTGAGATTTAGTAGGTGACTCCACAAAACATTGCGCTTTGTAGGTTGGAAGGTACTGTGTTGTTCCACACCAGATATTTTATTCTTTTGGAATATCTGTCGCTGCATGTTTTTCTTTACTAAACGCGCATATTCCAAAAATTTGTCATTTTGTAAAAACTCCACTATTTTGGTGAGAGCTATTTTTTGACAATACGGTTTTTTGTCTCTAACCTCAAAACTCATCACCAAGCCAATAAATCTAATATCAATGTAAAGTACATTTATAGAGGAATACAAACATGTAATTATGTACAGGGTGTGCCATTTAAATACATATAACAAATTGTTGCCTCGCGTTTTTTAGAGCACCCTGTATATTTTTAAATAATTTCTTAAAGTACTCCAGTTTGGCTCATTAACGATTTGCTAAGTCATTTTTGTGACAGATTTGCTGTAACACCACCACAGAAGAACGGAGTCTATGTTACATTAAATTTAACTAGAGCTACTTTGGTACACGAAGTGAGACATACACTCATGACTCGTTATAAAGATGAATAAAGTACTTCGTTCTGTAGATTATCAAAATTTTTATATAGCGCGTTCAGAAAGTGTGGAAACGGCCCATTATCTCACGAGTTAACTATTTTCAGAGGTAAAGCTCGGACACGTCGATTTTTATTTTTGTTTTTTTTTATTTTTTTTTCAAAAAAAAATTTTTACCCCGCTACCTTATCAGATGTGACGTCATCGAGATTTTTTTAAATAAAAATTGTATATTTTTATATCAAAAATTAACAGCCCATATTTTTCCGAGTTCGACCATACCAAATTTGTCACATAAAATATTTCAAGCTACAGTATACTGAGTATAATGAAAATCAAATATTTTGTTCACTATTTATTTAACAAGGAAAATTAGTAAAGTAGCCACTGCTCAATAAAGATAAACAGATAACTTAATCACAACAAATGTTCAAATGAAGTGGCGTATTGTTGAACTAAAGAGAAGGTAAGCTGTTTGTTTATTAAAGATAACCAATTTCATTCAAATAAAAATTACTGTAATAGTATGAGTATTAATGTCAAAAATCAAGTAGGCTGTGACATGTTACAATCCTTAGTAATCAGAAAATAAATTCATAGTTACCATTGCATATGTCAATCATAAATTGTTTTGTTGTATCACATCGATTCATAAGTCTATAGCAGCATCTATTTGAGAAGTTTTACCCTAAGATTATTTGAAATTACGATGGTGCTCTCAGAAAAACAGTGAATAGAAGTTTTAATGATATTAGGTTATGGCGATCGTAAAAGAAGTATGGCAGAAGTATGCGACATCTTTAATGAAAAATATCCTGATCATGTACCTGTAAATAAAGCGACGGTAAGCAAAATATTGCATAAATTTAATGAGATCGGTAATGTTAGGGATAAATCCAAGAGTGGCAGACCCACTGTTTCTGATGATACTCAATTAAATGTATTACTTGAAGTTGAAGAAAATCCTCATTGTTCAATTACAACTTGATCTACTAACAGTGTCATTTGTCGTGCCGCTGTTCATAAAATTTTAAAAACGGCCAAATTACATCCTTGCAAAATTAAACTTATACATGAATTTAATGAAGACGATTTCCATAGACGTATGGAGTTTTGTGAATTGCAAGAATTGTGTAATTGAATTAATGGATTTGAATATAATATCTTGTTTTCCGACGAAGCTACCTTTTGTTTAAACGGTACCATGAACAGACAAAATTGTCGTTATTGGGCAACAGAAAATCCTAATTGGACAATGGAAGCTTATATCCAATATCCCCAAAAAGTAACTGTGTGGGCTGGGATTGTTAGGAATACAATTATAGGACCATATTTTTTTGACGGAACTGTGACGGGTGAAAGATATTTAGAAATGTTACAAACCTATGTAGTTCCATTTTTAACGGCAACTTTTCCTGACATTAATAACCCTGGTCAAATAGATCCCACCATTTGGTTCCATCAGGATGGAGCAAGTCCACATTATGCTGTAACAGTTAGAAATTTTTGAAACCAAATTTTTCCCATTCGCTGGATTGGACGACGCGATCAAATTGAATGGGCTGCTAGGTCGCCACATTTAAATCCCATTAACTTTTCGATCTGGGGTTATTTAAAAAATAAAGTATATGTAAACCGACCTACCACTTTAGAAAATCTCAAAGAGAGAATCCGTGCTGAAATGCAACAAATTACACAAGTGATGTTGTCAAACATAACCCAAGAGTTCATTGGACGTCTTGGGTACTGTCAATTAACCCAAGGAGCTCAATTCGAGCATTTATTATAATTATGTTATTTGTTAATTTTTATTACTAATTTTCCTTGTTAAATAAATAGTGAATTAAATATTTAAAAATCCAAACGTTGATTTTCATTATACTCAGTATACTGTAGCTTGAAATATTTTATGTGACAAATTTGGTATGGTTGAAAATATGGGCTGTTAATTTTTGATATAAAAATATACAGTTTCTAGTCAAAAAAATTCTCGATGACGTCACATCTGATACGGTAGTGGGGGTAAAAACAATTTTTTTTGAAAAAAAAATAAAAAAACAAAAAGAAAAATCGGTGTGTCCGAGCTTTACCTCCGAAAATAGTTAACTCATGAGATAATGAGGCCGTTTCCACACTTTATGAACGCACTGTATATATATGGCCCATTAAATATTTTAATGTGCTCCCTTAAACTATTAGAACATTACCCATTGCAACGTTAAATAAAGTATTAACTGTGCTAAGGGAGGTCCAAAAGTCATAACTACCACATTTTCTGAAATTCTTTAACCATTAAATACAGGGTGATCCAGATTGATTGAAGTGGTCCGCTTACTTCAAAAAAGGTATTCTCCACTTATCTCATTTAGTGATCCCAACTATTTCCAGTGGTGTACATACGGGTATTACTGATTGGGCGGAAAATTCAAAAGTTGATGGTATATCAACAATACAGCAAAATTTTAAAAGACATAAATAGTGTGTATTTCTTGATTCTTGGACTACCTTCATCTTAATGTTATTATTAGAAATGCCAATAAGTATTTGGAATGTTTTTATTTCAATTTAGTTTTAATTTGACTGATGATGGAGACAGATTATAGTCTCTGAAAGCGTATAATAGGTGCTGAAAATGTTGTCCATTATTTTCTAAGCATAAATTTACTCTACGTTTAAATATTCTCGAAGACGGCGTTCACTATGGCATTCTGTAACTCTTCAATATTAACATGACCGAAAGTTACCCCTATAGTCCTGTTGATATTAAATTTAAATCTTTTACAGTAATAGTTATTCTAATAGCAATAATTGCAAGAGGAGTAATAGCACTAAATCAAATCAGACTACGAAAAATTATAGCTTATTCATTAATTAACCACATAGGATGATTAATTGCTGCAATAATTTATTTACAAACAACATAATTAGTTTTCTTTTCAACTTATTTAATTTTAAAAATCAACATAATTTTAAATAAAAAAAAAATTTTGTTTTATTAATCAATTAATTCAAAAATAAAATTTTTATCCAATAATTAAAAATTTATTTATCACCAATTTCCTGTCATTAGCAGGAATCCCACCATTTTTAGGTTTTTTTACCTAAATGATTAACTATTCAAATCATAATTGAAAAATCTATAATTACTATACCAGTGATCATAATCATTTTCACAATAATAATAATTTATGTATAGGTACATCAATATTTCATTATTCACATATCTAATTAAATCAAATTCAACAAATTGGATCTTTAATCTTGAGCCAAAAATAAGTTATAAAATTATAATCATTAATTGAATTTTACTAATAAGACTTGAAAAAAAAACAGATTTTACGTGAATTACAGGAACAATAAAAAGACAGATAAAGGGACAACAACAGAAGGAAGAAAATAATGACATTTTATACATACGTATTTACGTACGCTCATGACCCCAGCGGATGAAATTTTTGATAAGTAACTTACGCTTTCCAGTGTTAGAATACATTTTTGATGACAATATGGCCATAGCGGAGTTACAAACCCTACAATGAATCTGGATCTCGCAGTAGCAACAAAAGGAACAAAAATAAAGCAAACCTTATCATTCTCCAGATTAAGTTTAAAATCTCTTTGTAGTTTTTGATATATTCAAGACAGTCCGACTTTGCACACAAACACACTAGCATTCTTAACATTTAACAATATTTTCTGGTCCCAAAACGGATATTTGCGGTATCAGTTCTATTTCAATTTTTTTTACTGACGATAACGTCTAATAGTAGTAAAATTTGCAAATAAAGTTAAATGAATTTTTATTTAATTACTAAGGTGTATAGTAATGTAATAAGATTATATTGCAATTGTTTGCTAATTTTTTTTTGTTATATGCATTGCAATGATAATAAAGATGGCACTGTTTATATATATGATACACTTGTTTCAGCTTTAAAAATCACTGATAGTTTGAAGATATCTTTTATTTTCACGTGTGCTTATTTTTATTTTTTTTTATTATTTAATTATTAGGAGCCAAACCTTACGGTACAGGTCATATGGGAGGAGCACAGTTGACAACTGTTAGTGGACAAGTTAATTTAGGCCATGCCCCGCCTACGGTAAGAAATAATTTCTCCTAAATAGCAGTTATTTAACTTTGTTTTTTTAATGCTTTCATTAGAGCTCTAGTATTTACATCCTTTATCTTACATTGTTGGTTTGTTTCATGCTCCATTAGGATCAAAGGGCAGTGTAGGTACAATAATTTTGGTTTCAATATTGAGTTAATATAAATACAAAGGGCTTAAGTTTGTATAAGGAATTTAATCGACTAGCTTTATTTCAATATTCAACTAGAATTGATGTAATAATTCTACTTCATAAGGATTATGTTCATTTTGCAACTTTATTGATTCTACATAATTAATTTAATTTTTTATTTAGGGTCGTAGATGTTGCCTTTGTAAAAATTAAACACAAAACGTTATTTACAACATTAAATCAGGCTACTAAAGATAATATTGAATCAAATTTTAACATTAGTACTAATAGCTTTCAAGTGAGAGTTAAATTTTTTAATTATAAATGAATGTGAAAATTGAAAAAATAATAACAACCTCGCCAATAATTGTGAATTCATTCTACTCATTTTACAAAATGATTTAAAATTATTTATTTTGTAACCTTGCTCTACACAATAGTAACATTAATATACATTCAATTGTAGTGTATCAAAATTCCTAATAAACTGTGTGGCTTACTGATGCATTTGGCTTTCGTAACTCTATTCTATTTGCCTTTTCATCCACTTTAGAAACCTAATGCAATATTGATATTTGGACAGATAGTTATCGATTTATTACAGTTTTTGCAATTAAGTGGTTGCTAATGATGTTATTTTCTAAATCATACAGAAACTAAACGAACGAATAAAAAAGAAAGAGAATTAACAAACGAAATAACCAAAAATGTAGGGGGTTGTATCTAATATAACGGAAGTTTTTTCCACTTGGAAATTCAGAACGCTGTGTGATATAACAAATGTTGAAAGAAGATAGTAGAGCAGAGTTTTAGTTGATAAAATGAAAAAAATTAATGTTAACAAAATTTTCTGTATGTGTTTTGGTGCAATTAAAACAACGAGCCATTGTCTACACTTGGTCCATCTGTCTTTATTTGTAACAAATTCAATTACTCTTCAAAGAATTATTCTACTGATCAAAACCTTTTGCCATAGATACCTTGTACCTTCTCCTCCCTTAAATAATTTCCTGAAGTGCTGTCATGACACTTCAATATGACCAATCTGCGTCAAACTTTATATGTGTATGTTCCTGTAGTCCTCAGCAATTTGCTGTCAGCGTTTGCCCTGAAATTACGTCCGTTGTATGGAAGTATGTGTTTATATGTCAATTCCATTGAGAAAATGCACATATTCAACTACCGTTTAGGAAATTAACCTAAATACCTAAAACTTTTCTTCAGATTTAGATAGGATTCCATCCCTAATAAACAATTTCCTGAAGTGCTGTTATGACACTTTAAACGTTAATGACCCTTATATTCGTGGATGTCTTTAGTTCGCCACATCGAAAATTTGTATGTATGTCAATTCTCTTGCGAAGCAGGTATTTACAAATTTTGTGATTTTACTGTGTTGGTCATCATTTGGGACCAGTGTTAGTTAAAGTCTTTATGTATACACCAACTTTATTGAAAATTACGGTGAAGATATTAGTATGTAATACAAAAAAATTTTTTCGCAAATACACATTTTTGACTTGTTTATTAGTGTCAACGCTGTTAGTAACAACTTTTTGCAAGAATTCAAATGAACCAAGAATTATGCATCCAAATATTGATATTGCATTACTTATATAAAGGCAAACTAGAAACTGAAAAAGAATATACGAAGTTCTGTTAAGAAATATAACTTTATTGCTCCACCCGTTTTTGGAACACCCTATATAACGAAACATATTTTTGATCAGTGGACTATAGTAGATAATTAAGGTCTGCAGTGAATAATATAAGTAAATGACATGTGGGAGCTTGTTATATTACATTCTCTTAATTAATTGAAAGCATAGACCACTTATTTTAGCTTTTTATTGTTAGGTCGTCACTCTTTGTTACCTTTTGCCGCACGAACAAATCATTTAACATTTCTACCACCAGTTCCCTAACTGTAAAGATTAGGAATCAAACTGAACTGTTAATTTTAGTCAAGTAAGCTTTAATCTGATTAAATACTTCTTTAAATGGCAAATTTGAAGTTTGAGAAATTTAGCATAGTATTACAAAGTAGTGTTATTTAGTCGTTTTGAAATTGGTACGGTTTATATGCTGTAGAGACCCTATTGTGTTAAATTTTCGGAGTTGGTTGGAATAACGTTCAGTATTGGTGCATACTTTTTTATATAGCTTTACTGATAATAATGTTTTTACGATAGATACAACAAACAAAGGTAACATCTGTATTAAGTGAGCCTCAACGAGCATTGATTTCAACAATTTCTTCTACTCAAAGTAGAATACACGAGTCTCAAATTGATTTGGCAACAAGGACTCAAGTACCAGAACTAGGAAGTGATCCTGCAGCAAAGAAATGGAAGCAAGTAACTTTGGATACACGCAAACAAAATGTTGGTTCTCAAATTGCCGCTATGAACGCTGCAACTGCTCAAGTAAGCACTATAAAAGTTGCTTTAAGTTTATTACCACTAATTTAAAAATTCTTAGGTTGTAACTTTAACATCAGGACCACAAGACGAAGTAGATCATACAGCCGTAGGGGCGGCAATCAATACAATTGGCAGCAATTTACCAGAAATGACGAAAGATGTAAAAATGATTGCTGCTCTAATGGATGATACAAATGTAGGCGAAAAACTGTTAGAAGCAACGAGAAAATTATGCACTGCCTTTAGCGACCTTCTTAAATGCGTTGAACCTGAAACTAAAGAGGTTTGTTTCATTTTAACAACATAATGAGTTACTCATAATTTTATTTTAGCCGCGTCAGAACTTACTTAACGCAGCTTCGAGAGTTGGTGAAGCCAGTACACAAGTTCTTGCTACAATTGGTGAAGAAACCGAAGAAAACAAGGAGCTTCAAGATATGTTACTTTCACTTGCAAAGGCGGTTGCTAACACAACTGCTGCTTTAGTCCTTAAAGCAAAAAATATTGCCGCGACTTGTGAAGATCAACAAACTCAAAATCGGGTCATTGGTGCCGCTACTCAATGTGCTCTGGCAACATCTCAACTAGTCGCCTGTGCAAAGGTAAATTATTATATAAACTTACAGTTAAATAAATCCATACTCGAAATTGAGAAAAAATATTTATTGTAGGAAAGTTAATAAAATACTCCTACATATATGTTACAGTCAGCTAACATTTTGTAACCACTAATCGGAGACACATTAGGAGTATGTGATGGTATGAAATAAATAACAATAAAAGTAAAATTTATTTATTTTATTGTTTACTTAAACTGTTTGGTTTGTTTTATACAATAAAGACTCTTAATTTGTCTGTGATGATGGTCACTAAATTTTAGGTTCCTGAAACATATATACTATTAATAATAATAAATTCATTTCAAGATGCACTACATCACTTTACAAAAGTTCAACAATTTCGCAGATAGTCTAAATGACAGCCCTCGAAAGCAATTACATGCTTGTATGGGGGCAAAAGCCAAAATTTATTTTATTTCAGGAACAGGCCAGAAAAAAGAGAGAAAAAAAAATGAAAAATCCCAATAACATAACATACAACAAGTAGTACACACAACAATACAAATGTAGGTTAAACTAATTAAAATAAGTTTGAAATCACATCTCTCCCTAAAGATATAATGTCATCCGAGATCTTCTTTCTTATTCTACTCGCGTCACCAGACTCTCTTATTACGGCAGGCAACAGGTTGAATAATTTAATTCCTACATAATCTTAACAATGCTCACCTTTTCTAGTGTTTTTGAGCGGTAGAATTACATTTTTCTTAGTAGAGTCCCTTGTATGAAAATTACTTTTCATAGGAATTAGCATGTCTTTTTTATTTTTGAACAACACCATAATACAGGAATAGCAGAATTATTGTTCATAACATTGGCTGTGTCGTATAACCTTTCCATCAGATACCATTTTTGTTTTTTATAATAATTTTAAGTTAAGTCTGTGAAGAACTTCCAATGGATCGAACACATTTTGGTGGGTACCTCCCCATCCGATTATACCATATCTAACTATGGATGCATGATGCACAGCAAAAAGATTCTTTGTAACTCAGTATGTTACTTAAATTTTATGAAGGATGCTTTGAACATGGTAGTTCCATCTAAAATTATTGTCCACTATCATACCTAGATATTTTTGTCTGTTAGTTCCCTTTATGCTAATACAATTGCACTGGATGTCAATGCAACCGTTTTTATGGATTTTTAGATCACCTACATCTCTTACACTATCTTTATAGTTCCCAAATGCAATAAATTTTGTTTTATCGTAGTTGCCCATCCGTTTACTTCCTTCAAACTACTGTAACACTTTCCTCATCTCTTCCGAGACTTTAGATTGTAGATGTTCCCATGAATTATCATCGAAAAGAAATACAGTCATCCACATATGATAAGATAGTCCCATCTATTGGAATGTCGCAAAGATTGTTGATGTAAATAAGTATGGTCCAAGAATGATGCCTTTGAGGTATTCCATAGTCTGTTGTCAAGACGTCACTTAAGTGTTCTTCTAAATGGACTAGTTGGGATCTTCTGGTTAGATAGCTTCTTAATATCTGTTTGATTTTTCCTCTAAAACCCATGTGTTCCATCTTTTCTAATAAAAGGTCGTGGATTAGTGAATCAAACGCCTTCGTGAGGTCTACGTATTATTCTGCACTTAAAGCATAATTCGATTATTTTTGTTTAAGTGGGAAATCAAAACAATAGATCTATAATTTCACATTTTAATTCATTTTTCAGTTTTGTATACAGGTAGTATAGCTGATGTTTGGCCAGGTTCCCGTATTAAGTATTAGATTTGCTATATGGGTGAGTGGTTTTCTAATGTACTCTGCTGTTTTTTGTAGTGGCTGGTGGAAATTGATCTGGACTTGCGGATTTATTTACATTTAAACTTGGTATATTGTTGAAGATTTCGTTTTTCCTCAATTGATGATAGATAAAAAGAATACTGAGTCTGGTTCGCGTTAACAGACCTTTTTATGGTATTGGGGATCGTCTTTGCTAGATTTTCTCCAACTTTACAAAATACACATTCAGAACAATATTTTTATCGCCTTTTATTATTTCATCTGTCGTGGCACTTTTCATTTTGTCTATTATTATTATGTGTTTTTTGTTTTTATTTGTGTAGTCTTTGATGCATTCTACACATCTTTCGGCGATGTATCTTCTGCAATTTTGTTTGAAAAGGAATAGGTCTTTGTTTTCTTGATTAATCGGTTTAAAAAATTTTGCTAGTTGCAACTGAGTTCAGAGTTCAGAGTTTCTCCTGGCATCATGGTATATATAACTTATCTCGTTGGTTTATGACGGTAATCAGGCTTGTCATTATCCGCGGATTCTTTTTCTTGTCAGTGTTGAGATTTGTCGTATTAGTGGCACTATCTATATATTGTCTGTGCGTTTTAACAAACTTATCCATACTATCATTAACATTGTCGTGTCTGTACGCAGTGTCCCAATTTTCTCGTTCAAGGTGTTCTTTTAATTTAATGTAACTCACTCTAGTCTCGGATGTCGCCTTCCTCTTACCTGACTCTTTTTACATCAAAGCAGACAATGATGGGATAATGGTCTGTCAATGAAATTTTCAATTGCATAGGAGTGATTTTATGTTTTGAAATGAATGAATTTAAGAAAATATGATCTAAGCAGGATCCACCTCCGTCATTAGGTCTTCTTTGGGTGAGTATGGTTGGTAAAAAACCTGATTGGCCCAAAGTGTTCAAATAGTACTCTGAAACGGTATTAACCACCATGATGTCTATGTTCATATCACCAACCAGATGTGTTTGTAATGTTACATGGAGCACTTTTCCAAATAAACACTATCACGGATATCACTTAGTTTCTCGCAACGCAATTTACTAATAACTAGGACTGTCCACTCAGTAAAGGATTTTAACTACACTAAAAAATAACAATACGTATAAAACAAAGCAAAACCGGCGTAAATATATTAATTAAATGAATAACAATACAACGATTAAACTAACATAACTAAAATTACATAAAACAAATAGCTACCCTAACTGAACAATTTGGATAACAAAGACTAACCTATGAAATATATATATATATATATATATATATATATATATATATATATATATATATATATATATATATATATATATATATATATATATATATATATATATATAATATATATATACAGAAAATGAGTAAATTACAACATGAATAATAACAACTAGTAATGATCAATGGCGCAGCGACGTTTGAGTTAATGGTACGTTATCTTGTCGACAGCGGTGCACCAGGCCTCAATCTGCCTACTCCTGGTGTTGTAGAGTTGCTTCACAGCCAAGTCGCCAGTTTCAGCGGGCTCATTAAGACAGAGGAGACTTGTCAGCTGCAAAGTGTAACCTAGACTGATTTCTGCAGTTTCTTCCACCACTTAAATAGGCGTCCAGGGGAAAAATACGTGACGCGTGCCCATAACGTTAAGCGCCGCCCATAGGGCGTACCGGACACGGTAATAGTAATTTGTAAGGTGGTTGTAAAGGTTGTCTATAGAAACCCCTTGATTTTCTAAATGCAGTTTGTACATAGCATATATAAGCATTTTTTTAATGGCCAATTGCACCACCGTGATGTTTCTAAATTTTACAAAAAGTTCTGTGTTCCATTATCTTTTCTTTTACATAAACAACTGTCCCATCATTTTATTTGGACGTTCCTTCACTGTAAATCATCTTGTATCCAGGTATGTGGACGAACTCAGCTTGAGGTAAATTCCAGGTTTCTGTATGTTTTCACATCAAATTTGTATTGATGTAAGTGTATGAACCTCAACAGTTCACCAAAATGTTTGTTTAAGCTTCTTGTATTAAAATGGATCGGGGTAAATTTGTTTGCCTTGTTGATAACATTAGAACATTCTATATTTATTTCTAATTCAATAGTTAATTTAATAATATGTAATAATCTTTATTAATAGCTGATTGGCTAGCAAATATACAAGTATTTACAATAGATTTACAATGAAAAATTTACAAACTGTTCATAAAGAAATGCTATTGAAAAATAACATTCAAATTAGAAAATTCGCCTATAAACTATATAGCAATATCTTGTCTTCGAATATTATAGGGATTAAAATCCATAATTTATCTTTGCTTTGATGAATTTTTCTATAGATTTATAGGCTTCGCAATTTGCCGTATCGAAGGCTGCGTGTAATGTTTGATGTTTCCGGTTGTAATTTTGGTTTGTGTCTAAGCAGTTGATACATTTTTTTGTAGATTTAGGGCACTCTTTTCTGCACAAAATGCACAAGTTCTGGATTGTCTGCAATTTGATTTACCGTGTTTATAGACATTACAGTTCTTACATCTTCTCAGATTTAAGTCTTCGTAGACCGGACAGCATTCCCAATCTATTAACACTTTACCAAATTGCATCAGTTTATGGAACAACTTAGGTCTAGTTTCCATATATACTGTAGAAGATTTTTTTATTTCTAAAGTTTTTATATGTAGGAATGTTTTATTAATTATCTCGCAATAAATATTTTTTCTTAATTGAAAAACTTTAGTGTTGGGTTGATTTCACGCTATTACGTTTTTTATTAATTTAATTATTAGGTAGTGGCTCCAACTTTGCATTCTCCTGCTTGTCAAGAGCAACTTACAACTGCGGTTAGAGAAGTTGCTAGAGCTGTAGAAAATCTTGTTGTTGTTTGTAATGAAACATGTGATAACGAAGAATTACTTGGACAGTTACAAAATGCCGCCGCTGACGTTTCTCGATCATTAAATGATCTTTTAGAACACATTAAATTAGGTAAGTTAATATTTTAAAAGTTACTAAAATTTGTAAAAGTTCAAGTTTAATAGTTTTAATCTTGTTAGTCAAATAAATTGATTTATATAGTGACATTGATGTATTAACTTAGTAGGTTTCTTGTGAAGTGTTTTATCTCTTTTATCATTAATAATATTTTGCAGTATTAAAATTTTTATTTGAAAAATGTCAAAATGCTTTAAAACATACACAGAAAAAACAACTTTATCACAAATGAAAAATATAAACATTTATTGTTCACATTTTGTTGTTTACTCAATAAATATGTGATGCTAACAGCGCAAACTAGGCGGTTAAACATGTCCTTATTAATTTAAAAAAATATATTTTTAATTTATAGCTTCACGAGAAAGGGCACATGAAACCGTACAAGAGACAAGTGTTGAAATGATTTATACTGCTACAGACAAATTATCAGCAGCAAGTGGTGATACAGGTGAAATGATAAAACAGGCAAGAGTATTAGGACAAGCTACTGCACAATTAATTCAGAGCATAAAGGTATGTTTGATATGTACTAATTGTATGATGATATTGATTTACTTCAATCTTGTACAACTAAATAAAAATGCTGGAATATTTGTAAACAACTGATTCACTTTTATCTCATTATTAATAACATTCTGTTTGCTATATTTTAAAGTTTTTGTATGTACTCAACTATTATTTTTTCTAAATCAGTTCTTAAAATATTTGTATTAAACCACTCAATGTGAGTTTAATGTTTTTAAAATGCAGGATATTAAAATTGACTTGTGAAATTTTTAGGGTGAAGCCGAGAAACAACCAGACTCAGAAATACAAAGACGGCTTCTAGCTGCTGCTAAAACATTAGCAGACGCAACTGCTCGTATGGTTGAAGCAGCAAGGCAATGTGCTAGTCATCCACATGAGGTCAAATTTCAAGATAATCTGAGAAGAACAGCTGAAGATTTACGTGATGTAACAATTGTTGCTGCCACTACACCAGCATTTAGAGCAAAATTGGTTGATCGTGTACAGGTAGATAAAAACGATAATTATGAACATTACGTTAAAGGTTAATTTTAGCATTATGCTCGACGTGCAGTATCGACTGCCACACAATGCATTTCTGCAGCACAGGCAAGTGAACCACATAATATGAATCCGTCAAGTCGAGAGGCACTTATTGTTGACACTAACGAATTGGTGGATCAAATACCACCATTGGTAGAAGCTATCAGAGCCAACAGTGAAACACCACAGGAAATTACCACTCAAAGCGAACTAATGTATGTTGCAGAAGTATTCTTACATGTAAGTAATACAAAATTGATTATTATGTGTTAATTTAATTCATTTGCAGCCCGCCACACATTTTATCCAAACTTCCAGATCAGTTCTTTCTACATTAGATGATGCGTCCGTTTCTCACCAACTCTCTCAAAGCAGTCAACAGTTAAATAGTGATTTAGGTGACTTACGTGGGGCTATTAGTAGAGCTAAACCTGCGTGTCAGGGCTTAGGAATTGATGCGGCTGCAGAACTTATTTTAAGTTTGAAGGAAGAACTTGATGAATTTGAAAGAGCCATAAATGTACATGCTTTGAGACCTTTACCTGGAGATACAGCTGAGCATAGTGCGCATCAATTAAACAGCAGTAGTAAAGCTGTTACTCAAGGAATAGCACAATTGTTAGGTGCAGCATCACAAGGCAATGAAGTCTACACTACTCAAGCAGCACGTGAGACTGCTCACAAATTGCGATCATTAACAAAAGCAGTGCGAGGTGTTGCTGCGACATCAGAAAATGCAGACACTCAAAAGAACATCGTGCATTCAGCTCAAGACATTATGCAACATTCAGTGAAATTAATGGATGAAGCTAAACGCAGTTTACAACTTCCTGATGGAGAAATTAATTCAGAATTACCTTTGGTTGCAAAAGAAGTCTCTAACGCTATTGGACGTACTGTTAGCTGTTTACCTGGCCAAAGAGATGTAGAACATATCATTACCGAAATTAGACAGTGGACTTCTGTAATAGATTCTGGTCATTTTCCTGTAACAAACAAAAGTTATGGACAATTACAACAGGAATTAAATAGTGCCGCTGCTAATTTGAATGAAGCTAGTGGAGATGTTGTAACATCAGTACGTAATCCTGTACAATTAGCTTCTTCATCAAAAGACTTCGGTATTGCTTATCACGACCTTCTTAATGTGTCTATGGAAATGGTAGGCCAAACAAAAGATACTGGAGCTCAAGGCAAAATGGTACATTCTATTAAGAATGTTTCAACTGTTTCAAGTACACTTTTAAATACGGCAAAATCTGTATCCGCAGATCCTAATTTGCCAAATGGAAAAAATCAATTAGCATCTGCTGCAAGGGCAGTTACTGATAGTATCAATAATTTATTAGATGTGTATACTTCAGCTACTCCAGGTCAAACAGAATGTGATAATGCTATAAGAAACATACAAGCAATGAAACCATTACTTGATAACCCTAGCGAACCTGTAAATGACTGCAGTTATTATGATTGTTTAGATTCAGTAATGGAGAAGAGCAAACTACTAGGTAATACATAGATTACAGGATTGTTGCTAATAATTAATTTTTTGTTTGATATTACAGGTGAAGGAATGACAGGAATTACAAATGCTGCTAAACAGTCTCAACATGAGAAGTTTGGTGAGAATGTGAAGAATGTTAGTTTGGGTATATGTGGATTAATAGAGGCTGCTGCTCAAGCTGGTTATTTGGTAAGTAATATGTATTTTGAGTTTAGTATTTGACGTGATGATTAACATTTGTAATGTGATTTTAAGAATGCAGTATGTGACTACAAATGATTGGTTAAACATCCTTAGATTTTATTGGTTAAAATTATGTTTTATATAAATGTTTACAAAATCAATAACATTTCTACCACACTTGCAGATGTCGTCAGTAAGAAATAAAACATTCAAATACAGGGTCCGCCAGTGAAGTGGGAAATTTTGAAGTACTCATTTTTTCAGAAAATGTTTATTTTCAAAAGTTTTTTACAGGTTTGAGTAGAGGAAAGTATGCCATTTTATGTCTTAAAAATAATTGCGCTCAAATGGGAACCATCTCTTTGTAAACACTCTTTTTAGATTGAAAAGTTTTGGTTACTCGACGGAGCAGGACTGGTTGAATTCGCTCTATTTCTTGTTTGATGTTCGATGCTAATTCCAGTAAGGTTTGTGGTCTATTACTCTACACCCCGCTATTCAGAAATCCGTAAAAAAAATCGCATGCCGAAAGATCAAGAGGTGTTGCGGCCAAATTTTTTTTTGCCAAAAGTCAACATTTCCATGACTTGATTGTTGTTTGACAGTTACTGATATTTAAACAGAAACATGGGGAAGTGGTCAGGCGTTCCATGTGCGTTTTGCGTAAAATCCTTTATAAAAATGATGAGAGTGTGTGACTATGGTACAACAAGCGTTTTGTAATAAATTCAATGTTCCACAACATGAAAGTGTGCCGTCCTCTCATGTAATTATACAGTGGGTAAGAAAGTTTGAAGAAACTGGCTCCACATTAAACTTGAAGCATAAAGGGACAATAAGGTCTGTAAGAACGGAGCAAAACATTGATAGAGTGCGAGTAGCATTAACATGTAGTCCACTGCGTTCTGCAATGAAACATGCTTCTGCACTAAACATTAGTGACACATCATTACGACGAATTTTACATAAAGACTTATCTTTCCAACTAGATTAGAAGAGTGTTTACACAAGAATGGCTCTCACTTGAGCGGAATTATTCTTAAGACATAAAATGGCATACTTTCTCTACTCAAACCTGTAAAAAAAAGTTTTGATAATAAACATTTTCTGAAAAAATTGGGTACTTTAAAATTTCCCGCTTCACTGGCGAACCCTGTATTTATAAAAGAGAAGTATTTTAATTGTGAATATAAATCATGAAAGTTTTCATTTTTTTCCAAGAATAAAATGCCACAATTGGAAGAAAAAAATGCAAAAAAAAAATTCTTCTGGAGTTATTAACAATTAATTAATCTTGAACACTTGCAGTTTCTTGTAAACTATGTAATATATCCCTGCTTATGTAGAAATTATTTTATTATACTATCATTATGTTGCTCAAAATTTTTTTGTATTTGAGAAATTGAACTAAATCTTATGTTAGCTAAAAAATAAGTGTTGTGCAGTACACTCAAAATGTCTAATTGAAAATATTTTGACGTTTTTCCTATATTATTATGGTTTTATTTTCCCCATCTGACATTTGGCATGGTATTTGTAGACTGAAATTGTGTTGTGAATACCACTTCTATGGTTCATATACATATTATTTAATATGGAATACACATGGTGTCCCATGATAAAACCAAAACATGATCTAATAAATATGGTGCTTAAGTTATACAGAAAGTTGACCCTAACTTGGTTAATTTAAATAGAATGTCTTACTTTTTAATGGACATTTGTATTATAGAGAGAAAATTAAAAATATTTTATATAACATGTCAAATTCCTAACCTCAAGGGGTTTCAAATTATTTAAAATTTTGGACGTTTTTTATACAGCATATTCAGAAAATGTTCGTAAAATCTGTTATATATATGGAGAGTGTAAAAAGGTAGTAACAAGAACTTGTAATACATGTGTTGTTAGAAAAATGAAAACTATCAGTGAATGCCGTAATAAACATAATTCAAAACTAAGAAGTTGGGATTTGTCAAGGAAAAATAAAGTCACGGATAATGCTGAAATTGAAATTACAACACTGTTACCATTGGCGTTACTACTTTGTTACACTTTCCGTAATTAACAAATAAATTGTAATAGTCTTTGGGAGTATAATTAAGGAATTAAGACTTCCCTACATTTTTAATTGCACTTCAAATGACATTTACAAAATAACCATTACTACTCTAATTGTCAATTAAATTACAAGTAATCCTTCTCGAAGTACTGCAAAATGAAATTACGTTTTTTCAAAATAGTTCAAAATAGAACCATCCATGTAAGGTATGGGGGTTTGAACAGAAAGTGTTACTCCGTTTTAGTGCTGAGCACAAATATGACAAAAGAATTAGGCCTACTCATTAAAAAAATGACTTTTTGGCAATTTTTGATATCTATATTAGAATAGTTATTTACATATTTGATGTGGGAATAGTTGTTTTGTAGACAGTTACCGACGCGAGCAACGCATGTGGCGCAAATCGTCCAAAAGCTGTCCGCCCATCTAACATGTATTCTATTTTTTGCACAGATTATAATTTACATTGAATCAAATCCTTTTTACTTCATTTTATTTTTGCAAGATATTAAAATCATGTCACCAATGCTGATAAAGCAGAAACCTAAAAATTGAATTGTCAATTTATTTGTTTTAAACTTATTTCTGAGGTGGATAATATTTATGAACATTTTCAATTAAACATGTCTTTTGATGAAGAAATCTTATATAATTGCACACCTCCAGGAGTTCATGAGACTACAAATGTACCAGTTGATAATTTATTACCTCTGCAATGAGCATCAAGGTACGAAAAAGTCACGTAAAAATAAAACCATAAAAAATTACACCACCAAAAATTGTTTATTGGCATATTTTAAAGACATAGTGTTCAGAAAAGGTCATTATGGTCAATATACAGCATGATAAAATCTTGCCTGAATATTAAACATAATGTAGATATTTCAAAACACCCGAAGTTAATAGCTTTTCTAAAAAGGGCTACAGAACACCATAATCTTAAGAAATGGAAAATACATAAATAAATTCTAAAATTATAAGAGATGCGCCTGATACAACATATTCATTTCTATAGATACTATTAATTATGGATATTTTTAGGGCTCTCCATAGAGAAGAATTGTGTAAAATGTTAACGTGCTATATTGCTTTTTAAAGATGAAATAATGTTCTCTGTACCTGAAACAAAAACGGTTGCTAAAAAGAGAATTTGTCATAATCAATGATGAATGGATCAAGATTGTCGTGAAATTCTTAAAAATAAGATTGTTAGTAAAGACTGACAATGAAAGATTATTTTCACATTTCATATGGAAAATGTATAAACTCACCGGTTGGTTAAATACAATCCAAAATTGATAAATATTCACAAAAATGTACAGGCCACTGCTTTCGCAGAAGTACTGACAGTTTGTTAGCAGTAATAAGATACAGGTAGCACAAACTTTAACGTCGGAGCCAAGTCCGTCCCATTGTGATCAAGTTTCGAATGAGTGTATCAATAATGGACTTAGTAAATATGATGGCGTTTCTAGTGTTTCCATTTCATCTTGCTTGCGGTAATTGTGCGATTACTGTAAATGTTTACAATAATTAAAGACATAGCTATATTTAACTGCAATTTTATTTGTTATAGCGCTTACTGTTGGTTTTCTATTTTTAATTATATGATTTTAAGGTTAGAAACATAGTACGCTTGTTTTAGAAGACCGTGGCATCGTTACAAACTAGCCTAGAAACAAAAGTGTCTGCGCCTAGAAAGCAATAGCAACTAACTGTACCAAACTTCTTATAAAAGGGGTCGCGTTAATAGATTGCTATTTATTTTAATGAATTTGAGACTAATTTTTACCCTTTTAATATAGGAAACGATGCAAAGTGCATTTATATTTCCTTTTTTATTTATCTGTCACATGACTAGATTATCACCCACATTAAATCAGATAATTTTGGTGCATCTTCATGCACGAGTGGGGGAAAGTGGATAGTCAACTGTAAAATGACATTCCTGTCATTTGTTGTTGATCAGGAACACTCGTATTCAAATTGCATTAAAAAAAAAATTAATCAGTTACTAAACAATGCCATGTATTGTAAGATTAGCAAGTGTCATTTTTACCAAAGATTTTAAATATTTAAAAAACGTTGAAGTAAAAATATTTTTATTTTTCTCTATAGCATCCAAATGTCCATTGAAAAGTAGGGGGGGGGGGTCCATTTAATTTAAGAAGGTTAGGGTCGAATTCCAGTAATACCGTACTAAAATGTATTCAAGTACTTGTTTAATTATTCTAATTATTCTATAATTGCAGCTGAAATTTTGAGAAATATCAGAAACATATCTAATCAAGTCCTCATTTGAATATAACAAATACCCTATGGTCCGAATCAAATTTGACAAATTTTCACAAAAGCCCTCATTTGCTTAAACGTAAAGTTCGATGATAAAATAGTGCATTTTATCTTGTTTGCATACAACATTTTTAAATTCAAATAATTAGAAGTATGATAATATTAACAAAGGGACTTTTAAAGAATAATTTGTGGAAACAATGTTTAGAGTATAGTTAAATTACTCAATTCGAAGTGATTTGGGTAGATTCAATGTTCCATAGTATAACAAACAAAGAAGCATCACTCATGACAGCTATTTTCATCTTCAAGGTACAGTTTTTCCGTGACCTGCGGCCATGTAGTTGGTATTATTATGCAGGAATATAAAACAAATTTACGGTACAGTGCAAATGGTGATTGTAATATTCACATGAAAATATATACAGGGATAGCTTCGTAATCAAATTACTACTATTTTGATTTAATTTTGCAAATTTGTTGATACGTCATATAACTGATTAAAACGAAAGTAAGAAATTATAATCTATTATTCCAAACTACAGATTTATAGTTAAAATCATATAAGATTGCGTATGACTCATTCCGAATAATTGTATGATTTAATTTTCATAAACGTATGTCCGCGTTAGTATTTTATGATCTTTTTATACAGATTTCTGTATTACCGATAACATGTAATTATAATATTTTTAATCAAATGTCGCTCGTTTTATTTAATTTCTATGAATTATGTAGTTATTGAACGAGAGATAAAGTTAAATGCAGTTACATTATTTATGTTTAATCGGTACAAACATTTCAGACAATTTTATGTAAATTTGTATGTTACATCACAGCAATTACTTAACGATACATAAAGGATAATTGTGCTTAGGAATATATAATGCAAACATTACTGAAGTAAATAATGAATAACTGGTAAAAACTGTGGCACTACTCATAGCTGTAAAAATTGTCTCCTTCACTTTCCTCAAAACTGGTTTCACCAATAGTTATAATTAATGAGGCCACCTTGATATATATCTTAACTGTTTTTCAGTTTTCCACCATTCTTGCATATTTTTTTGCGCATGTGAAATACACTTTATCCAATAGTCAACGTCAATTCGATTTAAAGCTGCTAACCATGTTTCCTTCGCATTCGCATCATTAAATTCGACATTATTTTGTCCGGCACTTTTGTAGTAAAACTCCTTGCAATTCGCCCACACTAACTCAATAGAATTGAATTAACAATGGTACGGCGGCAATCGTAACACCTTATTTCCATTTTTTAATGCAATTTTGTCTGTTTCGTATTTTTATGGTCAACGGTTTTCTTGAATTAATTCCAACAGTTCTTGTTTAAACATAACCCTGTCGAAAGGAATTTTATGGTTTTGTAAGTAATTGCAAATTTCTTCTTTCGTAGAGGACGTATATGGAAATTTCTCTAACAGTTTTGAATGATAACTGCTTGTAACTTTAGGTGTTTATTACGAAGCATCTTAACCTCTGAAACAATTGTATTTAAAATTCACATATCTGTATACAAAATTATATTGACCCCTTTCTACAACATTTATTGGTAATATAGTTTTGAAAAATACTGTTTTTTATGTAAAAATGAAGTAAAACGTATAGAAGGGAAATTAAATCAAAACATAACGTCAGAATGGGGAATGTCAGAATGTTATATTAAGTGTCGACATACGATTATCACAGTCACATATATTAACCCTCCGGCTCTCGCGTGGATTACATATGTGATCCAGCAATATTCTGTAGGCTGTTGCCTATCTTTTGGTACCTTTACTATATAATTCTCCAGTGTAGATCAGTTTGTATTTAGCTTTGTTAGAGATAGGAGTGCTACACAATTTATCTTCTATTACAAGTGTAATCCAACCACGCAAGTATAATTTTTGAGGACATAAGTGCAGTAATAGTTTTACACATGTTTATTTATAAACAGTAAGTACAATTTTCATTGAAATAAATGTATCAAAGCACATTTTTACCAACGCGTAGAGGAGAAATACAATTTTGATTTTGTGTTGCAAATCGAAATTTCGTGTCGAAACCCCATATTTCAAGATGCAATCGATTATGTGTATTGTAACTGGAAATGCAGTTGTAAACATATAGTTATGTAGCTCCTCTATGCATGTATTTGTATATTTCGCGTGCTATAGGACAAAAATAGATGTATTCGACCCCGATTTTGAGTAGGTTGCTTTCGTCTGTGGATCGTTGTCATGTTTGTAGTAGGAGTAGAAATAAAAGCACCAGAAAATCATGTTACATTTGTGGTAAATGGATTTGTCCAGCTCACCTTCAAGAAGTTTGCATACTGTGTACGAATGAAGTAAATGAAGACACCGAGTAGTCAAAATTAATTACCTTAGAAGTTTCTATTTTGTTCAAACTGTTGTGTGAGAGTTTATGTTTTTGTCGGTTTTTTGTGTTCAAAAAGTGTTCCATATAGTTTAAGGTTGTTTAACTATATAAAAATAAAATTTCAATCAAGTGCTACCTGGTATTGACTTGGATTACGATTGTAATCCATGTGAGCACTTGCGCGACAAACAAGAGCGCGAGAACTGAAGGGTTAACACAGCAGACTTATGTTCCTTGATTCCGTTTTATTCTAGGACACATGTATAAAAAAATCAGAGCATTGTAACAAAATTATTATAATAACGTACATACGCAAGCTTAACTGATTTTAACTTTACTACCAATGTCTGTATATAAATCCTATTTATTTATGTAATTTCGATAATAATAAACAAGAAAACTATGAAATAGTGTTAAAAATACACTTCTCTTAACCAAAATTATGCTGTTAGCTGAAATAAATCATAGACAATTGGCCTTTGCCAAGACTAAAACGACAACATCGAAAACCCCAGGCATGCGGAAAAAAATTTAAACAAAGTTCAGTAGTATTGTTATTCTGGACCCAAGTATCAACATTCCAACTCATTAAGATGTGCTTCTTCAACAAAACCATAAAACAACTACCACATGGTGTTGGGTTTCAGTTGGTTAATAATACTTTTAACGCAATTTTTAAACATTATTATGTTAATTTTTCTTTATAAAGCCAATCTAGTTCTCCATTTGACAACATTCAAAATTAAAAGCCATAGTTAAAAAATTAGTTAAGTACATGTAAACCATACTTTTTATAACGTAATCATCTAACTTACAGGTTGGGGTGTCAGATTCTAGCAGTGTTGCCGGTCGTCCAGGTCTCCTAGATCAAGCGCAATTTGCACGAGCTTCTCAAGCAATCGAACAAGGCTGTACATCATTAATATCACCGACAAGCACACAACAACAGGTGTTAACTGCAGCTACAGTAATTGCAAAACATACTAGTGCACTTTGTAATGCCTGTAGAATTGCCAGCTCAAAAACAAATAATCCTGTTGCAAAACGTCATTTTATACAAAGCGCTAAAGATATAGCCAACTCCACTGCTCATTTAGTTAAAGCTATAAAAGCATTAGATTCAGATTATTCAGAACCAAATAGACATCAATGTGCAGAAGCAACTAGACCACTTTTAGGTTGCTTTACTTTGTATATTATGTTTCAAATTAATAGTATTAATAATTCTAGATGCCGTCGACAATCTTTGTGTATATGCTTGCTCTAGTGAATTTGTTAGTATACCAGCAAAAATTTCGCCTCAAGCGCGTTTAGCTCAAGAACCTATAGTTGATGCAGGACGAAAAATTATTGATAGTTCTTGTGCTGTCATTCACACAGCAAAAAGCTTGGTTGTTATGCCTCGTGATCCTCCTACTTGGCAACAATTTGCAAGTCATTCAAAGACTGTGTCTGATTCTATAAAGAAACTTGTTTCAAGCATCCGGTACACAAGCATAGAATCAATGACTCAAAATTTATAACTCTGTATTTTAGTGATAAGGCTCCAGGACAATCTGAATGTGAAAAGGTGTCAATAACTTTAACAAACTATTTAAGATCACTAGATGCTGCATATATGGAAGCTGTATCACAAACTCTAGCTCCAAGAAAATCACCATCACCAGGTGTATTCAATCAACAAGTAGCGCGAGCTGCTAGTGAAATTCAAGACACGATTGAACCATTACGACAAGCTGCTAAATTTGAAGCTGAAAATATTGGGCACGCTGTTAATCAAATGGTAAGTTTAGATATTGCAGTAATATTTTATATTTAATTACGGTTTCATTAGGTTCAATACTTTGACCCGTTAGTTCAAGGCACTATCGGAGCTGCTTCAAATATGTCTAATTCTAAACAGCAAGAACTTCTATTGGATCAAGCCAAATCAATTACTGAAGCAACATTACAATTTGTGTATGCCAGTAAGGATTGTGGTGGTAATCCAAAAGTGTGTATTTAATTTGAATTATTTTTATGTTAACCACTTTTTTTAAATAGGCTATAAATATTCATCCAGATATTGATGAATGTGCAGCATCGACACGTGAGGCACTTCAAGAACTTGTAAGCAATTTAGAAACAATTTCAACTCAAAGTGGTATTGTGTCTGGAGTCGTTGATAATTTAACTAAAGCAATAACTCGACTCTCAGATCATAGAGCATCTTTAATTATTGCAGATGGAGATACTTATGTTGATTATCAAACCAGAATGGTTGAATGTGCCAAAGATATTGCTAAAATTGCAGGAGAAATGGTAATAAAGGAGGAGTATACATATACATTTTACATTTTCCTTTTTACAGCCAGCAAAAGGAGCAACTGAACCTCAACGATTAGCTCCATTATCTGCAGACTTAGCACGTAAATATGCTCAGTTGGCAAATGATAGCACTGGTGCTGCAGCCTCTTCTACAAACGGTGAAGTTGCATTGCGCCTAAAGGAAGTTGTGCAAGCTCTAGGCGGCGCTTGCATTGATTTAGTTCAGGCTGGAGGGCAATGTCAAATTAGGAAGGATGACATGACTTTACGTGACCTTGGCGATTCATCTCGAAGTGTTATTGAAAAAGTATTTTATGTACTTTTAATGTAGTTACTAATTGAAATTTACAGGTATCACGGGTTTTAGCAACGTTACAATCAGGTTCACGTGGCACACAAGCTTGCATTAATGCCGCATCTACAGTATCTGGTATCATTGGCGATTTGGACACTACCATTATGTTTGCAACTGCTGGAAATCTTAATCCTGAGAGTGAACATGAGTCATTTGCTGATCATCGAGAAAACATTTTAAAAACAGCGAAAGCATTGGTGGAAGATACAAAAACTTTAGTAGCTGGAGCAGCTTCGTCTCAAGAACAGTTAGCAGTTGCCGCACAAAATGCTGTCACAACCATAGGTAAACTCTGCTTACATATTTATGATTTCTTATACATTTTTCCATATTTTAGTACAACTAGCGGAAGTTGTTAAATTTGGTGCTGCCAGTCTTGGTTCTGATAACCCAGATTCACAAGTTATGCTTATTAATGCTGTAAAAGATGTAGCAAGTGCATTAGGGGATCTTATTCATGCAACAAAAGCTGCAAGTGGAAAACCAATTAACGATCCTGCTATGGCTCATTTAAAAGATAGTGCTAAGGTACACATTTACTCTTACTAAATTGCATGATGTTTATATAGTGTTATAGTAACATGAATAATTAACAGCTTTGTAGTTCATTTTTGAGTGTTGGATTGTTGTATTTAAAATATAATCATACTGTATTATTGTTTTTACTTGATATGCGTTTTTGTGCAATGTTACACCAATTATATTTGTATAGTACACTACAGTTGAAAGTTTTGGGGAAAGTATATTCAAAATAATTTTGTGTCCATTGAAAAATGGTAAGTTTTATTACAATAGTTGAAATATAGGTTTGATGGGTAAAACATTTGCATTGTTAACTGCATTTTGTGTCAACAAAATTTGTTTTTGATTAGCTTTCTGGTAACAGTTTGAATGTGGTAGTCAAAGAGGCTTTTCTATTCATTTCACTTCATTTAAAAAACACATAAGCTAAATTTATCAAAACAATAATAGTGTTAGTACAATGATCTCTTTTTACTTCTGGTGACGCTGTAAACATGAGTTTCATATGTTTACATCATAAATGCAATCTAATAACTGTATTTTTAGATTATTTGCATATTTCACCTTATTCACAAAGCATGTCTGTACATACAGCATGTTTAGGAAAAATTGGGTAATTTCATGTAAGATATTAATAATTGATTTTTAAATTTGCTCCTTTACAAAGATACATTTATGTTTAAAAATAACTGTGCAAAACCTTGGGGATTATAAGTACAGGTAACCATGATTTCAAAGATGACTTCAACACAATTCTAGGTCTTCTGAAATTTTTGCCATTAAAATTAGACATTACTTCCCCTTATGGTCAACATCTTAGATATTTGATTCATGATCAATATGTCTAAAATCTGTTTACCCTACAGAAATAGTTAAGCTCCTCCCACTAAATGGCCAATGTAAGCAGCGATCAGTTTTACACCAACCAAATTATAAAAACCAAAGTAAAGCAAAATTTGGAAATTACAGGGTGGGCTTGGCTATAAACAAAAATTCGTGCATACTATTTTTTTCAAATTGTTTTTAATTATATAAAATAAAGCAACACAAACATAGTTTAAAAATATTTAAAGTTTTGGATTAGGTCTAAATAGAGCGTCCTTTTATAAGGACAATAGGGTTATATACTACATTTAGAGTAAGATACGGTTGCAAAACACACTTTACTTTATTCTAAAAAACCGAGAACACAAAACAGTTAATCTGTATGATATTGAATAAAACAGAATTAGAGACTTCTGTTCTGTTAGGTACGCCAACTACTACAGTTGAAAGCAAGTAATTGTTTGTGTTCCGGTTTTTAAAAATGCGACCAATAACAAAGTTGCATTTATATCTTGCAGGAATTTTTGGGGAGGAGCTTAACTATTTCTGTTTGGTAAAAGGAGTATAGGTTTATAAAGGGAATAATTATGGGAGAAAGGTAAATTAGAGTTTAGTAATAGTGGGCTCAATTTCTATAAAAAAAAATTAATACATGACATTAAAGAAATTAAGGTTATTCAATAAGTAATAACTGAAAATAGCACTCTTAATTAAAATTAAATCAAATGTTCAAGTAAATATTGATTACCATTATCCCCATCCCAACATTAAATTTCCACATCTGATTTGCTGTGTGACTCAACAAACCTGTCTTGAATTTACCTTTGCCCAGAAAACAGTACTTTTTAATTGATTAATGCACAGCCAACTCTATTTTACCATAATATTTTCCTATATAAGTTGGGCATCTTAATGTGTTTTAATATGCAGGGTCGGGAAAAATGATCTCCCACATTTTGCACCATGACTGTGCCTGTGGAGAGAGGGGAGCTTAGTGTATTTAGCTGGTAGCTTGTACCTTGCCATTTTCGTTGTCATCATGAATTAGACTGGTGAACATCGCGCCTTTATTCGTGAAACATTTATGATAAATAATGAATCTGTAATTACATTGCAAAGAACTTTTCATACCTACTTCGCGCTTGATAGATGTGCTGTTCCTGATCGCAAAACAATACTGTTGTGGGTTTTAAACTTTAGAGCTACAGGTTCAGCCTTAAAAAGAAAATCAACCAGTGGATCCACCCATACAAAATGATGATTGTGCAAGAACTTAGTGAACGAGACTGGGAAAATCGCAGAGAATGTTCAAGCGCTATTCTTGATAACGCCCCACAAAATGGTTTTTTAAAAACATGTGACGATGCTCATTTCCACATGTCTGGCCATGTGAACAAGCAGAGTTTTCGCTACTGGGCACTAGAAAATCCGCAGGCAGTTCCATGAAAGGCCACTTCATAGCCCAGGTGTTTCCGTTTCATATGCTGTTGGATCATTTGGCGTTTGAGGTTCCTATTTCTTTGAAGAGGGAGGCGTAACTGCCGATCGATGTATCACGCAATTTATTGAAACCGAAACTTAGAGATCTTAAACATCTGGATGTGTGGTTCCAATAGGATGGAGCTACGGCAAGGAGGTCAATGGACGTTGTAAGGGTTTGCCCCATGCGACTTATACGTTAATTAAAAAAAAATTCTCTATTAGCTGTGGAGCTATTTTAAATTCTGTCACAAAGAGGTGAGAGGTTCAACATTCGCTTGTAGATTCATGTTGTTTTTATACTCACGGTGTCGAAATTCAGGGCAAAATTACAAAAGGCAGCTGTGGAACAAAATTTAACCTTTTAGGTTCAGAGGGAAAAATTATGTATGAAGTTTTATGATTGCTTCTTTGCCATTGTCAATATAAGCGTATTGAAATGGCATGGTTTTTTTGTAATAATTATTATTATAAACAAGAAGTTCTGAACCTCCATCGAAAGATAGTTTGCATATGAACATACCACATGCCACTCCTGTGTTTTATTTTGTAAGAGTGAAAATTTGCATATGAACATACCACATGCCTCTCCTATGTTTTATTTTGTAAGAGTGAAAAAAGAGAAGGTATTCTTAATAGATAATAGATTTCATTAACAAACCATCTCGTTGTATTGGATAAGACACAATATTGTCGTTTGTGACCAATGTAAAGATTGTACAATTTCCGTTCAAGGTCTGAAGACTAAAATTTTACCTTTTTTTAAACAGGTCATTTGAGATTCAATGATTTTCGTGTAAACAAAGTCTGAATAGCTTGAAAAACTATATTGCAATGCCACATTACTTCCATTTTAAAAATATAACCTACAATTTCCAAGAATCAAGCTACAGTAGCAACTTTTTGTTCTTTTGACAGGGATACCACTCTCCCTAGATTTCCATGGCCTGCTCTAATGCAAAATAAGATGGAACCGAGTATATCTTGAGATAGATCCATAGCTCAAAAATTGAGAAGGAGATATGGAGTGGAAGAAAAACTCAAAACCAAAATTCTTAATTATTTTTTATTATATGTGTATGGTGTAGTTCAAAAATAATTCTACTTATATATGTTTCGGTCTATTAAATAATTAGACCATCATCAGGGAATGAACCGAATGTAACACATAAACAATCAACTTAATGCTAAAATATACAATAAAATATCCAATATCCAATATTTTGTTGTATATTTTAACATCAAGTTGATTGTGTGTTACATTCGGTTCATTTCCTGATGATCATCTAATTATTTAATAGACTGAAACATATATATGTAGGAATATTTTTGAACTACACATATAATAAAAAATAATTGAGAATTTTGGTTTTGAGTTTTTCTTCCACTCCAGAGTATATCTTATTCGGAAAAATTCATATATCTAAAATCAAATTTTGCTAGCTTTGAACGTTTCCATAACAATTTGTTTGTTCTCAGTAAAACAGAAATGTTTTAACAAATACTTAAAATATTAACGTAAACACAATTTAAAAATGTGAAAATGCAAAAAAGTGCTTTATAACAAGGTCGTTAAGTTACCTATTTTCTAACAATGTCAAGAGTTTTAATTTCGTTTTCATTTCAAATAATTCTAAAAATGTGGTTACTTTTGTTTTGCTGTCTCACATATTGACCATCGCAATTCTTTAATGTCTTCTGCTGCTTCAAAACTACTATATGGACTCCTAGTATCCAATGACATTACTAATTTGCTATTAATCAGAAAACTAGAGCATCTCATTCTTAAATAAATAATCGTTATCAAAAACCGCTGTCTTAAACACAGTGGATTGTAACCTTGTTTTATTCTTCTTTTTGCAAATTAAAACCAAATAAAGAAAACAAAGCCTAGATAACGATTATTAAATTATAATTAAAAATTATCGGTTACTGTAAATTTTGGAGTAACTTTTGTCTTGCTGTTGAGCACGTTTACCAAAAAAGCGGATCCAAGAGCTTGCAAATCACACATTTTCATGCTGTACATCTCATTAGCCCGGCAAGCACCCATCATTCCCATTACTAATGCAACCTTAGAATAGAAATTAAGGAACGTACATAATATTTCCAACAACAAATATGTAAATCTTACTTTTGTTGCAAGGTACATATCATCAGGGACTTTATTAAGAAAATCACTAGTATTTTCAGGAGAAATAGTCCTAGCTTTTTTAGGTTGAAAGCCTTCAAATTTTCGTTTTAGCAATGCTCGCAATTTCATATAATTTTCTATATTTATTCCATGATGTATATAAATCGTACTTCTAAGCATTTAATATGACCATAATGGTTTATATTTAATGGATAATTCTGTAAAATATACCAGTAAAATGGATTCCTAGAAGGAGTTCGTTTTTCTTTCCCTTCTCCAATGCATAAAAGATGCATAGGCCGTCAAATACAATTTTCTCGATTTTTCAGGCAACAAGTTTAGTGAAGCGATTTCTGAAGCTTCTTTTATGTTTGGCGGTGTGGAAGAAATCTCATTTTCATTATCATAATCCATATTTCTTTTTTGTATTAAATAATTAACTTCAAAATACACTTAAATGCAAACATTATTGACGTTTTAATTTAATACATATCAAATGTGATATTGCCAACTACATACTTGATAATATTGAAAGTACCTACATTTTATATTTAAAAAGTAGTGAATAATCATTAATCACTAGTTAGTAGTGAATAATGATTAATCACTGCTAGTAATGAAAAATGTATATCATTATAATTGAAGAAACACATGTATAATGAGTGTATTTTAAGATCGTCGCGGACAAAAACCTTTATTACTCGTAAAAAATGGTAGATTCAGAAAAAATTAAATTATTTTGAAAAGATTGAAATATTACATGAATATGTAATGGATCTTTCAAAAGTTTCACCTAAAGGTTTTTTTGTTTTAAATAAAATATGTAAATACTTAGATTTTTTCTGCGTTATTTATTTTGATAAAAATATAGCTCTAAACACGTAAATAACATCATTTAAATGTCCACCTTGAGGACATCTACAGGCTCTCATACGAACAGCAATATTTCGAAGTACTCACTCACACATTACCGCAAGTTCATCAATTTCTGTCCAAATGTTGTTTTCATCCATGCAATTGTTGGTTTCTCCACATAAATTTTACTTTTCAAAAAATCCCAAAGAAAGAAATCTAGTGCGGTTAAATTGCATGATCTAGGTGGCCAGTTTAGACTGCAATAGCTTAATGTTTTCACATGTTGTATGACTCATAGCTCCATCTTGTTGAAAATAAAGATCGTCTGTTTCTATTTCTTCAATTCAACCAAAAAAATGTTCAATCATTTATTTGTCTATAGGGCTATCCATTGACAATAACTGCTCTTTCATTTGCATCTTTGAAATAAAATGGATCAATGATTCTACCGACCCAAAAACCACACTAAATATTACATTTTTGCGGATTTAATGCTTTTTATGAAATTATTCTAGGATTTTTTTCTCCCCAGAAGGGACAATTTTATTTGTTGACAAATCTATCCAATGTGAAGTGAGTTTCACCGCTAATGATGATTTTGTGTGAAAAACCAACCTCATGTTCTAACAACTAATTGACGAAAGTTCTGCATTTTGTAAGGAAGCAAATGCAAATCCTTATTTAAAATACACCAAACAGTCGTTGGATGAATGCCTAATGCCTGATAACGTCGTGATATCGATGTTGAAGGTTCTTCATCGACACGGTGTGCTACAGCAGCAATGTTTTCATTAGAGCATCCATTTTTTGATCCTCGACAGAACCAGTTCCTTCAAATTTTTTCGCTAACCTGAGGTTTGCCGACTTATTTGAACGATTGTTTACACCACAAAAATCTCGAATTTTACGATATGTATTTTTAATTTGAATAACTTTAATGTGTTGTTCTAGCGTGTTGCTATCCATGGTTAAAATTGTACATGTGTGCACACTCAAAGGTGACATTAAAAAAAAAAGGCGCGACTTTTAGAAGACCCAATATTTTAGTTAAGTGAAAAAATACAATGTCAATAATCATGGACACAGCCGCTCTTACGATACATGATGTTAGTCACCACTTTGCAATATATGTGATAGTGCGCTCGTACTAAATATAACCTCAAAATTGACATTTGACGTTTAATGTCTAGGAACGCCCAAATTATTTAAAATTATGCAAAGAACAAAAAGCAAATTAACACATGATTTAATTTATTTTACAAATTATTACTAACAATTAACAATTATGGGTAACACTACAATTATATTATTTTTAATATTGGTGTACTAACATATGTGTTGCGGCAAATGGTTACTAACGACATGTTTTATAGGAGCGGCGTCACCTTTCTTCCCGCTCATAAACATTAAACGTCAAATGTCTATTTTGAGGTTATATTTAGGATGGGCGCACTATCACGTATGTTGCGGCAAAAGGTTACTAACATCGTCTTTAATAAGAGCGGCTGTGTCGGGTATTTTTGATCGCGCCATATTAGTGCTTGCTACAATTTACAATGTATGACGTTTAAATAATTTTCTATTTTCATTTTATTAATTGTTAATGAAAATAGAGGTATAAAATTGTAAGATTCGGGAGAATTCGCGTGCAGTGATTTTTTTTTTGGTCCACAGTTTGTTATATTCCTAATTCATCATTCATACTTAATAAATGTATTGTAGGAGTCCCTAAGCATAATTACCACAAGCCGTCATTGCTATCAGGTTAAAAACCCACCATTAGAGCAGTTTATTGCAAATTAAAGATTTCTTATTAATCAGGTATATAACCTTTATGTAAGAATTTTTTACTAAACCACGTCTTTTACGCATGCAAACAGCTTTGTAAAATATTTAATTGCAATATCTTGAATATGCAAAAAGTGTATTTTCAAGCGGAACCAAAATAGGTTAGGTAAACATATGAGCATATGCAAAAGGAACCAATACTATTTACAGCATTTCAATAAAATTTGTTAGGCAACTAAACAAACCCAATTCACTAATAATCTCAAAATTGTAAAAGAGGAAAATCTAGAATATTGAATTAGTCCATTGAAGCTACTCTTTCATAAAAAAGAAAATGGTGCTTTGAACTAATTTTTGGATGTGCTGTAATATTTTTTAACTTGTACAAAATTGACATGTTGGAAATGATTATCTTTTGAAAACTAAATATTTATCTTTTTTTTAAAGTTTCAATACAATATTATTTCAGTTTGATAATTAATTGGTTATGTCTTTGATTGGATTGCTTAAATTTATACAGTTGAAAGTAATAAAGTCTATGTAAAATCTTTTCAATTGCACATGATCAAACTTCATGACGTCACATTTAAACAGTGTTGTCAAATGTTTATTTACATTTCAACATTCAATAGAAATCTAAAGTTTTTTCCAAACTTATGTTGATAAATTTCTCAATCAAAACTAAAAGACACTAATAATTTTGTACCAAGATTCTAATAAATGCCCCAGACTTATGAAAATCTACCATCCGAATATACATTGACCGTAGACGAAAGTTCAATTTCTGTCTCCCGACGATTGTTCTATTTTATACAAAACATTCTTTAAAAATATTAAAATAATAGGTATCATTTATCAACGGTTACATTATAAAAAAAAACATATTGCTAAAAGGTGTTTACAAAATCACTTCGAAATCAAAGTGTACCTAAAATCATACCGCATCGAGACTAAAATACTAAAATATTAATGTAATCAGAATAAATCAACCATCCGAATGCGCATGGACTATAGGCGAAAGTTCAGTTTCTGTCTCCTGACGATTGTTCTATTTTATACAAAAAATTCTTTAAAAATATTTAAATAATAGGTATTCTTTTACAAATCATTTATCAACGGTTACATTATAAAAAAACATATTGCTTATTTATTATTATTATTATAAGTCAAACTATAAGGTTAGAAACTAAACAAGACGAATGGCAACGTGGATTATTTTAAAAGAATTCCGCCAAATCGCTTGACCGAAATTCACTAGAACTCACTGCGATTTATTATGCGCAAGTATAACTGGTATGTTGGTATAATAATAAAACCTCATTCTGATGGCATAGATCACGTGGTTTTGAAAAGAGTTTACATAGACTATATGTGAAATATTTGATATATTGCTTCGATCAGCATTTGTGATATAGTTTTAAGATATTAGTTTTTACAGATAATAATGTATGTATTGTATTTTTAATTTTGGTTGTATTTTCAGATACGACTGTAGAATATTTCCTAATAATGTGTTTTAAAATTTATGTAAGATTTCTTTTATCATTCTATTATGTTGATGAGCAAATAACAAAACTGTTGCTAATGAGTCTGATATCATTTTTAAAAATTGGCGGAGACATATTGCACATTTTTCAGTTTGTGTGTCTTGCAATCGTCAGCTTTAGTTTGCTACATATTTTTGTATTCTATCTATGCTTTGTTTCTTGTTTGTTAAATCACAAATGAAGCACAGCACAAATTTTGCACATAATAAATAATTTTTTATAAACCCAAATCTACAAAAATGGGAATTTCATTTGAATGAGATTGCTTGATTTAACTTTTCTATTATAGTAGAATATTTAGCAATATTAAATGCGTGATGTAATAATAGACTTTCTGGTAATCATTTTGAAATTAAGTTTTGTTTAATTAGAGCACCCATAGTTTACCCTTCGAAAATGATTTTGTATTCCCACTCGTTATTTTCGTCTACCACTTCTCTTTCTTTATTAAATGGAGAAGGCCCTTATCATTGTAAACCTTCTCCTAATTTCTATTATATTGAACAATATTCCATAATACATGTGTGTAGCATAAATATTGAGAGGTGTAGATTTGAAGATTTGGTTTTTTAATTAAAATCCAAGGCATTGGAATACCGCGTAAAAAGTAATGCTTATAAAACATTTAAACTATAGTTAAGTTTTTAAACTAACAAAACTATCGTAGGTTTACAGCATGTCTCTTTGTTGCCTAACGTAACTTATGCATGTGTATGCATCATAACATTTACATTTAATACAGGGTGGACTTTAAATCAAATAATGTGTTTCAATAAATGTAATCTAAAATAAAACACAGACATGCATAATTAATACACTTCACATCACACAATTATTCTCTAACAATTTTAATTAAATGCAATCACTAATAAAACATATAGGAACATGATGCAGTTTATCAAAACATGTGTTTACGTTTAAAGTCCACCATATAAGTTGGTTTATACAGTTTCTTGGTCTTTGTTCTGCTATTTTGTTGTTAGTTTTCGTGTTGTGTAGCAAGCATTACTTTGTCACATTTTCTGGTGGTGGGTCTGTGTAACACATGTTTTGATTGACTCTTAGGTTTTGGAATCTGATACAGATTGGTGGATTTCTGATCAAGAAGAAGAACTTATTCGTTTACTGAGTAGCAGCAGAGAAAATGTCAACAGCGAGGCTTTGCAATCTGATATTAACCAATGTGAATTGTTAGCTACATAAATATGCAATGTGTACACGTTATTTTTTTTTAAATTTTATATACTTATTCATTATATAATTTATTTAACTGTATTTAACACAAGCTAAAAATTTAATTTTTATGCTTCTAGTAGCATAGGGACCCATTTTAAATTATTACAAATATTTATTGATTAAACGTAAGGTCATAGTATTGCTTAGAGCTTTTTTTATCTTTTTATGTACTCATTTGATTATATTTATGGTTTTAAATATGCAACTGAAAAATAATAAAATGTGTGGCATAAACTTTTTAAGTTTTATTAAGCCTTGATTTGTAAATCTGAACATTTAGGTACATTGGTATGTATTTTGTTGTCTAAATTATTTAATTCAACTTCAATTTGCTGTATTGATTATTTTTTTTATTTCCTTTTTAGAATTTCTTTATTATAACTAACCATTTTTTATATTTCAGCTTTGGTGTGTTTTCTAAACGCATGTGCTTATATATACAAAAGTAATAACAGTACTAATATTTTTATTAATACTTGTTATAATTTATTTTAGGTTATGGTAACTAACGTGACTTCTCTACTAAAAACTGTAAAAGCGGTTGAGGATGAACATACTAGAGGAACACGAGCTTTAGAATCGACTATCGAAGCAATGGGACAAGAAATTCGGGTATGTAATGTAAACTCATTTAGTTACGTAGTAACTGTCTTATCTTATTTCACAGGCATTAAATACAAGTGATGGTTGTAAAAGTGGCGTTACACCAGAGGATATTATTCGTTGTACAAAAGCAATTACCAAAGCCACTGCAAAATCAGTTGCAGCTGGTATTAGTAATAAACAAGATGATATAATAGCTGCTGCTAATATGTCGAGAAAAGCTATTTCCGATATGTTAGTTATTTGCAAGGTAATATTGTAATAATTTATTTATGTACATTTTGTAATAATTATGTGCATTAGAGTGCAGCATATAATTTGGCTGAAACTTCGGAACTTCGAAGCAGAACTCTACAGGCTGGTCAAGATTGTGCGCAACAATTTCGGGAGTTGTTGTTTGCGATACTTCAAGGCAATAGTGCTGATTCTAAACATATTCTACCACCTATCTCAAGACGGATTGCACAATGCGTAACTGAACTTGTTACAGTTGCTGAACTCCTAAAAGGTAAATATTTTGTTATATTATTAAAAAGAAATTTTATTTTTTATGATCTTTTGAATAATGTTTTACGGAATCCCAATAATGTAATGTAAGGCTCTATGCGTAAAGTTATTTAATGGTCAATATGCATGTCAATTCAAACTATACAGGTAGATAAGCTTTAAATGGTACTGTGTGGTATAGTAGTATACCTATAATATGTACAATATACATAAGTAAAATTATCCAAGTACCTTAAGAAAAGAAATAATGAACATTGCCAAATCCCTGTAGAAGTTACTATGACAAAGATGTCTAGATTAGTTAATTACATGGTATTAAACATATTTTCATTAGTATAAATCTGTAAATTAAAAAGGCATTGATTTTAAATAGGTTTTTTTTATCTCCCGTCCCCCACCGGTTTATCAGTTTTTTTAATTAATAATAAAGTAACTCTAGATTGGAAGTGTCTTAGACAAAAGCTGAGTGATACTTTTAACATACTCTAACCAAATATTTGAATATTACCCACATTAGAGTAATGGTAATATAAATCGATGAACTAGGTATCTGCTATCTATTCAGAGGGTTGTTTGGTGATAATGAAAATCAAATCCCAGAGGCCAACGATAAAGTCAAGTAAAGATCAATAGTTAGTCTCAAGGCGTCATTAGCTCTTATTAGTCGATAAATATTTAATAGCGAGATGTTAACTTCCATGAACAAATTTAAGACGCTTCCTTATTAAAATAATATAACCAGTAACTGATATATCTATGGTGAATTTAATACCTTCAATTTGAATTTTGAAACATACCTTAGTGGTTAATAGTATATTGCATAATAAGGATGGTGGTAAGTACCCTATTATGCACATGCTGTAATAGGCATTACCACTCGAATTTTATACTATGCTATTTCTACTCGTATAGAGGAGTGACCTATGAATAATACGGAAGTACCACTTAGTAAGTGTTTTTATTACCTTTTAACGTTTTATACACGTTCCTAATTTTGTGATGAATGATTCTACAAAAAATTAATTAGTGTATAAATATATTACAGGATTTTATGGTTCAATTCAATTCCCACATTAAAAGTTGGAGGTAATATTCGAAGTAAAAAGAACTAGTGATGCCATTGGTTTTGTTAGTTACCTTAAAATTAAACAAATTAACCCCACTTTATTTATGGTTAACTAAACTTTATTTTATTAACAGTTATTGTTCTAAAATAATGATAAACTTGAATAAAGTACTAAGTAGTATCTGTGAGTTAGAGGAGTTACTGACTTATTTTTGTATTGAAATTTATTTCAAAGATTTTTGTAGTTTACAATAATGGACTATGATTTTTACACTGAAGTAAATGGCAGAGTTACATATGTGGGTTTTGATGTCTGACGAAGGTTCCTAATCATAAATGCAACTTTTAAATTTGCCATTTTCAATAAGTTCTATACTATATTCTATTGGCAGTTGAGCCTTTATTAAATACAGAATTATCAATGATTATCTGATACTTTTATGATCCACATGTGTTTTAAAAGTCATCAGATCACTAACTGCATAGATTAGAATGGTGACAGAAGTAATACCGCAAGTTAAAATAACCTAGATGTAACGGATATCTTGTTACATTACAATGAAAAAATGTTAAATGTGCCTTCTTTAATAAATACTTTGAATCTAGTAGCTACCTCATTAATGAAATTATTATAAAGTTACTTTTATTTCAAATAATGAAACAAAAAGTTGCAGAAACAATACATAATCTTCTTCCTCTTCTTGTTAATAGGCATTTCTGCCTGTTTAATTGATAACCTTTATGCCTCTACGTGATATTGTTTTTGCGCACTTCTTCTATCTGCTGGCGATTTATCTCTGACTGTCTTGACTAATCTGTTTTCCTCCATTTTACTTGTATAGCTATTCCATTCCTTTTTTCTGTTCAGTGTCCGTTCGTCTCTGCCGCATAGGTCATTATTGGTCTTACGGTAGCTTTGTATATTCTTGATTTTGTTTCCGTTCTGATGCTTATTTCTCCAAATTGTTTTGTTCAAGTATCCAACTACCTTATTCGCTCCTTGAATTAGGCCAGAACCCTACTTCAGGACTAAAATAAACAAACCCGCCTACATAGATAGAAATATGCCTTGGATGAGAATATATAATGAATAACATAAATAATTAATTAATCCAAATATGTAGAATTTGCTTATTTTCATGTTTTCAAAATAACTCAAGGCATAAGCTAAATGAACTTGTGACAAATTGATAGATTAGATCATATTCAAAGTTATTATCTAATAACTTATTTTTTATTAAATAAATAACCCAGTAAATCAACTGCAACAAAAGCACATGTTTTAAAACAAGTGATATTTTATACTTCATTAGTTTCCGTTTTGTATTTTAAAACGTAATTGGCAAATTTTATAAGCAGTCATTAGTTCAGTAACATTATTAATCCACTAGATGTAGAAGTGTAACAAGTAGTCACAGGACATCATCAATAACTGATATTTGCGATGTTATTTCATTATGTTCTTCACTTTTCTAAAATGAAAATTACAATATAATGCAGTGACATGTTCTTATATGGTGTTTAAACGTTTCTTTAAATAATATCAATATGTTTACCTACAATCACATTTTAACGTTCTTAAAAGTTAAGGTGGATTAATAGGAACAAATCTACTTCTACTCCCAATTAAGTGCTTTTACTACAACTGATAAATAGATTATATCTGTACTAAATATTTCAAACCACATTAAAGAAGGTGTATCCATTTTACAAAATGGATTTATGCGATTATATGTGGGGTTCCATAAAGAAAATAAATTTAATACTTTAGTTAACAACAATTGAGTTACTTTAGCCAAGATAATATAATAATACTGTAGGCTATACTAAATTTTAAATTTGGAAAATAATCCTAAATTGAACTAATTAATATTAACTTTAATATTAATTTGAATGTCAAAATTCTCATCGTATAATACTGGATTTTACAAAAATTAAACACATATACATTGCATACATAAGTTTTACCATTAAATTGTTATTGAAATGCAATTTTGCAGCTGTAAAGTCAAGTTTAGGTAACTTTAGTTTTTAAGGAGTGTTTTCCAATGGTGAATTAAATTGTAATTTTAGATTGTATTTATTTAGGTCGAGTTATGGTTCTTATAAAATTAACTAAATTACTCATTGCTGCACAATGTTAAAAATCTAACCTTGCTGAGCACAAAACCTGATACAGGTCCAACAAAGAAATTGAAACGGTGACAAGTTTAAACTTTAGTCATTAGTTAATTGCTAAATGTTATTACTTTACATCGTACCCATTATAAGGCCATTTCGAAGTCTTTGGAATAGTGACTTAGTTACTACTTATGATGTAGGAAAGGAAGGGCCACGTATTTCATTCCCTCCCCAAGGGGGTGGGCGGGCCGCTCGAGCTTTCCGAGCTCCTTCAGCCACAATCATGGATTACCAGCATACATACATACATTATGTATATATGCATGGTGGGATTAAGGATGGGTGTGATCAGGATACCATCAGAAGGAACGGAGTTAGGGTTCTGAGGGGGAAAATACTACCCCAGCATCGTCTAAGTAGCCGCACATGGTGTGCATATATGCAGTGACCATGCCGCTATATGTGTATGAGGAAAACCCTCTGAAAAAACCTCATACAAGGTAGACGGTAACGGGAATTGAACCCATTACCTCCCGAATGCTAAACAGGTCCTGCTACTACTACGCTACCAGCTCGGTTACTTATGATGTACAAGAAGCATTGAAGCTATTAGTGTATCGGGTATGAAGACAACAGCGTGATTAACATTAGGCGACTTTGTCAGATATTTATGTTTATTATGACCTTTATTATGTTTAAAACAAATCTGATTCAATGTAAACAAATTTGGTTTATAGGCATTCACACTGTTGTGCTAATATAGTTTACAATTTATTTTATTATCGAAATAATGTTATAGAATAGATAATCTGATTTAAACTTGCTCCGAAAATTCAAAATTCCAATAAACCCAATTTACTAGGAAAAGTAAATCATTACAGAAACATTTTTACACGGAATGTTTTAAAATAAAAAAGAACGTAGTATATAGAGTAAATTTAAATATTTTTATCAGGAACACTTAGTTTCCTATTGCCTTATGTTGGTATTTGTTTTATGTTTATCATAACGTAATTAGTTTTAAGAGAATTATACTTATTTTCATTCAATTCAATTTTTTGTATAGGTTCAGATTGGGTCGATCCTGATGATCCAACAGTAATTGCTGAAAATGAATTGCTTGGTGCAGCTGCTTCAATCGATGCTGCCGCTAAGAAATTGGCAAGCTTACGCCCGCGAACCAAAATTAAGGTAGGTGTTCTACATATTATTATATTATAATTTTCAAGTAAATTCTTCAAGTAATTGTGAATTACTGTAAGATATGTTTGATATTCTTGGTTGTTTTTTGATCACCCAGGAGTCAAACATATTATTATGGTGGTTTGCCTGTTCTCCATAATGTTTCATGTTTGTAAGTATTTTGTTACATTATAGTATGCAACACTTTGTGGGAATAATTGGATACTTTCTTGTTTTAAAGAAAATTACTAATTTTGGCCAATTTTTGACTGATAATATGGATACTATTGAAACTATTCAGTTTATATTTGTCAGATTTCTTAAGTAGAAGGCGGGAACGTGAAATATTTGGTTGAATTTGTAGGTTTTCTCGTTTGTGAGCAAAGATAGAAAGATGCGTTTTTCGTTAAACGAAAGATGCCACGAACGGAATTGTCATAGTCCTATTAGTATTTGAGATACAGGGCGAAATTCAAAATTTGCACATTTTAAGCACCCCTCGTAACTGCTTTACGTTGTAATATATCGAAATCGTGAAAAGTGGGATTTATACAGAATTTTCCGTAGAATTTAGTGGCGTGCATAGTTTTCCCCAGAAAAAGCCTGTTTCTTCACAATAAATCAAAGTTTTGTTTTTTTTAAATGGAACACCCTGTATGTTTTTTGTTGTATAATAGAGCTTACTCTCAGCTTTCAAAAGATATGTTATGTGGCACTTCTTTTGCATTATTAACCTCAAAAATGAACGTTGCGTTAATTTAACATTTTCATGATATAGTTGGCCATGAAACCTATAAACTCAGTTTAAACGCGTATTTTCTTGAACGTTCCAAGATATATTTGAGTATTAAAAAAGGGCTACTAGATTCTTACTGCTTTATTATAATTATAAATATGTAAATACGTTATCATAATAAATCTAAGGACTTTTACGCAGAAATGCAAAAATAATAAAAAATTATGCAAATTAGGTGCAATAGTTTTTGAAACATTCAAATTGGCAATTTTTTTTTTATTGGGTAAAATGCATCTTACAGCTTCAGAAAAAAATATTAATGACAATAAAACTTATAAAGAATATTTAATATCCAAATTTGTAAGTAGGCTGGGCCTAGTATGATTCCAAACGTAATTGACCTGTCAAGTCTGATTAAAATTATTTTTGTGCAACAATCGTATCGTTTGTTCATTGTGCAAAATATGGCAGAAAATAAAAATTTCGAAAACTTTGAAAAATATGATACGCTGATGTTTGGTCAAAGTACTGAAAACGCCGACACAGCAATAAATTAATTAAATGAGGTTACCGCTTTAATCAGTGTGGAGGGTAATCCTATAAATTCTTGCAGAACTATAGAAAGTAGTAATGGAGTTTTGAAAACAAGCATCCAAGGAATACTTCGCCACAATAAATATAAACCATATAAATTTAGGCTTGTTCAACATCTACATCCTGGCGACGCTGAACGTAGGTTAATATTTTGCAATTGGTCCTTATACAAGTTAAATATAGTACCCAACGTGGGAAGAAATGTCATATGGTCAGACGAGGCACATTTTAGCAATTCAGGTGTTTTAAACAGGCACAATAGCAGATTCTGGTTTCAAGAAAATCAACATCAAATATTCCCCTAAAAACAACAAGGACGATTTGGACTAAACGTTTCTTGCTTTATTTACATTTTCGAAGGGAACTTATCTGCACCTAGATATTTGGACATTTTAGAAATGGTTGTGCCTGAATTATTAGGGGACATTCCTTTAGCTTGCTTGAACCAAATTCATTTCCAACAGGATGGAGCCCCATCTCAGAATGCGCAAATTATACGTCCGTTTTTGGAAAACAATTTTGGTAATAGATGGATTGGCACTATTGAGCCGATAAGATGGCCTCCTAGGTCTCTGAACTTGTCAGTCTTAAATTTCTTTTTATGTGGTTACTTGCAAAATAAAATATACCGAACTCAATATGATAATACTGAACATTTGACAAATGCAGTTAGAGAAGCTTCAGACATTTATAAGATCACCCTATTATTGTGCTTAATTCTATAGAACGAATTGGAAGAATGTATGAAGCATGTATAAGACAGAATGGTCATCAGTTTGAACATCTCTTTTAGTAATTTATATTAGGCTTGCAAAGTTGTAGGTATTATTATTATGTTTAGTTTTTAATTGCATAAAACTTCCTAATCTTAACTTTATTTTTTCATGGCCAACTATATCAAGTAAGCTTTATATAATAAAAAATACACAGGGTGTTCCATTAAAAAAAACAAAACCTTGGATTATAGCGAAGAAACTGACTTTTTGTGGGGAAAATTATGCACGCCACTAAATTCTACGGAAAATTCTGTATAGAACCCACTTTTCACCATTTCGATAAATTACAAGTCAAATCAGTTACGAGGGGTTAAAATGTGCAAATTTTGAATTTCGCCCTGTATCTCAAATACTAATAGGACTATGACAATTCTGTTTGTGGCGTCTTTCGTTTCACGAAAAAGTAGAACAGGGTCGCGAAAACCGCATCTTTCTATCTTTGCTCTCAAACAAGATACCCTACAATTTCAACCAAAATGGAACACGTGTACATATGTTTTCTTCTTTGATTATATATACTACGTGGATATCACATTCATCATGTTACATGAGTATATCCCTTGTTTCAAATCATGCAAGAAAGATGGCTCTAATTAGTAAGTAAAAAGAAATGAAATGTACATAAGTGTGTACTAAATTGAGTTCTGCGCATGGGCGTAGCCAGCTAAGGGCAGGGAGGGGCAACTGCCCCCCCCCCTGGAAGAGCAAAAATAAATTAAATAATTTTTAAATTTTAATGAACAAAAAATTAAATCTAAAATATACATATTTTTCTGTTCTGCATATTTTTTTTGTTATCTGTTATTAGTTTAATTTAAGTCCCCCCCCCCCTGTTATAAATCCTGGCTACGCCCTTGATTCTGCGGAAAAGTAAAAATAATTGCGTTAGCCTATGTTTTCTAAAACAGCAGTGACTTTCTTCTTCATTCTATCCTTAGAATGTTTTAGGTGTGGCCAAGTGTGGGAAACTGAATTTTACTATTGTTTTAATTCTAGTCCTCCTTGTTATTGTTTTATTAAAATCGCAAATTTTAAATATTTCTTAACTGTGTTTTAATTTCTTTGTTTATGTGTTTCCAGACTCATGACTTGGATGAATCAATGAACTTTGATGAAATGATATTAGAAGCTGCAAAATCAATTGCAGCTGCTAACTCAGCTTTAGTTAAAGCAGCTAGTGCTGCACAAAGGGAATTAATTGACAGTGGTAAAGTATCACGTACTCCAATTTCCTCATCAGATGATGGTCAATGGTCAGAAGGTCTTATTTCTGCTGCCAGATTAGTTGCGGCTGCAACGCATAGCTTGGTTGAAAGTGCAAATGCACTTGTACAAGGTAACTTATGCTTATAGTAAACAAAAACAATATTTGTAATTTTTATTTAGGACTTGCTAGTGAAGAAAAACTGATTTCGTCTGCTAAGCAAGTTGCTAGTTCAACTGCGCAACTTTTAGTTGCCTGCAAAGTGAAAGCGGAAAGTGACACTGAAGCTACTCGAAGATTACAGCAAGCTGGTAACGCGGTCATCAGATCTACTGATAATTTAGTAAGAGCAGCCCAAAGAGCGATTAGTGTGGAAGAAGAACGATCTCTTATTCTTAATAAACGAATGGTTGGTGGAATTGCTCAAGAAATAAATGCCAGGTAGCTTTTACAATTCTGTTTCATACATTTACTTACTTTATAAAATGCACATTGAATGGCATGTTTTTTGTAATTTATAGGATTAAGGGATGAACTATTTCTTTTTATTATTTTTTGTTGTAGTCGTAAAAGGTATTGATATTAACTATTAATTTTGTTTAAAATTGAGTTAGAAAAAATGTGCACCAGTATACTCACACTAACTCATTTTCATTTTTATTTACTAATCAGGTGACTGACATTGCACTTTCCTTTTGCATGTAGGTCAGAGGTGTTACGTATTGAACGACAACTAGAGGAAGCACGAGGGAAACTAACAGCTATTCGTCAAGCGAAATATAAACTTCGAGGTGGAGATACATCAGGAGATGATACAGACGGGTACGTGAATTCTGCCATTGATGGCACTACTTCGCGGTGAGTTTCAGGTGTGTGTTTAACCCCACTAATCTTTGGTAATACTATTTAGCTTGAATTTTAGCTTTTATGTTTTTAAGTCGTAAGTAGTTTGATGTGTAGTACTAAAGCAGTAGTAAATATTACAAATTATTAAATATGTTAGTGTTATTTCTCATCAAAGATGTGACAAAGGTACAGTTGTTGATTTTAAATTTCGTAGCTACTAATGTAGGAATCTTTTTTTCTTTTACTGTTTTCGCTATTTTGCTTTTAACAATTATAATTTTATAGCTGGTTTTTTGAAAGATTTTGAAATTTTACCATTTTATCTAGAGCTGGTGTATTTTGTTTTGCCAATACTTAATATCTGTTGCTTCTGGTCAAAATAGTGAAACTATGTTTACTCTTACATTTGCTAATGGAGTTTGTTACCTTTCATTATCACTGGTTATTAATCATTATAGTTCCTTCATACTTTTTTTGTTTAGTTGAATTCCATTTTTTAAATTTCTCTGCATGTATATGAATTTCAAGTTTTGCAGTCATGACAAAGTTAACACGGTATGAAGAATCATACGATTTTCGATGAAACCTCATCCATAAATCGTTGCCCTCATATGAAAAGTGCCTAAGTCTACAATCCTTTCATATTAAAAAAATGAAGTTTGACTAACTCCATTTTAAATAGCAACAATATTTAAAAAATAAATCTTTTTTTTTTTATGAAATGTATGAAGAAAGTTACCACATTAAATAACACCTACGCTAAGTAAAAATGTTTCCTTTAAATCAATTTTTTTTATGTCTCCTGTAAAATTTGTCAATACAGACTTACGCACTTTTCATATGAGGCCGACGAAATGGAAATTTAGAAAAATAATGTTTTTGTTTAGTTATCCCATTCGAACAATACAAAATTAAAACAAAAATACTAACATAACATAGACATTTATTGCAATGATCATTCATTGCATTCACTGGACACGGAATGGAAAGTTGTACGAAGATTTGACTTAACGTGTTACATGGTTGTCTTCATTGTAATATCAAAAAAAAAAATCTCGTAACAGTCAATGAGAGCAATAATAACAAAGCTCGACTGTCGCAAACTGCGCCCATGTCCGCATCACCGTGTATGATATTGTTACTGTACCGCTCGTACATAATTAAACTAGCACGCATTCACAAATTCGACATTTGATCTGGCTCATATTGAATAGCTCTGATCCTTGGACTCATCGAAGGTATGATATTGCTATCTATTTTCGTTCTCCAGTTAGACCAATAACGGAACGATGGATGGGGAAAATGAGCACATAACGGGATTTTCTTCCGAAAATTTCTCCTAAAAGTCGGCGCTACTTATCCTAAAGTATTGTTTTATACTTTACCATTTTAGTTCATTTCATTATAGTTTTCATACACTGCTTACACATGAAATCATACATATCTGTTTAATTCATTTACATATTTCTCTATTTTGACCAATCTATATTATTTGCAGATTTCTATATTTTGCTAATTTTTTATCTAACATTTAGAGCTAACTTTTTTTCTTGAAGTAGTTTTAACACATTTATGAAACAGGTTAAGCTATATAATTATTATGAATTTCAAATAAAATGGTAATATGTTTTGTTGACATTTTTTAATTTAAAATTAAATGGTAAAAAATGCAAGTTTTAAGGTTATAGAGTTTTGCTTCACTTTAAGATAAATGTCTAAAACAGTCATTTAAATTTAAATAAATATAATCTATTTTTTTTTATTTGCCCCCTATATTTGGGGTGTTCTATTACAGGAAAAGTATTCTGGTATTAGGTGGTTCTCACTAACGTCAAATCTGATTATATGTCAAAATTAATTTAACAGTTTTTACATGAAATGAATAGTAATCACGGGTCACTGTATAAAAATAGAAGGAACCTATTGAATTTTTAGTGCCTAATTGATATAAAAGATTTTCATTAAATTTCACAAAATAATTTAAAATATTTAAAACAATCCTCATTTTTAACACTTAAAAAAAAGGCAACATATATCAATCACGTGAAAATAAATTAATCAAATTTGACGTTAGTAAAAAATATTATACCAACTTTGTAAAAATAACTCCCAAATCTAGGGGGCAAATAAAAAAAATAGATTTTATGTTTGGGGTTATAATATCACACTTTTCAATTTACAAAACATTATTGTGCTTCACCTGTTTATGCATGTAGTAATTTCAACAGGTCAATGGATGTAACCGCAAAAGTAAAAACTAATTCTCTTATTCAAGAACTCAGTATGAAAATGAAATATAAAGTTGTTCTTTAATTTTAAGGTAAGTCATTTTTGCGATATAATTATGCATGGTTGCTTTTGTATAACATGTAACTGTACTAAGCAATAATTATAACATTGTCGTTTTTTTCTTTTTTACACTTAAACTAACTGCAAAATTCACAAATTTGTACTGTATTACAAAATTTAAATTTATCAGTTAGTTAAAACAAACATAAATATAATAACATTCCTGTGACAAAATTATAAAACAAGTCAACTATCATTTGAATGAAGACATATTTTAAGGGGTTTCTCACACATCTACTCTCATTCCTCGACCCTACACAAACACCTACCCAAAGCACTCAAATTACACAGGGTGAAGTGGTAAATCATATAAAACGTTTTTCGATTCTTCACACACCCATGTGTGTGTGTTTTTTTTTTTAATTTCATCCATTTGTTTCTTGAGAAATGGTTTGATTGATTTTAAGGTCAGTAAATAAAAAGTACGCCTCTCTCTCATTTCCTGAGAGTAGTTCAATTTGTTTTTAAACTCTTGACATAGTATATTTCATTAGGAGTCCAGAAAATAGGCATTTCCCATGTGCGTGTGATCAATTACCGTGAGAGGCGTAACTGAACATGGGAAGTCACACAAGCAAGTGATTCATATTGCACAATTAACAGTACAGAAAATAATACTTTCGCACACTAGTGTGTTTCACTTTCACATTGCACCCAACACGAAAGTGAAAAATGTGTGCCTTTTACTTTCGCATTGCTTTTCTATAAGTTACCGTTGCAACTACTAGTTGTCATTGTCCTGACAGGGAGTTCGGTCACAATCTAAGTCTCCACACTTACTGCTATTCACATAAATAATGCTAGCCTTTCCTCCGCAAAATTTTGCGTTTAAGATTAATTTTAATGATGATAATAAAATGCATAATAAATTAAATACAAACATATGTATGTAAATGGACAACCATATTAGCGTCAGCTGCTAGACTTTTTAAAAAAAAATAAAACCTTAAAATAAAATCTTGGCCCTGTTATTTCTTTCTACGCTAAATTACCTTCATATCAAAAGGAAATCATCGAAATCTGCCAATCGATTGTCTCGCAATCTGCGTGAACTAAATGACCCGATTATTTTAATATATAGGATGAGCAAGCTAGTGGCAGTACCATAGTGATTTCAAATTATTTTCCCCTTTATGATTTGACAAGTTTAAATATTCAGGTCTTCAAATTCATAATAATTACGAACTAAACTATTTGTTACTATTTGTTTAGACATGATTATGTAGTGTCTATCCTGCACTCCCGGTATTCTCACACTCGGGTTGGCCTCCTCGTGAGAAATTCCCCTTTCTGCAATATCTACCACTTCCGTAGCTCATTATGTAATATACCATTATGGACGTGTAATGAACAATACTCTTTTCAATACACCTCTCTGTAAACAAAAAACAAGATAAAAAAATCTACACAATGTTAAAACCTTTATGTTTAAACAGAACAAATAAGAACAAATAAATTTTGATTTTTACTAAATGAAACATTTTTTTTACAATTCGTGTTGTAAATATGCAATTCTTTAACAGACATTTCATTTTGTACAATTATAGTTGATGAATTGGAAGGTACATTAGTATTTATTTTTTGGTCTTCCCCTACTACAATGTGTTTATGTTGTGTTTCCAATTCTTGAATGATTGAACAGTTTACAAGAAACTTGAATCTTTCTGCTTACTGATTCTTTGATATATCCTTCAGCTACTGTCAACGAACGCCTTTTTAGAGTAAGCAAGTCCCTCCAACTAACAGATGTTAAAGATCGTCTTAATCTGTGACATTCTTTAGGATTTTTTAGGTGGTTCAAATATTCAGCAGCCTGTGTTCTTGTACCACTTATAATAAGTAATCTTCTAGTATTCATATTTCCATTTGCATTTGCATTTGCATATATATATATATATATATATATATATATATATATATATATATATATTAAATTTAGAAATTTGTAAAACATGATATTAAATGTATTTTAAAAAAGAAAATAACTACAATAGTATAAAATGCATGTATTTATTATTATCATCAGATTAATATTAATGGTTATTTACATATATGTTGACATTTTCAGCTACGATTCACATCATTACGACTCAAGTGGAAGCAAATCTTTTACTCAAAATACAACTTTCAGTGATACTTACAGTCAACTTGAGAGTCCCGAAAAGGTTAACTCCTTAGATCGTAATAAGAAGAATAGAAATGTACTTCTTGGAGAAATCAATTCTTTAGATTCTGTGGTATATGGAGGATCTAATGCATATATTCAAAACAACATGTATGACAAGCAAAGTTATACTTCATTTTCTGAACATGCACCTAAATTTGGTTCTCTTCCTTCAAATCCAAATAAATATTCACCAGTAACTTCTCAATACTCTACGGAAAATATTTATGGTACTTCAAGCTTTAAACCAAAAGAAACAACCACTTCCACATATCATTCTACATATTATACGAATCCATCCCCAGATCATCGTTTTTGCCCTACAACTACTGTTACAACAAAACCATTGTCTCCAACTGTAAATACTTCTCCAAAACCATTTGGAGGTGATCATTATTCATTTAAATTTGAACATACACCAACTACCTTAAATCAAACCACGTTTTCTACTTCAAAATCAATAGATCTCCCATCAAATCAATATAATTCAAACATGAAGAATGTTTGCAGTTTCGCTGGTACAGAACCTTATGATAATGCATATACAACTTCAGATTACTCAACTAACACTTCAAAAATCCCTGGTGGTTATAGAACTGACTCATATAAATCTGAAACATATCATTCATCATCGAAACCTGTGGAAACTTTTAATTCAACAACTGAACGATTTTTTACAAGTTCCCCTAATGAAAAGTTACAATTTAGTCCTATTAAGAAAGAATATGGGGATATATTCAAAAATGGATCTTCATCAGATCAACAAAATACATTTTCATCCAATATTGAAATAATTAATGAACCTTCTCTGGATTCTGATTCGCTTGAACAAAAAATGTTAAAAAAATCAGTGAGACAGCAGATTATTGAGAAGAAAACTGTTACTACAACTAGATCTAGTAAACAAGAAAGCTCCACACAAAACTTCAGATTTGAATAAATTTACTACTAACAAGATTTGTTTTTAATAGTTTTGTATCTGATAACATTAAATTCTTATATTTAATCGATCTGAATAAGTTGTATTTTAAATTAGATTTTCTTTTATTGTGTTATTTTAATGAAATGGTGCTAAAAATATTTTCTTAATTAATTTGTTAACCAAAAACGTAGTTTAGATCTTATTTTTCATTGTGCCAATAATTCTTTTTTATTCTAACGAATTTTTATTTATAAGAATATTATATGTATTTTGTAAAGGTGTTTAGTGCCAAAAGTCATAATTTTACTTATCCATTGTAAGTAGCCATTCATACTTAAACTGTAAAATGCATGCCTTATTATAAGTGCTTTATATTTTGCTTCTATTGTTAAGGTGTGTAAGTACAGCATTGTAGATTAAGTGCCTAAATACGGACGCTGCTTGCCTTTAAGTACTTTATTGGCTTCAGTGTAGGGACTGTTAAAGTTGTTAGTAATTCCAATTTAATATATTAATTTCCCAAATATTTTTAAAAACGTGACATGTAATATTACTTATTATTTAATTCAAGACTTGTAACAGTGCCTATATTTATACAATGATTTTTAATAAACTAATTATTTAAGTGTTAAGGAATGTTGTAATATATATTTTAACATAGGTTTTTAGTAATGCCTATAAATAAAATTTTATCACTAATGAACAAAGAATATTATTTGTGTTTAATCTTTGGACGTCATGAAACTAATGAAGGTAAGGTTACTTTTTTATTAATTAGGTTGTTAAGATTAAGATTAACTGTCTTTTCTTAAATTTTACTGGTCAAAAAAAAATGTAAAAATAATGAAAACGGGTATACTAGTATATATCAATTACAGACTAGTGCAACAAGTACTTGGTCACAATTCTGGAAGTATGTAGTGGGTTATGTGTGAGAATATTTGGCAAACAATCAATTCTGGAAAACCATTCTTTTTACCAATGAATCGAAATTTACAAACAACGCATGTTCAATAGAAAAAATCATATCCAATGGTCCCAAGAAAATCCTCATTACTCTTGAGAGGAGAGATCAATATGCTTTTTCAGTAAACATTTGGTGCGGTATTCTTGGTACCAAAATCCTTGGGCCGTTTTTTTATGAATACAGTTTAAATTCCGACAGATATCTAACTTTTTTACGAAACGTAATTTGAAGAAATTTTGGATGACCTTCCGTTGAACGTAATTCAAAATTTGAATTATTTTCAACATGGCAGGGCACCAACACATAATGGATTACTTGTGTGTAACTATTTACAAGAACGTTTTAATAATTGGATAGGAAATCGAGGTCCAATAGCTTGGCCGCCGCGATCTCCAGGCAACCCCCTTGGACTTTTTCTTGTGGGGTGCAATTAAAGACAAAATGTACCGAATAAAACCTGGTAATCTAGATGATTTAAAAAATAAAATTCGTGTTGCTTTACAACAAATTAGAACCCAAAGTTTATTAAAAGTTCAAACGAAATTTTAAAACGATGTCAAATGTATGTTCAAAGTAATGGAGGGCATTTTGAAGCACTTCTATGAATGTGTTATCTGTTTATATTTTTGCTGTGACTTTTCGTTGTAAGTTAAATTTATTTAGAACTTTTTTATTTTGATAATGTAGTACATTATTTCTTGTTATTTTCACAAATTTAGTAGTAGAATATGAGCTTATTTTGTTATTTAAATGTTCACATGATAATAAACGGAACGCGCTTTTGGTGGCGACGCCACTAACATGCCGCGCTTAAGAGACTTGAAGTTGGACGAATGCGCATCCAACGTTCAGGCATTCTTTGGCCGCGCGGACAATAATTAATAATTATTATGATATTTTAATTCTGCAAGGCTCTCTGGAGAGTATTGTCACCTGGAGTAGTTGGTATAATTTGACAGTCAATGAATCTAAATGCTCGGTAGTTTCGTTCTCACGTAAACTTAACGACATTATGTTTCACTATAATGTAGATGAGTTTGTCTTGGGTAGACCTGATACTGTATGTGATCTTGGTGTAGTTTTCGATAAGAAATTGTCATTTTTCGCTCATGTAAATAAAGTTATAAACTCGGCATACAAAAGCCCAAGCTTCATAATTCGAAATACTAAGAATTTTTCTATACAATCTATTATTATTCTGTACAACTCTTCTGTTCGTGCGAAACTCTTGAGAAGGTTCAAAGATGTTTTTAAAGTATTTGTTTTTCCGAAAATGTAATCACTATCCACCTCGAAACTTTTCTCATGAATGTTTATTGAATGAATGTAGGTTTGTATCCTTAGATGTTAGAAGAAAGATTCACGCTGTAATATTTTTATACAAAGTCATATCGCCTTTAATCGACTGTACAGAGATTTTCAACGTAATCCAATTTAGAGTTCCAAGATTTAATTCTCGTTCAAGTAATGTGTTCCACCTACCTGCCACTCAAACTGACGTCCTTTTATATTCCCCTTTGTACAGAATGATCTCGGCTTACTCTTCAATCGAAGCTAATCTGGATATTTTTAACTGCACTATTAAGCAGATCAAATCGGCTTTAGTAACTCGTAATCTACCCAATTTATAATTTACCTTAAACCAATATTTTTTGAATATAGGTAAGTATTTAATCTCTACGTATTAAATAATAATTTCTGGTCATTGTAAACAGAATACCACTTGTTCTCCTCCTAATTAAGCAGTATGCCTCTTAAGGAGAGTATTCTAATAATAATAATATTAGGGGACCAACTTTTTTGAAATAGTAAGAGGTGCTTAATTCAATAAAGGAACTGTTTTAATAGTAAACCGAAAATTTATTTTTTTATTATAGTCTGTTCGTGAGCGTGCGGGATTGCGCATATAGTGAGGAAAATAACCCTGGTTCGTGAAATAAAAAAAATCTTGCCGACCACGAAAAACACCACTCGTTTTTTTCCCTAAAGATAACAAATTCTTTATCTCAAGCGTCAGAGTTATTTGTTTGAGTTTAACAATAATGCTTACATTGTTTACATATATTGCAAGTTATTGTAAAACGGATGCTTGTCTTTGGGTAAAAAAGTCTTTAGTTCTTGGAGGTGCTTTCATTTCTCTACCTTAATTTTACAGGGCGCATTTAGTATTTATCAATTGGTTCCATGCGTTAGGGCTAACTGGGAGCAAAATGAATTTGTTCTGGTCATAATCAAGTTTAACGCAGATACCTTCTTAGGTGTACTTAATTACTTTAATATCATTTATAACTGGAACTAATGCCATTTTTTCTGGTCTGATACTGGAATATCTCAGGTGCTGTAAGTGTGAATAATCTTTGAATAAAGAAAAGTTCAACAGTTTTACTCCATACGGATTGGGTTTCGTCCTAGCTTCTCTTGTGATGGTCGCGTAATCACTGGGTAAGTGTATTTCTTTATGTTTTAGTTTCCTTTCTATTAAACTGTGAACCCAGTCACACTCCATTTGAGTATGGCCCGGCTCTAAGTGTTTTTGAAAAATTGTCACCCATTTTTGAATAGCCAAGTTAAGCAAAGCATTGGACAGAATGTTGTTTCTATTCTGATAACCACATCCATCGGAGTAAAATTATTATAGGAGCATTTTGGTCTAGACATTTTTCGTTAATATAATCGACGATGATACTCGTGAAAGTAGCTGCTTTAAGTTTGCTGTTTTGGTCTTAACTAAACCAGTAATACATAACATTTCGTGTATTTAAGTCATAAAAAGTAAAGTTATGACAACATAGCTTCGTTTTGAAATAAACTTTTCCAGCAGGCAGAAATGGACAAAGCTCTACTGCCTGAAGATTCATTGTCAATACCACACATTCGCCGTTTTCTGCTTTTTCTTTACCTTCCGATTTACTTTTTCTTGCTTTTTCTTTTCTTTCAATATGTGCTAAGTACTCTTCTTCCGTAATATTTCCAGATAATACTATTCTCTAATGCGATTCCATAAGAACTATCATTCACCAATTTTTGCACTGTTTTATAACCCAAAGATAACGTGTTAACAAACATTGTTCGGCATATCTGTAAATTCTCTTTTCCATCTTTCAGAAAGTACTCAAAAGTTCCTTTTCTTACGGAGACTTCCTTTGTACGAGCCTTAGTTGAAACTTTTCTGACGTTTGAAGCCACAAAAACTTTTCGCCGTTTCCAATCCATATTCTTCCAAAATGCATCAAAATGCTTTGTCTGCATTCTTCTGTAGATTTACAACAATTTCTTTTTTTCTTGGAATTCTTGCATATAACTGATCTACATGCTGGTTTTAAAGTCCTTCTTGGACGTAGTTTATCCTGTTTCATTGTTTCTCCTCTGTTTTTTGTAAACCTTAAATATGCCAAACCTTTGATATGTAGTTTTTTTATTTTTTTCTCTTTTCCAGTTTTCTTTATTATTTTCAAATTTTCTTTTTAATTCTTGTGACTCCATCAATTCTTCATGTTCTGCAATGATATTTTTATGTCTCTTGTTGTGAATAATTTGTGGTTCATAAGTACCATCGTATTTATTTGAGTCATTATCACTACTGCTTGTATATTCATAAGGTACTAGGTAACTATGAGTCTTCGTAGAAATATCAGTCTTGTTACTGGAGGTAAGGTAGTCATCTCATTATCACTAATGTCCAGAATCCCATCTAAATAGCCGTAATTTTTACTAGTTAATACATTGACCTCATTTTGTTCTGATTCAATTTCTGTTTCTATCGTCGGTAAAAGTTGAACAGAATCTTCTTTTTGTTGCACAACTTACATTACTTGTTCTTGTACAACCAAGCCATCATCAAAAATCATGGGCATACTGGTCGGAAAACATCTCATCACCATCGCAATTATTAACATTTTAATTTTCACTGGTTTTTAGCATTAACAATTTTTTTTGCTCTTGGGATGACATAATTTAATATATTATATCAACCCAACTAATTTGGAAAATTTTTTATCTGAAATCCAAAATAAAATTCGATATTAATTCAAGAAGCAATAATCAAAAATACGTGCTTGATAAATAATTTCAATTATACCTACGTATAATTATTGTGTATTAACCAGCCTAACAACCCTGCAAATCTTGAAAATAATGTTCCTGGAAAATCATTTATCTGAAAATAAATTGAAAACAACTTTATTATTGTCTACACCTAACACAATTAATAAAAAATACGATGCAAACGGATTATTAAACACAATTGAATAAAAATGTCAATAGTACTTACGTTATCAATACGGTTTTTGGAAAACTTAGCGAGAACAACTCTACGCTTACCATTCTGTATAACAAACTGACGGTCTGGCAGAAATTGCCGCGAATGTTACTCGTATTTCGGGTGGGAGAGATTTCAAATACATTTTTAATAAAGAATTACTGAATTTTACTTTAAGATATTTTGCACGATGGTGCGCGTTCTTATAAAGATTCAAGAAATGCAACAAGGTATGTTTTGTAAAAATTTCGTGCATCCGCGATATGTTATTCATAACTTAATGGCTTTCATATATGTTAATATAATTTACGTTTATAAAAATACAATTTGATTGCTTTGCATTTTGTGTAATTAGAATTGCACTAAAGGTTTGTAAACTGAATAGGTGATTATAAGTAAAGAAATAAGATTTCCTTTGTACATTTCATATAAGTGAGAATCTATGTCAACACATAACGAGTTCTAGTATCATAATGTGTGTAAGTATCCGTTCTTTCCTTACCTTACGTACTGGTTATTTACGAACGCAGTATGATCCAGTATGAGAAAGTCATGTACTGGGTACATGAAATTCCCTTTATTAATCTCGCTACACATTCAGCTAGAAAGATTAATTTAACGTTGAAATGCATAAATTCGCATTACTCGACTTTGGTCCCTCTTTTACGTGTTTAAGTTGATTCCTAATTTCAGTTTAACTTAAAATTAACTTGAAATATTTAATTATATTTACCAATTAGTAAAATTGGTCAAAAGCAACACCAATTTTACTTTCACTGTTGTACACTGAACGATGATAGCAGATTAAATAAAAATTAAAGCGAGTTTCGGCAATTTGACATACTTTTTAAATGTGCTTAAACCATTGAATGGAGTGTAAAACTATTGAAAATAAAACCCTAGTTAACACATGATACAATTTTTTCTCCGTCGTTTAACCCACAATAAAGTATCATGTTATAATTAAATCTAGCGTAATCTGTTTAATGCTTTGGTGTGTCCCGTAATGGGGTTTTAGGAAATTATCGTTAATACCCATTGAGGTCCCAAACAATTTATCAGTTTGTACTTTCCCACATAACCGAAATTTTGTGTTTCACGTAAAAACAAAAATGTCCTTTTTAAATTTAGATAATTAGAGAAATCATTATTTATAAGACTAGACTGCAATTCATCCAGTGCATGTTTATATACTATATGTGGTCAAACTTGAATTGGTTTTATTTTCAATGTAACGAAGTGCAGCGCTGTTAGTTGTAGCGGACGCCAACTAATCCTATACATGAAAAAAAGTATACATCGAGCGATTGTGCTGCCATCAATTCGCAATTCCGTGCACCAAAACTTATACACATATCAATGAACAGACAAGTAGAAGTCCGTGCAATTTTTACTTTTTTGGTTACTAGGTGGCATGTTTTATCATAATTTGAAATAAAATGACGAGGTAATTGAGCGTCCGTCTTTCGGACGTCCAATGACCAGTGGAAGTCATCTGAACCTAAACTTTTACTCAGGTGACGATCACTTCTACCATATATATATATATATATATATATATATATATATATATATATATATATATATATATAGTATGTATGTATCTCAAAGAAGATGGAAACGTGCTAAAAGCATATATGGGTAGAAGGGAATGTGCGTATTCCGATTTCGGCCAGAGGGAAAACATCTTTTAATTTTGTTTTCGTATATATGAGTAGTAACACAGTATTTGGAGTCACTTCCATGCTCATAAATAATCATGCATCGTTGTCCCTTCCTACAGCGTTTGTAGCGAATCTTTTGCGTTCTTCGTTCATTTAGTTGTAAAAAAGTTATAATTATTAATGAATTATAAGTATGTGGTAGGCAACTTAATTTGCATTTTGGTGTAACTTAAGTTGCATATCTGTTTAGGGTTTATGCTTCCGTATCGTGAATTATTTTTCTGCACTTATTTTTTGCGCACATTTTTCGCGCAGGATTACTTGATGAACTTTGTGTTGGTTAGGAAGCCATTTTTGGGTTTCTACCTAAATTTTGTGAAAAGTGCCATTGATTTAATGGTACAATTAACTCCTATTATATAAAATCTGAAACATTTGCTTTTGTAGGCACTTTTTTACTCACTTTTACTTTTGGCATTTTTACCACTTTTGGTATTTTCGATGCTTATGATTGCAATTTTGCAGTTAATGCAGATTTAAATTTAGATCCCATTTTTATTAAGATAACCGTTTTGAGTTTACCTCTGATCGTTATTTAACGTGAAATTTTCGAACTCTTAACCGTTGGTGAGAAAACTAGTAATGCTTGTATACGTTTTATTTTTTATTTGATTTAGTTATTCTGGTGTCCCTGAAATTGTTTCGAAATTCTAGCTTTTGACGATTCCTGATGTGTCTAGTTTCATTCTTGGACGGTGCTTGAGGACGTCGGTTCGCCTCGTGTCAACCTCGATTAGTTCACTTCCCGATTGTGACTTCCTGATTATGACGTTTTGGTAGTTTTAGGGTAAGAGTGCATCATCCTTTCCTTTGCTACATCAATTAGATTTCGACCTATTTACGAAACGTGCGTGTTAGTGAGGGGTATGTTTAGTCTTGGACGACGACTGTGGAACAACATGAAACCTGAATCTCGTGAAGGGTAGAGTGGCTCTCTTGTTCTCCACGACGGAACATCCTGAGCTAATTTGCCATGGAAATATGTAATCGTATCTTGGATTTACCGATTTTGACTCATACCGAACGTGACTGGTGGTTTTGTATTGATGTACCTAGGGGCTTGGTTTTTGACCACCGGGAAGGGTAATGGAACCGCTCTCTCTCGGCCTCAATTCTCGCGATTTTTATGGGTTGTGTGGATGGAGTTTAACTCTCGAGTGGAATGGCATTTTGCCGTGATTTTTATCGTTACACCTAAAAACTGTTCCCGGGTTTCGCCCTCTGACCCTTCAGGTCATGGTTGGTTTCTGTTCTCTTTTACCTTAACTTCAATTTTTGTTACCGGTTTTTCATTTTGCTCCTCTGATGGTGGTTTGCTTCACTAACCCCACCAGCTTAAAGTTTTGCTTTATTTAAGGTTTCGGGTCCTTTATTTTCGACTGGTGGCGTGTGCGGGTGGTAGCGCGTCATTGGCTTTATAGTATTGCGAGGGTCTTTCCTGACCAACATTACCTCATTTTCCGTACTTCTTCGTGCACTTAGGATAGGATTTTGCTCTATTTAATCTCTTATTTAGCATCTTGATTTTCTATTTTATTTTATTTGCATTTTATTTAGATTTTAGGTATTACTGTTTACATTTTGCTTGAATTTTAATTAGCTTAACATTTTTATTTCCTTGGATTTGAATAAATTTATTTATTAGCTTAGTGTTTGGAATCTCCGCTTTGGTGTTCTCCGAGTCCAAATTTTAGGAGGGATGTGTAACGAATCTTTTACGTTCTTCGTTCATTTAGTTATAAAAAAGTTTTAATTATTAATCAATTATAAGTATGTGGTAGGCAACTTAATTTGCATTTTGGTGTAACTTAAGTTGCATATATTTTAGGGTTTATGCTTCCGTATCGTGAATGATTTTTCTGCACTTATTTTTGCGTACATTTTTCGCGCACCGCTATATCACCTGACATCCTAAGCGTCCTTTGAGGATTACTTGATGAACTTGGTGTTGATTAGGCAGCCATTTTGGGTTTCCACCTAAATTTTGTGAAAAGTGCCATTGATTTAATCGTAAGGTACATCTAACTCGTATTATATTAAGATCTGAAACATTTGCTTTTGCAGGCATTTTTTTACTCAGTTTTACTTTTACTTTTGGCATTTTTACCACTTTTGATATTTTCGATGCTTATGATTGCAATTTTGCATTTAATTCAGATCCCATTTTTATTTGAACTTTCGAGGACGCAATAAACACTGGATTATTCAAATTTCATGAAGATAAATTGGTAAGAAGTAAAATTCAACTTTGGTATGGTTTACAACGTGCAGCATTGTTATTACGATATATTGCGCAATATTGGTGCAAATATTACATCGCCTTTGGTTTACATTTCCGTATTTGTTTAGATACGGTGTTATTCAAAAGTTGTGTACAAAATTTTTCGAACAGTTATTTATATTCCAATAATTTAGTAATATAAGGCTATTACAACTAGTTTTTAAGTTATATTTTATGTAATTCTAAATTTAAATATTTAATAAACATAGTTTGTAAATTTTTTATTTTAACATTTTGGTGAATTTTTTACTGTATGCTCGGTTTAGTTATTCCGAGCATAATCAAAAAATAACTTGGCGTCCGAGATAATTTTTATTATTGTTACATTGCAGTTACTGTATTGATATTAAGTGGAAATAACCAAGCAGAAATTTGTGGTAATTAAGCAATTCAAAATAGATTGAACTGGCCAACTTTAATCTTACGACTGAGACAACGGCATTATCTTTTATTGAGTGTTTTGGATCTCTGGTTATTTTAACGATTTGTTTTGAGAACATTTACACCCATTTATTTATTTAATTATTTACACCTGGTGCTTTTAAACCACAACATTATACCTGGCACCATTATTTATACGTTGCCAGCTGTAAGTACAACCCACATGTTATGCAAACATATTCAATCTACGCTCACGTTTCGTTATAAACTGCACTATTTACGGATCTGTACTTATGTATGCATTTTGTCATGAAAAATCTTATACTGCTGTTTAAACCTTGTACTACTTTTAAAGCTACCATCAATCATATTTTAATGATTTTTCAATGGAATGTAATTGCTGAAAAATGTATTTTTAGAAATAATTTTAAATGTCAACTTCTTACCTTATTTTTATTGTTAAACCTTTACCGAGAGGTATGTTCCGTACTTATTACTTACACATAATAAATTATAGTTTTATTTAGTTCTCTTGTACTTTCATCTTTTATATTATTGTCACATTATTACAACACTATGATTTACAATTTTACAAATAATCTTGAACACTTATAATCTGATTTTGTTCATTACATTTGTGAGTTCTCAACAGAAACCAAATCAAACAGCATATCGCAAAAGCTTGAATTGTTTCCGATATTGCGCCGGCTCAAAAGTTTAACAAAGATAAAGAAAATGATTACCTGAAATTTAATTAAGTGAGCACTTGTTTCTTGATTAACTTATCAAGGAATAGAATACATACACAGTTGACAATAAATTTGTATCCATTTGAAAAGCTAACTGTTGATCATCTACAGATTTATATAAAAATAAATCAGTTCGTCTTATTAGAAGGTTATTTAAGCTACTTTGTTCATTATTTTCATTTCCTAATTTTACTACGTTTATTCCAGTTTTATGTTGCTTAGATAAATATTATTTATGTATTTATTTCTAGTAGTGTTTATCTTATTAAGAGCAAATTTAATATACAGTCAGGAATGTTCACTTGGAAATGATGAGATAAATTTATAATTTTTATTATGTGTTCCTAGAAGCCGTTCTTTCGCTGTAATGCATAACTTACAAAATATTATCAGTTATATACTCGCTTTAGATGATGTCATTTTTGATGTGGAACGTACACATATTTTATAGGATCATGTTAGTTCCTTTTAAATATGTAGTACGATAACATCCTGTGACACCACACTGCTTCACGTGCAAGGTGCAACCGAAGTAATTCCTGATTCAACATACTTATAATAAGCTTATATGGTACATCGCCGTTTTACGAAGTGCACGGAAGGGCGGAAGTGATTAGGCGATTAAAATGACGAGCAGGGTAGTTTTATAGTGAAATTGGCACTACAAATTAGTAAGTATTTATTTATTAATATATTACCTAGCTACTTTTTGTTGATTTGAGCTTATGTTTGTTTCGGGTAATACCGATTTCGTTGTGATTTAAAGTCTGCTGCATTTGTCATTTGGTGAATAATTAAATCAGTTTTAACCCTCCGTTTGACGGTTGGTTACAAAATCACACCATTTGACGGGTTGGGTCTCTCGGACCCACACTTTGTCTTATTTTCTTGTACTTAAAACACACTGATATGCCTAGTGCCTAGTACGCATTTGTTAACCTGGTCTATTTCGCACTGCTGAGAGTAAAAATAGTTGTGAAAAACATTAACTTGGGAGATACAATTTATTAGAAAAATCGTACATATGACGCAAGTTTTCGAAGCAAATCATAAATTCAAAAACGGAAAAGACAATAACAAAATACATAATTAAATGTAAAGTATAATGGTGAATGAGTATAAAAGTATAAAAATTAGTGTATATATGTATTTGACACAGAAAATTTTGCATTGAAAATGAAGTATGAGCAAATAGTAACTCCATCAAGGATACGTTGGAATTTGTGTTATAATACCAGAAAATTAGAAACCGTCATTTGACGTTTGTTTGTTATTATTACAAATGTCAAATGACAATTTAACTTTCTGCTGTTGTAATACACATGATACAAAGGTATCTTTGATGGAGTTACTTTCTCATAGTTTTGAAAAAATATTTTTTCATGAATTTGCAGTTTGAGCAAATGACAAAAAATGCTTTCAAAACGTGTTGTACGCGTAATTTTTACATAATGAAGTTTAAAGTGAAAATGAATCTTTGTTATTAACATGTTACGACAGTTGTGTCATGCGGGTAATATCAAGTATGTATGCAATAAACACTTGTTGGATTTGCAATATATAAATAAAATCGTTAAAAAGTAAAAGTAGTGAATAAAGTGGTACCTTTAGAATGATTTTTGATAAAAATACAACAACTTATTTTAACACTGCAAAAAACTTACACGAATACACGGGTTGGTTCTCACAGGTCCAAAATCCACTCTGGCAGCCAAACGACAGAGGATAAATTTAAAAAAAATTAATAAGAACATGTCTATTAAAGCTAAATAAATTAAAAATTATTTAAAAAATACAGCAAAAATAAGGTCTGCCTGTGCCTCACAGACCGCACCGTCAAACGTAGGGTTAACAATAAAGGTAAAACTCGCATTTTAACGGAAAAAACATAATGTGCCATTCAATTAACTAAAAATAACTAAATGAATTTAACAGAATACAGTTTTATTTCAATTTGTTTGTTATCATTATACCGGGTGTCCCAAAAGTATGGAATATTAAAAAGCGAGCTCAACCGGTCTTTTTTTAAACGCTGAAACCCGTCGATTTTGTTTGTTAAATTTGAAATTTTTAGAAGTGGAATCCGATAGTGATTTTTCTTCACTTTATTATTATGCAAATAAATCATAAGGTTGTATGATAAAATTCTGAGAAAAATCGAATGGAAATTTAATGTGAATATTATATTCATCATATTTTGGCACCCACTTGCAGTCGTAATTACAGTTGGTAGAAAAAACTCTAAATATGAAAGTTACAGGATTTTCGTGTTTTGTTTTTGGAGATAACAAAGAAAAAAATTGTTTTCACAAAGTTGCGGAAAGTATATGGATTAAATCTTTTTAATGGAACACCCTGTATATTGTTAGCTAGAATGGCGGATCTTTTCATCCTGATTTCCAAAATATTAATTTGTTAACATTTAGTTCAGCCGCTTTCGAAATATTTCAGCTGAAAGCTTATCTTTCGGTCACCGGGTATTAGTCATATTGTTTGCAGGGTGGTCAAGTGTGCCCTGGTTAAAATTATACAGTTTTCGTTTGAAATTGTTTTGACAACAATAGTTACGGCAACCGCACAATATTTCATCATGTTTCTGTTATTTAACAATAAGATGTGTTGCATAATTTAATTTGGATTGAAATTATTCAAATCTGTTATTTTAAGGAAGAAAACAACAAATAATATTGCAATAATAAAATTGCAAGAGATAACTACTGTTATCGAAACAATTGAAAACGAACCCACTATAATTTTAATCAAGGCATACTTGACCACCTCGAAAACAATATGACTAATCCCGGTGACCAAAGATAAGCTTTAAACTGAAATATTTCGAAAGCGTCTAAATGTCAACAAATTACATATTTTTGAAGTCAGAATGAAAAGATTTTCATTCTAGCTAACAATATGTAGTGTAAAAATATTCAACCCGCATACTTTTCGTAACTTTGCGAAGACATTTTTTCTTTTGATAACTCGAAAGATAATACAAAAATCCTACAACTTTGTGTTTCAGTTTTTTCTACCACCTATAATTACGATTGCAAGTGGTGTCAAAATATGATGAACATAATATCACAGATAAGTACTATTTCTGTGATAATATCTACATTCAATTTCCAATTCGATTTTTCTCGCAATTTATCGGTTTATTAGCATGATCATAAAGGGAAGAAATCACTATTGATTTAATATCTAAAACTCTATATTGCCCTTCAATTTTTTTTTGTGATGACGTCATAACTAAAAACAAATTAAAATCGGGTAAAATTAAAGGTGAATCTGACTTATTAATGTGTATTTTAATTAAAATCGACGGATTTCAGCTGTTTTAAAAAACCGGCTAAGTTCGCTTTTTCGATATTCCATACTTTTGGGACACATACTACATATACTATGGTGTATTTTTAGAAGATAAGGAAAAACAAATCGAAGCCGCGTCAGGACTGGAATCTTCAAATGAAACGTATCAAGCAAACAATGAGTTTTACCTTCAATCAAACTATCTTTTCGAAGAATCTATTAACATTGAAAAACTACTAAAAAGTCACAGTAAGAAAAAAAATGTTTTAAGTTGGTATTCTACATTTTCTTTTTGAGTAAAAATACATTTTCTACAGGACTGGATTAATGAACAAAGTTTTGACGAAACAGGTATAACCGTTCCAGAAGCAAGATTAAAGAACGATAGAGTAGTGATCTTGGATGTTCAAAACCTAAAATTGGATTTTAAGAATAATGGTAAATTAGCTGTATTCTAAAGCAACCTATATTGATTATATTTGCAGACACTTAAATTAAATTTACATACTAAACATAAAGTATTCATAAGTGAACTCCATTTGACTTTCATAAAATTATTATTTTCCATTTGTTAATTACGTGGATGCAAATTAATTTTATCTTATTCTAACTCAAACTAAGACCTTAATAGCAATATTTTGATGTTTAAAATTTAGACCTAGACGCAAAAGGTGCAGAAATTATTGAAAAATGTGGTAAATATACCAACCGATCAGACTATGGAACCCTGTAAGCAAGTGAAAGCAGTTATGTGTCCCCATCTGAGAAAGATTACCTTCCTGATTTTGAAAATGACAGCCAAAGTACGGAAAAAGACTCATTCGTACATGCAGATTTATCTTCCAAATCAAGTTGAGAAGAAAGCTTTATAATAGGCAAAGTAAGCCCTATTGCAATGGAATTGACATCAGCTAATATGAATATTCAAAGAGCTATTTTTTCGAACAGTGAAGAAATTTCAAACGAATTACAAAAGGTAAAATTTCTTAACCAAATTTGAGCTGAATAATTTTTAAAAACATCACTTTCTCACCTTTTATTTTCGTATTAATAGAAATGCAGTCAAAGTTCTGTTAAAAAACTAAAAACTTAATTTTGAAGCAAAGCAGAGGTTTTAAATGTAAATCGACTGAAGATGCAAAATCTTGGTTGACCAATATCAAATACTGTAAATCTCTTGTTGAGTCAAGATGGAATATTGAGATGGGCTCGTTAGCAAATAAAGAATTACAAGAAATGCGATGGAACAAGCCTCTGCTTTTGCCACTAGTAAATGATGTAAAAATATTCAGAGATGCCGTTACAAAAATGGCTGGAAAAGCAGTAGACCAGCTAAATAATGGAAATCATGATGAAAAGCATTTAAACTGTTAAATCAATGCGTGTTATCGTTGCTAATTATTTTCAACAGACGTAGGATTGGAGATGTTCAATATCTCAAAATAGAAGATTACCAGACAAACAAAAAAGTGATTATACAGATTTTGAGAGTGTATTAACTGACACTGAAAAGCTTTAACTAACAGTTACAAGAGAGTTTTGAATTGTGGCAAAGGCTCTAGGGCTGTGGTTAATTTAATACCACAAGAGCTTGAAGTTATGATCAATGCATTGTTGAAATATTGGGATGAATATATTCTGGATAAAGAAAACAATTATGTTTTTGCTATGCCTGATAGCAAGATCAAATGGGAAAATGTGATGTGGCATTACGATCATTAACCAAAAAATACGATTGTAATATCCAGAAGCAATTTATAGCAACAAATTACACAAGCAAATTGCAACTGTGACCCAAATATTAAATTTAAAGCCTGAAGAAGCGAAGCAATTTGCTAATTGTATGGCGCAGCGCAAAAAACCCATGATGAATATTATGAGTAAGTTACGGACAATTAGACATTTTTATCATATACAGGGTGTCTGTAAAAGATTTTAAAACCTAAACAAATTATTTCTTACTAACTACAGCATTTAGGACCTGGGTCTTTAGGCCCAAAACTTGCAAATGCCCCCCCGCCCATCCACACAAAATGTCAAACACCCTGTATACGTACATTTTATTTTTTTATACTTTTAGACTTTCTGTTGATATTTACCAAACGGCTAAAGTATCTAAATTACTTTTAATGATGGAAAAAGTAACTGTGCCGATTGAATATAAGGAAAATCCCTTGATGAAATAAATTTTGACGCAAACTTAGAACACGTCGAAGAAGATATAAACCAAGGTGAAGAAAACGACAATCAAGGATTTTATGAAAGTCAAAAGCCAGTGAAAATTGTGGAAGATATTCGAGAAAACGGTAACGTACTCCTATTTTTTATTCTGCAGTAAAAGAACAATGGTATAACCATAATTTATTCTTCAACAACTATAAATCGATAATGCAAAACAACAAATCATTTTCTATTATTATTTCATATTAAATGTATGCATATTGAATTTGGTTCAGTTTGAAAATGATGTAGTTGTTACTATTATATCAGTTTCTCTCTTTTGCCTTAAATTTCGTTCTAGATTTTCAATACATTCCTCGGAAAAATACTGTAACACAAATTTTTAAATAAAATCCTCGGAAAGCATTAGAAAGATCACTGGTAGAACTTTTAAGTTTTCTAATTTTCTTATTTGTTGCCATTTCATTTTCAGATTTATTACTTTCAGTATCCAGTCCAGTTCCTATAAATAGAGAAAGATCTCTCTAACATTGAGGATCAAACTTCTGCTAAACGTTTTAAACCTAATAAAGGACAACGATCAACTAAGTAAACTACATAAACTACTGCTACTAAGCGGTTCACTACTATTTATTTATTTTAGATTGGTCTAATGAGGATTTGCTTTTACTAAAAAGAAATTTTCCACATACATTTCTAAAGGCATCTATCCTTCAGAATTTTTAAATAAAACTGACATTGATCGTACTGTAGCAACGGTAAAACCTAAAATTCAGCACCTGATTAAAATAAAGAGCAACTAATATTTAATTTTCCTGCAATTTTATTTTGTATGTTTTAATAAAATATAAAATTATATTCAAACAAGTATTTTATTCACTTAAATAAGATGACGTCCTGCCACCAGCACCTATCGTAGTTTAACTATTTTGTCACTTGAAGGCCTTGAGTGCATTTTCAGTTAGGTAGATATATTTGTTTTAAAAGTTAAAATAAGTGTAAAAGTTCCTAAAAAGTGGTTTTCTCATTTTAAATTTATTATTTCCTTAATAGATGATAAATTAAATATTAGAAACTTCTTTCTACGAAGTTTTAAACTTTATTTAACTTTTAATAATAATATCAACCTAACTGAAAATGCACTTATCTCTTTATTCAAGACCCTTCATTAAAATTGTAAGCGCTAAGCATAGAACAAAATCTCAGTGACTAACGCCAACGTTGCCAAATTTTGAAGTTACTTAGTGCGTGTTACATAAGGCAAATAACAACGACGAATACATGGAAAACAACTACAGCGACGGTGTCACCAGCGGCTTATATGGGAACTAAGTGCCAAACTCAACGGATACAAACATAAGCCGCTTCCTAGCTTTTTCGGATTTGAAGTCGCATTGCCCTCTAGTATGCCTTAAAACCGTGGGTAACGTTGTCACTTTCGAAATCGGAAGTCGCAGCGAAATTTTGGAAGTGACTGAATGATATATACCTAATCTGGAAGTGAATTAGTACAGTTGATATATATATATATATATATATATATATATATATATATATATATATATATATATATATATATATATATATATATACAGGGTGAATCTTATCTAATCCAAAATTAAAGAAGTACTAGAACTCATCATTCTAAGCAAAAAGTTCATGTGCATGGGTCCGGAAATGCTTCGTTTCGAGATACAGGGTGTCAAAGTTGAAAAAGAAACGCATTTTCTTCAATATCTTTCGACTGTTTCGAAATAATTTCATGAAATTTCGTATACGGTGGTTTTTGAGATGACAAATTCAAATTTGTAATCAATTTAGTTGTGGCTTCTAGAGCGCGCCAGCGGTAACCATTTCGACCCCTTTAAATCGTTGCAATTTTTTGTGCTACACTGTATGCCATTTTGGACTAGAAAAATCGATTCTCCTATCTTTTCTCCTAAAAAGGTATATTTTAGTGATGCTAGAGCAACCTTTTCTGAGAAAAACGCATTTAAAGCTCACAATGTTTATTTATTTAAAACTAACTTTTGTAAGGAGCACTAAAATATCCAACATTAAAAAGAAAAAGAAAAGAAATTAATATTAAGAGTAAACATGTTCTTTTGATAAATGTTCAAACAACTGTCCCAAAAACCCCGTACACGAAATTTCATGAAATTATTTCGAAACAGTCGAAAGATGTTGAAGAAATGGCGATTTCTTTTTCAACTTTGACACCTGTATCTCGAAACGAAGTATTTCCGGACTCATGCACATATGAACTTTTTGCTTAGAATGATAAGTTCTAGCTCCTTTAATTTTGGCGGATTAGATAAGATTCACCCTGTATATACAGGGTGTACCAACCAACATGCAAAGTTCGATAATTCCTTTGGTTTCATAGATATCAAAAAGTTCTCAAACTAAAATGGTAGAGGAAGTAACAGTACATTGTTTAAAATTATTTTGAACTATACAGGATGTTCCAAAATTCAGATATGAATCTAACTTATGTTTTTAAATGGGAACCCTGTATATTATTTGAAATTCAGAAAGCCCACATTTTTCGATTTTTAATGTTGGGGTTGAATACATTATACAGGGTATTTGGAAAGATATAGATTGTTTTGTGTTGAAATTGTACTCATTTCAATGCCCTGTAGAACAATACACTCTGTAGAAATGAATTATCTGTTGGCCAGTTGCCTTTCAGAATATTGTCTAGTATCGTTACCCACCATTATTCATTTAGTTACTTGAGGTTTGTATATAGGGTGGCTCAAAACTCGGATGTGTCATTTTCTTCCTTAACTCAAATGGAACACCCTGTATTTTTATCACTATCAAAGTCCTCTTGTACTCTGGTAGCATATAAAATGTTTGTACGGGTGCTAGTGTATACTGTTAAACCTACTATAAGTTTACTTTTAGTCTAGCAAATTACAAAATTTGGCTTTTATTTAATACGTAAAATTTAGCGATACTCTGAAAGTAATACGATGTCTGGTGAACAAGAAGAAAGTATACCACATATCGCAATAGTTTTAATCCAAGAAATCTTTATTATTCATTTTTATCATGCCCAAGGACAAAACTAAATTTTCTAGTTATATGTTATTCACCTGCAGTTTAGATATACATATAACAATGAGGAAACTCTGTTTTCTTTTCCTGTTTATCAGTTTACGCTGTTTGAAATCATTTGGGGTCAAAGACGCCCAAAAACTTTGTTTATGGACCAATTTTGCTAGGAAATAGACAAAATATGTTGCCTCGCTGGGCAAGAATGAACTTTATCACCTTTGACTTAGGATCAGCATTGTTCTGATGATCAACAACAAAATTTTATGACTTTAGTGCGTTTTGTCATCATTTTGTACCAAAGATTCCCAAGACCTTTATTTATTTTTCTCGTTTAGAATACGGACAAACTCATTGTCCCTATAGCTAAAAGATTTATTTTATTCGCAAAGGTTTAAGTAAATTAACTAGTTTTAGAATAAAATCATATTTCACAGCTTCCTTAGTTCAACTAAAATTAAGGTAACGTGACACCAGATTTTACGCGTATTTTAATAATGATATATTTTTATTGCAATTACTGCTTTCGCTAATTTAGCAGACCATTTCGATTGATATTTTTCATTTGTTTTATTAGACACAATTTTCGTTGAGAAAGGAAGGAGTTATCTTATAATTTTTATCCGTTGTACTAGAAATATTTATGAGAAAACAAATAGCCCTCGTGCTATGGTGGGCAAACACTGAACTAAAAATCTTTATTTTAGGACTGACCTTGTTGGGAAAAATGTGGTGGAACGCAACATTTTAGGTTTATCTTATTGGACATCATATTGAATTCTCTATATCAAAAAACTTTACATTATGTCACGATTTGGTTAGAAGGAAAGTTATATTGGTGTGATTAAAAAAACTAACTTTATGCTATTGGTCGCCATTTTGTGTCTGCTATATTAAAAATCTTTACTTTGACGCTAACTTTGTTGGGAAAACGAGTGGTCATAGCCTTATAGTGAAACTCAAATTTTACGTTATTAGACCCTATTGCGAATCCGCTATTGCAAATATTTGTTTCCTGGACAGTGTAAAAAGTGGCCACATTGTTGTGGTAATGTTATTATTGTATGTGTTGGACACCATATTGCCTTCACGATTTTGATAGTGTTTGTTGAGGTAAGGAATGGGCATATGATAAGACAGACATGTTCAAGTTCGCTGTATCTTACGCCTCTTCTTAGGGATAGATTTTGTTGGGAAACGGTGTAGTTACATTGTTATAATTGACAGACGTAAAATGTTTTGGTTTTATCTTAGACATCAATGTGAATCCACCATATTGAATATCTTTTATGTTCCATTGGATTTAAGGTTATAATACATGATTTTGTATCTACTATACGAGTTTTGCCAATGGTCCAAAATCTAAGACGATTTATTTCGATCGGTATATTTTAAAATTTGGTTTTTCAGAATGTTAGTTGCTCTTTTAAATTATTTTACTAAAACCTGTTTTTACAAAAAATAATTTGGTTGAGGAAAACTATTGTTTTAATTACAATGTAAAGAAAAATTTGCTTAACTAGACCTTGTACTTTCTGTAACTTCCGTTTATTTGTAGGACAATTGTGTTAGGAAAACATTTATTTACCTTATCTTCATGTCAAACCATGCAAAAATACGAATTTGCATTATTATGGTGTGAATACAAGTTACGGTTATTTTTGATGAATTGCTAATAAATTTCTATCAATTTTGTTTTAAATCTTTCTAAGGAAAACACCACTTTTGATTGTTTGTGTTTGAACAAAAAAAAGTTGCATTGAAATTTCTTTCTTGTGGACCAACTTGTGTAGGAAAGGACCTATTTAAACAATTTTGTTGTGAAACACCACTTTTAGAGATTTGGCATCAAAACAACACCTATAATGATTTTTTGTTTTTAAGTTAATATTCTTGGAAAAAGGTTTAATTTAATTATCTTCATATCTGTCAAACACCTGTTACGGTGATTTGCGCTCTTTCGCAAAAAGCTCCTAAACTCAAAATTTTTTAATTTGTGGGCAATTGAGATAATTTTCATTATTACGATGCCAAAATACTACTTATGATAAGATCTCTATTTGAGTAAAAGACATTGAGGGCCTGTAACAACCCTTTTTGAGCTGTATTGAAATATATCTTAATTTAAGCTCTTTCATTCATTTAGTTGTAAATATAAGAAAAAATTTTAATTATTGAAATATAGGTATGAGGTAGGCAACTTAATTTGCATATCTTTTAAGTGTATACTGTGTGGTCACTTAAGTGTGCAACATATAGAATTTTTTATTAATCGCTCGTCCAAAATACAGGTATTTCCAAAAGTTGGTGCATGTTTGATAACCATATTAGGTGCACGTAGAATGGTTCCAAGTCAAACGGTATACATGGTAGGTCAAAAATATAAAATTGCACAAGAGTAAAGTACCCTTATTTCAAAAATTCGGCAAAATGTAATAAAGAAATGTTATTTAGAATTAAAAGTTATGCCCGAATACCAAAGCGTGGTCCTCTAAGTAATTTTTTTTTTTTTTAAAGGTTAGTAATTTGGCTATTTTTTGCATTTTACCAAAACATGTTGATAACTTAATCAAAATGAAATCAATCTGGCACAATTTTATTAAAACTCGAGCCTATTTGAAAAATTAAATTAGATTTTTAATATTTTAGGCAATCAGTAACTTCATGTTTGTTGCAAAGATATTAAACATACGTTTAAAATTTCGAAAAAAAATCTTAACATGGTAAAAATCAGTAATCATAATACGCATATTCAAAAACTTCAATCCAAAGTGGAAAAGCTTTATTTTAAATGCTTATTATAAACACCATACAAATTAATGGATGAGATTTGATTCTACTAAATTGATCGACGATATCCATGATTATTTTAAAACAAATGATTTTAGTAAACATTTTGACATTTTAATGACATTAAGTGTTCATTATTATTTGATTATTAAGTTTATTTGATTTCAAAATATTCCTCCGCCAAGACAGTTAACGTTAAAGGAAAAAGTAGAATTAGTTTTAATATGTGGAGATAACTACAACTCAGTGCGTGAAGCAGCAGACATTTTCAATCAAAGGCATCCTGATAATAATCCAATCCATTATTGCACAGTAAGCAGAATTTTAATGAAATTTAAACAGACAGGGTCTTTAAATTATAATTACAAGAAACAACGCACCAAAACAGTTAGAGGACCACGCTTTGGTATGTGGACATAACTTTTAATTCTAAATAACATTTCTCTATTACATTTTGCCGAATTTTTTGAAATAAGGGTACTTTACTCTTGTGCAATTTTTATATTTTTTGACCTACCGTGTATACCGTTTGACTTGGAACCATTCTACGTGCACCCAAAATGGTTATCAAACATGCACCAACTTTTGGAAATACCTGTATTTTGGACGAGCGATTAATAAAAAAAATTCCCATATGTTGCGCACTTAAGTGACCACACTGTATATTTCTTAAAGGTTTATATTCCCATAAATTATTTTTCTGATCATTTTATTCGCGCATTACGTCATAATTCACTTAATCCTGCGCAAATCCTTTCGCGCACAACTACATGATCTAACTACGAAAGCATCCATTTTGCCACTTCCTGATGAACGTTAAGAGAAGCAGAAAGTTTTTTTAGGTTTTCCCCAAAATGTTGTGGGAAAGTGCCATTAATTTGATGGTAAGATATCTTTTAACGCGTAATACTAAAAATTAAAACATTTACTCTTTTCAGGCACTTCTTTTTTTTTACTGCACTTTTTATTTTACTTTGATTTACAATTTAATTACATTAGAAGTACGCATTTAATTTTATGATTGCAATTTTTGCATTCAAAACTTCAAAATAATGCAATAAATATTGGATTCAAAATTTCAAGAAGAACTGTATAAGAGAAAAAAATTCCTTTCATGGGTTGGTTTACTACGTAAAACATTATTTCAAGATATTGCGCAATAATGGTGCAAGGATGATATCACCTTGGTTGACCGTTTCGTAAACATTTAGATACCAGAGGGTATCAAAAAATTTGTGTACAAAAATTTTACAACGGTATTTATGTAATTATTTTTTAGTAATTTAAGGATAGTTTTAAGATATATTTTATTTAATCATATCACATTAACTGTTAATAAACATATTTGTATATTTTTTATTGTTTTACATTTTGATAAATTTTTATTGTTAACAAACTCGGTTTAGTTATTCCGACATTATTAAAAAAAAATAACTTGACGTCCGACATCATTTTATTAGTATTACATTAATCTTTTATTATTTATGTTCGGTGGAAGTAAGCGAGCAGATTTAGTGGTAATTAAGCAAATCAAAATTATTGAATCGGCCCAACTGAATCTACCGATTTGAGCCAAAGGCATTATTTGTGATGAATGGTTTGTACTTCCAATCAGTTTGACGATTTGTGTTTTGGAGAACTTTACTCTTATTTCTTTATATTATTAAATTTATTATACCATTTACACCACCACTATCTTATTATAAGCCATTGAAATTCATTTGTAGGCCAACTATTTTAGAAAGAACCAAGCGGCATTGTTTTAGTAAACATGTTACTATAAGATCCGTATTGTTCTGATGGACAGGCGAGCTTCATTGAAAAAAAAATCGTGTTTGCAATATGTTAATCTGCGAACATTAATCACCGATTTTTTGTGTTCGGTGACAAGATGACTGGCGGTATAAAGATGGCATTCTGCATTTGTAATTAATTTTCTTGGAAAAAATAAATTTTTAATAGTATGGTGTCGAAACATTTCTAACTATCTGCCAGGGGTTCATTGTTTGCAGAGCAATCTTCTTGAGTAAACATGCATTTGAATTTTTTTGATATTCCAAACCAACATTTGCTTTGCGGTGGGTACCGCGCTGCAAAAGTATAAGAAATTTCATGTAAGTTCATTTGCACGTCATTAATTTATGTAAGTAGTCCCAACGTTCCAAATTATTTCTCCTTTTGAGTCATGGGGCCATACGAGATAGTTACATAAATCATTTGTTGGAACTAGCTAAATAAGTTTATAACTACACAGATATGCATTAGGAGATTTAATTAAAATTTTATTAGGACTGTCGATAATATTTGAATTTAAATTATGAAAAAATCAGGTGCTTCTAAGCTGATGGCGTCCTACACCTTGTAGATACTCGAATAGTCAATATTTTCAACCTAAGCGTGATTACAGAACAAACTATTATGGTAGGTACGTGACCCTGGTACTGCCACACTTTGTAAAGGTATGTATTATGATATGACGCGTTGTCGACTACAACGCTGGCCGTTTAAACTTATTAATAATTTACTTATCTTTTTTGGGTTTTTTAATGGTAGCAATCTAAACGTTTCGAGTCTAGGAAAAAAAATCCTCGGAAAATAAATCTTGGAAAAAAAATCCTCGGAAAAAAAATCCTGTTGAAAAAAAATCCTCGGAAAAAAAAATCCTCAGAAAAAAATCCTGGAAAAAAAACCCGGAAAAAATCCCGTGGAAAAAAATCCTGCCACATAAAATGTCAACACAAGCGTGCTGTTTTTACTATAATTTAATTATAAAAAAACCATATCTAGGGGACTCCTTTTAGAGGCCAGTACGCCCCTTAAAAATCTAAATTGATTAAACTAAAAACTACTACATAGATATATCAATATTTGCACTGGCGAACGTAGTTTCTTCCAACTTTTTACACCTGTTGTAAATCACCCTGATACTCGAGAATCCGAGCTGCTGGTCTCGAGCCGAGCACGAGCTCGACCTTTGAGAAATTGCTCGTACGAGTAATAACGTCTCATAAAACACCGACTTTTGCACGTTTTGTAAAGGCTTGCATCCGTTTCATATTTCATTATGCTTTAATAACAAAATTAAATTACACTAAATCTTACTTTTCATTTCTTATATCAGCTTAGCCCAAGCTGATTTGTGCGGTTTTGTCTGTTCGTAAGCACGCTGACTTACATAATTTAGCAATGCACTTCATTACAATGTTGTTTGTTGTTATTTACTGTCCGATTAATTTAAAAGAGCGTGAGAGAAATAAGAATTAGCTAACATCTTCGTAAGGTTCGCAAGCACACAAAGGGGTCGATGTAAATCAAATTAAAACTCACAACCTCCCCTTCTAAATATCGAGTCTAGGAAAAAATCCTAGGAAAAAAATCCTCGGGGGGAAAAATCTTGGAAAAAATCATCGGGAATAAATCCTATGGAAAAAATCTTCCGAAAAAAAATCCTATGGAAAACAATCCTCCCTGTGTTAGGAGACCAGCGGTTGCCTAAATCGATACAAATTATTGGTATATATTTTTTTCTTTATTACACAATATTAACAAAATCGAAACTAAAAGAATATTATTGTTAAATATTATACAATATTAACACTACAAAACTACAAAATTTTATTATTATTATATTACACAATATTAAGAAAATAATTATCGGAATCTAATTGTGTGTCCTATTGCTCTTAAAAAATCTGGTATTCCGCGGGCTCCGTTACCATATTCTTCACACAACCTTTTCAGTCTACGCTGCATTTCTTCATACTGCTTCTTCTTAACTGGAGGAACGCCAAATTCCCTTTGCCTTAACTTGGTTTGCTGCTGCCACCTCTAATCGCAATTTATCAATTAGAGTCCATACCACAGGATGAGTATGCCCTACTAGGCTGTAGAACCTGTTATTCCAACCTTCACATTGATTATTTGTCTTTTGTTCATCCTCTAGTGTTGTAGTATAAAATTCCACACCTCAGGAGGGAAAGTAGGTGGGATGTGGCGAAGGCGAACTGCAGCCTCTGCGTTTGCAATCCCTACACGACGATAACTTCCGGTAACATAAGTGGTATCGAAATAATTCACCAGCGGGTCTGCAACTTCTGGCATAATAGTCCGAAGGTATCTCATACCTTCCTCAACATCGGGATTGGCAAGAAGGCCAAACCATCTAGCATACCACAAAACAAATTGAAATCTTCATTTTGTCGGTATACAGCTTCAATCCCAACGATTGAAGTTTTCGGTGTGCTTTGAGTGAGATGGTAAAAGCAACCACGAATCCGAATGTGATCCCCTAGCACAGCTTTCGTTGCGTTAATTGCAGATTGTTCGAAATCCATGTTCATCGTACATTGCTTGTGTTTTATGTTGCAATAGGCAAAAACGGGTGTTATATAAACATCATTTACTGCAACTCGAATGACATACAGTTGTTGGAACTGCCGGGCGCCAACGCAAAATTCCTATCCATAAACCATGCAGGGCTGCAGATAGATGGCGAGACCCTCATCGGTACAACTCGGTCCTCCATATTCGGTCCATTATCATTTAACAGAAAACGATTGTTGTTGGGGTTACCAGTAGTAGTCCAATCACCTAGAACAAGACATATATAAATTTAATATCATCTGCGTAAATACTATAGCAGAATAGAAATAACTTGTTAATATAAATATCTAAATAGCTAGTTATGAAACATATCTATAATTAAATCATTTAAGACTTCAGGGTCCTTTGGTCTGTTTTTCTTTTTCACATCTCTGATTGTCCTTTTGGCAGAATCTTCAAGAGGCATGCGGGTCTTTGTTGAATCGTGTAGTTGGGAAACTGCTTCAGCATAGATGTGCATTGGTCTAGAGTTAGCAGATGCAGCTGCATTTTCTTTCATGGTAGACATACATTTGGAAACTTTCACACCTTCACTACCGGCTGGATGATTATGGTCAACTACCACTACAGGATCTTCCATTTCGAGAGTAGTTTTTAGAATTCCTCGACATTTGGAGGCACTTGCTTTTGAACAACGCCAACTGATTGAGTTGGCCAAGCGCTTTAGTCACGTACATGTATCCATTTAAGCAAATCTTATTATTGCCTTTGTTACATTTGATGATTTCCCTGGTATTAGTATTAACTGAATAGCACAGGGTATAGTCTCGTGGTACATAGTGTAATGGTAGTAATTTTGGTTTAAGTTAATCAATTATTTGTTACTTTGTAATGAATTTTAAGACTCGAAAATGTAAAAAATGAGACATTGAACTACACCGGATGTGGGTTAAAAACAAACAAATTTTATTAGACGCAAGTGTAAGCGTAATTTGAAGAACGCAAGATAAGCAAAGCAAAAGGTATCAAGTTAGAAGATTGTGCGATGTGTTGAAAAGCGTTAAAGTTTGAGTTTATGAATGTCTATAGGTAGAGATAAAATTTTTGGATTGAATGATTGATTTGGTAAATTATTTCATGCGTTTTATCAGTGTAATAAATTAGTTTGATTAATCGACTTCGAGGAATTTCATTGATTTGAAACCAAATAATCAAGATAGTAAAGTATGTACTGATACATTATTTAGTAAAGGTGCAAATTTGTTGTTTGATCATTGGAGTAAGTTGGTTATGATTATAACCAGGGTGACATAAATGTCAAAAAACTCTTATGCAGTAGGTACTGAAACTTTTATAACCTGAGCCAGCGTGGAAAAGTAACTGTAAGAAAGGTAGGTTCAAGTGTACAGCTGGATAACAATTGAATACTTAGGTAAGAGAATTTACAGAATCTTACCACGAACCGATAGTGTGAATTAAAATTGCAACAGATAAAGCACAAATGATAACCAAAATAATTTTCTACTCATTTTATACAATTATTATGATCACCTTTTAAATGAGATGCGTAATTAGTTCTTAAGTTATTTGCATACCTATACCCATTAATATAATTACTAATATCACTGCACCAGAATGTGCATCTAATTAGGACTGCAATAAGTTGCCATAAGATTTCATTTTGGTAATTAGATAAGTTACAATAATGTAAGTGCAATGTATTATTTTGATATTGATATTGGTATCTTTGCAATTGCATGCCATAATGTATTTATGCCCGCAACAACAGACTGCGCGTCATGGACTGTCATTCATTCTGTGCAATTTTTTTTTTGTTTTATCTAAATTTTTTGAATTTTCATTTTTATTCAAGTGAAAAATAAAACTTATGCACCACGTGCATTACTTAATCTTTATACCCTCGGGCAACTTACTAGCCAGTCGCCCTCGGCGGGCATAAACATCTACTTAGTGCTCTTGGTACATAAATAACTTATTAGAAGTAAATTTATGTTATGATAATAACGAAGAATTATATATTCGAGATTATACTATAATGTTATTATAGTGATTTACAACAGGTGTAAAAAACTTGGAAGAAACTACGTTCGCCACTGCAAATATTGGTATACCTACGTAGTTTTAGTTTAATCAGTTTCGATTTTTAAGTACTGGCCTCTAAAAGGAGTCCCTTAAATATGAGTAGTAATATAAGGCCGATTCTAATCCAAAAGTCACTAGAAAAGTCCCTAGATCTGGTGACTTTTTGGGTTAGAATCGCCTTACATGTAGCGAGAGTTGTGGTTCTTCAGGTAGCTGAAAGTCCCTAGATCTAGTGACTTTTGTGAGTTAGGCCTTACATTTCACGGTGGTGGTATCTCAGGTGATAGTAGCTAAAGCACAGTGGATCGCAGTGTTCTTCTTGGCTATGATCCTTATGGTAACTTAAAGGGGGTGTTAACGGCTAAATTCTTATATAAATCCTTGCAATGTGGAAGAAACACTTCAAAAGAAGCAATGACGAAGACAGTACCAACATAAAATTATAGTAATGAGCGACGCAGAAGGCTCGAGGACCTGATAAAAACATTAAGAAGATAAAGCACGATGTGGAAGCACAGCAAAAGATGAAAAAATGTATCTGCGTTAACACAAGGCTTCTCTGGTAAATTCAAGCTGCAATTTTGGTTTTAAGGGCCATGTATAAAAAGTATTAAGTGGTAATTGTTAAGTAACAGTGCACATTGTCTCTCGCTAAAATGTAAGGCCGATTCCAACCCAAAAAGTCACTATAGTAAAAACAGCACGCTTGTGTTGACATTTTATGTGGCAGGATTTTTTTCCACGGATTTTTTCCGGGCTTTTTCCAAGATTTTTTCCGTGGATTTTTTTTCCATAGGATTTTTTTCCACAGGATTTTTTTTCCTAGGATTTTTTCCGCCGAGCAAACGTTTCAATAACACTTACATTTATCTTGATCAGTAGTAATAACTATTAAAATTGTTAAAGATGCTGAATCAATTTTGTTAAAGTTCAAAAATTAAAACATAAACATAAGCCTGCTATTAACCCTCCAGTGCACGAGTGGGGTCTGTGAGTCCATGCAGTATCTGAAAATGCCTATAACTTAAAAAAAAAATTTATTTACAGTATCATCTCCTATGTACCGTCCTGGGATGTTAAACTAAATGTTTTCGCTTAGTTAGTCTTTCAATACTTATTAGTTTTTTTATAAAAAAATGAAATGTACTGATAGACCCAACCCGTCCACTTGTGTAACTTTCAGTGAAATTGTAAATTCCATTTAACAACGCTGTATTATACCCTAATGAAGTGTTTATAAACATAGTTTGTTTATTTGAGTTGATATTACTTCGTTATGCTCGATGCTGACTAATTTAGGTACGTATAATATTTTACTTTTAGAACTAGTATTTCTTTGACCTTCATTTGGTTACAAGTGTGTGCACTGATTTTTGTACAGAATTTATATAGCGTGTTTTATGAGAATATAACGTAAAAAAGGTAGGAAAGACATTCTGGTGCTTCTAGTTTCTTACTTTCAATCAATTCAATTACTTCAGTATTTTATACTTAACTAAACTGTTGTACAGTTTCTTATCGATAAATGCATTCTTGTGAATTTTTGTTATGATGTCAAATAAATAGTATATACTCGGTACATTTTTTTCTGTGGAAAGAGTACGTAAATACGTATGTTACACTTAATAACGCAGTTTATTTTTATATTTTACATTTATAACTATTCTATACAGACGCATCAATGGATTCATATGAAAGAGAAATAGCTGGGCTTAGAGTTCTTTATGAAGAGGTGAAGACATCATCTGAATCTTCTAATAACGAAAGTGATGACGACGACTGTTCGGCGGATGAAAATTTCGCAATTCAAAGTGAACATGAAACTGATACAGATCAAGATGAGCCTTCGAGTGAAGATGATGAACCTGTGAGTACAGCATCTACATCAGATAGATCACAGTACTACTATGGCAAAGATGGTACAAAATGGAGCAAGGAAGCTCAACCACTGAATGTAAGAACAAGACAAAGAAATATTGTTTCTCATATTCCAGGAGTATTAGGAGAGCTCAAACATGCAATGTCGCCACTACAATGTTGGCAATATTTCTTTGCTGAAATCATAGATCTCACTGTTTCAAACCCCAACGTATATATCCAAAAAAATTCATACAAGTATGATGATCAACACGACGTGAAGGAGACAAACACTAAAGAGATAAGAACCTTATTTGGGCTACTATACTTGGCTGGTTCACAGCACGGAGGAAGGAAAAATATTCAAGAATTTTATAGCGACGATGGGCTAGGAGCTGAAATGTTTCCTGCATCAATGTCTTTAAGGAGATTCAGATTTTTACTTAGATTCTTGCGGTTTGATGACATAAACACTAGAGATAGAAGGAAATCACAAGATAAACTTGCAGCTGTAAGAGAAATGGTAGCCATTTTCACTATTCTGTGGGGGAATATGTCACCCTTGATGAGATGCTACTAGCATTTCGCGGGAGATGCAGCTTTAAAGTTTACATACCAAACAAGCCTAATACATATGGCTTAAAAGTTTTTTCTCTAGTGGATGCAAGAACTTTCTATACTTTTCATATAGAGGTATATGCAGGAACTCAACCTGACGGTCCTTTCAAAATTGACAATTCGACGTCTGCAATCACAGAAAGAATGTGTATTCATTGATCTGGTTCTGGTCGCAACATCACCATGGACCGCAGGTTTACCGGATATCCCATCGTAAGCAGACTATTGCGGGAACACCGCTTCACAGTTGTTTCAACTATTCGGTCCAATAGGCGAGAACTTCCCATTGAGCTAACAAATATAAAAAACAGACCACTTCATTGTTCTATATTTGGTTTCAGTGTCGACATGACTGCCGTTTCTTATGTACCCAAAAGGTCAAAAAATGTATTACTTGTTTCTTGCATGCATAACGACAGTAAAATTGATGATACTACTGGTGATCTTTCCAAGCCAGAAATGGTAACTTTCTATAGTTTGACGAAAGGAGGTGTCCACGTTGTAGATAGAATGACAACATCCTACAATATGGCAAGAAACACTCGACGTTGGCCAATGGTAGTATTTTATGGTCTATTGAATGTGGCTTTCATTATCTATAAAGCAAACAACCCCAATGGCGAATTCACTAAAAGTCGTCGACTCTTCTTGAAAAATTTAGGCATAGAACTTGTGAAGGAAAGCTTGACTGAACGAGCAAGCACCTTCGTAGATGTGTTCGTCAAGGGAGCGAGTCGTCTTTCCGGTGTTTCAATCCCTGAGGATGTACCTGACCCTCCCCTAATAAAGAGAACACTGTAAATATTGTAAAAAGAGGAAGACAAGGTATTTTTGCAAATTTTGCAAGTGTTGGCTTTGCATGGAACACATTGTTGCATGCTGTAGTGAATGTGTTGAAAAAAATGACTCAAGTTTATAGTGGGGTAGTTTGTGTGTCGAATTTGTTGTATTAATTTTGTTAATGTTTTTATGTCATATTATTATTATTGTTTATACAATACATTACATCATCTATAATAAGTTTTTTATGTAAAGTATTGCATTTATAAAGTGTCCAAAAAGGAATCTAGATGTAATTATTGATTTATATGTATTTGGAACAAGTTTTTTTCCCGTATGTTCAACTATGATAACACTAAAATAAACAAACTTCATCACAGAATACAAGATATAGGTATATCTGTTGTTTATAATTATTATTACAATGTTAAAAAGTGGTCCGACAGGCCCCACCCGTTCACTGGTGTAACTTTTATAGCACCCGTCCACTGAAGGGTTAATATAACCGTTTGCGAAAAGTATAAAGCCAACTATAGAATTCAATTTTAGTAAAGAATAACTAGATCATTAAAAATGAAACATTGTTGAACTGCTTTTTTTCTTTTTATAGCTAATGTTACAGATAGAATTGAATAAATCATAATTATATATAGCATTAAGACTGTTTTTAAACCTACACGAAACATTAAAGAACATTTAAGATCACCTAAAGATGTTTCAAACCCATTATCATCTTCCGGAGTGTTCTCTTGTTCATGTGGAAAAGTATACATTGGAACTACAAAACGCAGCTTTGATACAAGACGTAAAGAGTATATGAGATTTTGTGGATTAGGTCAACCAGAGAAGTCTGCGGCAGCTGACCATGCATGAAATATGATCACGACAAGCTCATTATTACGTTCGTTTACAACGTGAAGGCTTTGAGATATATAAACACCCTAATAATTTTAATAGACAAGAAGAAAATCTCCGTTTAAATGGGTTTTGACATCTTATAATTAAATAAAGGCATAATGGTACGTCTTGATTTAGGTTTTAATTTTGACTTTTGGTATGTCTAGATTTTTTGTTAGACCTAGAAGTAAATGCTTTACCAACTATATGTTAAATTACCATATTACTATAATTTGACATAAGTACTTGAAATTAAAAAAAAAATTACATAAAACGTTCTACATTATGCTTTTCATTGTTAAATAGCACTTGCACTGATTGACAAAGCTATTTCTTTGATAGATGTAACTCGATTATTTTAATTGATGTCATGTTTATATTTGTGAATGCTTCTATCATTTTCAAATTGAAGAATTAAATTTTACACTTACATAATAACTTGATTAAATTTTGTTAAATTTGTTTTCTTGTTGACTTTTTTCATTGTTACCCTTCGACCGTTATATGGTGTTCTGATTTGTCATCTTTAAGACAGTTTAACAATATTTAATTTTTAATGATCTAGTTATTCTTTACTAAAATTGAATTATATAGTTGGCTTTACACGTTTCTCAAACTGTTATATTAATAGCAGGCTGATGTGTATGTTTTAATTTTTCAACTTTGACAAAATTGTTTCAACATCTTTAACAATTTTAATAGATAATTTACTACTGACAAAGATAACTGTAAGCGTTATCGAAACGTTATCGAAACGTTTAGACTGTATAATATACAAATAACCAAAAAAAAAAAAAACAAAAAGGATAAGTATTTTATTATGTGAAATAATGGTGAATGTTTACATTTTTACATTATTAATAATTTATTTTCAATCTAGTGCAATAAATTCTTTTAATCCATCTCTCTCTGACAATCCCCACTTGATTTAGAAACAAATATTATCACTAAAACTAAAGGTGTTCTCGGTGCCCGCACTATGAATTGGTAACAAAAAATTTTATTTGTTAATTTTCGGGTACATTTATTTTATCCCCTTAAAAATGACACCCATTTGAAGCATTGCGCATGCGACAACGCTTAACCCATTCACCCATACACTTTTCATAGTCCGATGAAGGAATGGCTTTCAATTCCCGCATCGAATTTCATTTTACTTCATCAATGCTCGAAAATCTCTTTCCACAAAATAGTAATTTAAGTTTTGATAACAGAAAAAAGTGGGTGTCAGACACAGTGTTTATTGGGTGGTATTTACTGCGTGTTTTATCAAATAGTCGACCACAATGCGTCCTTTGTGAAAGGGAGCGTTATCATGGTGCAAAATCCAAGAGTTGTGTTTCCATAATTCTGGCAATGTTCTTCGCACAGCATATCTCAAATTCCTGATTATGACTAGGTAATACTTCTTATTCGCTGTTTGATCCGTTACCATGTTACTTATGATGAACAAAGCCTTGATAACTGTGAACATAATGATTTTTGACGCGCTTTTTTCGGTTTTATGTCATTTTCATAGCGCGTTTCGATATCATATTGGTAAAGCTATGTTTAGTCATGAGTAATTATGCATTTTATCATGGTAGCATCGTGTTACTTCCGAATTCATTTCCTGGACCACCGCTTTTCGTAAATATTCTTGAGCCAAATCTAGGTCTTTTGGCACAAGTCATGCTACAACTCGCTTCATATTCTAAATAATCACCATAACGTGCTATATCGATCCATATGCCATCTTGAGCTCACCAGCTATATCTCTTAAGCTTGCATGGCGATTTTTGAACACGATTTTTTAAATCTTTTTTGACGTCATCATCGATATCGAAGAGCGTCCATTACGAGGTGCATCTTCAACTTCTTTGAGACCTTTTTTGAATGCCGAATACCACTCGTATGCTCGTGTTTTCGAGAGAGCAGGGTCTCTGTAGGCTTTTTGTAGCATTTTCAATGCACCGGAAGAAGATATTTAGTTGAGAATACAGCATTTCAAACAAAATCTTTGTTGAATGTTTTTTCCATTTTGGAATATTAAGAACAGCTACTAGTGATACAGGTGGCGATCATGTTTGATAGAATTGTCGAGGAAAAGATTATCAACCTAAGAGAAAAATATTTTTATCTTACAGGTGTAATTATTGAGGCACCTTAAACAATTGTTTTCGGTGACAGAAATCAAATATTGTTCACAAGTGAGCTAAAGTAATCACAATTGAGTAAATTTGATACCTGTCAGTTGTAATTGAAATTCATTTTTATAAATTTCGTGCAAATCAATGAAAATTGTGAAAAAAATCATGAATTGTTTATTTCAATCGTTGGTAATTACGAAAAATAACACATACGACGATACAATTTTTATTAGGTATTTGTTTGAGAGGAATTGATTTCTTCGATCTTCGATGCATCTGTAAGATGAAACGTCGTATATTACACGTAAGCGAAATTCCATTATGAACCATGTGGAAGGTGCACCACTCGGGTGCTAACGCACGCTCATGAGTCAAACTGATCTCTCGCGTATAAAGATGCATTTCTCTCACTTAGAATTATTTTTGGGCACTATCGAATGAAAACACTATCGAATAAATTACTCTTTTTGAAAAAAAGAGTCGAATGAATTTACTATCAAATGGATATTTCACGATTTTAGTAGTATTGGAGAACTTACACTGTATAAGTGTATAACGCTGCCTATAAGCTATTGAATGATAGTTATTAAGACAGCTAATTTTAGTGGTTATCTTAATCTTGCCATGTCATAAATAAATGTTGACGTAAAGCCAAAACGGTTCCCAGTTTTCTTAGAATGCAACCTGCTTGTAGGTATTTGTAGATAAGTTGACTTAAACATTGCCAATGGGAAAGGAATGACTCATTACATAAACTGAGAAATGGGCAATAAAAGCGCACAATATGTATTCAAACTTGTTCAATCTATGAATTTTTGTTTGTTCGTATTTTAACCTTTCATCCGATTGCGATAAGACTTTGACAAACTATTCCTTGCGCTTGCGCGAAGGATACAGGCATAAAAAATTTTAAATATCGGGCCCCGGGAAATTGTAGAGTACACTTCCGCGAAGGTTTCTTGCATACAAATTTTTAAATATCGCCCCCACCTAGGGGCCTTACATATAATAGAACATTCATCTGATCGTCATGAAAGGGAGAGGGAGCGGAGTTGTATTAAATAATTCTATATATAACTTCTGTCTTCTTGTGTACAAAAATTGAAATCATTTATTTTCCAAATAAGATGTCAACAATACAATATAATTGCAAGGTAATGCTTTCTATAAAATAAATATGCAATTCTATGGAATAAAAAAATCAAAATAAATTGTAAGTGTATTTAAATGTACTGTACTGCAACTGTTCTATATGAAAAAGTACCAGTTAGTTAACAATGAATTCAGGGTAGTTATAAAATTGTATTGTTCGCCTAATAGACAGGATCTTTTGTATACCCTCAAGGTTTATCCATTAACAACAGATATGCAACATGATTTGCGTATAAATCAAAGGAGATTCCGCCTGAGATATTTCAAACGTTGGTGAAAGGTTTACTTATATACTTTACTAACTATTAATTATTAAGTTACTAATTGTATTAAATTATATATTTTATACTTGATAATGTTTAATAATCGGCTATATTGAAAAAAACGTTTGCTACCTGCCATTGCTGTAATAGCACATCAGATTTCAACTTTCGAATTAATTTTACTGTTATTAATAAATTACAAATTGCGTTACATTCTCAAATTATTTTGTAGTAAATTAATTCGAACCCGTTGAATATTTTTTTCGCCAAGGTCAAGTTTTGAAATAATTCGCAGAACGCGAAGCATGTTTGAGTAAAATCGACAATTTTTTTCTTTACAACTAATTGATCTGTACATTTTGTTTACCTGGGATAAGTAAACTTTAAAGATGGTTAAAATTAACTCTGTTTAAATGAATTAATTTTTGATTAGGACTTAATTGTACCGAGCGTTATAGTTCTAAGACGACGAATTAAATGCGTTCCTTGTTACTGCCATCTGCCATTGAAGTATTCTCGAACATCTGACAGTAAGTACAATCGTAAATTCAAAGTGAGCGTGCGTGGTATAACATCGATAAAGTGAAGCGTTCAGTTCTGTTTTTTGGCGCGCTGGTCGCAAATCGTAGTTAATATTCAGATTCGTCTAGATTTCTGTCATCTAGAATAGATGTTCGGTTAGAGGAGCTGGAATGAAAAGGAGATTAAATCAGGCACTTGAAATACTCATCTAGCTCAGTAAATAGTAGGCAATCATACATCAAAATAAAGAAAGGCATTTTATTAGCCAGAGGTGTAATAAGGAAACGAGGCTCACAAAGTCTTCTTTACCATGTCTTATGTATTCTTCACTAAACGCACATTTACTTTCGAATTTTTGAACATCAGACAAAAATATGTAATTATAATCAGACAAAAAGTTCAAACGACATCATAATTAAACACAACATAAGGATGGTCTGTAACCTTTTGATGTTTATATTTCGTGACATTTTATAGTTTACAATATTTAGCAGATGATTAACCATTCATATTAAATAAATATTTAAAAACGTCAATTTCTTGTAGGTACTTCTCTGGAAATTCATGAGGTCTACTTTTTCACTTGAATAGTCCAAAGATTACGTACTGTATATTAGTATTTATTATGTTCTCCAGACGGTATCATTTGAGGTTACCGTCGCTCGTTCATGTACTAATGGTAATTTTATACAAATGGCATGATCGTTCAAAATAGATATTCCTGCGTTGAAACATATGAAACTCGATTGTCAGTTTCGTTGTCTGCTAATTGGAGAAAGAATCCCACTAGGTATACCTAAAGAAAAGGAAGATCTGGCTTTAATAGTCAGCCTACTAACGGTATATATTATGGCTCACAAATTTTTAGAGGAGCACCTACAAGAAATTAATGTGTTTCATTTTCATGTAACATGCTTTAAATACGCGAAAATATCGTGAATATAAAAAATATCACCAAATTGAGACATCAAAAAGTCATAGTCAACCACTTTGTTGTGTCTAATGGAAATTCGTACATGGTTTGAAGTTAAGCCTTGGACAAGAAGGCTGCCTTAACCTACCCTTATTACATTTCGGCTAAGAAAATTGTTCTCTATCTTGGTGTATAAGTACTATTGTAGGAAGTAATACAATATTTTATTACATTGGCCGATAATATCATCAATGAAGAGTTCTATCAGAGCTTCCTCACAGGTGATTTACTGTACTTGAATACGATTGCCTCTTCTTTCACAAGGGCTTCCCCCTAGAGATAGGGCGCACATATCCTGAAGTGTCTACTTCTTTAGTGGATGCATCAAGATTGTTTAAAACTTCTACAGTGTTCTCCAACTCCTTCATTTCCATTGTTTACCGCTTCCAGCAGGTTAAAATTACCTTGATCGTATATCTTGTAACATCAAGGTATTTTTTAAAATCGCTATATCGCAATTTTCTCCCGATTCACGTTTTTTGACCTTAATCTACACCATCACTGATTCTAATTTAAAAGTTTAGGTAGTCACTTATTTGACAAAAGATTTAATTATCTTTAATTTATAAAATACTAAAATGACCCACGTCAAGAGTTATAAGCCATCAGAGGAAACCTCTCCGGCGCCTAATTAGTAGATGATACTTACAATTTCGTTGATGCAAATGATCAGTCCACATGCATGAAAAGTACTGACGCTACTCCTATTATTATCCTACACGGTTTTCGCACAGGAATTAGGCCAATAACAATTATGATTTAGAGGCGAGTGATTTAATTGATATGTGGTACAAACACATACTACTGAAATAGGTTAATTGCGCTAAAAATTTGCAAGTAGTCTGTGTATTTGATATAATCATCCTCGTCTTGGGCAAAAAATTTAGTTAAATCCAACGTTAGATGTACAAGAAATTTACTATATCTGTATATATTTATACGGTATATCCATATACCGCATAGTTAAACTGCTTGTGGGATATATTTTTGAATTTTTCTTATATGAAAGTAGCCCTACGTACGCCTATGGAAATGTAGTTGAACTTGAATTCTTATGAAAAAAAAATATAGCGTGACTTATCGCTGAATGTAAAAAAAATTGGATATACCGGTATATATTTAGACGTATATCCATATACCGCGTAGCCAAACAGCGCGCGTGTGTGTGTGTGTGTGGTCGTGCGTGCGTGCGTGCGTGCGTGCGTGCGTGCGTGTGTGACTTTTTATCGATACGAATAAAATTTATTTATACGGAGTGACCCAAAGCAGATGTACAGTTATTTATACAGCAATAATTCTATTACAGGTGTAATTATATACATATAATTACACATTTAATCCCGAAGGTGCTCAAAATGTCCACCTTCCGCATTCATGCATTCCTGCAACCTATCCCCGACACTCTCACACACACTGCGGCAGAAATTCATGTTAGAAGGAATGTCCTCAAACGCATCATCGATGAAATTCTTCAACTGTCGTGCTGTGACGGGTTTTCTGGAATAAACCTTATCCTTTACTACTCCCCAGAAAAACAGATCCATTGGAGTTAAGTCCGGAGAACGTGGTGGCCACTCAATGCTCCCCCGTTTCCCTATCCAATGATTCGGGAATGGTTGATCCAGGTATTGACGGACCGAATAATGCGGTGAGGCCCATCCTGTTGAAAGAACAAGTCGGGCCGTGCTTGCAGTTGTGGCACCACAACTTCGATTAACATGTCCAGATACCTTGGGCCATTAACAGTTCCATAAAAAAAGACAGGACCCACGACACCATAATAGGATATGCCACCCCACACTGTGACGCCTGGATGATTCAATTGCGTAGTCATAATGACATGTGAGTTTTCTTCGGCCTAGTACACAGTCTGTTGACGTGACCCGACAATTTAAAACAGGCTTCATCTGTCCACACGATTTTCGAAAGCAGGTCTGGCTGTTCAGTCAGTTGATTGCGCATTATCTCACAGAACTGTAATCTGAGGTCAGGATCGTCCTCAAGAAGGGCATGCAACAGTCTGGTGCGGTACGGCTTAAGGTTCAGCTGGTGCATCAGACGTTGTAATCATGTCCTCGGGATACCCAGCTCCCGAAACGCTTGTCGCGTAGACTTCTTTGGACTGTTTACGAATGTAAGGGCTACCTTTATCTCATTTTCCCGTGTCAACGTCGTGTGTGGTCGTCCAGACTTCGGTGCATTGGCGACGGAACTCGTGGTCTCAAACTTGTCTCTGATAGAGTAAATCGTTAGACGTGACGGCGCGGGCAAATTGAATTCATTTTCCCATATCCTACGCACGGTCTCTGCATTTTTGTACTTCTAGTAGGTCTTAAGGATCCACCGTCGGTGCTCCACGCTCAGATTTCCAGCCATGGTTTACACTAGAAACAAAAGAAAGGGCACAATCAGTTATGTATGTGTAACTGTATACCTACTTTTGGGCCACCTTACATTGGGGGTTGTATTCTAATAAGGGGTCCTAGTCTTGTAAGACAGGGATCTGTTCGCGGGTTTCGCCCTTGTCATAAAAATTGTATTCTTATAATGGGGAAGAATTAATAGATAAGACATGTAAAGTTGATGATGACAGTGTTTTCATAATGAAAAAATGTTATTTAATCTGCGTCTATTATTATTAAAGTTTATTACGGTTGCTTTGATCTTGTCAAGGATATAAAAACCTAGTCTTTAAACACAATCTTTAATACTGAGTTTAAGCGCTAACTCAATTTTTTTCAATATCTATTAATCTATTAATTAATGTCTATCTGAGGTTTAAATATCATTCTGATCTAGATAACTCTTTTCGTAATAGGGTTTATTACATAGGAGACTGCATAATTGTTTTTAAAATTATTAAATTTTTTTATGACCTATTTTATTTTACAATATAAACTTATTTTGTCATTAGAAAGTAACATTCAACATTATACATAATTGAAAATGAGTAACTGAGTTGCCATGCTTTAAACGATTTTCCACCTTGAGAACGTTAAATTATATGTACAATTATAGGCTGTTTTACGCTTCATTGTGTACTTCCTTTAATAGTGGCCCCAATTATCAATTAAAAGTAAAATATTAAAGGTCGACTGCTAAATTATATGATCCAGGTTTAAGTGAAAAATAAAATTGCATTAATACGTTAGTTAATACACATGCATTATAGACTGTTCTACGTTTCACTGCGTGATTCTTTTAATAGTGTTATTAATTAAAAGTAAATATTGAAGGTTGATAGATAAAATTATGTGTACAAGGTCTAAGCAGAAAATAAATGCATTAAATGGTTTAGTACACATGTGCATTACAGTTGTTTGTTTGTTTTACGCTTTAATGTGTGTTTTAGTTTAGGGATGACTTTTTTAAAATCAGTTGCATTACTTTTAACACGTACATTAAATTATGTGAAAATTGATTATTGATATGGGATGTCATACTTTCTTTAAAAAGCAGTAAAATATAGTCATAGCTATAAAGCTTATAAGACCTGTTAAAAGTAACTACTCTTTATTTATGTAGATCAGGGTCGCAAAAAGGTGCTACGTCTAACAGTAAACTATCGAAAATATCCTCAAATCTAGGTCGTCCATAATCTCTTATGTTAAATATTAGTGTGAAGATATTTTCGGCAGTCAAGACTTTTGGGATGGGTGCACTTCCCCTTACGTTTAAAATTAAGGGCAGCGTAATTTAACATATCTGGATCTTCATAGAGAACATCACTACCAGCATCAATCAAATTGTAATAGCTTATTAACAAGTAAAAACAGCTAATACCCCTGATACTACTTCATAATAATACTCATGTGATTGTAATTATGCTTTAAAAAATACATGCAGCGGGTAATATACAATCTTTATTTATCCTACTCGAGGTAAACTCTATTTATGTACTTAATAAAATTAATAATAATATATAAGGAAAAGCTATGTAAAATTAAATTCTACCTTGGGAATTTTTTTGCCGCTAAATAACGCGTCATATCAAAAATTGCATAGAACATAATTAATCGATGTTTAAGGTTTATATCTGGGTATTTTTATATCTCTGAAATATGCCGCTGTTTTAGAAATATTTATTAAAAACCAAACATTAACCCTAATAAACCCTTCCCTCTCCTAAAATCTAATCAGCTTCTGAAGAAATGAAAACAAGCTTAAATACAAGATGTTTGGTAGGCAGGTGTTGTTTTTCTGGAGTTATCGTGGATACTAACATACATCCAGACATCATGGCCGATCTTGGCGAAACTTGGCAACATATGTATATGTAGGTTGGAAGGTAAAAATAAAAAAAATTATATTTATAAATCATTTGCATTAAATAAAATAATCTTTAGTTTTAAAAATCAGATAGTGATTGGAAGTATGTAGACGATAATGAGAAACGAAAGCATGAACCTAGCTGCGAAACGAGCAATCTATAATGGCGTGTTTGCCCCGTCAGTACTGTATGGAAGTGAGACATGGGTATGTCAAAAAAAGCACGAAATTAAATGCCGTGAGTATGAGACTCCTGAGAAACGCATGTGGTAAAACGAGAAGGGACAAGATAAAGAATGAATGCATAATGACGGAGTGTGGCGAGGAAAAAACGATGATGGATAGATATAAATGTAGTACATTACGTTGGTTTGGTCACATTGAGAGAATGAACGACGCAAGGTTAACGAAGCAAGTATATGTGGGTGAGGTTAGAGGAAAGGCTGGCTTGGTAGGCCGCGTAAATCTTAGCTGAATCTAGTAGAATGTATGGCATAGGAAAGAAATATGAGTTTTAAAAATAAAAGGGCATGTCAGAGACAATGTATGAATCTTGTGGAAGCTAGGGAGGTATGCGAAGATAGGAAAGCATGGAGAAAGATTGTGAACGAAAAATAAGTAGGAGGCAGAGATTGTTCTGCCTACCTCGCAAGGGAATGGCGTGAAGGTTAAGTTAAGTTAAAAATCAGTGTGTACCATGTGACTAAAATCATTGCATATAAAAGTGTGATCGCAAACAGTTGCTGCCTTTTTAAGTTTAACATGTGTGGCATAATAGCTCCCAAACGGAGGAACCGATTTTGATTTAGTTTTTTTTTTGAAAGGTGAGTTGATTGAAAGTGGTCTTAGCTCTGATTCAAGAAAATATGTTCAGGCGTTTAAAGATCATCCGTCTGAAGGGATTTTTACTTTCTTGCTAAACAAGAAACTATTGCGGTCGAAAAAAAACATATCAAAAACATATGTAGGTATAGAAGGTTATGAAATCGGATTTTTTTTCACTATCGATAAATCGACTTATTAGCTCATTTTACAACTTTTGGCCAAGTTTCGTCAAGATCGGTCATGATGCCTGGATGTCTCGGAGAGGGGGGTATTAGAGCCAGTTTTTTGTTTTTATTAAATACCTCTAAAACAGCTGAATATTTGAAAGATATAAAAGTACCCCATATACAAAAATCTGGAACACTGGAACTGTGGTAGAATCTGTAACAAACAAAATAGACCCACGTACCACACAAAATTAAAAAATACCGGTCGACCGCTGATGATGATAGCGTAGCTATCGAAACGCGTTCGGTGTTTTTTAATTTTGTGTGGTACGTGGGTGTATTTTGTTTGTTACCCCATATACTTTTTAGTATTTTGCAAAAAAGTCTTGTAATACACTAGCATTCACCTAGTTTTACTTTTTATTAGATGTTCTTAGCTCTGATTCAAGAAAATTTGTTTGCTTTTTAGAGGTCTTAAAAATAGAATTTTTTTTGTGTGTAATTTAATGTTATACATTATAGTGGAATGAAATTTATTTACAAAAAAATATATAATTAAATCTATCACTGTGCAATGTTTACCATCCTACAGGTACATTATTCATTTTGACATACTTCTTTAGCCATTTATAAATAGGTTGATAATAATCTAAAAGTGGTTTAGCTGTTATATAAGAATTTCCAGTTAGGATTTTTAAAGTATTACTCCACCGTTGACTTGATCCTTGCATCATCATCTCTCTACAAAAAGAATTGTTATTTTAAGAAATGGTTTAAACATAACTCACTCAAGTTTTCTTCCTGATTTTTTAGAACCGTACACATCACACATATGCAGTGGGATGTATGGACAGTAGTCATTTGTATTTTCAGCGGAATTTTTACCACAAGTTGATAACTTACACAAGCTGTTAAACATGTCCATTTGAAGAAATCCAGCAATAAAGTACCTAGATAAATAAATTAATTAAAATTTGTTTTAGGTAGAAACACATTTAATACAATATTCATACCTTATGTAGGGTGTATTGTCTGGTATATGAAATTTGGCGCCAGCATCAAAGTACCTTTCATCTCTTACTTCTGGAGGAACAATCCCTCTAATTTTTAAGTTAAGTTCCCAAAATCTTTTATTGTACTCGTCTGGTTTGATTATTCCTTTAAATATATCCCATCTATACTTATCTATAATTAAAGAGTACGGTAATTCTGGTATCTTAATAAGTACTTGTTGAAGCAGCAACGAATCTTTTAAATTAGTATCAAATAACTCTTCATCTGTTAGAAGACCAAGTCTATAAAGATGTTGCGGTACCATTACACCATTCATTATAGTATCACCTATACTTTCATGAAAAGCAGAGTTTGAACCATCCTAAAATTAATAAAGCTCAATCACTCAATATTTGACTTATTAAGTTAGGTTAGTTTACAATAAACAGTTTTATCAATATTATATTTTCGTATTTGGAGTAATTATCTACACAAATAGTTTTAATATTCATTGAACTTACCTGATAAATTGCTGGCTGGTGTTGATAAGCCATGTAATATTCTATATGACCCATTTCATGATGTACAACGTAAAAGTCTTCCATTGATACTTTGGCGCAAAGTAACATTCTGAAATGCATTAACTTTATTAGAAGTAATGTGTATACTGTGAGCATGTCTGTATGAGACAATTAGAGGACCAGATTTGAAATTGAAAATAAACTTCGGTCTCTTTTAAAAGTGTGTTTCAGACAAAAAGTTTTGTTGGTGAATTCATCATTTTCTTTATAATTTGACATCGCATAAACAATGTAAGTAGAAGCCAGACACCTCCACCACCACTCTTTTGTGACGTCATTAGGTGATTGGTCGTGCGCATACAGCCTCAGGCTGAGGGCTGTGATTGGAGGACCTAAGAGCAGATCACGCCCCCTGAATTCTGGTTGGTCCGTTTTGGCGACCATTTTGTGAGCGTGGCTTGTCGGCCATTTTGTGGGCATGGCCTATCGACCATTTTTGTAATTGTTATGGCGGAAAATTTGAAATAGTATTATAATAAGGGGGCTTCATACTATATCATAAGACAGGTATAGGACTCCGGAACTTGTTCTAGGGTCTTTGTCCCTTATCGGGTCTTCGCTTCCTTGTCGGGTCCCTTCCGGAACTTGTTCTCAGGTCTTTGGCCCTTGTCGGGCCTCCTGATTGTTTGTGACGCCATCTAGTGGTGTATTTTTAAAACTAACGACTATTTTCTGTAATGGAGGTTGATCGTGGCTCCACCTAGTTGTATATTTTAAAAATAGATTTAACTGGTATGGCGGGGAATTTGAAATAGTAATCTAATAAGGGGGCCTGTATACTACCCCATAAGTCAATCAATCAAACCAATCAATCAAAAAAAATTAAAGTGTAAGATACTGATTTGAAGTTAACCTCTGTCAAAACGACCTTAGATGTAAGTCTAAGATGTGGATTCGAAATCAACTTCTGCTAAACTTATTCGACTTAATACAGAAACAAGATGCAAATCTAAGCTGTTGATATGAAATCTGCCAACCTTATTCGATTTAGTACACAAACAAGATGCAAGTCTAAGATGATTTGAAATCAGCTTCTGCCAACCTTGTTCGATTTAATACAAAAAGAAAAACAAGATGCAAATCTAAGATGTTGATTTAGAATCAGCTTCTGCGAACCTTATTCGATTTAATACGAAAACAAGAACAAGATTCAAGTCTAACCTGTTGATTTGAAACCAGCTTCTTCCAATATTATTTGACTTCGTATGAAGATGTTATGATAGAGGTTGATTCCAGATCAACACCTTAGATTTGTTCCTATAGTACTTGTCGATTTAAAATTGAGCTGTAATCCCTGTAATTAAAATCTATTTATGAATTCGATTAAGAGAAACAAGATTTAAAAATTTAAGTCTAATATGGTGATTTGAAACTAACATCGCTTCCATCTCATAAGACTCCGTGTTTTATTTTACCCCATGTTCATCATTACACAAGCATAATAATAATAATAATTACATAACACTGTAGATGTACGGATTAAGGTATAAGTGTGTGTTGATCGCGTATAGGTTTAGAACAGACTTAGACCAGTTGACCGAGATGAGGTGGTTGTGATGAGTTATAGTAAAGTAAATAAAATAAGGGTAAGGGATAAAATCAGAAACGATCACCTACCAGTGTTGTTAATAATCATATTGTTGATTTCAATGTTCCGCCATTTTGAAGTAAGTACTCATTTTACAGAATAATTCAATGAATAGTCCAAGAATATTATTTATTTTTAATCTCTTAATTGGAATTTATAAAATTCTGCTTAGATAATTAGTATTTGTGACTCTACGTTGCACGAAAATTACTAATGTTTAGAAAAAATTTCACCAATATTTCAAATAGAAAGCACTAAATACTAAATACCCATGAGAAAGTAAATCCATTTTACTATTTAAAAACAACACAACAAAAGTTAACTTCTAAATCATGTGTTATAAAATAATAGTAATAAATAAAATACTGTTCTTTCAAGAATGTCCTTATAGAATAAAATTGAGTTTACATTTACTCAGTATGCTTTGAAAAAACAATTGAATGCAAACTCTTGGCAGTGTTAAAAACGTCGGGCAACATATACCTGTTATTCATTAAAACTTTCAGTTACTGTTGGATTCTGTCACAATTAAAAAAAAACAGTGTTTAGTTGACATAAAATCAGCTAGGCATTTACCTAAGTAGGCTTGGAAAAACATACGAGTAAATTGAATTGAAATAATAATTGTTAGATAATTTCATTTCCAAAACGTTATAGTTGTGACATATTCGCGTTGTTAAAAGTTTTTAATTGTTAAAAAATCATTGACTACCTAGATATAAGTAAAGATAGTTTGTTTAAAATGTTATTTTATACAAGAACAAATTAATATGTTGATCATTTATGGCGAAGAGAAAAATTCCAGAGCTGTAGCTAGATTATACGCTGAAAGGCATCCAGATCTCCACGCACCGCATTGTACCTATTTTCCGTATTTAGAAGATTATTTGCAATATGGACGTAATGAAGGCGGTAAAGAGATTTTTGATTATAAATGCAAAGAGTGCAATAAATGTACTAGCTTATATTGAATATGATCGCACTTTTTCTTTGCGAGAGATTGCTTTAAATTTGAATATTAGCCATGAAAGCATAAGAAGAATTTAAAAAAGCATAGTTTTAAGAACCAAATTGATCATTTGTAGGAAAATGATTTTTCTAGAAGACTTGCATATTGCAATTGGTTTCTAGAAAGTTACAATCGAGAGGAAACATTTCATCACAAAATTATTTATTCGGATCAATCTGGGAATGTTTAACCGACAAAATACCAGATATTGGGCCACGGAAAACCGCCGGTGGAGCATTTCAGGAACGGTTTGGATTTAACGTTTGGTTAGGAATCGTTGGAACCCATATTACAGGACCAATTTTTTTCAATCTACCCCTGAATGGACAGATGTATCTAAATTTTCTACAGAACGAAATTGAACTTTTTGTAAATAATCTTCCAGCAAACAATTACATATTTCAGTAAGATAGTGGCACCTGCTCACAACACAAGAATTTTGACTAATTATTTAAATCAGAGATTTGGCAAACAATGGTTGGGAACAAATGGCCCTATAAGGTGGCCGCTAGGTCACATGATTTAACCCCATTGGATTTTTCCATTTAGGGCTACTTAAAAGAAAAGGTCTACAAAACATCACCTGCAACTCTAGAAAATATTCAACACCGAATACATCAAGCAATACAAAGTATTTCAAGGAATCAATTAGAAAATGTTTCGCGAGAAAATACTAGAAGAGTTTTATTATGCCGGGATCAGGAGGGCCGAAAAATATAACATTTAATGGAATAGTGTAGTTTTGTAACCTTTTTTACATTACATATATATATATATATATATATATATATATATATATATATATATATTGCACGTCATGAATTTATTTAGCTAGATCCAACAAATTATTCATATAGCTACTTCATACTTCAACACGATTCAAAAGAGAGAGAGAGAAAGGACATCAGCACTACTTACATAAATTCATGACGGGCAATGGAACTTATATGAAAAACCCTATATGAACCCCCTCAATTTATGTCAAAATATACCAAAGCAATGTAGTTTTCGCTCTTAGTTTTGATGAAAATTGTCTGATACCTGATATATTCTCAAGGAAACTTTCTATAAACTATGCTTTTCAAAAGAAAAGGCTAAGAGTGGATTTCCAGCCACAAGAAGTCCCTTAACAAAAAAGTTGACTGTTTAAAAAAATTATTTCATGGATTTGGTACGTTTTGGAGATAAGCTGTATCCTTATAAATAAAGAGAAATGGCTGGAAATTATTTTGAAGTTCGTAACTCATCCGATAGGGGGCGTACTGCTACCAAGAAACATAGAATTCACGATGTCTCGGAAAATTGGGTGATAAGCTATAAGTTTGAAAAGATCATTTGAGAGCTGGGGTGATACCGCATCATTTTGCTTAATAAAGGAGGAGTCCAAAGCATTTTCCAATATTTACAGTTTAATATATACTGAACCACTCCACGGATTCGAATATTCGTAGTCTCATTTGAAAGACAAATTTATAATCTTTTGATGGATGTTTTTATTGGAACGTTTAGTTTTAAACAAATACACATTTTTGTGATTTTTTGGAAAAACTAAATAGAACGGTACTATTAATTTAACAGAGCATTACGAACTCTTACAGGTGCTTGAATCGGCTGCATGTTGCCAGTTTCCCGTAATCGATTGCGGTATTCAAATTTAACATTTTCTCGTATAAATAGAGAATAGATGGGGTTATCGCGATGTGGTTTTCACTAAAACTTAGGCACAAAAATGTATAATCGCTGCAGAGAATGCCCTCTAGTTTATTTGTTTAAAACTAAACGCTCCAACAAAAAACACCCTTGAAAAGACTATGAATTGCTCTTTCAAACAAGACTAAGAATACGCGAATCCGTGGAGTGGTTCAGGAGATATTAAAATGCAAATATTAGAGAGATACGGAAAAATGGCGTAAATCAAAATGATGCGCTATCACCTAAGCTCTGAAATGATGTTTTCAAAGTTATAGCTCATCATCCAACTTTTCCACATAGCATGAATATGTTTTTCCCCAAACCTCTAGGCCTTACCATTGGCGATATATATATATATATATATATATATATATATATATATATATATATATATATATATAATAGCTTATTTCTAAAGCGTACCAAATCCATGAAATAAATTTTTTTAATATTCAACTTGTTTGATAAGGGACTTCTTTGTGGCTGGAAATCCACTCTTAGCATCTTCTTCTGAAAATTATAGTTTATAGGAAGTTTCCTTCAGAATGTCTCAGATATCAGATGATTTTCATCAAAACTAAGAGCGAAAACTATATTGCTTTGGTACATTTTGACATACATTGAGGGGGTACGTATAGGGTTTTTCATATTGCACGTCATGAATTTATGTAAGTAGTGCCAGCGTTCTAGATTGTTTCTCTCTCTTTTTTGAATTCTGTTGACGTATGAAGTAGCTATATGGATAATTTGTTGGATCTGGTTAAATAAATTCATGAGGTACAACGGAACTTATATGAAAAACACTATAATACGGTTTGAATAATAAAAATCGTTGGTTAAATCACTGGTTCATTTTATTAGGAATTATTCAATTCACAGATAAAACAATAAATGCTATTATTCCGAATCGTTTGTATCTTCATTGTCTTGTATACATCCTCGAGGAACTTCGTCAACCTGATAGGACATTCTATTGGGCAAACATTTTTGTCTTCAAGGATTTCTTTTAAGCGTTTCTCAATCCTGACGAGCTTTATTTCCCTCTTGAGTATTGCATGCTCACAAGTAGGAAGTGAGGAACAACTACTATAGAGACCAATTTTTGCAGTTGAACCATCGACGGTTAGATGCTGGATTTTGTCTTGTTGGATTTCGCGACACTCTTTGTGATTTCTTGACAGTTCAACCATTTAAAATCCTGTGGGCCAGTATATAAACTACCAACTGACTTTACTGTCATCATATTCATGAGGGAATAAAATACTCTCAATTTTCCGCAGCTTGTTCTCTACAGTATCAAAAGCGCGATATGTTGGCATGTGCGAATGACCATGTTCAACAAAATACCACCCAATGAGAAATTTAAACTTCCATGCCAAAACCAGTATCAGCAATACCGAGTACTTGTGAAGAGTAACTGTCTGAAAATACTCGGGCCTTCTTTTTATTCTTATTTACTATCAAATCTGTCTTTTGTAATAAGCTTCATTAATTTGAGTTTTTGGTAAGGGTTGATTTTACGTCATATCAAAATTTATTGTGATGGAGTCATCTGGTGTTAAATTCAACTGTTGGAGAAACATCTTCGACATTCTTATATGCAGCGTCTGTTCAATAGCAAGAGAACGTTTGGGGGCCTGATCGGTTATTAAGTAACACAGTTACTACACCTGTTCATTTTTACTGGGGCGAATCTGAAATTAGATTTTGTAGTGAAACCCTTGAGGGAAAGTATTTTTACGGCTAATACAAAGCTCCGTTTTCAAATCTAACCATACCTTATAGTACAAACAGTACGTCGTTGTTTTATTATTATTCATTGGATTTTCGGGAGGCAAATGTTTCCTATTTGGTGTTCCTCCTTGACCCCAATGTTTAGGACGGCATTTGAACGACTTGTCTTTTTCTATTATGTTTTGTAATCAACATGTTTTCTGATAATCTGGGCCCATGTCTATTTCCTTTAGAAATCGATTCGTTTTTGAATTTTCTATAAACAACGTAGTTCTGCGTCCAATATTCAAAATTGATAATAATGTTTGTTTACATACAGGTATTGGTTGGTTAAGAGACTGAAATGTACATTTCACACTAATATTTTTCGCATGGCCTTCAATATTATCTTGATTTGATCTATGTCGTTTAGTTCTCTTGACAGTGATGTATGCAGCTATAATTTTTTTGAGAAACAGCTGTTTCATGTTTCCAGAAATGGTCAAACACATGGATATATATATATATATATATATATATATATATATATATATATATATATATATATATATATATATATATATATATATATATATATATATATATATATATATATATATATATATATATATATATATATATATATATATATATTATTTAGATCAGAATTCCCAAAGTGGATATCGAAATCAGTTTCCCAGGGGTCGACATAAACGAAAACTGATTTTGGGGGTTGACGAGGTCTAAAAATCGACCCCTATTAATTAACGCAAGTTGTTATTTGAAACTTTCAAGATACTGTATGAGTTGTGTTACGTGTACCAACTTAAGAATGACTAATATTTTAGTAGGAAGTATCATTGTTAAAATTTGACGCATGTACGCGATTTAACACGAACGAAATCATGATCAAGTACAAGTCCAAACATGTTCCTGATGTTTTGCTATATAACAGGCCTTGCACTTAGGTTGAAAGTTCATTTGCGTTTTGAAATTCGTTGAAGCTTAAATGATGATACATTTATTTAAAGAGATTACAAAGTGATTACATAGTTAAATGAAGTGAATTAAAGTAAAGTGATTGAAAAAGAATTTACAAAGTGTTTAGTACCTACGCGCGTTAATAATAGCTTAACCATACATTTCTGCAGTTTATGAAAAAATAACAGGGTAAGTACCAATAAACGTTTTAATATTTTTCTAAGTATTTTTTTAAATTACTTGTTACCTAAAAGTATAAATGATCAATTTTCTTTGTTTTCGTTTTTTACGCTGATTGGTACCTAATACAAATTTTCTATACTATCCAAGTTTATCAATGAGTAAGTTCGTGAGCATACCTAAAAAACGTCCAGTACCTAGGTGTGATAAAAATAAGCTCGTGTGTAAATTTAACAGTTTTATTGATGTTTTTTTAAGTAGTTTCTTGAACATTTTTTTTATTTGCAGGTTTACTGCGAGTTTTATGATGGGAGACACGAAAAAAAATTCAGACAATACAGTTTGGGCTACTTGAAGTTTGGATTTATTCCACCTGTATCAAATCGACACTTGCCGATGTGTCTCATATGTGAAAAAGTATTCAGTAACGACGCCATGAAGCCTTCAAAAATGGAGGACCACTTATTAAGAGTACATGTTGACAAAAAAAGTAAGCCCTTGTCATTTTTTCAAGCACTTAAAGAAAAACTAGAGAAAAGGCCATCCATAAGATCGATGTTTGCGTCATCATCTATGCAAGACGATAATGGTTTACGAGCGTCCTATAATATATCTTTACTAATAGCGAATTCGGGGAAACCCCACAAATTTGGAGAGCAGTTTATTTTACCAGCCATTGCGGAGGTCCTCAACAATGTATTGCACAAGCCCACACATGATATTATAAAGAGAATTCCTTTGAGCAACACCGTTCAGAGACGAACAGACGAGATGGGTCGCGACGTGGAAAACATTTTATGCAATTTCTTACAGACCAACAGATTCTCTCTCCAGTTGGACGAGTCTACATTACCCGGCAATGAAGCTCTGTTGTTAGGATATGTTCGATATATTAAAGATGAAAATATGTGTCAAGAACTGCTTTTTGCTACATATTTAGAGACTGATACCAGAGGAGAATCGATTTTTATCGACAAAGTTATTCCATGGAAGAACATTGTTTCTGTTGCGACTGATGGTGCACCATCTACGGTTGATCGTCATCGTGGTTTTATAGCCCACTTAAAGCGACAACTGCCTGAGGTACTGGTCATTCACTGCGTGATTCACAGAGAGCATTTAGTAGAAAAAATCTGAGTCCTAGATTGCACCAGTCTTTACAATATGTTATAAAAATGCTGTCAACAAGATTCGCAGCAATTCTTTGAACTCTCGGTTATTTGTTTAGCTATGTGATGAAAACGACGAAGACTTTACTCGCATTACACAAGGATTTTACTAAGACGTTTGAGGACCTCTTAAATTTACAAATTTCTCAATGGATAATAAATTCGTACAATATCACAGCCATGGAAGAAGCCAACGTGATAATTCAAGAAGAGTTGATCACCACCAGCACAGACGCGGAGCTTAAGCAGAAGTTCAACCAAAGCTATCAGAAGTTCTAGTTGCAGCGCAACATTGAAAAACAGTATCCGGCATTGTGGAACGTTGCTCAAAAATACCTTATGGCTTTTCCATCATCATACCTAGTCGAAAAAGGCAATAACTTCAAAACTTCAAATTGACAATATAACGAAAGAAAGTAATGTGATCCAGGGTAAATTAAAAAAAAATAGTGTATTAACATTAACTGATATTAAAACGATTTAACATTAAGAGAAAATAAAGAAGCAATTTGCACTATCCAGTGTTATAATACATTTTTGATAATAATATGACCATAGCGGAGTTACAAACCCTACAATCAATCTGGATCTGTAGTTCATGCAATGATGTAGAAACAGTTTAATATCAATAAACTTAGTAACATCTACAGCTATATTCTTTTGTTTGAAACTAAACCAGATTAACGTTAAACTTTTGTTTATTTTCACGTGATGTTAAATCGTTTTAATATCAGTTACTATTAATACATTCATTTTTTTTTTAATTTTTCCTAGATCACATTACTTTCTTTCGTTAAATTGTCAATTTGAAGTTATTATTAATAGTATTATTCTTCTTTTACTTTTTGCCTGCTTTTTATAGTCCTCACGATAGTAAGTTTAACATTAATTATTACATAATTTTAACATTATTCTTTATAGTTGTCTTGATGATGAGAATAAATTTTCTCGAAAGCTTGACTAAATCAAAGAGTTTTTGAACTAATAAGGTCCACATTGATTGACTGCATCCTCAATAGATTTATCTAAATTATTTTCTAACCAGTCAAGAATACCATATTCATTATATATATATATATATATATATATATATATATATATATATATATATATATATATATATATATATATATATATATATATATATATATATATATATATATATATATATATGTGTGTGTGTGTGTGTGTGTGTGTGTCTGTGTGTAACACATATAGATAAAATCAGTTTTAATATTTAATGTACGTATTGAGTAGACACAATATTATTTCTCACCTAAAGTCGTCTGGTTCATACAAATTTGCTGCTGTTCCATGGCAGACCGACGTGTTATTAGTGTCTTGGAATATTGAATATTTCCAAAACTTTTCTGTCATTTTTGGAAGTCCAAGAGAAGTGTACATATCTTCTGCTTTTAAAACCTAAAAATAAATTACTGATTGCATTACATTGTTGTAGTGTTTTACAATTCTTTTCACCATATCTAAAACGGTCCAATTCCTCCTTTGTAGATTTTCCTGAAGATTTATATTAGTGCTTCCAAGATCAAAAAGTTGTTGCAAACCTGACCAATCTTGGCCCCACATATTTCCTTTTTAAATATAATTATTGTTATTATATTTGTAAGTTGAATCATACTGTACCTAGTAAATGGATGGGAATTGGACCTGTAGGGTCAATAATAGATGAACCATATTTTACTAACAATTTGTGACGCACTACAGCATGTAATAATACGTACAAGGGTTTTATTTGATTGTACAAATTAAATATTGTATTTTCCAAATTTGGAATTTCTAATTCTTCTTGCCATATTTCACTCATATCGTTGTAACCTACAAAAATAAAACTTTACTTATGGCTTCGCGTGTAAGAAGATTAATTAAACAAAAACGTAGAGTTATCGATGGCATTTTCTTTATTTATCTACTTACCGTTGTTTTGTGCAGCAATATTCTGTAAATCTATAGCTTTGGGATACAGAGCCTTTATTTTAGGTCCAACAAAGTTGTGCCAAGTAATCCATATCCATTTTAATTGATCCGAATTTAAATCTCGTCTTTTTATAAGCCATTCCAAATCTGGTTCCCCATACAAACACTGTCCCGGATAAACAAGTTTAGGAATTTCCATATTTTTGAGGGATGGATACGAAAAAATATCACTTCGATTGAAACAAATTTCTGAATTGTAAATTTGTGCTAACTTTCCCATAATTTCAATATATGACCTACAACAAAATATTATTTATTTATTTATAAAACGTGTCCCTGCGTGTGAGTAGATAGTATATGGATTTCCATGAAAGATTTTAGAAATAATTTTGAATATATGTTGGCAACAATGGTATCTGCCTGTTTGAGTTAGATTCAAATGTAGGGTATTGAAACTTTTATTTGCCACTAAAGCATTACAAACCACCTTAAATATATAAAATCAATAAAAAATGAAAAAAAAAAATGTAGTCTGCTATAGTTAGAATAGAATAGCACTGTATATAATCCTTTACGATAACCAAGGTTCTATTTTTCACAAAAAATTTGAACTATATATTGAGAGAGCATATTAACACCTTGTCACACAATAAAAAGAAAAAAATTGTCCACATTCGGTTATGGGAACCGTAACCGTTGCGTTACATTAATCAAGAAAAATTCAATACAAAGATAGATCATAGTTATTTTCACATGTCTAGGTTTAGATTATTCGATACAAATCAAAAATTCTACACTATTGACAAAACAGTGTTTCCATGTGTGAAACAAAATCCTTCAATTTATATAACTTCTCTGGCTGATTTAATTACAATTAGCTGACGGTTACTGTAAATGTGCTATAGCCACTACATTTTAAAAATATTTTTTACATTACAGGGTGGCCCATAAGTCCGTGATAACACAAACTTACATATTTTGTAATGGAACACCATATGTATTATTCCAGATTTGAATTCTCCTCGCTTCGTACATTACCTCAACAAAATTTCAGACTCTTATACCGAAAGATATAGCAATTTCTTTGTCTGAATGGATATGTGTTGATCACTCGACATCTTTCAAGAACAAACGAAATTAGTTATTATTTGTAGTAAGATATTTTATATATATGGTCTATTTTACTTTTATACAGATTTTATACGAGAATCGTAGATTTTCTAGAAATTAACAAATAGAACACCCTTTATTTTTCATCGGCATGGGATAGCTTATTTACTACTCTATCAATTTTATTACGCATTCCCTATACCTAAACCCACTTGTTTTTTATTTAAATTCGTCTTTATCCGAAACTACCCGTTATTAATCAAAACTTGGCGTAAAAGTTTTATCTTTTAAATGGAAGACCTGTATATTTTATTCCTATTGGTTGCGGAATAAACTACGCAACGTCTTTTATATTTCTAATTATACTGATATGTTTCAATGTTTCAGACATTTATCAAAAGCTGTTATTAGACATAGCAAACTTATGAAGTTTTATTTAAAATTATTTTATATATATATATATATATATATATATATATATATATATATATATATATATATATATATATATAGTTTTTCATATCAACTTAGCATTTGAAAGTGTTTTAATTAAAATTTATGTTCGATATGTCTTCCCTTTTGTTGGAGTCACACGGTTTTGAAAAGACCTTGCTACTCTTAACATGTCGGGCGTAATACACTCAAACGTGTTTCTCATTCTTTGTTGCAGATTTTCTTGTGTAGTTGGCGATTTTTTTAACATATCCTCCCAAAAAGGAATCCAATTTAGTTAAATCGGGTGATCGGGGTGGCCAGTTACATGGCCGTCCTCTGTCAATCCAACGATTTGGAAAGAATGCATTAAGATGGTCTTTGATGTGAACGGAATAATGGACGGGGGCTCCATCGTGTTGTAGCCACATTTCATTCGTCACAGTTATTGGCAGATTTGCACAAGATTTTGCAAAAAAGCAAGATACATAGCTCCATTCAAATACCCGTTAAAAAATTAAGGTCCAATAACATGTTCACCAATAATTCCGCCCCAAACATTTATTGACCATTTGTGTTGATAGTCAACCTGCCTAAAATCCTGATCTGAATAGTAGTGGAAGTTATGGCGATTCACAAATCCCTTTTGCGAAGTGTGGCTTCATCCGGAACAAAAACCTTATCAGAAAAGTTGTAAATTATGTGAATTTATATCAATTTTATGTTACTCCAAATACATATCAAATAGTTTTTGATGAAACCGAATATGATACGCATGAAAACAGTTCTCCTCTTAAACACTTTGAACCCTTCGTTCACTAACACCTACAGCAGAAGTAATTGCTTTTTGGCTAAATGGAGGATATTCGGTAACAGATAACATAACAGACAATTCATTTTCTTCACTTCGAACGAGTCTACTGTTAACTGGTTTTGTATAGTATTTTGTCCCATTTGTATAAACTTTTGTAATAAATTTTCCATGCTTCGCTTGTCTTTATTCGGGATAACGGTATGAATAAACTCGACTTGCCAGGAGTTTCTTTAGCCCTAGTATAAGAATCATATCTACGAGGTCATTTTTCTGGTACTCTATCACAAGAAGCATTGTTATCAGCAAACACAACTTAAATGAATAAATACCGCTTAAAAGATAGTTGTAACGCAAATAAATAATAATATTTAGCAACACGTAACTAACAATCTAGAAAACTTATAGTTGATACGTTAATTGAAACGTGAATGTTTATTTATTTGACAGTCACCTCGTATTTTTTTTCCATTGCCAGCTATTAGATACCTTATCTTATTTCTCGCAAGAAAGCATGATAAAGATAGTTCTTTTTACTCACCTTAGTTTACGCTTCAGTCTAACGTACTTTAACGCAGTAGAATAACGTATTAAAAAAAGATGTAGTCCGCTAATAAAAAATATCATTTAAATATTAATTTTGTTGTAAATGGTATCATTAATATTAGAAATATATGTCTAATAACAGCTTTTGATGAATATCTCTGAAACCTTGAAACATATCAGTATAAGTAGAAATATAAAAATTGTTGCGTACTTTATGCCCGCAGGAATACAGTATACAGGTGTTTCCCCTAAAAGATATAAATTTTACGCCAAGTTTTGACTAATAACGGGTAATTTCGGATAAAGACGAATTTAAATAACAAACTAGTAGGTTTGGGTATAGGGAATGTTTAATAAAATTGATAGAGCAGCAAATAAGCTATCCCATACCGATGAAAAGTATAGGGTGTTCCATGTGAAATTTTCGAGACAATCTACGATTCTCGTCTTGGACTATACTGTATACGACTTCTGTAGAATATATATATATATATATATATATAATATTTTTATAATGTGCAAGCATTTTATTGCTCTATTTTGATATTTTTTCTTCCCTGTACGATATATATATATATATATATATATATATATATATATATATATATATCGTTTACAAAAAATTCTCTGATACTTATACCAATTTTCAAAATTACCAGCATTAAACTTTATTTCTATTAATTTACTAAGCATTCATATTGTAAATTCATGTAAAGTGAATTATTACTTTTAACTATACACACACAATTCAAATATGTATGTGTTATGTTGCTTTATCATCAACAAAGAACTTCGTTAGTTTACATATCAAGATACGAAAAATTAACTTCAAAGTCTCTGTCTGTGTCTGTGTCTAAGCCTGTGTCTGTGTCTGTGTCTGTGTCTGTCTGTCTGTGTCTGTGTCTGTGTATGTGTCTGTGTCTGTGTCTGTGTCTGTGTCTGTGTCTGTGTCTGTGTCTGTGTCTGTGTATGTGTCTGTGTCTGTGTTTGTGTCTGTGTCTGTGGATGTGTCTGTGTGTGAGTCTGTAAATGTGTCTGTGTCTGTGTCTGTATCTGTGTCTGTGCCTGTGTCTGTGCCTGTGTCTGTGTCTGTCTGTGTATGTGTCTGTGTCTGTGTCTGTGTCTGTGTCTGTCTGTGTGAGTGTGAGTGTGAGTGTGTGTGTGTGTGTGTCTGTGTGTGTGTGTGTGTGTGTGTGTGTGTGTGTGTGTGTGTGTGTGTGTGTGTGTGTGTGTGTGGTTGTGGGTGTGGATGTGCTAGTGTGTGTATGTGTGTATGCGTGTACGTCTGACAGAGGGTGAGCGAGTGAGTGTCAGTGAGAGTATGAATGTGAGTGTGAGTGTGAGTGTGAGTGGTAGTTTGAGTATGAGTGAGTGAGTGTGAGTGAGTCTGAGTAATTGTGAGGGAGTGTGAGTGAGTGTGAGGGAGTGTGAGTGAGTCTGAGTGAGTGTAAGTGAGTGTGAGTGAGTGTGAGTGAGTGTGAGTGAGTGTGAGTAAGTGTGAGTGAGTGTGAGTGAGTGTAAGAGAGTGCGAGTGAGTATGAGTGAGTGCGAGTGAGTGCGAGTGAGTGCGAGGGAGTGTGAGTGAGTGTGAGTGAGTGTGAGTGTGTGTGAGTGGGTGTGAGTAAGTGTGAGTGAGTGTGAGTGAGTGTGAGTGAGTGTGAGTGAGTGTGTGTGAGTGTGAGTGAGTGTGGTGAGTGAGTTGAGTGTGAGTGTGTGAGTGAGTGTGAGTGAGTTTGAGTGACTGTGAGTGAGTGTGAGTGAGTGTGAGTGAGTGAGTGAGAGTGAGTGAGTGTGGAGTGTGAGTGAGTGTGAGTGATGTGGTGTGTGAGTGTGGTGAGTGTGGTGAGTGGTGAGGGAGTGTGAGTGAGTGTGAGTGAGTGTGAGTGAGTGTGATTGAGTGTGAGTGAGTGTGAGTGGGAGTGTGGTGGTGTGAGGTGTGAATGTGTAGTGAGTCTGAGTGGGTGTGAGTGAGTGTGAGTGAGTGTGATTGAATATGAGTGAGTGTGAGTGAGTCTGAGTGGGTGTGAGTGAGTGTGGTGAGTGTGAGTGAGTGTGAGTGAGTGTGTGAGGTGAGTGAGTGAGAGGTGAGTGAGTGTGAGTGTGAGTGAATGTGATTGAGTGGTGAGTGTGAGTGAGTGTGAGCAGTGTGAATGTGTAGTGAGTCTGAGTGGGTGTGAGTGAGTGTGGTGAGTGTGATTGATGAGTGAGTGGTGGTGAGTCTGAGTGGGTGTGGTGAGTGTGAGTGAGTGTGAGTGAGTGTGAGTGAGTGTGAGTGAGTGTGGTGAGTGTGGTGAGTGAGTGAGGTGAGTGAGTGTGAGTGAGTGTGAGTGAGTGTGATTGAGTGTGGTGAGGTGAGTGAGTGTGAGTGAGTGTGAGTGTGTGTGGTGAGTGGTGAGTGAGTGGAGTGAGTGAGTGAGTGAGTGAGTGAGTGAGTGGGTGAGTGAGTGCAGTGAGTGGTGAGTGGTGAGTGTGGTGAGTTGGTGAGTTGAGTGAGTGTGGTGAGTGTGAGTGAGTGTGAGTGAGTGTGAGTGTGTGAGTGAGTGTGGTAAGGTGAGTGAGTGTGGTGGTTTGACTGAGTTTGGTGAGTGTGGTGAGTGTGGTGAGTGTGAGCAGTGTGAATTGTGTTAGTGAGTCTGAGTGGGTGTGAGAAATCTGAACAATTGTAAAAACAGATATTTATTACTTGACTGATATCTTTGGTATGTTTAACAAAGTTAATTTGCAGCTGCAGGGTGACGATTTCAACTTGATTAAAACAAAATCAATAATATCGGCCTTTGTGGGTAAACTTATCCTTTATAAACAATATTTAAGCAGAAAAGAATATTCACAGTTTCCGCATTTGTCAAAATTACCAGAAATACTTGAAGACGATGTTATTTTATCATATGTCACTCACTTGGACGCATTACACAAGGATTTTACTAAGAGGTTTGAGGACCTCTTAAATTTACAAATTCCTCAATGGATAATAAATCCGTACAATATCACAGCCATGGAAGAAACCAACGTGATAATGCAAGAAGAGTTGATCACCACCAGCACAGACGAGGAGCTTAAGCAGAAGTTCAACCAAAGCTATCAGAAGTTCTAGTTGCAGCGCAACATTGAAAACAGTATCCGGCATTGTGGAACGTTGCTCAAAAATACCTTATCGCTTTTCCATCATCATACCTAGTCGAAAAAGGCTTCAGTGTGGTTACAAACATTTTGGCAAAATAAAGAAACCGTTTGAAAATCAACGAACGCAGAGATTTAAGGCTGCAACTCACCAATATTGAACCATATTTAGCTAGATTGGTAGAAAGTCACCAGGTTCATCCCTGACACTGAATTTTACTTTGCGATTTTAATGTTTTTTCAAAAATAATTACCTACTTAAGTATTTTTACGTATTTGTATTAATAATTGTTAATTACACTTGATATTTACTGAATTTTATGTCTATTTATTTTGTTAAGTTTTGATGAGAAAATGATGTCGTTTACTTACTTAACCAACCGCAAAGTTTTAAATTGGTAACTATTTTGTATCAATAGGTAAAAACTAGAGATAGGATTCTTAAAGCAATTTGGCTATGTCTGAGGTATCAGTTCATTCTGGAAAAGGGTTCTCTGGCCCAAAATAGTTTGGGAATCCTGATTTAGATAAATCTATCGAGGATGCAGTCATCAATATCCGACCTTATTAGTTTAAAATCTTTGATTTAGTCAAGCTTTCGAGAAAATTGATTCTCATCATCAAGATAACTATAAAGAATAAAGTTAAAATTATGTAATAATTAATGTTAAACTTACTATCGTGAGGATTATAAAAGTAGGCAAAAAGTAAAGAAGAATAATAGTATTAACAATCACTTTAAAACTTCAAATTGACAATATAACGAAATAAAGCAATGTGATCTAGGATAAATTAAAAAAAAATGAATGTATTAACATTAACTGATATTAAAACAATTTAACATTAAGAGAAAATAAAGAAAAGTTAACATTAATCTGGTTTAGTTTGAAACGAAAGAATATACCTGTAGATGTTACTAAGTTTATCAATATCTGATTTTTGTTTAAACTGTTTCTACACACCATTTCTAAAAATAATCTCTTAGCTAAAAGATTTTCTTGTTTTAGGATTTTAACATTATTATACTGGGTCATCCAAATTGGTTGAAGTGGCCCGCTTACTTCAAAAAGCTATTCTCCACTTATCTCATTTAGTGATCTCAACTATTTCAGTAGTGTACATACGGGTATTACTGATTGGAAATTCAAAAGTTGATAATACATCAACAATAAATCCTCGAAGCAAGAAACTTGCGAATATTTCCAGACACCACCTTCATCTCGTTGCCCAGACCGAAAATAAGCCTCCAAGATAAACTTATTGTGTTCATCCGAAAACATGACACTAACAATTATAACCTAAAAATTATTCGCATTTTATTTTTATTCTAAACAGAGCTCTGTATTTATTTACTTACCAGATAAATCAATCAAGTATGTGCAGTTTTGTCTTGAAAAGACAGATTTTACGTTACTTACAGGAACAATAAAACGACAAGAACAGAAGGAACAGTTTACATACGTATTTACTCACGCTCATGACCTCAGCAGATGAAAGTTTTGAACAACTTACACTTTCCAGTGTTATAATACATTTTGATAATAATATGACCATAGCGGAGTTACAAACCCTACAATCAATCTGGATCTGTAGTTCATGCAATGATGTAGAAACAGTTTAATATTAATAAACTTAGTAACATCTACAGCTATATTCTTTCGTTTGAAACTAAACCAGATTAATGTTAAACTTTTATTTATTTTCACTTGATGTTAAATCGTTTTAATATCAGTTAATATTAATACATTCATTTTTTTAATTCATCCTAGATCACATTACTTTCTTTCGTTATATTGCCAATTTGAAGTTATTATTAATAGTATTATTCTTCTTTTACTTTTGCCTAATTTTATAGTCATCACGATAGTAAGTTTAACATTAATTATTACATAATTTTAACATTATTCTTTATAGTTGTCTTGATGATGAGAATAAATTTTCCCAAAGCTTGACTAAATCAAAGAGTTTTTGAACTAATATTGATTGACTGCATCCTCAATAGATTTATCTAAATTATATTTTAACCAGTCAAGAATACCATATTCATTATATCTATCTATATATATATATATATATATATATATATATATATATATATATATATATATATATATATATATATATATATATATATTGTATTTTATTTAAAATTAACTTTTAAAGTACATACAGTAAAAGATTAACTCGAGTGGGACTTGAACCCACGACCTCCACTTGCTAGAGGGCTCTTCCATCTGAGTTATCGAGGAGGCAAGTCAGCTTGAATTGTATGTACTTCTAGTTACGATGTTTTATAATTTTATACACAGAGTGAAGGATCACAGTCAACTTTTGTGAATATCATGTAAGCCCGCAATTCTAAGGTTTCGCATGACAACACGTGACTGATTGTTAATTTTATTTGCTGTATGCAATAGTAATAGATAACTATAGAAATTGGTTTAGTGAAACAGAGTTCAATTTAATAATCATTAATTGTATTTTATTTAAAATTAACTTTTAATGATATTCACAAAAAGTTGACTGTGACCTTCACTCTGTGTATAAAAATTATAAAACATCGTAACTAGGAAGTACATACAGTTCAAGCTTGAATCGATTGTGACTTGCCTCCTCGATAGCTCAGATGGAAGACCTTAAAGTGGAGGTCGTGTTCAAGTCCACTCGAGTTAATCTTTACTGTATGTACTTAAAAGTTAATTTTAAATAAACTACAATTAATGATTATTAAATTGAACTTCGTGCGTTCACTAAACCAATTTATAGTATATATATATATATATATATATATATATATATATATATATATATATATATATGCGTGTGTGTGTCTGTTGTGTGTAACACATATAGATAAAATCAGTCTTGATATTTAATGTACGTATTGAGTAGACACAATATTATTTCTCACCTAAAGTCGTCTGGTTCATACAAATTTGCTGCTGTACCATGGCAGACCGACGTGTTATTAGTGTCTTGAATATTGAATATTTCCAAAACTTTTCTGTCATTTTGGAAGCCCAAGAGAAGTGTACATATCTTCTGCTTTTAAAACCTGAAAATAAATTACTGATTGCATTACAATGTTGTAGTGTTTACAATTCTTTTCACCATATCTAAAACGGTCCAATTCCTCCTTTGTAGATTTTCCTGAAGATTTATATTAGTGCTTCCAAGATCAAAAGTTGTTGCAAACCTGACCAATCTTGGCCCCACATATTTCCTTTTTAAATAGAATTATTGTTATTATATTTGTAAGTTAAATCATACTGTACCTAGTAAATGGATGGGAATTGGACCTATAGGGTCAATAATAGATGAACCATATTTTACTAACAATTTGTGACGAACTACAGCATGTAATAATACGTACAAGGGTTTTATTTGATTGTACAAATTAAATATTGTATTTTCCAAATTTGAATTTCTAATTCTTCTTGCCATATTTCACTCATATCGTTGTAACCTACAAAAACAATACTTTACTTATGGCTTCGCGTGTAAGAAGGTTAATTAAACAAAAGCGTAGAGTTATCGATGGTATTTTCTTTATTTATCTACTTACCGTTGTTTTGTGCAGCAATATTCTGTAGATCTATAGCTTTGGGATACAGAGCCTTTATTTTAGGTCCAACAAAGTTGTGCCAAGTAATCCATATCCATTTTAATTGATCCGAATTTAAATCTCGTCTTTTATAAGCCATTCCAAATCTGGTTCCCCATACAAACACTGTCCCGGATAAACAAGTTTAGGAATTTCAATATTTTTGAGGATGGATACGAAAAATATCACTTCGATTAAAACAAATTTCTGAATTGTAAATTTGTGCTAACTTTCCCATAATTTCAATATATGACCTACAAAAGTATTATTTATTTATTTATAAAACGTGTCCCTGCGTGTAAGTAGAGTATAGGATTTCAATGAAAGATTTTAGAAATAATTTTGAATATATGTTGGCAACAATGGTATCTGCCTGTTTGAGTTAGATTCAAATGTAGGGTATTGAAACTTTTATTTGCCACTAAAGTATTACAAACGACCTTAAATATATAAAATCAATAAAAATGAAAAAAATGTAGTCTGCTATAGTTAGAATAGAATAGCACTGTATATAATCTCTACGATAGCCAAGGTTCTATTTTTCACAAAAAATGTGAACTGTATATTGAGAGCATATTAACACCTTGTCACATAATAAAAAGAAAAAATTGTTCACATTCGGTTTAATTACAATTAGCTGATAAAGACGCAGACGGTTACTGTAAATGTGCTATAGCCACTACATTTTAAAAATATTTTTACAATTACAGGGTGGCCCATAAGTCCGTGACAACACAAACTTACATATTTTGTAATGGAACACCCTATGTATTATTCCAGATTTAAAATCTCCTCGCTTCGTACATTACCTCAACAAAATTTCAGACTCTTATACCGAAAGATATAGCAATTTCTTTGTCTGAATGGATATGTTGATCACTCCACATCTTTCAAGAACAAACCAAATTAATTATTATTTGTAGTAAGATATTTTATATATATATATATATATATATATATATATATATATATATATATATATATATATATATATATATATATATATATATGTATATGGTCTATTTTACTTTTATACAGATTTTATACGAGAATCGTAGATTTTCTGAAATTTACAAATGGAACACCCTTTATTTTTCATTGGCATAGCTTATTTGCTACTCTATCAATTTTATTAAGCATTCCTATAACCAAACCCACTTATTTTTATTTAAATTCGTCTTTATCCGAAACTACCCGTTATTAATCAAAACTTGGCGTAAACGTTATATCTTTTCCTATTGGTTGCGGAATAAACTACGCAACATTTTTATATTCCTACTTATACTGATATGTTTCAATGTTTCAGAGACATTCATCAAAAGCTGTTATTAGACATAGCAAACTTATGAATAGTTTTATTTAAAAATTATTGTGACGTCGTTAACGTATGCATGTATATATAATATATATATATATATATATATATATATATATATATATATATATATATATATATACATATATATATATATATATATATATATATATATATATATATAGTTTTCATATTAACTTAGCATTTGAAAATTTTTAATTAAAATCTATATTCGATATGTCTTCCCTTTTGTTGGAGTCACAACTGAAGGCGGTTTTGAAAAGACCTTACTACTCTTAACATGTCGGGCGTAATACTCTCAAACGTGTTTCTCATTCTTTGTTACAGATTTTCTTGTGTAGTTGGCGATTTCTTTAACATATCCCCCAAAAGAAATCCAATTTAGCTAAATCGGGGATCGGGGTGTCAGTTACATGGCCGTCCTCTGCCAGTCCAACGATTTGGAAAGAATGCATTAAGATGGTCCTTGATGTGAACGGAATAATGGGTGGGGCTCCATCGTGTTGTAGCCACATTTCATTCCTCACGATAATTGGCAGATTTGCACAAGATTTTGCAAATCATTTTGCAAAAAGCAAGATACATAGCTCCATTCAAATACCCGTTAAAAATAAGGTCCAATAACATGTTCACCAATAATTCCGCCCCAAACATTTATTGACCATTTGTGTTGATAGTCAACCTGCCTAAAATCCTGATCTGAATAGTAGTGGAAGTTATGGCGATTCACAAGTCCCTTTTGCGGAATGTGGCTTCATCCGGAACAAAACCCTTATCAGAAAAGTTGTGTTATATGAATTTATATCAATTTTATATCAAATAGTTTTAATGAAACCGAAATCCTTTGAACCCTTCGTTCACTAACACCTACAGCAGAAGTAATTGCTTTTGGCTAAATGAAGGATTTTCGGTAACAGATAACATAACAGACAATTCATTTTCTTCACTTCGAACGGGTCTACTCTTAACTGGTTTTGTATAGTATTTTGTCCCATTTGTATAAATTTTTGTAATAAATTTTCCATGCTTCGCTTGTCTTCGTTCGGGATAACGCTATGCATAATCTCGACTTGGCAGGAGTTTCTTTAGCATTCCTCTAGTATAAAAATCATATCTACGAGGTAATTTTTCTGGTACTCTATCACAAGAAGCACTGTTATCAGCAAAACCACTTAAATGAATAAATACCGCTTAAAAGATAGTTGTAACGCAAATAAATAATAATATTTAGCAAAACGTAACAACAATGTACAAAACTTATAGTTGATACGTAAATTGAAACGTGAATGTTTATTTATTTGACAGTTAACTCGCATTTTTTCCATGGCCAGCTATTAGATACCTTATCTTATTTCTCGCAAGAAAGTATGATAACGGTAGTTCTTTTTCTCACCTTAGTTTACGCTTTAGTCTAACGTATTTTAACGCAGTAGAATAGCGTATTAAAAAAGATCTAGTCCGCTTATAAAAATATCATTTAAATATTAATTTTGTTGTAAATGGTATCATTGATATTAGAAATATATGTCTAATAACAGCTTTCGTTGAATATCTCTGAAACTTTGAAACATATCAGTAAAATTAGAAATATAAAAGTTGTTGCGTACTTTATGCTGTAGGATAAAGTATACAGGTGTTTCCTTTAAAAGATGTAAATTTTATGCCAAGTTTTGATTAATAACGGGTAGTTTCGGATAAAGACGAATTTAAATAACAAACAAGTAGGTTTGGGTATAGGGAATGATTAATAAAATATATATATATATATATATATATATATATATATATATATATATATATATATATATATATATATATATATATATATATATATATATATATATATATATATATATGATATATATCGTTTACAAGAAATTCTCTGATACTTATACCAATTTTCAAAATTCAATACCAGCATTAAACTTTATATCTATTAGTTTACTATGCATTCATATTGTAAATTCATGTAAAGAGAATTATTGCTTTTAACTATACACACACACACACACATTTCAGTTATGAATATGTTATGTTGCTTTATCATCAACAAAGAACTTCGTTAGTTTACATATCAAGATACAAAACATTAATTTCAAAGTCTGTGTCTGCGTCTGCGTCTCTGTCTGTGTCTGTGTCTGTGTCTGTGTGTGTATCTGTGTCTGTGTCTGTGTCTGTGTCTGTATCTGTGTCGTGTCCGTGTCTGTGTCTGTGTCTGTCTGTGTCTGTCTGTGTCTATGTCTGTGTTTGTGCCTTTGTCTGTGTCTGTGTCTGTATCTGTGTCTGTGTGTGTGTCTGTGTCTGTGTCTGTGTCTGTGTTTCTGTCGGTGTCTGTGTCTGTGTCTTTGTCTGTGTCTGTATCTGTGTCTGTGTCTGTCTGTGTATGTGTCTGTGTCTGTGTCTGTGCCTGTGTCTATGTCTGTCTGTGTCTATGTCTGTCTGTGTCTGTGTCTGTGTCTGTGTATGTGTCTGTGTCTGTGTCTGTGCCTGTGTCTATGTCTGTCTGTGTCTATGTCTGTCTGTGTCTGTGTCTGTGTCTGTGTCTGTGTCTGTGTCTGTGCCTGTGTCTTTGTCTGTGTCTGTGTCTGGGTCTGTGTCTGTGTATGTGTCTGTGTCTGTGTCTGTGTCTAAGCCTGTGTATGTGTCTGTGTTTGAGTTTGTTTGTATTTGTAGTGTGAGTGTGTGTGTGTGTGTGTGTGTGTGTGTGTGTGTGTGTGTGTGTGTGTGTGTGTGTGTGTGTGTATGTATGTGGTTGTGGGTGTGGATGTGTGTGAGTAGTGTGTGTGTGTGTGTGCGTGAGTCTGACAGTGTATGAGGAGTGTGAGTGTCAGTGAGGTATGAGGTGAGTGTGAGTGGAGTGAGGGTGAGTGTGAGTGTGAGTGGTAGTGTGAGTGTGATGTGTAAGTGTAAGTGAGTGCGTGAGTGTGAGAAGTGTGAGTGAGTCTGACTGAGTATGCGTGAGAATCAGTGAGTCTGAGTGAGTATCAGGGAGTGTCAGTGGGTGAGTGAGTGAGTGAGTGAGTGTGAGTGAGTGAGTAGGTGATGAGTGTGGTGAGTGTGGAGGAGTGAGTGGAGTGAGGTGTGAGTGTGAGTGTGGAGTGAGTGTGGGTGAGTGTGGGTGAGGGGTGAGTGAGTGAGTGTGAGTGAGTGTGGTGAGGTGTGAGTGGTGAGTGTGGTGAGTGAGTGAGTGAGGAGTGAGGTGAGTGGTGAGTGAGTGTGAGGTGAGTGTGTAGTGAGGTGAGTGAGTGTGAGTGAGTGTGAGTGAGTGTGAGTGAGTGTAGTGAGTGAGTGTGAGTGAGTGAGTGAGTGTGAGTGAGTGTGAGTGAGTGTGAGTGAGTGTGAGTTGTGTGAGTGAGCGTGAGTGAGTGTGAGTGAGTGTGAGTGAGTGTGAGTTAGGTGTGAGTGAGTGAGGTGAGTGAGTGAGTGAGTGTGAGTGAGTGTGAGTGAGTGTGAGTGGTGGAGTGAGTGTGAGTGATTGTGAGTGAGTGTGAGTGAGTGTGAGTGGTGAGTGAGTGAGTGAGTGTGTGAGTGAGTTGAGTGAGTGTGAGTGAGTGTGAGTGAGGTGAGTGAGTGTAGGAGTGAGTGTGAGTGAGTGTGAGTTAGTGTGAGTGAGTTGAGTGAGTGAGTGAGTGTGGTGAGTGTGAGTGAGTGTGAGTGAGTATGAGGGTGTGAGTGAGTGTGAGTGAGTGTGAGTGAGTTGAGTGAGTTGAGTGAGTGTAGTGTGTGTGAGTGAGTGTGAGTGGGGTGATGAGGTGTGAGTGAGTGTGAGGAGGTGGTGAGCGTTGGGTGTGTGATGTGATGTGTGAGATAGTGTGGTGAGTGTAAGAGTGATGGTGCGTGTGTAGTTTGGTATGTTGGTGATTTGTGTTGGATGTGATAGGTTGAATCATGATAGAGCGAGGAGTCTATATAATGTTTGTATTTAGGTTTGATGTGACAGCTGTGAGTGATTAGGTTGAGAAATGATAGAGTGGGTGATGAGTTAATTAAGATATGTTGTTTAATTTTTATAATACGCCTGAAAATCAAGGTGTATTTGTGTATGTCTACTAATATATGACTTAATGGATGATAAGATTAATTTATGCTTCTTCAATTTTTATAAACGCCGCAAAAATCGAAAGGATAATAATGATGTTGTTTGTTATCTGATATGATTAGTTTTATGAGAAGAGGCGGTGATGGAGTTTTTAAGAATTTAATTTTACAATATTCTTAAAAGCTTTATTACATAAGTGTATAAAATAATAATATGATTTAATGCTTTACATGTATTATATGTTCTATGAACTTTATTTATAAAGCGCAAAATTAATTCCAAAGTTTGTAGAATTTTGTTTTCAGTTTGTCAATTTCCTAATAACTTATTTTATGAGAAAGTGGTGCATGATTTCCTAAAGAAATTTATTTCATTTTACATGAAGCGTAGGGTTGCTAACAAATAGTGTTTTTATATATGTAAGCGAAGGATAATGTAAAAAAAATAAGCTTTATAGTAATGCTAATAAACTGTATTATCGTATTTTACTAGAACAAAGTTTGGCGCTTAGGTATTACACATTCTTAATTTACATTCTATAATTTCTTTTAATTTTATTTACAAATAATGAATATTTGATCATAGGATACACACATGTCATTAATTGTTTTACTGAGTGTTGTCTAATTTTACCATATGAACTTATTTGATACAATGGGTCGCAACACTCTATTTCTAAGATAGTTTGTACTAATACTTATGTACATTTCTTTAATGTCTTTTTGGTGGAATTAGGATATCGTTGATCACACCAATATTTTGTTTTTCAAATACGTTGAAACATATAGTGTTTCACCTCCTGGGATCTGTAAAAAGTTAGAACGTTTGAGAAATATTTGTTCGGAGTTACAACATTAAACAAATATATTTTTTTGGATTCATATTACAGAATACTTATTCTAAGTGAGTATTATTGCTAAAATTCGTAAGAGAGGTAAGACTTATTGGATTAAACATTTGGTTCCTCTTTCTAAGTACATTAAGGTTCTTGTTTTTATTTAATAACAGAACTATAATTGGGTTTGGAATTGGTGAATTAAATCAACGCAATCTCTGCTTATCTCCTCCAATATAATTGAAATTAATATTTGAATTTACGTAAATCATAGAACTTTAATTAAGCATTGGGTATTAAATTGTAAAATTTGGCAATATTATACGAATAGGATTGTTGAAACATAACACATGTAAAGGCTTGGTTGAGTATCTAAGAACTAATGCACAGTTAGATTTCTTTACAAAAATGATAGCATCGGTTTTAGAAAGATTAATTGAGAGAAAATGCGAAGAAGTTTTGACTAGGTTCAATATATAAGAGTTGGCATTTACAGCTGCTTCCGTATCACGAGGAGGCAATAAGTAATACAATTGGGGGTCATTAGCGTACATGCGTCTATTACAAATAGTTACCGATTTGTTAAAATTGAAGGTATAAATAATATAGGGCAGGCGCCCCAAGGTAGAACCTTGAGGTAGTCCCCTCTGTATCAATGCTATCGGATAAACGTTACCGTTTAAGTTCAGTTACTTAAGGTACTTTTGAATTAGTTGTACAGCTTGCGAGGAAAGTTCTATATAATGCAAAATTGACAGGTGAATATCGTGATTAATTATCTCAAACGATTTTCTGTAGTCTAACAGAACAAGTACAGTATATAGACCTTGATTAGGTGGACTAATAATGTTATCAGTAACTTTAATAACACTGTGGTACAAATGTGATATTTTCTTTACTTAATTGTTCCGTAGATTGTTTATTCATCATTTTTACCTTCCAACCTACATTTACATATGTAGGTATAGAAGGTTATGCAATCGACTTTTTTTCACTATCACTAAATCGAGTTAGCTCATTTTATAACGTTTGGCCAAGTTTCGCCAAAATCAGCCATGATGTCTGTGTGTGTGGACGTATGTTAGTATCCACGATAACTCCAGAACGATAACACCTACGTACGCAACATTTCATGTTTTAGCTTGTTTTCATTTCGCTTGGCGCTGATTAGATTTTGGGAGAAATTCAGCGGTGGCGAGGGGGATTTATTAGGAGCTGTTTTGATTTTTATCAATTATTTCTGAAACAGCTGTATATTTTAAAAATATAAAAATACCAATATATAGACCTTAATCATATAGATTAATTATGTTCCATGCACTTATTTGATATGACGCGTAATTTAGCGGTAACAAAATTCCTAAGGTAAAATTCAAATTTGTTTAATATCTGAATAATGATTAATTTTAGAAGAAATTGTGTAGGCATATTTTTTAAAGAAAATTATTTAACTTTACATAATGTTTTTTTATAAAGTTTTTTAATGTAAAGTGAAATAAATGTAAAAATTAGATAAATATAATTGAAAACGCTTAAGCTGTATTATTGATATTTTTATAGAGGATTGAAGATTTAAGTTATTATTATGATTATTATTATTATTATTATTATTATTATTATTATTATTACTATTATTATTATTATTACTACTACTATTAACCTCTATCTGACATGAAGTTTTAAACGTCTGCTGGACATAGACTATTGTTTTGTTTTTACAATGTTGCCTATTTTCGTGATGAACTTATTATAAAAGAGGCTGTATAATTATCCTAAAGAAATGATATATATATATATTATTATATATATATATATATATATATATATATATATATATATAACATTAAAAGGTTTTGGCAACATCTTTTTTTCCAACAGCTGGAAATTTGAATGGTGTCTAAAAATTCTGTAATAAATTATTATCATTAAATTGAAGCAAGGCAGTATCGGTTTAGTGTGCTAAACAAAAAGGATTACTAAGAAAATATCCCGTCGTTATTGACGACGGGATGTTTTCTGATCGGAAATCTCCCGTCGTCAATAGCAACGGATAATCTTGGGATATTTTCTTACTGAACGTCTTTATTATTACACGGAAATTTCTTCTCGTTAACATATGTTTTGCGAAAATTATCCTCGTGTTCGACTAGGATAATTTTCAAACATTTGTGACTCGAAAAATTTCCGGAAATTCGAAACGTAGGGAGATTACAAGTGATAATTTTGAATGATTCCGGTATGGTTTTATTTTTATTGTCACAGATTGAAGTTTTTTTGTTATTCCGAGCATTTTTCTTCAAATTGAAAAGTGAAATTTCTGAGCATGTTATTATAGTACTGAAGATAAGCAGCACTATGTGTATGTTTATAACGTTTTAAAGCGTTATTACGTGATCCACGTCTGAGGCTGTTTAGTAAATCTTTTTTATGAGTAAGTGCGTTGGTAGCGGACAAAAAAATTACAGGGACATACATACGAACGGAAAAAGCTCTAAGCGCTAAGTAGGACCGGCCTTGGCTCAGCTCAAGATCACTCAACCTCTGTTGGTAACCTTGGAAACATTTTGGAAGTGACGATTGTTGACTATGCTAAAAAGTACGTTAAGGTTAAATTGTTCAGGTATTGATTAAATTGAATCAAAATCAAATAGTTATCTAAGTAGTAAATTAAGACGAACGTTTTGACAAGTTGAAACATATTCTGGTAGGTACTTAAGCCAAGGACACATTTTTCTTGTATAAACCGCAGCGTAGTGTGTTGAGATCAGTCAGTCAGCACGTTGCTCAAAGCACCCAGCAAAGCCTTTAAAAATGTTTGTAACCTAGAGATGTCTAAAAAGTATAAAGTGATAGATGCGGCAGTAATTAATACTAAGTATGGTAAACGAATATTATTTTAAAGAAAAAACCCGCATTGAAGAATTTAAAATGGTGCTAAACACGGAAAATGTGTTTATAAGTACTAGTTGGAAAAGAACAAACGTAACATTTTATCTTTAGTAATAGTGCCACAACCCCACCATATTATGTAAATTACCCATGCTTTAACTACAATGATTTCTTAAACAGTGTTTAGAGGTGCAATTCTGAGCAAGTTAAGTCGTTATCTATAAGCATTATGAAAGAAGTAATAAAATCATTTCCGGAACTATCAAAACCCAAACATTCACCGCTATATATGGATAACTCACATAGTTACAGTAACAAAATGAATAATAATTTAACATTATGTTGGTGCTATCAAAATAGTTACGGTAGTAGTAATAACGAAAATAAAGAGAAACAAGATGAAGGTTATTTCTCTTACAGTGACCAGCCATCACTTTATGAGGAAGACTATTTATTAGGAATGTACAAATAAGCAGACAAAGAATACTTAGTTGATTGTGTGTAGTATAAACTGTCCAACGATACTCATAATACAAAACAAATAGGAATTGTATGCAGTCAACACGTCCATTGATTTACATGTAGAATTTCTGTTTTTCTAATTTCGAGAAATTGAGAATTAATTTAATTGGTCAAACATAAATAAAGAAAATACAATCTATGAACGACATTATGGATCTCTATCTATCAACCTTGGTATTTATTACAAGTGGGAATTCATTACACAATTTTAAAAACTGTTATGATAGAAAACTGCTACTGGTGTTCTTGCATTCGATGCTCATGGTGTTGAAGAACTATTCAATTTAAAGGATATAATACGCTATCAAGTAGAATTCCTTAAATCCTACAATCTAGCGAGTTTCCACGAAAAGTTTATTTAGTGTAAACAGCTATCTGTTCAGGGTAAACCAGTACATGTTCAGTCAACCTGTTTCGTTACAGTGAATAATAAGAAGATGATATTAAAGCAAACAATTGTTCAGGTTTGTAAAATAGTGCTGCAGAAATACAATAGTACTTAAACTGCTCGCTTTGATAATGAAAGAATATTTCGAAGTACGTTAGAACCTGTAAATGAAATAGTAAATAAAATCTGTCCAAATAAAAAATAAAAAGACCCCCCCACTAGCTCGCTATCTCAACTTGCATTATTCCAAAGAATGTCAGACTTCCCTTCATCGTCATTAGGTGAATCAAAAAGGAATGCTACTAAACCGCTAGCTCAGCTTCCGTTTTTCAAAAAATACTCTCCTCCAGACTTTTGTACACCACCTTTTTTAGATACATCTGCCGTAGTAGAGATCAATACCGAAAAGGAAGAAACTCTAAGTATAATAGCTGATTCTACTGTACTTAATGAACCCATTTCAGAAGAACTTCTCGAGCAATACAATTAACTACCCCATACATACTTTGAAAGTCTTATGAGAGAACCTGAAGGTGTTATTGATCATACTTATGGCGTTCATTATGATACCAAAAGAGGCAAATGGTACTCTTGTTTCCATTAAAGGAAACGATATGGTTATTAAAGGCATCATGGATGAAGCAATTACAGATTTATACGATCTGCGTGTTATGAATTTAGTGAATTCAAAAGATAGAAAGAATTATAAAACTATTTTAGACGCTACTAATGTTGCAAGGCGAGATTATGATGAGAGCAACATCACCCACAATAAAGGAACTGAAATTGTGTTTTAAACAAATCGATTGAATATCAATATTGGAATGACATACATCAACTAGTTCGTGGTCTAGAGGTATTATGTGCAGAAAAATAAGCAGGAAATACAGGTGACATAAATGACATATCAATTTTAATAGAACTGTATGTAGTGGATACATTAAAAAACCAACCAGCCGTTTTTTAAGCAGTATTAATAAGAATGCATTGATGTCAACATATAACTGAAATGCCTCTTGACAAAGTTGGGCTATCCCATGTTCGGTATCAATTCAAGAAATTAATCCCTCAGTTTAAGCTTATAGATGATAATCAATTTGATGTCGAGAATTAGAGGCTCAGCAATGTTTCCGATCCCATAGATCCTCAACATATCATCATTAAGCAATACTAATTATCAAAACAGTTCAATTTGGGCTGAAATCGTTTGACATAGTTGGCAGACCCAGGGGAAGATGGTGATGCTATAAGTATCTTGATTTTTGTCTGCAAGCAGTTCAGAAAGCTTTTGAAGGAAAGTCTAACGCTTTTCTGGTGCTGGAACAAAAATTGGATAAAGTTCACGAAATTTCAGATAAATTAGAGCCATGTTTCAATTGCAACTTGTCAAAGAATTGCACAAACTGCACGATAAAAGTATAAACGAAGACAAACAATAATTAAAATGTTTTGAGGGCCTTTAGCAAGCAGATTTGGCTGAATTTAACACATTCTAAACAAGATAAGGGCTGTAAATATGTATTAGTGATTATCGACTGTTTTTCGATGTACTAAACAATCTTTAAACGAAGCTTAAAATCTAACAATTTGCAGACAGATACAGGAAAAGGAAGAAATGGACATTTTAGTAAATGAATGCGATAATCATTACTCCACCTATAGTGCGAAAAAGGCTGCTATTGCGGAACGTGTTATCAGAACCGTATGTTCTGTATAAAACATTTAGCCTACAAGGTAAATACAAATGGATTGAAATAATTGGTACTGTAACGATGGAATATAATAATTATAAGCAGTCATCAAAATGAAGCAAACATACGAAGCTTGAGTCTTACACTCATAAATATATTCGATAAGAATCGATATTGTGTGGGTGACATAATACGAATCAGTAAATTTAAAAGCATTTTTGCCAAAGGATACCCAATTGGTCTAGTAAACTCTTTGCGATTGTGAAAGTTCTCATAACTAACCCCACTACCTTCACATTGGAAAACCTATACTGGGAGGGTTTTATGAACAGGAAATACATCTCTTGACGTGTACCTGGTAGTAAAAGTGCTTTACTCTAAGAATAGTAAGTTATTCGTGAAGTGGCGGGGTTTAGATGAAAGATCTTAGATCAATAAATATGATATTATTTTATAGCTAGACATTACACAATTACACAAATTATAATTTGTGAAACAAGTTACGTATGTAACCATAGCAACAGTTTTTCAACAAAGTACGTAGCCTTTATATGAAATAAAACACAAAAATAATTGTATTCTATTTATTGCCCTAAATAGTACATTAATAGTTTTCTAAAATTTCATTACCTTATACAGTAAACCTAAAGTATTCCTGAATCTGGCCAACATGTCTTCAAAATCTAGAATTTGGATTTGTTTCGCCTTTATGAAAGTTTTCTTAATATCCAGATGTAAATTTTGTGGTGTTCATCGTTTTCTAACGGGTGAAACTTATAGGTGATGTTTGGTTTTAATAGTTTTATCAAAATATCGAGACACCCGTAATAAGCATGATATGCTGCTTTCTCAATACATTCAGTTATATTAAATAAAGTGTCTTTATAAGCAGAATAAATATTTTCTGAGGTAGATGTTACATTTGTTGGCATACAGTAGGAATCATCACTCTATAATGAATTGTATAGGTACATTTTAAGCGGTGTCACCACGTAAATGCATGTCGTCTAAGATCCTATCTACTTGATTGGAAGAATTGTAACCTTTATCAGCGCACAATGTCATTAAACTTTTAGTGGTATTGCCTAATTTAATTTTTTGTATCAAGTAACGTTTTAATAATAACTTTATTCGTATATTTTGAATTTATAACACACAGTTAAAACACTCACCGGAATAACAATAAGTGGTAATATATTCAGTAAAAATAAACAGCTTTGAGGAGAGGACTTTTAGGAACATTCTATAGATTTGAACACTACTGTACCAGAGTTCTTCCAGTAATTAATGATGTTATATCCCCAAAGTCTAGTGTCAGTAAAATTAAGATTTACTAAATATTTATCTTTGCAAGGGTTAAGTATTGTTTTACTCTGTTTGATTGAAACACATTTTTCTTTGACCTTGTTAAATGTTGATACCGCTTTATTACGTTGCCAGTAAATAAAGCATTTTATATTCATTTATCGTGATTTTTTGACGCTTAAGCATACGTTTTGCACGAAGTCCTACAAATTCTAATATAATTTGCCATGATTTTCGCCTTTCATTAAGACGGGAACTTTCTTATTTGCTAATGGAACTCGGAACTACGAAGATATTGTCAGGACTATAATCAGATGTATCGAATTTATCATTGTCTTTGATAATTTCATAGATAACAGAAATTGAAAAGGCGTATATGAGACTATCTATATCTGTGTACAAGATTATTAGGATAACGTGTAACCATAATTAAAATTGTGTAAAAAAATGTTTGAAATATCTAAAATGCTAAAGCCTGCATATATAAGTTTATTTAAATGTACTTCTTATTCATTTGAACGATAAGCATATCATTGTTAAGTATTGTACAACTATAAAAATTGGTTTTGATATGTAAGCACGAGCGGCTATCCCATCTCATTACTAAACGTGTCCTTATATTTACGTAGGTACTTTTAAGCAATATTTTTTTAATTTTGGAATTTAAATCAGATACAGGTGGAACCGTATGGTTGGGTGTTAATGGGAATCATATGTTTGGGTGTTAGTGAATTGCATATAATTCCATGGTATAATCTAAATCGCAATAGATTGCATAATCAATTTCCGAATTGTCAGGAAGCTATAAAGCGATATAGTATAGCAAGTAATACAAAAGGTGTTAAGGTCACTAAGTACGAGACATATATTTATTTGCCTTAGACGCTTAAAGTTACTTTTTGAGGTTTTTTCAATTCTCGACAATTCAAGAAAATCCAAAAAAAGATTTTTGGGGGTCGTTAACCTTGAGGACATTGACCTTTCGAAAAATTATCAAATTCTTTGGGATATGTATGTATGTATGTATAACTAACATTTGAAATAGATTCGTAAAGCTCTCTCACCATTAACTAAATTAAAGTAAATTTTAATAAACGTTAGAAATTAATCATTTCCTGTCTTTGTTTACTACTTTCCGGCAATTTTGCAACTTATAAAATAAAATAAAGTTTGAATAGCTATCTTTTATGATATTTTACTTTTGTTCACTAATGTATGTCTACAGTTTGAAATTCTCATACCTTTAACCATAGTACGAAATAAATTTATATAAATATTAAACACTATTAATTTTCTTTCTTTTGTTTCATTAATTCTATCAGTTCTAATAAATCTTTAACTTTTTATGATTGCTGTCATTTCACTACATTCATTGGGGTAAATACTTTGTAGTTTTCAATAAATATAACCCATTTGTGTCATTTGTTGGTTGTATATATACCATTTTACAAACTTCAAGACAAAATTACAGTAGTTATCATTTATGTTATTTTTACTATTTAATTACTTCAGGTATCTATGCCTAACGTTTGAAACTGGTCGACAAGATTCATATCATTAACTACAGAATTAAGGAAATTTTAATAAACATACGAGCTTAATAATTTCCTGTCTTTTGTTCCATTATTGCTTGCTTATCACATAGTTATTAGAGTAAACAAAAGAACAGACCTTTTAAATAGCTGTCAACAAATATTGAAAGATTACCAAATTCTTGTAATTTGCATAATGAGGTACTTTCAAACAGTTTAAAAATTTTTAATGGGCCCGATGTACTTAATGAGATCTAATAATAATGTTTATTATACAGTTATACAATTGTCTGTACAAAAATCTAAGTTTGTATAGTGATTGGCTTATGAGAGACGGCAACAGTTTATTATATAAAGAATAGATGTTACATGTAAATGATCGATGAAACATATGTGTTCGAAAAGATGGAGACGAAATTAGTCCTTTAAATCTAAGGTTTAAGTTGTGAACGTCGCTTCGGTGTCTGATTTTTTGGTGCAAATATGGTGAAACTTCATTATAGATGATTGAATGGTAAAGTACAGAGGCATGAAGTACCTTTCTGTTATCCATGTTTAGCCAATTAGCGTCGTTTAATTTGTAAGTAATGGGTTGATCTTTGCTTATCACATAAACAAAGCGTAAACATGATTTTTGTACTCTTCGAATACGATTTTTTCCTGTACTTGCAAGGCATGGACCGTATATCACATCTTAAATATTAAAATGACTTAATACGAGTGATTCGGTCAATTACAATTTTAATGCTTGTGATAGTTTAATGCTTGTGATAGTAGGTAATAACTTTTTAAACTAGAGTACGATTTCTTAACACATTTAGTAACATGTTCTTGAAATCGTAGATTATTTATTGTCCATTTCTAAGCTCAAGTTTCGTACCACTTGTGAACATTTAAGATTTATATCACTAACTAATATTTTTAAGTCATTCTCTATTTTTTCGTTGAGCCTATCAAAAATAAAAAAAATAGATTTAGAAGGATTTAAGCTAAGATTATGTTTTCTGGACTTACATTCTAAGTAATTTATCTCAATGTGTATAATGTTATTTGCTAACGTTAGATCGGAGTGAGTAAAAGTGTATTTCAGTTGTTTATGTGCTTAATGACATTGCAGTTCAACTGAAGAATTTACTAGACATGCTTTATGACTCATCTGTTTTCTTATCTTTGATTGTTTTCTTATTATTAGTTTGCCGACAGTTCTACACAGTCTTGCAAATTTTATTATTATCAGCTTATCAACCTAATACCACTGCAACTTGTTCTTCACAATTTTAAAAATAGTTAAATATTTGAGAATTTAATCGTAAAACAAGACGCACATCAATCCCCTTCAGAGAGAGCTTCTGTGGCTTAATTAACAAGTATACTATAAATATTAAAGAAACATACATCGAAACTTGAGTTAACACTGAGAATCATACACGTTTGAGAATTTACTGTTCACCGTACATTCGCGTTTAGTGAATTTTTAAAGCTTAAAAGCATTCTAGTTTATGTGAAATGTCTTCAAAAATTTGTGTACTCCCTACATAATACTTGTAACAATTATGGCAGTCAATTTTCTAAACAAAATTTGATGTGTTGGAGTATTGTTAAAGTGTATTATAATTTTTATGTTATTGTTAAACTGCATTTCACGAATAATTAGACCTCTATAATATGGCTGCCATTCCAGTATGAACAACATCCAATTATAAAATAACTAAAATGCTATAAGTGTAACATTGTAATGAAAGTGATATTTCAGTTGGCTACTCTGAACCGCATTTTCCATCCTTTCCTACAACATTATAATAGCAAAAGACAAATATAATAACAAATACGACCTTCAAACGTCTTAAAATATTATTTGCCAACTCAGTAGCGTATCACGCGAAGAGTAACTTAGGTTAGTAAAATTGAAAATTTTTCAATTAATTAATTATTGTAAGAAATAAACATCGTTAAAATACAGCGCGAAAGAATATCGTGTCGCGCATGGATGTTCCTGCATTCGACCGCACTCGTTAACGCAATAGCGACTGAAAGCATTACCAGTGGCGTCGGTGTCGCGTTTTAAATTATTCGTCACCAAACCACAAGAAATTTTAAAATATTTATTTGAATTACATATGAACAGTAATAGTTTTATGCATTTATAAAATAAAAAGTAACCATGTTTGTAAAAGAATGTTCCAAACAAATATCATTATTAGTTAAGAATTTTTGAAAATTTACCATTACTAATTCGTAATTAATGTTGAAACTGCAAATTACTCCATTAGCATAATGTAAATTAGAAATCATTAATGACCACTTTTTGCTTATAAATGTGGAATCAATTTTCCATTTTGCCATTATACTGTAAACAATAATTTGTAACGGTTATAGTGGTTGTGTAGTTTTATATTAAAATGAAAGAAGTTTTGTTTTAACTGAAGATGAGAACTTTATTGAAAATTTGCACAGTTATAGTGCAACTGCGTAAGATTATACAATATTTTCTTAATTGTCATATTTTAACTGTTATTATTACAGCGTAGATCATATATACGTGAAAAAAGTCTAGAAGCACAAGCAATAATTGTAAATGCATATAACTTCTTTTCAAGTAAGAAACATCAAAATGTAGCCGACCTAGACGATAAGTGGATAGACAATTTATTTTAAATGTTTATAATTTTGCGATTTTTAATTACGCAATAATTAATAAAAAATAATTTACTACATACCTGTTCATTTTTTTTAAATTTGTATAAAATAGTTAAAATAGTATATAATAATAATACTAGGTGAGCGTGGTGATGCGAATTCATTAATAATAATTTTTATATGACAAAGGTACTAGCCAATGAGTGCTCCGCGTTTTATTTGGTGACAAATTTAAATGGAATTGATTATTCTGTCAGATTTATGACTTTTACCGTTTTGCTCATGTCTAAAAAATGTAATCTTTAATTGTTTCCTGTTCAATTGTAAATTTAGGTTTAAGATCCACTTTATTCAATTTGTTATTCTGTACCTCATTTTACATACTAAAATAATAATAAAGTCAGTTATGCCTGAATGACATTTAAAATGATTGCTAATCCGCTAATGTTACTAAACCTCCATTTAGTCCAGTCGGTAAGAAGATCATAAAAATATTTTCTGAGATTTTTCTTCATAAACTGTTAGTGGATGGGCGATAATCATAAAACCACAAGAATCAGTTCTGATGGTGGTGTGCAAAGCACAAACCGCCCCTTGTTACAAAAAGACAGCTTGATTAATTTCCTAAAGAAGTATCCTAGTATTTTCCGATGTCCCATAGTTTTAGAAAACTCACTATTGAAAATAAAAGAAAAATTGAATTTTTAAAAATTTTATGTATTTAACATTTTAACATTTAAAAGTATAAGCAAAGTAATGAGAGATATGTTTATTAACTTCAATTTTCCATCACAGAAAATTATGAGAGTAGCTAGATTTCTAGGATGTTTGATTTTTTAGATTTTTGAGTATATATTTGCGAATTGTTAACGTATTCTAAAAATGGAATAGGATATAAAATATATTCATTTGGTGACTTTATTTTGTAACCATGAGAAATAATGAAAATCTCTGACGAAAATAGCTGTAAGTGTTATCGAAACGTTTAGATTGTATAACTTAAAATACAAATACACCATAAAAACCCAAAAGATAAGTATTTTAATGTGTCATAAAATTATCCACGAAGTTGTCATTCAAAATCTCACGCAGTGACTACAGAACTAACTAGTAAACTGCTGAAAAGGATTTTCGAAATAGCGTAATTTATTTATTAACAATGAAATAGTTTAATATTTTCAACCTGCAAGATTATTAAAAAAGTGCAGGTTTAAATCAATTTATAGAATAACGGGAAAAGGTTCCTAGATTTTACAAAAGTATAATTTATCATTTCTGCAAACGCATGTGTTAAGAAATCCTGTTACCTGCATTCTTTTACAAAAGTTGTCTGTGACGTCAGTGCATCATAGACCTTCCACCCAGTCAGTATATATATATATATATATATATATATATATATATATATATATATATATATATATACATTTTTATATACTGGTGCTTAAACGTAACTTTATCTATACAAAATTCCGGGTGCCACTTCGCCGATTAGTTTCACGGTGCCACAAGAACCGATTATATATATATATATATATATATATATATATATATATATATATAATTATATAACAGTTAAAGGAAAATTAAAATGATTAATTTGGTAACCCTGAAATAGTTTAGTTTCACTGAGTTAACCTCATTGTATTGTTTGGTAGAAAGTCCAATTTCATTGTGTTATTTTGTAAAATGGATACACTTCTTAATGTAGTTTTAAAGTATCGAACACACACACACACACACAATATATATATATATATATATATATATATATATATATATATATATATATATATATAACACTATATACTCTATTGGTGGTAGTTCAAGCAAATTTGTTTTATTACGTGGCATCCACCTCAATTCTAGGTGTTTTAAAATGTGAATTTTAGGTAAACATGTATTGATATTGTTATTTAAAGAAACTTTTAAACACCAAATTATTATTTTCTTTTACTTTATTACTTATGTTATTCATTATACATTGGTTCTTCAACATTTTGTTATATTAATTGAAATAAAATTAACTTTAAATATGTTAATAATTTGATAAATGGGCGGTAACGATATTCTGTATTTAATATAGAAGACATTGAACATATTTTTAATTGTAATGTAACAAGATAATCATTACATTTAGGTTATTTTAACTTGTGGTATTACTTCAGTGTTAAATAGTCCATGACATCGGGAATGGCAAAGCTACGCCACTTATTGATGAATTGGCTGTAGCCAATCATTCTTTAGCAAACGTGTGGTAAAATATAAGAAACACGCAAAACGTGTTTCGCACTTGCATGTTTATTTTTTTAATTATTGTTAGTTTTTTAATATTTAGAGCAGTTTTTGTTTGTAAAATATAGAAAAAAATCTCTGCCAAATTATCTGCTAATACTTTTTCATATAGTAAATAAATAACTTCAAAGCCCACAATACCTGAATTTGAGTCATATCGGTTTTTAAACACGATAATTCCCCATTTCTGATCCGTCATTTTGAATTTTTTTAATTTTGACAAATGATTTACTCTTGTCGATCTTAAAAATCCCCAATAGCAATACCCAACAAATTTTGCACGGTGCGCCACTGGCAGTTTTTACAATTTTTTATTTAGATAATGTTTTACAAATTAACAAAGTTGTAAAATTAATCATTAGCCACAATAACTGAATTTTTGTCATATCGGATTTTAAATACGATAATTCCCATTTTGATCCGCCATTTTGAATTTGTAAATTTTGACAATTGATTTACACTTAGCGATCTTAAAACCCCAATACTCGACTTTAAAAAAAACCGTTGATAAATTAAATAAACACGATAATCCCCATTTTGATCCGCCATTTTGAATATTTTAATTTTGACAAATGATTTATTCTTAGGGATCTTAAAACCCCAATGTCAACTTTAAAAATCGGTTGATAAATTAAAATGCATAATTTTGCACCACTGGTTATTATATATTTTTTATTTTGAAGTTGTATAAAAAGTATTAGTTTGTTATAGCTTTAATGGTTCAAAAGATATCCCGCGCGCCTACACACACACACACACACACACACACACACACACACACACACACACACACACACACTCACGCACCACGCACGCACGCACGCACGCACACGCACACACTCACACACACACAGACTTTTTTCTAAAAATGGCTTTTTTATCGATAACTTTAAAGATTCAAAGATATCGCGCACACTCACACAGACACACAATCAGACATGAAATTGTTTTTTCTAAAAATATGTTTTTCGTTTTGTTTCGGCCACAAAACCTCGAGATATGTAAAAAATCTGATGTGTGCAACACATGACCTCACAATACGATATAATTGTATAATTTAAACAAGCACAAGTAAAATTGAAAGAATTTGATCTTTATAACTAGTGTACTGTTTTTTTTTTTGCTACTAAACATTTTGTACTGTTTTCATATCATTAAATTGTCTTGTTAAAAAATCGTAATAAGACAGAAACAATTAAATACGACGACCAAGACACATTATCTTAAATTTAAGTTATACAAATAATACTTATAAAGCTTAATGTACTAAAGAAAAATGATCACAATCGTAAAAGTTAATCAGAGAAAGTAAATAATCATAATCACCCAGTATACATTTATTAAGTTCTTAAATTGAAAACGTGTAAATATGTGCATAAAAGTATAATATTTATATACATATAAATCCGCTTGTTACCCGTATGTTTCTATGATGCGGTTATCATTTTTACATTTATTCCATAGTTAACTTTCGCTTTTGCGAAAACAACAGTTGTTTATATTTCCTAAAAGACATAAACTCTACTAAGCAATAAAAAAAAGTAATTAGAATTCTGACATTGTAAAATTTATCATAACGTGTAAAAATTCAAAAAAATTTTTGACCAAAGGGCTAAAAAAATTTTTTCCCAAAACATCATCGGAAATGGTCAGAAATGACTCAAAACGATTAAAAATGCGAAAAAAATATATTGATGTTAACAGTAACCAATGTTTCTCTATAGATGTAAATATCACCACATCACCATGGCTTTGTTAGAAAGCGTTCAACATGCTCAAATTTGCGTTACTTTTCACAATATGTTAAAATTATAGATAAGACAAAAAGACGTGTTCTACACAGCCTTTGAATGTATAGATCACAAACTTCTGTGAGCAAAGCTTAAATGCTTTGGATTCAATGAAATTCTCTTAAAGCTAATGGAATTATATTTGAGAGACCTACACCAAATAGTAGTGTACAATAATTACTTTTCTAAAGATTATGTCGCAAATCTGGCGTCTCAGGGATAGAATTTAGGTCCTCTTCTATTTGAGTTACTTATAAAAAATCTTCCTGATTTATTGTAATGCCAAGTGTTAATGATTGCGGGTGATGTAAAAACGTTTGGATCCATTACCGACCCAGATGATTGTGTTTCGTTGCAAAGTACTTAAATCGCTTCTAAAACGGTGTATTGGTAACACATTAAAAGTAAACATCAGAAATCAAAGTAATTTCCTTTTCTAGAAAAGCAAATATAACATATGAGTGTTGTATAGAATCAATAGTACTAAGTTATTGTACTGAAATGGAGGATCTTGGGGTTTACTTTGACCGTGAGTTATCTTTCAATAAACACATTTTGAAACACAATCAGCCAATAGGATACTGCGGTTTTGCTGACACTCTAGTTTTTAAAATATCTGTGGTATAGAACGTTTAATTATTATCCGCTCCAAGGATTTCCAAATTACACTATACTGGATACTTTTGAAGTTTACTCTCTTGAAGATAGGTGATTAATAGCAACGCTTTCCTTTTCTATAAATTACTCACTGGTCAAATTGATTTTCCCCATTGTTAAGTAAAATGAAATTTCACGTGCCTAGACTTGAAAGCGAAAATACATATACATTTTATCTTCCTCCAATAAAAACATACCTGTTAATCTTCTATTATTACAATGTGCACAATTTACAATCAAATGGGCAATGACTGACATATTCAACTGTAGCTTAAATAGATTAGTTTTCTGAATCATGTAAGCAGGTAATTAATGCAATTTGCAACTTTATTCTTTCAAATTATACTTAATTATCTGTTTTGTATGTGAATTAATATAAATCATCATGAATTGTTGTTGTACTTTACAGTTTATTTTAATATTCTTCTATCTATGTTGTATATAGTGTAAGGTTGTCTTGAACGTGTCTTGTCATTGACTTTTGCTATTGGGACAAAGAATATTATTATTATTATTTAGAAACTTCCTTCATTTGTTTGTTATCATCATTCCCTGACGATTACGTTTTTGCCTTTTGGCTTCCTTTTCCAGTCTTCTTTTTTGTACTGTTAACCAAACAGTTTTCTGTGACCGTCTGACATTCTAGAAGAAGCACGCATATAATTCAAATTAAAGAATGTAAACTATAAAATAATAAATGAAAATATTTATGCTCTACATAAAATATTTTTCGTACCCTGTCAACGTAAAGAAACTCTAGTGTAATTATATGTGTATTTTATAACAACAAATATTTCAGCAACTCATATGGTATATTACGTAACGTGTGTTGTAGAAGCATTTTACGCACGGATGGAAAAGTAATTCCGTGAGTACGTAAAATGCTTTACAACACGTGTTATTACTATACCTATTTTGCTTGTATTAATACTGTTATTATTAATAATACTTTAACATCAACAATAAAATATTTTAATAATTTTATTGTATAACATTTAATTACATAATATTAGTTATTATAATAATTGTTTATAGTAACAGTACAGTTGTTAAATATAAACGGTAAATCGGTTCTTTTGCTTCTTGAAACGTAAGAAAGATTTACATTATTAACTGTGTTTAGTAAATTTTCATTTTCATTTTCATCACTTACTTGTACCTGCTGTAGCGATGCTATTTTAGATGAATCGTTTGTTTGATTATTTAGGAATTATCCACATAACCTTCAGATAATGTCGATGACTGCCATCCGCCGTGTCATTTTAAATCTAATAGATCGCCACCCGCGTTAACAAGAATAGTCGCAGACGAGCGCCGGAAACAGTGTCCTGTATAAGCTGCTGCGTCTGGTAGTCCCAGGTATATAGCAATTTGTTTTGGTACGTTCCTATTTTATTAATACCAACACACTGCCTGGTGCATTTTCCGTTCACATAAAAAGGTAATTCTGTAGCCTCATTTACTGCAGAGAGAAGGTTAATATATTTTTCACATTGGGGTAAAATATTCTGAAACCACAAAAGAACGTTGTCGTTTAGTGTTTGAATCAGGAATTTTAATAATTGGATTTGTTCCAGTATCTTGAACATGCGATGGTCTTATATTACGTAATTCTTGTTTTCTGCAGGCACCAATTATAAGAACAACCTTAAAGAAAATTAAAATTTACATATCTATCAGTCTATTGAGCACAATATATTTTACCTTCATAGACAAATATTTATCATTTGGTGCATTTTCTAGAAAATTGTTAATGTTATCGTTTGTTAAAATTTGGGATTTTTGGGTTTAAATCAGTCAGATTTTCTTTTAAGTAGGGCTTGTAATTTGGAATAGCTTGCAATGTTTATGTTATGATTTATATTAATTGTGGTCCTCAACATAGGGTAAAACACCAAAGTGAAGAAGGCTTCATATTATTTGACAAATCTTGGAAATATGCCATCATAACATTCTCAGAAAATGAGTAACGCCGTTTTTAACCCCCAATCCATGAATTTTTGGTACATATTTTGTACCGACCTTCAGATTTCGCCGGAAATAAGTTGCTTTTGGCTATTTCTACCATTTCAGTAATATTGGGTGGAGTAGAATCCATTTCACTGTCACCGACATTTTTTAATTGAACAGAACTTGACACACACAAAACCAGTTTTAAGGTTAATAAAATGCGAAGTTTATTGACAGTTCTTGATGTTCGTTCGCAAATCTCTATCGCCTACTTAATTTTGATGGTTTGACGGCTTATACCATATGTATGTTTCCTATTATGATACATCCAGACAGCTAAAGAAGCGGGTTGAAGGAAACGGAACTAATAATTATATAATTCCAAATAATTCTTAATATTAAATGCAATTCTATACCTAATAAATGTTAGCTACCATTTATATGAAACTGCTCATTTATAATTACAGGTAATAAACAAGTTTATGCATATCAAACAAGTTCTTTTACAATTTCTGCGATAATTTATTAATAAAATAAATTATTAATTTACAAAATGTTTATTTTTCGAAATTATAAAATTTACTAGTTTTTGTTAAGTGTATAGTCAACCTTTATTGTTTAATGTATTTGAGCAGATTTACATTCTCTCCTGAAACAGAAAAAAACTGTGATATAAGGGGCTTGTAGGAAAAAAATAAATTTTGTTTTCGACTGATTATTACAATTAATATTTTCTGGATAAAACAATACAAATATCGTAACATTTGGATGCCGGAAGTGCCTACAAAATTGTTTTAAACTAAAATGCACCCTCAGTACGAGGGCCCTCTCTCGTCCTTCTCAAACAGCTCTTCTAGTCGCCTGCATACCTTTTGTCTAGCCTCTTTTGTCGCCCTTCAGCTGCCTTTCTGACCTGTTTAGCCTTAGTAAATCTTGTCCCATCATTGCTTGGACACAACTAGAGCCAATTTCTTGCCAAATTTTGCAACGAGCGATGTCTCCTTCGTTGAAGGTAGCTACACCTTCATACACCCCAAACTTCAAAGTTTTATTCCAAGAAATGTTTCCTTGGGTATCCTGCTCCAGCACACATCGTTTAGCGATTGACTACCATTCTGGGTTTTACCTTTCAAAACACTAACAACGATTTTCGGAAAGGTTTTTAATAACTGCTTTTATTTATAGGATTAACGATTTTGGTAAATGAAAATGGTTGCCATGATTCTATTTTCTTTATTTTATTTATTAAATTTACACCATGTATCATCACCATTTGGATAAAGACCATGTGACGGTTTCTTATCAGATGACCAAAGATGAAAATAAAGAGCCCAAATTGCTTTTCTTATGCTTTCCAAATTATTTGTGTTCCTCTTTATTGTTAGGCCATAGTAAGTTTGAATTTTTAGTATAGCAGCATCGGATAGCCGTTTTAGCCGATCGATTGTTTTATTATCAGGAAGCTTTTCATTTCAAGTTTATTTTTCAATGTGTTTAGTGTTTTCTATTGAGGTGAGTATTCTGAAGTCTGTCTAGGCAGGTGCAATATTTGGACATTATTTCAATGTCCATCCAATACTTCCTATCTCTACACTCGTTACGGATACAGTTCCGTTCTGTGAAGTATGACCTCTTTTTCCAACGACCATTAAAGCCAACTGCAACATCAGATGACTCACTATCTTGTATAACCGGTTCAACAGATGCTGTCATTGAATGTTTCGCCACAATATCCATAGCAGAGCTTAGAATGTTTGTATATTTTGTGAACCTGGACGGGGCATATTCATTAGCGCACAAAATGCTTTCCTTCCTCTAATCCCTTGCCTATGCCACGAAGAGCATAAACAAAGCAAATATTTATATCCTCGACATGTGTTCTTTCTCCAGCAACTCCCTCTGCTTCGTTTCGAAAATTCAAAGTTTTTGAGTTGGAAATCATTACAATGGGGACAAGAAATGCAGGGAGATCCAGATTGATTGAGGTGGTCCGCTTACCTCAAAAAAGCTATTCTCCACTTATCTCGTTTATTGATCCCAACTGTTTCCGGTGGTGTACATACGGGTATTACTGATTGGGCGGCAAATTCAAAAGTTGATATATCAATAATAAATACACCAAATTTTAAATGACATAATAGTCTGTATTTCTTGATTGTTAAACTACCTCCATCTTAAAGTTATTATTAAAAATGACAATAAGCAAATGGAATGTTTTTATTTAAATTTAGTTTTAATTTTATCGATGACGGAGACAGATTATAGTCTCTGAAAGTTTATAGTAGGTACTGAAAACGTTGTCCATTATTTTCTAAGCATAAATTTACTCTATGTTTAATATTCTCTAAGACGGCTGCTAACTGTTGTTGGGTTATTGCATTAACGGCGTTCACTATGGCATTCTGTAACTCCTCAACCGTATGGAAACGATTTGCATACACAACATTTTTAAGATGGCCAAAGAGAAAGCAGTCGAGCGGAATCAAGCGCGGAGATCGTGGTGCCCATCGATTTTTCCTTATTATTCTATCACCGAAAAATTGTGATAAATATGTCAACGTTGTACGGGTCGTTGCGGAATCTTGCTGGAAATGACCATTTTGAAGTTCGTCGTCGTGCAGTTGTTCAATAAAGGGTCTTAGACTTAATTGTTGATAGTTTTCGGCATTTATATTTTCATTTAAAAAAAAGGTCCAATTATTCGCCTTTTCGACATGGCAATCTAAGCTCCAGTTTTAACTGGATGTAATGGAATTTCAATAAATACATGGGATTTTCAATTGACCAGGTTCGGTAATTTTCAGAATTTATATAGCCGCTTAGGTGAAACCATGCCTCGTCACTCAAAATATTATATCAAAACATCATTGTTATTGAGATTTTCGTTAAACCAGATATAGTACGTTCTACGCTTTTCAAAATCAGTTGGCAGCAATTCTTGTAATACAGACATTTTGTACGTGTATTTGCAGTTTACTTTGAGCAAACAATCGTCTTAAAGATTTATTAGGACTAGCTTCCAATCTGCCAGGAGATTTACCTTTGGATACGGAGTCGGTGTCTCGAAAACGTTGAACGATTTGCCGAACGTGCTGTGTGAATGTTAGGTAAATGTTGGCGAACCGTTATTGGAAGTCCTCGAAGCAAGAAACTTACGAATATTTCCAGACACCACCCAGACCGAAAATAAGCTTCCAAGACATACTTATTGTGTTAATCCGAAAACATGACACTAACAATTATAACCTAAAAATGATTCGCATTTTATTTTTACTCTATACAGAGTTCTGTATTTATCTACTTACCAGATAAATCAGTCAAGTATGTGCAGTTTTTGTCTTGAAAAAGACAGATTTTACGTGAGTTACAGGGATAATAAAAAGACAAATAAAATGACAAGCACAGAAGGAATCAAATTATGACAGTTTATACGTACATCAGCGGATGAAAGTTTTGATAAACAACTTACACTTTCCAGCGTTAGAATACATTTTTGATAACACTATGACCATATCGGAGTTACAAACCCTACAATCAATCTGGATCACACTGTACATATTTTTACGGCCAAACCATTTCACTCAGAGACATTCATATTGATAGGTGTGCAATAGTTTTTACAATTCGCAAAAATTTGGAAAAACTCAAAAAAATGTTTCAAGTTGACCAAACCTGTAATACTTGTATCACCTGATTCAGAATCATCATACCCCACCAAACCTTTCAATTTATCAGCAGAGGGTCCTTTGGAACTTGAGAAATACTCCGATGGATAGGGAGATGGAGTAGCTTTCTCTTTTACCTGCTCGTTTGATTCTCCGGTGCTGGTAATGTTCATCTTTACTTCATTGTTTATCTCACTAGTTACAAGCTTCTGAAGCTTAGAAGCAAATACGTTTTTTTCTTGTTTTAAATACGCCTGTAGGCTTTGTGATTTTTGTTTTTATAACTATAAAAGAATATAAAAAAAAATAACACTTGAAATATCAAAATTACTCACACAAACTAAAACTTCGTAAAACGAAACTAGAACCAACCAAAAAAACAACTTTTTATGATCAAATATAGCTTGCCAGTTTATTTTCCCAACTATTTTATTGTCAAATGATAAAAATCAGTCTTGTCAAAGTTATTTTACAAGGTTAAAAAAAAATTTGAAAAATGACGCTCATTGTTGTAATCAAACAGGTTTCCTGAAAAATCATATTCTTTGAAGCGTTTGTCTCGTTTTCTCGCCAACCGCTTATCAGAATTTATTAATTTTTTTTCTTTGTTTTGAAAAAAGGGATTGGTTGATCGAAGATTATTAAAGTTGAAATAACCCAATACCGACCTGTAGGCTATAAAGCATGGTTAAAAAAGTATCGTAACAGCTGTTATAAAAAAGTACAGCGATTTTTTCAAATGCTTCGTTAAGTAGTAATACTAACAGAGCTTCATAAATAAAAAATACAGTGATACGAAATATCTTATTTTTCTCACTTACAGCCAAAATGCCGCCCCCAAATTTTGGCGTTCCGGACAAATAATCGAGTTACCCGCCCGAGAGTGAGCGCTTAGTAGTGGTGTTTAAAGGACACATGCAATTAGGATTATTCTATGTATATCAAAGCAGTTTGAACATTCAAACGTAAACCTCTACCTAGCGCTCCGAGCACATCGATAATTTAGCTTAAGCTAAATTAATTTTCTCAAAAAATAAAATTTTCCCGCGTCGTTATCACGATGCCGCGCAGATTTGTGAAGACGACGACGACGGCGGATTTGGATCGACTACGGGAGGACTTCGGGTGACACCGAGCACCGACGCGCCGATTTGATATGGATCCGCCATGCCTAGCCGCCTACCATCTCCACAGCGACAGAAGAGGAGAAGAGAAGAAGACGCCGCCGACAGACGTCGCCCCGTTAGTGGTGGCCCCACTAACGGCTCCGACGACGTCCGCCGCCGCACAACTCACCGATCCGACAAGAAGACCAGAACCAGGATCCACCGACAACGACTTCAGGACACAGAAGAAGAAGCCGAAGAAGACGCCGAAGGTTTGCCATCCTACGCGCTGCTACCGACAACGGGTTCGAGGCCCTCGAACCCTACACGGACAGCCCTGCAGCGATGGAGCAGGCAGCAAGAGAAGACGCCAGGGAGAAGGTGCCTCCGGTAATCCTTCGTCAGAAGGAGAACTGGATCGCGTTCTCCCGAGAAATTGACCGACAGCGGATCGCCTTCACGAGGGCCAAGGCCTTCAGCGAGGGAATCCGGATTCAGCCTGCCTCACTCCAGGACCGAGACAGGCTGATTAGGTATATGGATAGGTGTGGTACTCCGTATCACACCTACCAGGCAAAGAGCGAGCGATTTGCTAAGGTGGTGATACGCGGCGTGCCCGTAGAGCTATCCGAGGTCGACGTTAGCTCAGAGCTAAAACACAAGGTATTAATGCTCTCTGTTTTTAGGATGAAGCAGCGAGGACGCCCGATCCCCTCGTGATGGTGGAGTTGCCGTCCGAGGACGACAGGAAGAAGATCCGGGAGGTGCAGCACGTCGCCCGCCTCCGAGTCACCGTCGAGGATTTGCGGCGGAAATCCGGCATCGGGCAGTGTCACCGGTGTCAAGGTTTCCGTCACGCACAGCGTTGCTGCAGGGCGGCAGCACGCTGTGTCAAGTGCGCCGGCGATCACCACAGCAGTGAATGCACAAAACCCCGTACAGACCGGGCAAAGTGTGTTAACTGCGGTGGGGACCACCCCGCCAGCTACAGGGGATGTCCGAAGTTCCCTCGACCTCCGCAACGGAAGAAGACGGAAGGACATCAGAGACCGAAGAGGACACCGCCGACGGCGGCGCCTTCTTCAACCCGGACCGGCGTCAGTTACGCCCGAGCGACAGCAGGCTGTCGTTACCCGCCTGCCCAACCCGTCTTAGGGTTCGACGCCATATTGGGTCTCCTCGGAGGTCTCAATATGGAGAAGGCCCTACCTGTCATCCGTAAGGTGGCAGCGGCGTTCGTTCAGGCGCAAACTGCGATGGACCTGTGGAGAGTGATCCTCTCTCACGGTTCAGAGGTGGTTTCCCTTTTCGGGTAATCATACAAAGATTCGGAGCGAAGTCTGGTGCCCCAGATAAGTATATAGTATCGACAATTCAATTTAGTCTGTTGCGTTAAAACCGACAATGTTTCACGCAACTAACACATCTTTCTATTTATTTCAGATACGCAGGGTATCAGCAACCTGCCACAACCGAACGACAACAGGGCAGTCCACACAACATACTCCAACATCATCACATCTCCACCACTCATCTTTTTTTTTTTCTCCGAAGGACCAACAATGCAAAGCACAACACTGTCAACAAGCAATCCACACGACACGCAACCCAACAACTTCGCAATCCACGCGCTGAAGAGGAAGAAGATTCCTGAGCAGCGCACCACCAATACAACACAATACACATTTATTAGTATATTTAGTTTTAAGTGTGATATGTATTATAAAAATGAATTGTTAATTTCTAAAATTTTTAATAAACTTTGTTAAAAAAAAAATAAAAAAAAAAATAAAAAAAATCTATGCATATCTTTGCACTAAAAAAGAAATTTTTGTCAAAATGAAAATTCTGCATTAAAATTAGTATTCAATTTGTTGCATATTTTTTACGAATACAAAGTCAATATTATACCAAATTGGTTTAAAATACATTGAAATGAGAAAGATGGAACTAACTTTAGGATCAATACTTAAAAAACCTACGGAAATTGGGTATGATTAAATTTACAGTACTAAGACCTTAGGGCTTAAAAAGTTTTTAGAAATAAATTTAGCATACAATTTAGTGCAAAAAAATAGGTAATATAAGTACATTACTTTTATTTGAAAAATAACATAAAGTAGGTAAACGTTAAATGTAAAACTAATTAACCTGGATAACTCTTCTGTAAAGCGTGGACCTCTACAAAGTAAATACAGCATTCGTTTTTGATTAGTTGTTAGCCAATATTTTTTTACTTGCGAATCACAAACTTTATTTTTCCACTTGTTGCGTACCACTCCCAAGTCCATTGTCTGTTCAGATGAAGTTTCATCAGGTGAAGTTGCAAGTTTCCATGTAAGAGATGCAGCCAGTGAGTTAAATTCAGACAAATCTATATTTACTTCTTTTAGCCATTCACTAACTTCATTTTGATATATTTCTAAAACAAATATCTCAATGTAAACAGTTGTTATAATTGTATTTGTTTTAGCAAAATTCACAAAGGGAACCAGTTATACAGATAAATATTATATACATGATGGAAAAATTAATAAAGAATACTCGAAACGACAATGACATGGATGCAATTAAAGAGCATTAAGGAATTCGTATTTCATATTTATTGAAAGTGACTTTCTGGTAACTTAATCTTTTAAAAGTTGCATTGTAATTTTGAGGAAATGGAACTTTTAATGTTTTGTTGCATTTTACGGCTTTTCTTTTACGAAATCTCATGATCATATCAATTAATTTTTGAAACGTAAAATGTTTTTCGAATAAAAGCAAAGGCGAGCAAGAGTATGTGGTTGTATAAAGACCCGTTTTACACCGATTATAAACTGTCCGAATTTAGTACTTAAGAGTACTGTTTATTTTTGTAAGTTTAATTAATGCGAAGTAGGAAAGTGGGTGGTATACCTATATGACGGAAAAATAGAGGAAAATATACCAATTCGTTTTTAAAAGTGTTTTGTAATTTGCTTCCATTTTGATGCTTTGATAGACCTATTAAGAAACGCGACGTCATCTCCGATGTCATTATAGCCATTAGATTATTCTATAATCTAAGTTATAGCCATTAATTCACGGAACATTTTACGAAAATGTTTAGGTTGGCAAACCTTGATCCGGAATTATACGATACACTTAATAAAGCAAATTATTCCTTACTTGAGCATGCGCAATAAGCAAAGTATTCCAATAAAAAAGAGTAAAAAAATGGAAGTTAATCTACGGTAACCTAAGTTACCGTAGATTTATTTCATTTTCTTATTTGATCTTATAAATCTACGGCAACATACGTTACCGTAGATTTAATTTCCATTTTTACTCTGTTTTACCTTAATCATGCGCAATATTGGAATAATTTGCTTTATATAGTGTCCGTGGAATTATTAGGAGCGACTAAGGAGAGGAACTCGTTCCTTGATCTGCGCAAGCACTTAAAAACACTTTTGGTTTAATGTTTAACTGGCAGAGCGCGTTTGGACTAGTGGTAGAATGGTCGCTTACATCGCCTTCGGAGCGGGTTCGATTCCCAATCAATGTAATTTTTTTATTTAGGTTAGAATAGTTTTGTTTATCTAATCTAAACTATATATATATATATATATATATATATATATATATATATATATATATATATATATATGTATATAATCTAAGTTACCGTAGATTTATTTCCATTTTTTACCGTGTTTTACCTGGGTCATGCGCAATATTGGAATAATTTGCTTTATATAGTGTCCGTGGAATTATGAGAGCGACTTCATTATCTTCATGTTCATTATCTTCATTATCTCCATTATCTTCATTATCTTCATTATCTTCATTATCTTCATTATCTTCATTATCTTCATTATCTTCATTATCTTCATTATCTTCATTATCTTCATTATCTCCATTATCTTCATTATCTTCATTATCTTCATTTCTTCATTATCTTCATTATCTTCATTATCTTCATTATCTTTGTTATCTTCATTATCTTCATTACTGTCATTACCTTCATTATCTCAGTTATCTTCGTTATCGTGATTACCTTCATCATCTCCATTATCTCCATTATATTCATTATCTTCATTATCTTCATTATCTTCATTATCTTCATTATCTTCATTATCTTCATTATCTTCATTATTTTCATTACCTTCATTATCTTTATTATCTTCATTATTTTCATTATCTTCATTATCTCCATTATCTTCATTATCTTCATTATCTTCATTATCTCCATTATCTTCATTATCTTCATTATCTTCATTATCTTCAGTATCTTCATTATCTTCATTATCTGCATTATCTTCATTATCTTCCTTGATCTGCGCAAGCACCTAAAAACACCTTTGGTTTAATTGCAGTGGTACTCAAACAGCATTTTCAATGTTTAAAACTGGCAGAGCACATTTGGACTAGTGGTAGAATGGTCGCTACATCGCCTTCGGAGCGGGTTCGCTTCCCAATCAATGTAATTTTTTTAATTTAGATTAGAGTAGTTTTGTTTATCTAATCTAAAGTATATATATATATATATATATATATATATATATATATATATATATATATACCGAGTTTTTAAGCGCATGCGCAGATCAAGGAACGAGTTACTCTTCTTAGTCGTTCCTGAATTATGTTATGCACTCTTACAAAATGTGTCAAAAACAGGATGCGTTCAGTAAAACTTTGATGTGAGCAAATTCGCGACCGTATTTTTTTCAATGTCACGTATTTCAGGGGGAATACAGGCAAGATTAACTTGCTTGTCTTCCATTTTCGTGATTTGTGGTAGCATTTATATAAAACAAAAGGCGAGTAGATCAAAATTCTATTTTTTTAAGATTAAGACATTATCAAGCGCTACATAAATTCCTAAATCTCTAAAGTAAAAATTTTTTTTTAAAACGGTATAAAAAGAGCAAATTACAAAAAAATAGAATAAAAAACGTATTTCATAAGACCTTGAAGCGCTCATTCCTTAAAAACTCGTTTTTTTAAACTTGAATTCTTGCTTCAAGACTGGTCTTATTAAACTTGTTTTTTAATACGCTATTTTACAAGAGTGATGAACAATTTAGGTAATATTTTTACATTCATATAAACACTTGTCCGTATGAACGTTAAAGATTGCATATAACCTTCCACCTCTACATGTTTGTGTATAAAATATTGCATTTTAATTAAACTGATTTATAATACAGGGTCGCTAGTGAAGCGGGAAATTTTGAAGTACCCACTTTCTTATACAGTGTGGACGTTTAGGTTGAATAAATTCAATATCTCGTAAAGCACAATTTTTTCAAAAATCGCTCGGACCCGTCGATTTTATATTTTTCAGGGCATATTTTGCGAGAAAAAATTTTATACAGGGTGTCTCAAAAGATTTGCTAAACAAAATTTTTTTCAAATTGCAACCCATTTTTTATTGCATTTTGGATTGCCCTTACAATTATAAACATTTGTCATGTAGCATGTGCTATACCTAAGTCCAAGCGTTTTGCAGTTATTCGCATTCAAAATTTAAAAATTGAAAAAGGTCATGAAGAAAACGAAAATAAAATAATTTTTATAACGTTTTATTATATCGATAACAAAGATTCGTAAACTTAAAAATAATTTTATTTCAGCAAATGCTCGACATGTCTTCCGTTAGCCAACTGACCATAGTCTAATCGATCTACAAATTCCTGCTGCACATTTCGAACCATTTCGGGCGTTAGTTGACTAACGGAGGACATTTCAACATTTGCTGAAATAAAATTATTTTTAAGTTTACGAATCTTGTTTTCGATATAATAGAACGTTATAAAATTATTTTATTTTCGTTTTCATGATCTTTTTCAATTTTTAAATTTTGAATGCGAATAACTCAAAACGCTTGGACTTAGGTATAATGCTATGACAAATGTTTAGAATTGTAAGGGCAATCCAAAATGCAATAAAAAATTGGTTGCAATTTGAAAAAATTTTGTTTAGCAAATCTTTTGAGACACTGTATAAAATTTTTTCGCAAAATATGCCCTGAAAAATATAAAATCGACGGGTCCGAGCGATTTTGAAAAAATTGTGCTTACGAGATATTGAATTTATTCCAACCTAAACGTCCACTATCTTAAATTTTATATATTAAAAATAATTCCGTTCAAATCGGAACCATGTCTTTGTAAATACTCATCTAACTTAGAAAATTTTCGGTTATTCGGCGGAGCAGAACAGGTTGAATTCGCTCAATTTGTTGTTTGATGTTCGATGCTAATTCTGGTAACGTTTGTGGTCTATTACTCTATACCCCGTTCTTCAGAAATCCCTTGCCTTGCCGTTACAATACCTCACGGTTAGACCTTCGTCGTTCGCTTCCTCGTCGATTTCCAGCATCCACGTGATTAATTTGTGGTCGGACAGCGTTTCTATTTCTGTGAGTGTGTGACTTCGGTACAGCGATTGTATCGTAATAATTTCAATATTCCACGACATGGAAGGTGCGGTCCCTCATGCAATTATACAGTGGGTAAAAAGTTTGAAGAAACTGGATCCAAATTAAACTTGAAGCATAAAAGGGCAATAAGGTTTGTAGGAACGGAGGAAGACATTGATAGAGTGCGAGTAGCATTAACACCTACTCCACTGCATTCTGCAGTGAAACATGCTTCTGCAATAAACATTAACGACACATCGTTACGACGAATTTTACACAAAGACATATCTTTCTACCCTTACAAAATTCAAGTTGACGTACATGATGATGAAAACTTTATTCACCACATGTTTATGTCAGATGAAGCACATTTCAATTTGAACGGATATGTAAACAAGCAGAATAGTCGCTATTGGAATGACGAAAACCCAGGAGAAATACACCAAAAGTATTACATAGTCCAAAACTTGCAGTGTTGGTTCATCATCTGGTATTATTGGGCCATATTTTTCCAAGACGATAGAGGAAACACCACAACTGTTACGGAAAACCGCTACACACTTGATCAAACATTTGTGACGGAAGAGTTACCTAGGTTTCCGGACATCAATTATTTTCAACAGGGTGGTGCTACAAGTCATACTACTCGAGTGTCTATGACTGCTTTAAGGAACTTTTCCGGGCCGATTCATTTCAAACATGGTGACATTTCGTGGTCAGCAAGATCCCCTGATCTTTCAGCATGTGATTTTTCCTTTGAGGATTTCTGAAGAGCAGGGTATACAGTAATAGACCAAAATCTTACCGGAATTAGCAATAAACATTACACAAGAAATGGAGCGAATTCAACCTGTCCTGCTCCATCGAGTAATGACAAATTTACAATCTAGATTAGAGTGTTTACACAAAATTGCCTCACTTGAGCGGAATTAATTTTAAGACATAAATGGCATACTTTCCTCTACTCAAACCTGTAAAAAGTTTAGATAACAAACATTTTCTGAAAAATTGGGTACTTCAAAATTTCCCGCTTCACTGGCGGACCCTGTATAGTAATATAAGGAGGATTTCATAAACGCAGAAGGACGCTAAAATAAATTTCTGTTTTACGACAATCGGAGTGAAAACAAAGAGAGAAACAAGTAATTAATTTAAGCAGAAAGAAGAACGTGAGGGAATGAATAAAAGGGAGAGGAAGGAGAGGAAGGAAAGGCATATTTGGAAACGGACGAAGATAATAAGGTGGCCAGACTTCAAAAATTCAAGGGAGGAACAGGAACGAAACAGCTCAATAATGGAAAGCGGAAGAAGGAAGGAAGAGGAGAAATGGAAGAAATTAATACGAAAGATGATGAAACAGGTTGAAGAAAACATGCAGGGATTAAGAAACGAAATCATAGCAATGAAAGAGGAAATGATGGTAGAAAGGGAAGTGGAGTGGCACAAAGAAAAGGATGAACTGATAGAAAGAACGGCTGGAGAAAAGCGAATGAAGAGGAGAGAAAAGAATGAATAGTATAGTAATACAGGGATGGAAAAGCCAGGAATACGAGAGACTTAAAAGACATGCAGAGAAACTAAACGTACAAGTGGAATGCAAAAAAGTGATGGTTATAAATAGAGCGAAGGAAACAGTAGTGGTGGGTGATGGTAGAAATTGAGAACAGGAAGAGAAACAAAAATAATGTCAAAGAAAAGAAAACTGTAAAATACGAGAATGTACATAAATCATGGCTTAACTTGGAAAGAAAGAAGCATTCAACGAGAAACAATGAACATAGGTATTCACCGGGGACCGAGAGGAGGTATTAAGGGTCAGCAAGTGGAAGGGTTGGTGGTAGGAAACATGAAAGTGTGGACGCTGGCCTACGCGGACGATATATTGTCAGTTACCAAGATAGAAAAGAAATGAAGATGATAAGAACGATGGACAAATAGTTGAAAAGGAAAAAACTGGAAGTAAATGTAAACAAAACGACGGTAATGGTGTTTAGAAAGGAGAAAGAAGGAAAAAGGAGGAGTAGAAATGGAAGGAGGAGAAGTACAGCAGGTAAAAGAATTCACGTACATTGGATTCATGATGAGGCAGGACAACAAAGATGTGGAACACATAAAGGAAAGAGTAAGAAAAGCAAATAAATTAATAGGGCAAGTGTGGAGTGTGGGAAATACAGTGTTTGGGAAAAAGAAAGATATTATTCGACAAATTAATAGTGTGGTGTTGTATGGGGCAGAATTGTGGGGTGGAAGGAGCATAAGGAAGTGGAGGGCTACAAGAAAATACTGGACGTGGGTATTGGGACTGGAAGAGAAACACCGAGTGCATCGTCAGAGAGGAAGTACAAGAAGCAAAAATAAGGATAGGGACGGGATGCAGAGCAATAAAGCACGAGGAGGAAATGAGAGAAAGAACAGTGTAAATTATTACAAGAATGTTGGAAAGAAATAAAATAAGAGAGTTAAATATGGACAAGAAAACAGAAAAAATACTATGAAAAAACGGGTACACGACGGAAGAAGTAGAGATTACGAGGACAAAGAATTAAAGTGAGAGTGGACATAACATGAAGGGACAGGGATGTACAAGAACAAGAAAGGTGGACAAAAATAAAAAATCAAAATAAGATGCAAACTATAAGACCATTAAGGAGAAAAGATACCAGAATATTTGAAAGGAGAAAAGAAGAAGGAAAAATGATGGCGAGGTTCAGATGCGGACACGAAGAGAAGAAATATTGGAGAAAGGACGAAGAAAGGAACTTTAGGTTATGCGGGAAAAGGGTGGAGACTATGAATCATATGACGAAAGAATGCAGAGAGTTAAGGGAAGAAGGTAGTTACGAGCAGATGAAAGTGTAAATATGTTAATAGTTAATAATCAAATACGAATAATCTTTTCAACATATAAATGAATAAATAAAGTTTATAAGTCATAGAGGATGCTCAAACTTGATTACAATGTAGTGTTAGACTGTATGTCATACACGAAACATTTCTATGTCTTCTTTTGTCAAATTCTCTTTTTTTCATGAATAATTTCAACAGTAAAGGTGGCTATTTGTACACAAGTGCGTAATTGAAAAAAACAATCACTGTTATATTTAACATAAAACTTCTATTACCAATTGCAACAGCACTGCATTACTTGAGTCGATCCAAATTACTATTATTTAGACATTATTTAATGAATATCCGAAAATCAAAGGATCCCTTAAATTAAGGACAAGTTTATGTTGGAATGCATTTCTCCAAACAGATTTAAGTAGATACAATATATCCGCTTATCTCTATTTTTGAACATTACAAAATAATTTCGCTTCATTTTGTTGCCCACATTGTACTAAGGCGTCCCATATTATACGAGACAGTCCTTTTCTAAACACATCTTTTCATATTATTTTTAAAAATTTCGTAAATGTTTCGTATTTATACACAAGTCCCTTTTTTGACGTTTTATTGTTTAGTAGGAATTAATCAAAGCTTATAAATTACGAAAAGATATAGCGACCTTCGGATAAGATACAATACGATGGCTTCACAAGTTCTACAATTTACGAGATTTTTTAGCACTTTTATCGACTTAAATAAATAGCGCGCGATCCCGTTTATGAGGCAGTATTAAGCATCTGGTGTAGCGCGTTCTGTGGATTCACTAGGAAGATAATTAATAGTTGCTTCCAACAAAAATTTGTATGTGCTAGAACTAAATTTGAAAGCATTGTACTTTTGTATTTTACAAAAAGAATCATTATGCTCCATACAAAATGATGTTGGAGTGAAACTTCAAACATTATATCCGAATATATTAAAATGGTTGACAAATACGAATTAACAGCATAGGTAATGGCAATCTGCGGTGACAACATAAATTGAAAATTTGGAGGAGCAGCAAGGCATGGCCAAAATAACGTCTTGCATAAAGTTACTTAAAGAGTTTTAGTTGGAGTGAAGTGTACAGCTCATATCTTTCATAATTGTATTCAAACATAAGCAGACTGTTTGCCTCTTGACATCGAAGACATTATTGTGAAAATCTGTGGCTTTTCTACATTTATACTGTTTGAGTTTGAGAACAATTAAAAGAATTTGGTGAGTTGATAATGTTGAATACCAGAAGCTGTTGGGATACAGTAAAAATAGGTTAGTTAGCGCTTTACATTCGAGAGAAAGAATATTTAAAATATTCAAACCGATGCAGAGTTACTTTTCTCTCAAGAAAAGTGTCCTACATTGATTCTTAATAGTTTTAATAACATTTTTTTAAAGTTTGGCTATGGTTTCTTCACTTACAAGCTTGTACATCTCATAAATGTGTGCTGCAAGTGGAATCTGAAAAATCTTCAATGGTAGAAAATTTTTCTTTTTTTCTCTCTTCTTTTCTTCTCCTTCTCCTTCTCCTCTCTCCTTCTCTCTTTTCTCCTTCTCCTTCTCCTTCTCCTTTCTCCTTCTCCTTCTCCTTCTCCTCGCTTCTCCTTCTCCTTCTCCTTCTCCTTTCTCCTTCTCCTTCTCTTCTCCTTCTCCTTCTCCTTCTCCTTCTCCTTCTCTTCTTCTCCTTCTCCTTTCCTTCTCTTCTCCTTCTCCTTCTCCTTCTCCTTTCCTTCTCCTTCTCCTTCTCCTTCTCCTTTCTCCTTCTCCTTCTCCTTCTCCTTCTCCTTCTTCCTTCTCCTTTCTCCTTCTCCTTCTCCTTCTCCTTCTCCTTCTCCTTCTCCTTCTCCTTCCTTTCCTTCTCCTTTCCTTCTCCTTCTCCTTCCTTCTCCTTCTCCTTCTCCTTCTCCTTCCTTCTCCTTTCCTTTCCTTCTCCTTCTCTTCTCCTCTCTTTCTTCCTTCTCCTTCTCCTTCTTCCTTCTCCTTCTCCTTCTCCTTCTCCTTCTCCTTCTCCTTCTCCTTCCTTCTCCTTCTCTTCCTTTCCTTTCTCCTTCTTCCTTCTCCTTCTTCCTTCTCCTTCTCCTTCTCCTTCTCCTTCTCCTTCTCCTTCTCCTTCCTTCCTTCTCCTTCTCCTTCTCCTTCTCCTTCTCCTTCTCCTTCTCCTTCTCCTTCTCCTTCTCCTTCTCTTCTTCTCCTTCTCTTCCTTCTCTCTTCTCTTTCTCCTTCTCCTCTTCTTCTCCTTCTCCTTCTCTTCCTTCTCCTTCTCCTTCTCCTTCTCCTTCTCCTTCTCCTTCCTTCCCTTCTCCTTCTCCTTCTCTCCTTCTCTCTTCTCCTTCTCCTTCTCCTTCTCCTTCTCCTTCTCCTTCTCCTTCTCCCTTCTCCTTCTCCTTCTCCTTCTCCTTCTCCTTCTCCTTCTCCTTCTCCTTCTCCTTCTCCTTCTCCTTCTCCTTCTCCTTCTCCTTCTCTCTCCTTCGTGCCTTCTCCTTCTCCTTCTCCTTTCCTCCCTTCTCCTTCTCCTTCTCATTTCTCCTCTCCTTCTCCTTCTCCTTCTCCTTCTCTTCTCCTTCTCCATTCTCCTTCTCCTTCTCCTTCTCCTTCTCCTTCCTCCTTCTCCTTCTCCTTCCTTCTCCTTCTCCTTCTCCTTCTCCTTCTCCTTCTCCTTCTTCTCCTTCTCCTTCTCCTTCTCCTTCTCCTTCTCCTTCTCCTTCTCCTTCTCCTTCTCCTTCCTTCTCCTTCTCCTTCTCCTTCCTTCTCCTTCTCCTTCTCCTTCTCCTTCTCCTTCTCCTTCTCCTTCTCCTTCTCCTTCTCCTTCTCTTCTCCTTCTCCTTCTCCTTCTCCTTCTCTTCTCCTTCTCCTCCTTCTCCTTCTCCTTCTCCTTCTCCTTCTCCCTCTCCTTCTCCTTATGACAGAGTGCATTTCCAAATAAAATTAACATGTCCGCTTATTGAACATTGCAGAAAATAATTTCACTTTTCATCGCATCCATTTTGATTTATGTGACTTTATTAATAATTATGTCAAATCAATATTATAACTTTTAGGTGCCTCTAGGTACTATATGTCTGAGCGCCCCACCAAAGGTCTAAATACATCCAAATAGAAAATAAAAGAGAGTATTAATTTTTACATATCTATTAATAATCAAAATAATAAATAAAACATAAACAAAAGGCAAACCCTAAACACAGTCACAATAATGAACACAAAACTCGGCAGAAAAAAAAATATAATAAAAAATAAACGGCAAGCATTGGCCTGGAACACAATATCAAAAGCTGCTTTTTCTTGCTTTTGTATCGAAAATTCTTCTATGCAAATTTACCACCGGTCGGTCGGTCCACGTGTATGCGTTAAGGGTGGTTTGTATCGCTCAAACAGCGCTTAGTACCATCCATTATAACACTACGTAAACAATTTAGTTGGAGTAGCTAGCTCATTTAAGGGTAGTTCTGTCTTCTGCGGGTATTGAATGTTCAATAGTTTTAGTACTTTTTTGTTAATAAAGTTGGTATCATTCCAAAATGTTGTTGCAGCACTGTCAGCAGTTTTGCCCTCTAGGTGAAAATATTTATAACGCGCGATTAGTGAATGGACGTAACGGTATGGATTGGGTAGTTCAAACTGCAATCTTTATAATATTGACAGTTAATTATCGATTCGTAGTGTGTGTTACAACGCATTAGATCATTTATATTAAGAAATTGGTGTAAAAACGGTATTGATTGAATATTTTGCGTACACATAGAAGCCAAAAGACAAAAACCTATTCACTTTGTTTACAGCACATTATATCGCTACATGTGCGTCAATTCCGTTTGATATTTTATTCGCTTATATGCATCTTACCTTATCCGTTTTATCTGTACAAAGGAGGATCGTTGCAATGAAATTTCACTCTAATTTAGAAATTATTTCCTATAATTTATTTTTTTTTTACACTCTTGTACTTTAAGGTATGTATAAAATGAATAATTTTGCCATTAGTTATGTTTGTTTTCTTGATTAATGGTTATCTTATTGGATCGTGTTATGTGTGTAAATGTAATGTATCTATATCACAAAGTTAGGTACATGTAACCGATATATTAGAAATAATTTTAGCATTAATAGTAAGAAATGAAATAGGAACAATACAAAATGGTATAAAAGGAAGATGTCTTTGACTAGAGTATCCAAAGAACACAATGCTATTGACTTCAAAGTCTTTTATTTTCATTATCTGACATCCACTCTGGCGGCATTGAGCACGCAAGCACTAAAAGTTAATATCTCTGATCTTTTAGAACACCTGAGTCTCTGAAATTAATTGTACTTCATGAAACCACCTAAGCCAGTAGAAAATAATTTAATGAAAGAATTCTTCCTAGGGCACAAAATGACCGTTCTGCTGAGCAATTCGTAAGAGCTATACTTAAAAAAATTTTGAAATCTACAGATTAATATACCGAAACATCAGATATATTAGCGGTTTTGAGTAGATATTGAGACTGAAACAATTTGCTCTCTAATGTCGGTTCTATTTGATCATTATATACAGATTATAGAATATCTGACTGTTCTGAATCTTCAAACGGTGTTAATTATGAAAATTTGTTAAAAACAGAAAAAAAATCTTGAAGAGTGTATGCTATGCCTCTTTCTTTTTTCTAATTCTGTATTTAACGTGTTAATAATAAGAAATGTATCACTTTTAAATTTTTCTCGACTTATAAACTCTTCGGACTCTTGTATAATATTTCATTACTAAAATCTGATGTTTGTTTTGCTATTTCTTCGTAATGGTCAAGTTTATCTCGCATGGATGTGATAAATTCAATTAAACTAGTACAGTGGCCGGCGTGTAAGAAGACGAGGAGCCGGCGCATCGCGGAGAACTACAGCGGTTGCCGATTATAATAAAAATACTAAGCAGTGGGGTATCACATTTGTAATAAAAATCGGTATAAGACATATAAATTTGACAAATTAATGAACGATCATGGACACATTGCGTTACGACTTCCGCCGTATCATCCGGATCTAAATCCCATAGAATTAATTTGGGCAAAGATAAAAAGCGAAGTAGCACAGAAAAACGTTACATTTAAGTTAAATGATGTCATGGAATTGGCCAACAGAGCATTTGAAACGACAACTACAGAAGATTGGAAAAGCCGATGTAATAAAGTAATTAATATAGAAGACAAATATCTTGAAAGTGAACAAATTTTGGATATAGAAACTGAGAAGTTAGTTATAAATATGGGTGAAGATAGTGACAGTGATTATCAGTTTAGTGATTTGAGTGACTGTGAAAATGAAACATTTTAGACAATATTATCTTAGTAATAGGTATCAATTATGTGTAATGTAATAACATATTGATTTTATTAATTTAATTATAGTATTACTTCCAGTATAGCTTTTAATTATAATGAATTGCGTATTTACATAAAATATGGTTCTTTGAATTGCTTTTAATATACTATTAAAATATACATTATGCACCATGTGACGCCTCTGAGGTAAACGAACGCGGGAATTTGAACATAATAAAGTCGTCTTTCGCGCATAGGCGGGCTCGTCTTCTTACACGCCGGCCACTGTATATAAATCAATAACTGTTCAAAATCGATGTTAATACCCGGAAAATATTTATTAACTTTGTGAATCTCGCCAAAATTTGACCACTATTCCTTCAGCTTCATTTCGAACTAGAGGACTTTCAAATCCCAGTTTTCGTGTATACTTTTGGTTGCCTCGTATTTTACAGACCAACGAGTTTCACTTAAATTCTGCACAGATTTTGCTTGGGTGTCACGAAACTCTTCCAATTTTTCCTATCGACTTGTTGATGCAGAAAAAAAATTGTGTACATTTTGTACCACATTAAAAAACATTTAACGAATGGGCATAGTATGCCTTCGGATTTATTTGTTTTATACGAGCTTATAAACCACCGTGGTCTCCCTACAGCATTTAGGAAAAATCTACTACGTGTTAGCTATATAACATAAATCGTACATTCTCATTGGCCGTTGCTAATCGCAGGTACGATTTGTACATATATTGTTAACCACGGGTTGCTTTTCTTTCCAGTATTGTTAGTTACTAATATCGGATCCGATTTGCCTTGTTTTTGCTAATCAGCAATGTATTTTACCCGTACACGCATTGCAGATTCTTTCTTTATAAGTTAGGTTAAGTTTTGTTTTCGATTTAGTTGTTTGCGTGGTGTTGCTCCCTTAATTGTTAATTATTCCTTTATAGGATAGGTTAGGTTTTGTTTTATATTTAATTGGTTGCGTGGTGCTGCCAACATCCGTTAATTGTTATGTTATAATTGCTATCTACATGGCAATATGAATAACGATTTCAAATTTTGCAATCGTTTTGACAAAAATGAAAAAGCAGCTTATTTTAAGGGGAATCGGATGACACTATCTCCTGAATGTTAAACTGTTAAAGTTTATGTACCTTTTTTCAGAAACAATACAAGATATCAACATGATTTTTTTATTTTCATTTTTACTCTTTTATTAAAACTTTGACCCGGGGATTTTTAATTTTTTTTTGACAAAGTACTTCTTTATTTTTTAAAAAATGCTTAAAAAAACTCTTTTTTTTAATAACTAATTTTTTTAAATATTTTACAATAAACTCGGGTCAAAGTGTGCATATATACTGGCCCTACAAAACAAAAAAAATCATGACGATGTCTTTAGTAGTTCCTGAGAAAAAGGTACAAAAGTGCGAAAAATCATAACTTTCGGAAAATTGCGTTTCAAGTTAAAATTTATACAACATTGGCAAATAAAAATCATACGCCAATCTCAATGCATTCCAGCCCCATATGCTGGGTTGTCTGGGTCCTCTTCTGCTTCATGGTCATCCTTCAGTCGCCTTTTCGCGAAAGTTAAGCGTTGCCGGCATTTTTTCTCTACATCGTGGATAGCTTTTTCAGCCTTATCGATTCTTCCTTCATCGATTTTTTTAACGCCCTTACATAATTGACTCCCGGAACTATGCCTAGCTTTGCTAAAACTTTACATCTAGCTAGGTTTCCTAAGTTAAAGCAATCTAATGCCTCATAAACTCCAAACTCAAATGTGTTCCGCATACCAAATGTCCTTTTGGGTAACCGGGACCAGATCATGTTGCTCGGATTATGTGTTCCGCCATGTAAACATTTCTTAAGAAGTTCAGGAGAGGCTAAATCTTTGAATTTCACTCATGACACTGGCAGGAAGATGGAAATGTTCATTATGGTCATACTTTTCAAGTTGCTTTTTGAAATTTGCACCAGCTAGTTTTATCTTTATGGGCAAAGATCATGCTTTTTTAATTTTTTTTAGGCAACCAGTATTTCGCCTAATGGCAAGACCATAATAAATTGCGGTAAGTCTGCCACGACCGCCTATTGTTTTGCCGTCGGAAAGTTCTTGTTTGCCCTTTTTATTTTTCAAATTGAGTAGACGAGAGGACATTCTCATTTGAACATGCCCGACACATTCCAATTTCTCAATTGTAAAGTCAGGGCCATAAGGTTTCAACTTTGACACAGTAATGAACGAAGCTGTGTCCCCATCACCAAGATACTTCTTATACCTAACATTGTGGAACGTTTGAGACCGCTTGAAAATATCTACCACCCCAGCAACGTCCATGCCTCCGTTCAACCCTACGTAATTGGCCACACTGTAATAAAAAATTACAAGGGTGTAGCTGTTGGTTGTTGTTAATAATAATTTCACCCCTAATATTACTTATACTCCTAATAACAAATAGAAGATTTTGTGCCTTCAGCTCAGCCTGTGATTAACGGGTCCATGTTCTTAAAATTTGATTTGCTTTAATTAGAAAGTGTGTGTGTGTGTGGTTAGATATGTTCGCTTCACAAAAAATGTAACTTCAACCTGTAAATAAATGTTAAAATGCCTGGGACAACAAGTAAACCGTAAATGTAATAAATGTAAAATTGAAAAAATAGCAAGGTTTATTATAAAATCTTTAAGACAAGTTATAAAAGTAAAAAATAGTAATCCTAAGGTTAATAACTTAAAAAAATTACCTTATACTACTAATTAGAAATTAAATACCTGTTTTACTTTAAAATGTTTGTTATCACTGGTGTACTGGTACTGATAAGATGTGCTGACGAAGCCACGCTTAAAATTTTGGTTATGCAATCAATTTTGAAATAGAAATATAATAGAGTTTTGATATTCGTTTATCCCAAATGAATAAATTCTTTTACAAAAAGCCAAACTTGGTTGATTTAAATGGGTTAATGTATCATTTATTTTTTAAATTGAAACGTAATAATACAATGAAATTACGTAATAGGAAAATGTAACGTAATAAAAGTAAAATAACAGTAAAAATAAAAGTGTAAAAAAGTAAAATAAAAGTGCCGTTGATTTAACGACACTTTTTTAATAAAAATACTCAAGAACAAAATGGACGCATCTTGATTTCATGTCGTAACAACAACGACTCCCCAAAAATAGATGTCTGCGCATGAACTCAATGTGCAAGACGAAATGCGCGTGCTACCCCACTTTAAAATATCTAAACATATTCTTTTTTAGCCATTAAGGTATACAATTTACATGACACAAAAATCAACGAAGTTGCCTAAATTATGGTATATTTTTAACACAACTCAAAAGGTTTGTTACAACACAGTTAGCCTGACGTTCTCTATGAAATTTTGTTGGACATCTGCAGTGCTTAGATAAGATCTGGGCATCCAGAACTTTACCTGTAGACACACTAATTGTAGCCACGATTCAATTTAGCGAGTGTGCCCACGTTTCTGCCATGAGCCGTCCAGCGCAATGCCATGAGCCGTCCAGCGCAATAGTACCTAATATCTATATTTTCTTCAGCAACATCATCACTTTCCCTATTTTCTACCTGCAGAGCTTCCTCTGCTGCTGACTTCATGTCTTTCAAACACACTTCCTTTGTCGCATCTCAAAGAACATTGCTGTAGTACTTGAATGATGCAGAATATGTCATGTTCATGACACCATAAAATGTTTGTGCGCCTTGCTCGCCTACTCCAATACAGCGGGTAGCGTAGGCTAACCTAACATTTACATCAGTCTTTCCTGTAGACACAACAGGGCTGTTCAACTCCTTTGTACTCAGTTCACAGTCATTACACCTCAGTTCTAGTGTAAAACTCAGGCCTGCTCTATTTGTGGCAATAAGGTCAAGTTTCGTACCACAATGTACGCCTACAGCTATTTTATTCAGTAAATCTTGAATAGTTTTCAAACTAAGAGATAGATATCACCATTACCTAAGAAATCTTGGTAGTACAACAATCTCACCAATTTTTATCTGGCTTGACGAATCTCGCTTGGGTGCATCTCTATGCGATAAGGTAGACCTAGGCCCATCTTCACCAAAATTACAGCCCCTACCTGCAGTTTCGTCATTGATGTATTGGTGTACAAACACAGGTTTACGGTTTCCTACACATTTAGGCTTACGCCTTTTAAAAACTTTGGATGATCTACGCATTTTACTACTAAAAAAACAGTAAAACAAACTTAGAATGAAGACTGGTAAACAAACCACATCACAATCACAAAACTTTGTTTATTGTTTTGATACACTAATAAAGTAAAGAGAACAACAAAATTTGTACAGCTGACAGCTCACAAACCAGTGAGTGCCAACATCAGAAAACAAAAACACTGTAACACAGAAGTACACTAAATACTATGTGAACGTAAAAGAAAGGCAGTATATAAAGGGGGCGACAATACCATTGAAAACTTTGTGCATTGCTTTACAAAAGTGTCCAGTTACCTCTGGAAACATTGTAAGAGTGAGACGTATGATCGACGAAGATCCAAGATGCACCTATCAAGCGATTGAGGCAACTCTTGGTGTTGGATCCAACAGTATATTCAATTTTACATGATCATCTTCGGATGAAGAAAATTGTTCCACACATGTAACGATTTTCAAAGGGCAGAGCAGTAAGAATCGCTCGAAACGTTAGAAATGTTAAATGATGGTGGACATCGTATTCCTACTTGCGAGGAGAGCCGTGTGTGGATGCACGAAGATGTACCAACATCAACAATGGCCAAAAATCAAAGGGTTGTCAAGATAGTTATGTTCTTTCAAGTACAGGATTGTTAAAAGTAATCAAGCTGTAAAATCAACGTACAGTCACAGCAAACTGGTACACTACAAAACGTTTACGTGCAGATCTTGTCAGTCAACATTCGCGGGTTAATGTTGCATCACGAGAACGCATTATCACACAGTGTACACAGACTGTTGAATTGAAAATAATGTAAAAGTCATTGAACATCCACCTATTCGCCGGATTTGGCCATGTGATTTCTGGTTGTTCTTTAGCCTAAAAAATATTTACGTGGTCAACGTTTCACAACAGATGCTGAGATAGAAGACGTAATTCATCAATTTTTGAGAGCATTCCAAAAGATGACTGATTCAAGCTTTTACGGTATGGACGATTCGGTTACATAAGTGCATTGATGCAGGAGGTGATTATGTTGAACATAAATAATATCATTTTCGTAAAGAGACTTGTAGTTTTCTTGAATCTCGAAATATATAGCGCGACCCTTTATATGGAAACAATACCAAGAAACTTTTGCGCAATGGTTTTATTACAAAAGGAACGTAAATACATTACATTTTTCTTTGTAAACACAGTTAATGATTTATATTATACAAGTTAGTGCGATTTTGCTTTCGGTAAATCATTTTTCATATTTGCGGCCAAATTCCGTTTTCTTTTCGGTATTATTTTTCACCGCTTACTGGTCTTCCAGGCGGACAACGCTTACGGCCCTTAGTAACATCAGAGTTTCTTCTGACGACAGAAGTTGGTTGCACTCCTACTCAGCAACACCTCGATTTCTTAATGCGAATGCTTCCGTTAGTACTCACAAATGTTTCCCACTGGCTTACAGTGTTTACACGCTCCAGCTCCAGTCGTTTTAAACTAAGGCCAAAAAGTGCTTTACGACCGCTGAACTTGTCTATCATATTTGAAAATCGTCGTCACTTGCATTTGCGTTACTTGCAGTTGGCTAGTTAACGTCCATTGCAATTTCATTATCATCGGCGAAAGGTTCGCCGTCGTTTAAGTCTTGAAAATAAAATATAAAAAGCCATTTCTATCGCTTTCTCTCTAATTCCAAGAGAGCCATTGCATATTTTTCATTAACTATAGTGGATATGGCATCAAAATATAAAGAAAAGACAGTGGCTTGATGTTTACACAAATTTACGAGCCTTCCAGCTTCGCACGTGCAATGCCCCAAGTGCATGTCGACATCATAAAGCCATTGTTCACAATTGCTATTGGATACCTTAAATGTAAATGTATTAATCGAAATTATGTTTTCTTGCGTCTAGTAGAATGCTTTCGGTAGCTTCTATTTGAAAAGTGCCTTCTTTTATCAATCATCGTACATAATGCTCTTCCAGAACAGTATATGTCAAGTCAACTGGTGCCATAACATTGTAAGCTTTACAGCGGTTTAACCTAATATCCTTGTAAGGTCAGATACATATTTCAAATAAGTTATTTGTTTGATGCCCATGCGTACTGGCGTCTCTGTAGCCATACACCACGCAAATCCAAGGGTATTCTATCGAAGGATCATTTCTTAACGCAGACTCGAAACCGTTTTCTGCCATGTCAACATTTGAAGATCTAAGTATAGTCTTAATAGTTTCGTACAATGCTGGACGATCGCCTTTATCAATATAATGTTTTTCTCACAAAGCCATCTGCAGACCCTCTTCGGTACGTGGAAAGAGCATAAGAAGATTTGACGTTGGAAATACCTGAGTTAGCGCTTATCTTTCAGCTTCAATGAGAGATCGTACATTAAGATGTGCAATTCGTAAGTTTTCATGTAACTATAATGGTTAGTATAAAGATAAACAAATTTATTTCGATGAAGTAATAAAAAAGAAAAAAGTTTACAAACAAAATCAGAATCAGAAAGAAACAAGTTATTGTAATTATTGTTTGACGAATTATTGAAATCCTGATAATTCATAGTTGTATAACAGCTAACATGTGATGTGAAATAATCAATAAATAATAAATACATATTATACATGCAATATTAATGTTATGAGTTTTAAATTATTTTATGCAGGTCCGCTAAAGTTACATTTTAAATATGACGCCATTTTTTTTACAAATACGCAACCATCCCTTGTCCATACGTTTTGCGATCATACCGCATTAGTGCTTCCTTCAATGTGGATAATCGGATTCTCGTTAGGTCCTCGGAAATATTTACTTTGGCACCTTTGCATTAGATACTTTGTCTATCGCGATAACTAACAAATCGCACTATAATGGGTCTTGGCCTTCGGTTCTTAGAGGTATCACTAATTTTTCCAGTTCTATGAGACCGTTCTATTGACTTACCTCCGCTTATTCGCAAATTTGTGTTAAACAGTTTTAAGAGAATTGTATCGGTGTCTTCTCCTGGCGCTTCCGATAAAACGAATACGCGCAAACATTGACGACGCGAATATTGTTCCTGTTTATCAAATTTCTCGCCCATTTTTATTACTTCACTATCGGCAACTTTATAGTATCTTTTAATTCGTTTATTTCTGTGGTATATTTTCCGCTACTGCAGTAACTGCCACGCGCACTGATTCGTTAATCGTTTTTGGAGCATCTGTATATAACCATTACTGGATAAATAGGGCGTAATCGACTCTGATTGTTCTTTATCTTCCTGGTCAACCTGATCGGTACATTTAACACTATCTCAGTTAACAAGCTAGATTAGAATAATAAATTTACTATTGATATAACAACTGGCCATTAAACACCTTGATAAAATCACGGAGCAGTAATACGCACGTCTACTCTTTCTACGACGTTCAAACACCAAGTAATAAATTTTTATATATATATATATATATATATATATATATATATATATATATATATATATATATATATATATACAGGGTGACCCAAACTCGATGGCCAAAACGAAAACAGCTGATTCCTCTGGCCAAAAGGAACAAAAATTGTTAATACAGGGTGTGTCTATTGTTGATGGTTTCCAAGATGTTAACTTTTTTAATTTTTCTATTTCGTGGAACTTATTTTTTAAATCACGCTGTATCTTCCAAACTAGAAGAGTTACAAGAAAACACATTAGGAGAAATTTGTAGAAGATGAAATTGCCTTAAAGAATATTGAATTTATTCGAGACAAACTCATCATTCAACATTTTAATGACATAATGAATTCAGAAATGATTTTTTTTCAAATCCCAAGACAAATTTCCAAGAGGAATATTTTTCCAATAGAGATGGATTTGATACATGGCCGATAAAGGAAAAACTACCTTTTTTCATAAGCTTCACAACGATATGGAAAAAACTTATGGTTGACGTACTAATTACTGAATTGTTACAGGAATACACCTCAGGAAAAATTTTAGAGCATAAAATTACCTTCAAAAATATGGTAGAGTAGATGAGAATTGACGATTTGTCCCTCACTTTTCAATCAATCTGTACATTTACGGCAAGAAATACGTCTCCTTTACTGATATCTTTTCATCACCGTAGCAACGACTTGACATTAGTAAGTTAGTTGTCAAAATTTGTTTGCTATTACAGTTTTGCTGATTTCAATACGAGTTCTTTCTGTTGTAGTGATATTGTAATTTAGTTGTTGAGTCGTTCTTGTTCTTGTTGTTATTATTATTCTTGTTCGTGTTCGTGTTTTCCTTCCTGAGTCATGTTTGCAAATGAGGAATATGCCGATATTCATTATTATTATGGTGTTGCCCAAGGGAATGCGAGTGAGGCTGCTAGACTGATGCAGCTGCTTTCCCAAGAAGAATTCATCCAGAAAGGAGAGTTTTCTCTAGAGTACACACTGCTCTAAGAGAGAGGATCTTTAGGATCCTAAGAGATCAAGAGGAATTTCATAATGTTGAGAGGATTGACGACGTAATCCAGCATTTCGAAGCAAATCCTGAGACTAGCTTGCGGTCATCCAATGTATTGCAGATGCCACGAGAAACAATACGGAGAACTCTTAAGGCTGCGGAAGACGTGCGTATCACGTGACGGGAGTTCAAGAACTTTTAGATGGAGATCTAGGTCGGCGGATTGAGTTTTGCAAATGGTATCTAAATTCAGTTAGGAATGATCGAGATTTCAAAAAGCAATCTTGTGGACGGATGAGGCCACCTTTACAAGGTCAGGCATCTTCAATATCCATAACACGCACGTCTGGGCACATGAGAATCCACATACTATGAGACCAAATAGCTTTCAACACCAGTTCAAAGTTAATGTTTGGGTTGGTTTACTCAACAATCAACTTATTGGTCCATATATTCTGCCAGATAGAGTCAATTTAGTGAATTTTTGAAGCACCTTCAAGAAAACCTCCCTGAATTGATGGAGGAGGTTTCATTGGCAACAAGAGCAGATATGTGGGTTCAACTTGATGGTTGTCCTGCCCACTACAGAAGAGGTGTGAAATTGGCTAAACGAACATTATCCCCAACTTTGGATTGGAAGAGGTGGTACAGTGGCGTGGCCTCCAAGATCTCCAGATCTCACCCTCTGGAATTCTTCCTCTGGGGATCTCTCAGAATTGGTCTACAGCACTCAACCAACAACCAGGGAAGAAATTATTGAAGCAATTCATAGATCAAGTCGGCTGATAACACAGAGACAAATTGCTTCAGCGACAGCTTCAGTACAATGACTGTCCAGTGTATAGCAGCAAACGGCAGTCATTTTGAAGCAACTCTTGACAATTGAATAAAAGGTTCGAAATTACAATGCACAGAAATCAAGTTCAATTTCACAATCGAACGACTCAACACTATTATCTATTAATGGATTTGAGTACTACAACAGAAAGAACTCGTATTGAAATTAGCAAAACTGTAATAGCAAACAAATTTTGACAACTAACTTACTAATGTCAAGTCGTTGCTACGGTGATGAAAAGATATCAGTAAAGGAGACGTATTTCTTGCCGTAAATGTACAGATTGATTGAAAAGTGAGGGACAAATCGTCAATTCTCATCTACTCTACCATATTTTTGAAGGTAATTTTATGCTCTAAAAGTTTTTCCTGAGGTGTATTCCTGTAACAATTCAGTAATTAGTACGTCAACCATAAGTTTTTTCATATCGTTGTGAAGCTTATGAAAAAAGGAAGTTTTTCCTTTATCGGCCATGTATCAAATCCATCTCTATTGGAAAAATATTCCTCTTGGAAATTTGTCTTGGGATTTGAAAAAAAATCATTTCTGAATTCATTATGTCATTAAAATGTTGAATGATGAGTTTGTCTCGAATGAATTCAATATTATTTAAGGAAATTTCATCTTCTACAAATTTCTCCTAATGTGTTTTCTTGTAACTCTTCTAGTTTGGAAGATACAGCGTGATTTAAAAATAATTCCACGAAATAGAAAAATTAAAAAAGTTAACATCTTGGAAACCAACAATAGACACATCCTGTATTAACAATTTTTGTTCCTTTTGGCCAGAGGAATCAGCTGTTTTCGTTTTGGCCATCGAGTTTGGGTCATCCTGTATATATATATATATATATATATATATATATATATATATATATATATATATATATATATATATATAAAATTTGTTTGCTCATGAGGATAAAATCCAAGGTGGTGAAAAGTAAAAGATGCGTGTTCAATCGTAGTTCTGATGCTGTAGTGTAGAGTCGAATTGACGTAGCATTCGTGCAGGAAGGGTGTTGATAAAGCCCGTGTTGATAGAACTTTCGTTAAGGTCAGTTTTCCCCACCAACTCCATTGATTATATTGAGTAGCTTCACCCAACAAGCGCTTAAAATATCGTAAAGTGTCGTTTGTCCAGAAGGGCATCTTCAAGATGTTTACAAGAAATGGGTTAAGTGTCGCAGTTTTTTTGCGGAGGAAATTAAAACGTCCCTTCCGAAACGTACAGACCTTCGGGCTCACAGCAAGAAAATAACTAGAGAACTCATTGTATATAAACCGCTTAATTAGTTTGTGTAATTATAACGTTCGTTCCGTAAAACTGTGTATAAGTAGTTAGAGTGTCAGATCGAGGTGTAGAATTAAGTTTAACTTTAACCAAAGTGGTGCAGCAATCAAAGAGTCCGCACTAACTTATCTAGCTTTCCTAATTGTTACGGAGAATTTGGCTAAAAACGTTCGACAGTAGTTACGGTGTCCAGAGGGCCGCATGAGGTTAACCGTCACCGTTCAGTAACCTGGAAGGACATCGAGAAAAAAAATTTTTAATTATTAAATTTTGCCAAACATTATCGTATGTAAATACATTTATGGATACCATTAAATTGTTTTGTTTGAACTTCTAAGTTCAAAATATAAAAATTATATAATTTGTTGATACATATAAGCATTATTCTAAAATTTTCTATTGATTCTGACCTGTAGTTGAAGTCTATTTAACAATGTCCACAAATCAAAATCAGTAAATCTGACTATTAAATTGTAAAATTTTTTTAATGGCCGAGATTGGTTCGGGCCATCAGGTACCGTCTATTCATGTAACTGAAGGTAATTATTATTATATAATAAAATTAATAATAATTTTAAATTACATATTTAAAATAAGAACTTATCGTTTCTACTATTAATAATTTGATAGATAAGTGCTTTGTAGTTGTAACTTCGTAAGGTCAGTTTTCCTTAATAAGTCTTATTAATCATCATTATATTTAAATGACATGCAGTTTCATCTAAAGTTAAAATTTACAGTTGCATTTGAAGATTAAGCTTCGAATAGACGCATTAGAAATAATACATCTGTTAACTTATTTTGTATAAACGTTTTGTTAATGTATTTAATATAAGTGTAGTAAGTGTAAATTTTTAATAAGTTCAATAGAACTAAAAGTTCCAATGTACAGATTTTAACCACGAAGTAACGGCCATAGTTAAACACTTAGTATTGAGAAATCGTCACAAAATAAAAGGATAGACTTCTAAGAATTACAGTTTAAAATTGGTAAATAGTTCAATATCAAAATAAAAAATTTACTATATATGTATAACGGATAACTGTTTTATAATTTATAATACATTTCAAAAAATTATTCTAATTTTTATGATAATAAATATTACATTGTAGTTATTCAGAAGTTATGGCTGAGATTCTATTCATGAGTAATTGAAATTTTCAATGTATGTAAAAATTTGGTTTATTTGATGTGACGTTTACTAAATATATAGGCTTTTTCGGTGCAGTATTATGAAGTAATTATAAAATGTCGGACCAATTTTTTTTTATTTAATAATATAACATTCTAAAGTTTTACATTTGACTATGTTTTAAAATTTAAGTCAATTGCTTCGAGAATTTCAGCATGGCAATCCATAAATATCATTTCGAATCATATTTACAACAACTATTAGCATAGTGTGAAAATTTATTGTATTTTGTAGAAAATGAATGCAAAAATATTAATTAAGATATAAGTTTACTCGTATTGAAAACTGTATTTTGATAATAATTACGCACAAGGTTAGCCGCATGATGTAAATTGAAATGAGACTTGTAAATCAAAATCATTGTTAATTACTTACAAATGTTAATTAATCGTCTATTAAACTATGTTTGTAATAAATTAATATTTAATATAACTTATTTTCGTATAAAATAATATAATATACTCAAATTTTTGATGATACGTTTTTAGTCGAACAAAATAACATTTGAAAAATTTTTTAAATTAATATTTACACTTAAATTATAATTTTAATTTCATTTACTACTTACAAAAGTTAAAAAATGAGGTAATTTTTTAGTATTATAAATTGGTAAAATTTCAATAATGATAATTAGTGGCCTTTTTCATTAAATCTAAGATTAAGTAAGGCACTAAAAGTGTTGACGGTCAGAAATTGGAGTTATTGAATCAATACATGTGAATCGTCAAATTCCAGATTACGTATCGGATGAAAATCAAAATCAGCAGAACACATGTATCAAATAAGGTATAATTTTGCATAGCTTTAGATTGAAAATATTTACTTAGTACCGTTATGTCGTTCAAATGATCATTAAATGGATTAATGAAATGTGAAGGAACATTTTAATTTGTCGCCAATCTAAGATGATTTCGAGACAATGGAGTCTGTAGAGGCGAACACATTTGGATGTAAGTACTCAATTTGACATAATTTTATTATTAAAACTGTAAAAAAATTTATAACGTTACGAAATATGGCAACGTATACAAACTTCACTACAAACCACAATTGCATGACGCTAAAAGAATTTTGTACTTGTAGAACGTAAGAATTTGGTTAATATTTGATACGAATTTGAAAAATCATTGCTTTACAAGTTTGCAAATTTCTTGATAATTTCTTTTAATAAATTTATTTCAATTAATATTAATAAGGTCATAACTATGTTTGATAATATTTAATAATTTGTTAAACAAATTATTTGGTGCAAAACTTTGTACCGTTACAGATTCTTTCAAATGGATTTAAAATTTAAATATTATATTTCATTTGAAAAAATTTTTTTTAAAATATTGTAAATGTCATTAATTTAAAACACCTGTTCGTATTGTATTGAATCAATAAATGGATGTTTTCCTTTTTTTATACTTAGTTACTAAGGGAAATAGCGGTTTAAAGAAGTGAAATTGTTTTCTGTAGATTTACGCAAATATTTAAATGTGAAACTTCAACATGAATAAACAAAGTCATTAATGTTAAAAATTAAAGTAGGTTGTTTAAAATCTTTAGGTTCGAGACCGTATTTAATTCAATGCTACCATTTAGAATATCTTACAATTTGTAAGTTGATTGAACTATTTTAATGATTTAAAAAAAATTTATTCAACTGTTAAATAGAAATTACGAAGTTTCGAAAACTCAATATACGTACAAATTTTATTTCCAAATGTTTAGAATAACTTTAAACAAAATTGTTAATTGCTAATAAATCATTTTATAATAGTTAACTATACCTGAGGAAATTTGTTTATAGGTCTAACAATTTGATATATTACTAAAATTTTTAGTTAAAGAAATATCACCCATTTAAAAATTTTTTATTTAATGGAAATATATAAAACATGTTATTTACATCATAAGAATTGTATTTATATTTACCTTAGTTAAACATAAAATTGAGGCTAAGTTTATAAAATTTTAATGTTTAAGATAATTTATACATGCTTTAATTACATCATTATCTTAAGTACTTTCAAATTCGAAAAAATGATTATATTAAGTAATCTTATATATATAGTTATCATAAATTGAAATTAGTATTATTAAGGTTACAAGTCTATATAACATTAAATATATAGTGTAATTTACATTAAAACTGTTTACGAAATAAAATTATTCAAAGATTTTTTTTTAAGTAACATTAATATGTAAATAATATTTACTAACATTCTAGAATTTAAGTGTACGTAACCGAGTTTATTATACTAAATTTAAATAAAAGTTACTACAAATATTGAAATAATTGTTTTTATTGAAATTCAAATTACTTCAAACATTTGAATACAAGATAAATCATTTGTCTAAAAAATCAATATCTTAAATTAATTTATAGTGAACATTAAAGAATTTTTCATGCAGGAATGTCTTACCATTAAAACCGTAATACGTTAAATGACAATTAAAATTAAACGTAATATAAATTAAACTATCATTGAAACTGTTTCACATTACGATCAATAATATTTAAAAAATTCTATGATATGTTTACAAAATAACTATATTGTTTAAACAAATAAATTTTACTAACTGAATAAATTTATATCCAATCGAAGATTACTAAGAAATGATCATTACAAGATATTAATAAAAGTAAAGACAAAACATCATTAAACCAAAACGCTAACATGAAAATTCACATATTAACTTGTGAACACAAAGTCAGTAATATGAAACCTAAATTCACTCTAACTTGAATACAAAATGAAAAATTACTCAGAAGAATGATAATTCAAAAGCTAATAAATATAAAAAATTATGATTATTTAATACTTAAAACAAAATTATGATAAAACATTTTTTATAAGTTTGTAGACGCAATAATTCAAGTAAAATAATTAAAAATTGTTTAATTTTATTAAATATAAATGAAAATTATAGTAATTAACACGACCTTACTTTGTAAACTTTAATAAATTAAACATCGTTAATAAAGCAAATTAATGCTTGAACAGTTACGGAAAAAAATTCAAAACGTTTTATTGTATTATAATAATAATAATTCAAATAATTAAATGTACAATAATTGAAAACTTAGATAAATTACAAAGAGTTAACGAAAATACAAAATAAACACAAATGCAAAACAGATCAAACTAATTATAACAGCGAAACACCAAACCTAAATTAGTTAACGCAAAAACAATTTACTACGAATACTATCAATAAACATAACAAAACCAACGCAACAGAGAAAAACCAAAAACACGCAAAACGCTAAAGCTAGCAACAAACAAAACACAAAGAACACAACACGAAACACGCTAAACACGAAACAACAAACGCTACAAAACACGAAACACACAAACAAACACAACACAACGAAAAACACAACAGCAACACAAAAAAAAACACACAACAACGAAACACACGCTAACACAAAACTACAACAACACGAAAAACACCAACAAAAACACGAAACACAAAACACACAAAGCTAACAAAACACAACAACGAAACAAACAGCAAAACAAAACACTAAACTACATAAAACGCAAAAACAACACAAACGAAACGAAAACATACCACAAAACACCGAAAACATACACAAACATAACGAAAACGCAACCAAACTAACGCAAAAACACGAAAACACGCAACACAAAACAACAAACACGAAAACAACGCAAACGAAACAACCAAACGCAAAAACGCAAACATAAACGAAAACACCAACGCAAAAACACAAACACGAAAACACGCAAACACGTAAAAAAAACAGCAAAACAACACGAACTCGTAAACTAACATGAATCAAGACAATTAGAACACATTAGTTTTCAGTAACTATATAGCTCTAAAACTATTAATGTTGGTCAACCGCAGCTCGGTGTAAGCGATAAAAAAATAGTAAAACTAGCTAACTAACGTGTTTGTCTCACAAATAATATTGATTTTATGTATTAGAAAACGTACTAGTCTCGAAACAGAATGCAGATAAAATTGAAGGAAATGAATACCGTACAGCTTTTGAGAACGAACTAAAAGATTTGAAGAGTGAGCAGCATTTCCAGAGACGCGCTGAAACCAATTAATTTAGAAACAACCTCATGTCCATTAAATAATAATAATAGTGTCTGATAAAACTGTCAGGGGTCAGATGCTTTATAGGTTGTTGCAATATAATCGTTCAAGGTGAAGACGATGAGATGAATGTATCTCAAAATCTCGATGATGGTGATGCTCTCTATGAAATTTCAAATAAATTAGTTTACGACACTCTTATTTCAGATTAGTTAACATTGCTATTAATCTCTACTGATAAAAATCCATATACCGTGAAGTACGTGTGTGTGTGTGTGTGTGTGTGTGTGTGTGTGTGTGTGTGTGTGTGTGCGTGTCGTGTGCTGTGCGTGTGCGTGTGCGTTGTGCGTGTGTGTGCGTGCGTGTGCGTGTGCGTGTGCGTGTGCGTGTGCGTGTGCGTGTGCGTGTGCGTGTCGTGTGTGTGCTGTGCGTGTGCTGTGTGTCGTGTGCGTGTGCGTGTGCGTGTGCTGTGTGGTGTGTGCTGTGTTGCTGTGCTGTGTTGCGTGTGCTGTGTGTGTGCGTGTGCATGTGTGTGGTGTGTGTGTAATGTGTGTGTGCATGTGTGTGCGTGTGCTGTGCTGTTGTGCTGTGGTGCATGTGTGTGCGTGTGTGCGTATGTGTGTGTGATGTGTGTGCGTGTGCGTGTGCGTGTGCGTGTGCTTCTGTGCGTGTGCGTGTGGTTCTTCTGTGGTCTGTGCGTGGGTGGTTTTTTGTTTGCGTGTGCTTGGTTGTTTTTGTGGTGCGTTGCGTTGGCTTTTTTGGGTTTGTTTGCGTTTCTGTTGTGCGTGGTTTTTTTTTTTTTTTTTTGCGTTGGGTTTGTTCGTGTGCGTTGCGTTGGGTGGGTGCGTTTTTTTTTTTCTGTCTTTTCGTGTGGTGTGCTGTGCGTTGGTTTTGGGGTGCTTTTCTGTTTTTTTGCGTTGCGTTGCGTTTTTTTTTGTGCTTGGTTCTTGGTTCGTTTTTTTTTGTCTTTGTGCGTTTTCGTTCGTTGCGTGTCTTGGTGGGTTTCTTTTGTGCGTTGCGTGTGGTGTGGTGGTTTGGTTGTTTTGTGTGTTGTGTGGTTTTTTTTTTTTGGGGTTTTTGGGCGTGTTTTGTGCGGCTTCTTTTTTTTTGGGGGGGTTGGTGGTGTGGTTCGGTTTTCCCCAAAAATCATTTTTTGTCGTTCCGTGTTTTGTTGGGTTTTGTATTTTTTTTGTTTTAAAAAATTTTTTTGTTATTTTAACATATTTTGCATTCCCAAAGTTTATGTAATCCAAGGTTCAAATTTAAAAGTAATTTGCGTAAAAATTTTTAAAATTTGTTTTTTAATGTAAATTTTAAGTACAATATAAAGCTAAATAACCAAATATTTATTCTTTTAAATTAGTTAAATCGGAAAAATAGCCAGTTTATATCCAACCATTCATAAAACGTGTTTATAGATTACAGTGGATTTGTATAAAAATATTTCAGTTCAACATATGGTTATTATTAGAACAGCTGAAGAAAAACACTTTAAAGTTGCATTATTTTTTAATATATATGTTTTTTTATATTGCTAACAAATATGTCGATAAAGATTTTAAAATGTTTATTACCCTTAGGATGACGTCATAAAATCAGGTCTACAAATAGTTGGTACGTATTGGTGGTTTAAACTTGTAATTTTAATTCGTATAATAATAAAACCATTAAACCTTTTGCCTTTTATTTCCATTATATCAATTTGATATTCTTAAAACATTTTAATTTAATTGAACTCTATGTATTATAAGTAATTATTACTTTCAGTCCTTTTAATGAGGTTTTTATAACTGTTAATGAACACGTTTCTGAAACAATTTTTGTATATGTAATTGAACTGCAAATAAATCAGACATAATTCTCCGAATGTATAGGTGATCCTGTTTGAAAGAAAACTGCCTATATAGCAGCATTATTTAAAATTATTTATTATTTCGTCATATTAATTTAGAGTTTAATGTATTCAGTTTTGAACTGTAATCGTTTACGCAAATTGTGAGACAATTTGGTTGATTGATTGAAATTGATCTGACTGATTTGATCGAGCATGATTTGTTTGAATTGATTGATTAATTAATTAATTAATTGATTGTTGGGTGTTAAAAAAGAGGAAAGAGAGAAAAGAAACGAATAAACGAGATAGAGCAAAAGAAAGGTGTGCATAATCAACTTCTATTATAGAAAATGTTCATTAGTCTATACGCCACTAGATGGCGCTAAAATCAATTTTAACTCTAAGGGCCAGGGGCACATATACAAATCCTGTCTTACAACTTCACCTTATTAGAATACATTTTTTTTTATGACGGGAAGGCCACAACTGTAGATTAGTTAGAAATACAATTGCACCAATCACGAAAAGGCCTAAACTGTTATATGTAATGTTAAATACATTTCAACCAGGGCAACTGAACTAGAAACTTACATGGTAGTTCTATACTTGTCTTACAAGAATCTTTATTAAGAAATTTCAAATTTTCAATTTTCAAAATATAACCAATCAGAATGCAGAAAATAAGTCAGATAGTGTCTGGTGGAAATCAAGCCAGAAAGGCTGGTGCAACCAATCAGTTAAAAAGGTACGTGGCCTGTTTTAATTCAATAGAACACAGCATGCCTTGTCTAACGTTCAATATCAAAAAGGCCAATACAACCAAATCAGGGCTCAATTCTGAAGGGTTGAAAAAGAAAAATCAAAATATCGCCTCCCGTGGGCATACAAAAAGTTGAGGGAATGTCCCAGGGGGCTTGTGATAAAAATGGATTGTCTCATTACTTTACATTTAGTTTCAAGGCATTGTTTTATTCGTGAATTAAGATAATTCAACATTTAATTTCAAATATCTGAAGGATAAATGTTTGGACAAATTAAGTTTATTTGATGCATAGAATCATTTTTCTTATGATGTTAAAAATGTGTAATTATTGTTATTGCAGAAAATATGAATGAAGCACCTATACTATTGAAATATTGAAATACTATTGAAAATATTATTTGAGATTTTTAACAGATGCATGTCACATAGATGAATGCATGATTTACTAAACTTAATATAAATCAATTATTATCTTGCATTTACTTACATTTTATCGCAAATCGTTTGCGGGCGTTGGATACTTACGTATTTACTTTAAATCTTTTAGTTTCTAAATACACGTCTTTTGTCTGTAAGTCATGTTTTTTCAAGTGTTTTTTGTTTCCAAAAAATTACTTTTTAAAAGGTGCATCAGAATAGAATATAATCCATCTTTGCGTAATACAATTTTTACTGCATAATTTTTTATATTGTTAAAATGCGAAGCGAACTTGCACTTTACCGAAAGATTAAATGTATAAACTAGAGCCTAACTAACCGTAGTGCACACGTAATTTATGTAACGTGAAATAGTTTTTCAACGCATAGTTTGTATATTTTTCTTTCGGGTTATCTAGTGTTGAAAGCTCTTCGTCAATTCAAAAATAAAGAATTTAAAACTTATTTCAGCAATGGCAGCGTTTGTGATATTATACAAATAGAGAAAATCTAATTAAAAATAATGTAATTTGGCTAGATGAGAAAGATTATGGACGGATAACTCTTTTTTGTGTTCGAAAGCTCCGTCAAATATAGTTACTAAAGTGGTTACAATAGTCCTGAAGTATTTTAATGAATGCTATAAACATAATTGTGCTAATGCCAGTTTAGAAATAATTTTATTATAGGGTTACAGTCAAAATCTGAAAGCTGCTACACCAGAGTCGTTAGGGAGAGAGGAAGACGGCTGCTACTAAAACAAAATGTTTCTATTGAGACCAATAATCAGATGTCTAAACAAGATCTGGTCTAAAAACAATCTAAATATCTGAACGTAATGTATTTATTTTATTTAGAACTTATCAACGCATATTACAATAATGACCATTTTTTAACGTTTTAACTATTGCTAGAAATGTTTGTTTATTTATATATTACGATTTTAACAAACCTATACACGGTGTTTCAAAAATGTCTGCTAAAATTTCTAGGACGTATTCTGTGTGAAATTTAGTAATTTGTCAATGGAACATACTCAATTATTCGATACAGTGCAGATACCAGGTCGAAAATTTTTCAGGTTGAACTTTATGCCACTGGATTACTCGAATTTTGTTTCCATTTGGAGTCAACTCAATATACACAAATAAGGTCACTTGCGATTTGGTGATTTTACGACTCGTTTCCAAGATAAACAAGAGAATTTGATTTCATGTACTTAATAGCGTACGCCACTGGTTTACTATGTCGATCTGAAAATCTTGAAGATGAAAAACATCAAGGCAAAAAAAATAGGGTATTTTTTTAAATCGCTTCGTTGCAGAGATACGTAAAATGAGGTCTGATAATCATATACTCTTCTTTTTATGTACCCTGTATCTCTGAAACAAAGCGATTTAAAGAAAAATTATGTTTGGAATTTTTCTTTGCCTTGATGTTTCCTCATCTTAAATTTTAGATCCAATAAGATGCGGGATACTGTATCTGGGAAACTATCCATCGTAGAGGCTTGCGCAAAAAGTTTTTAAAACGGCCAATACAAAACCTGGAAAATATTTTCAAGTTTCTGAAATGGCCGCTAGGGGTAACTGCAATCTTGAATCTAAAAAGTGATGTTTCTGTGAATTCTGCTATATTAACCTAATAAAAATAACTGATCTTTAAAGTCGAGGATAATCTGAACTTTTTTGTTTGGCACTTTTTGACGTAAAAATAAAGTGGTGGGGGGTATTCAAAGGTTTCCTTAAATAACTCCCTGTATCTTCGAAACGGCTAAGCCGATTTTAACAAACTTGGGCGCGTTGAAAAGAGCTTTTCTTGGGCTACAAATGTTAAAATAATTGAAGTTTGTTAGTTTCACATGTCGTCGCTAGAGGGCTTTGTTCGACATTCGACAGAAACGGTTAATTTTCGCAAAAAATTAAATGCATTGGTATGACTTTTTCATGAACAAGTAGCTAAATGATGCCTAAACAAGCTCGCGAAAACCGCATCTCGATATCTTGTTCCTAACCTAAAATATCGGCCAAAAAACTTTATACGAAAATCCCTTAAATTTTATTTTTTAACTATATTTTTCTGGAATTGTTTCTATTATGTAAGTTGTGGCCCTAAAAGGACCGATTTAAAGGAGGAAGGTTTTTAATGCCCCGTAAATGCTCGAAATGCTGACCATCACTCTGTGCATTGCTGAGGCCTCTTATGGGTAGACAAAACTGCAGCTTCAATTTCGGCTCTGAATAGGTTACCTAGAAATTGCGATTTTAAATGTTTGTAAATTTATTACCAGAATAAAATCACCCTTTTGAAAATTAAAGTAAGCAATGCTAAAAGTTATACGAAAGGCCTATTTTTGTTTGTTTAAATGCATATTCACTATGGATATATAAAAATACAATTAATAGAAGCAGGCAATGGAAACAGATACCTAAACAAAACATACATAGTCCTCAAATTGTCAATACTTTCGCGTTACTTTGAGTAATTTTTGTGCTTTCAAAATGCGTTTTACGAATAATGAAGCTGTTGATATGCTTGCGGTTTATTTTGAATGTCTTTAGAACGCCGCAGAAGCTAAAAGAGTTTATGCGGCTCGATATCCAAATCGGCGTCCTTGCGATGTAAGAGTTTTTTTCCCGATTAGTGGAGAGCTTACGAGCCAATGGAAGTTTTCGGCCTATGTTTCAACGGCAAAGAATTGGAAGAACACAAGAAAATATTAATCGTGTACTGCGCTATATTGAAGGACGCACAAGAGCATTATACACTGAGTTGGGCATATCATGGGCAACGGTTCAAAATATTTTGAAGGACCATAGGTAAGTTCTAATGGCCATCAAAATATATAGGTATTCATTTAAACTCTTTTTAATTATTTTAAGAATGCCCCCATATCATGTCGTTTTGCATCAGGCCTTGAAAGAGGAAGATTTTGATCGAAGGTTAGACTATTGCCATTGGATGTTAGGCATGATACGAGAAAATAGAGAATTTTTATTTCAAATTCTTTGGACCGATGAAGCACTTCAGTAGTGACGGAGAGTCAATCTGCACAATATGCATTATTGGTCTGCAGAAAATCCCATTGGTTGCGTGAAGTTCAGTGCCAAGGACGTTGGAGTTTAATTATGGTTGGCATATCGGGAGGCAGAATTATTGGGCCATATTTTTCGAGCAACCCCTAAATGGCAATGTATTTTTGACTTTTGGCCAATCATTACCGTTGTTGTTGGAAGATGTGCCTCTGGAAACAAGGCAAATATTGTTTGCAGTTAGGATGTGCCAAATTTTGCTATTAATGTGACGAGACATATTAATGCAGTATTTCAACAGCGGTGGATTGGAAGAGGAAGCCCCGCGATCGCCAGACTTAACTTGCCTCGATTTTTATTATGGGGGCGCTTAAAGGACATCGTGTTTCGGACTCAACCTACTACTGAGAAGATATGAAAAACCGGATTCGTAACGCATACGTAACATACCGAGCAGAAATTGAAGCTGCAGTTTTGTCTAGTCATGAGAGGCTTCAGCAATGCATAGAGCGTGATGGTCAGCATTTAGCATTTACGGGGGCATTAAAAACCTTCCTCCTTTAAATCGGTCTTTTTAGGGCCACAACTTACATAATAGAAACAATTCCAGAAAAATACTAGTTAAAAAAATAAAATTTAAGGATTTTCGTATAAAGTTGTCTTTGCATATTTTAGGTTAGGAACAAGATATCGAGATGCGGTTTCGCATTAAACCGTTTCTGTTAATCGTCAAAAGCCCCTATAGCGACATTGAAACTAACAAAACTTCAAATATTATAACATTTGTAGTTATTTAAGGAAACCTTGAATCCCACCACTTTATTTTAGACATGTCAAAAAGTGCCAAACAAAAAAGTTCAGATTATCCTCTACTTTAAAGATCAGTTATTTTTTATTAGGTTAATATAGCAGAATTCACAGAAACATCACTTTTTAGATTCAAGATTGCAGTTATGCCCTAGCGGCCATTTCAGAAACTTGAAAATATTTTCCTGGTTTTTGTATTGGCCGTTTTAGTAAAACTTTTTTTGCGCAAGCCTCTACGATGATAGTTTCAGATACAGTACTCGCATTCTTAGTTGGCCACCCTGTACATGAAATCAAATTCTTGTTTATCTTGAAAACGATGTCAAATCACAAATGGACACAAAATTCAGTACATGCAGTGTAATAGTTCAACCTGAAAATTTATGAATCTTGCCAGTATATCGAAGCATGACTCGTGTAGAGTGTGAGTAATGTACATAATATAAAATTGTCAGTGTGTATAGTGTCTGAGAAATCAAAAGAAAACGTCCCCTTTTTCGAACTTGAATCTCGAAAATGGTGACTTTTAGACCATATGTTCAATTGACAAAATTAGCTTAATTTCACACACAGAATACGTTCTAGAAATGTTGGCAGACATTTTTGAAACACCGTGTATATATTTATTTTTTCCTGTTCTGAACTATATTTAGAATATTTCTATACAAGAGCACCACATTTTTACAGGAGATTCAAACTACCCTAGTTAACTTATTTAACTTATTAATTCCTGTAAGTAGATATTTCTACGTACTATCGCGCTCAAAAAACACTGGTACAGCAAAATTTTAGATGTGTGCATTTGGTTTGACGGCACATAATCAAGTGCATTAGCAGGCTATGACCAGTTTCATAAAAATTAGAATTTTCAAAACCTTCAACGTCATGCCGCACCTTACAGAAATACAACAGGCAATTTAAGCGTTCGTTTGAGAGATAGAGGAAGCATTTACCAAATTGTTAATGAACTGAATATTAGCAAAACCACAGTTTTGTTGCCAGTTTGACAAATGCTTAACTTGAAAGCGTGAGATGTCCGATTTACATATAAAAAATGTGTCTAGATCAAAATTTGAATCCGTGTGATTTTTTTCTCTGAGGGTATATATGATCATTTGTACGCCAACAACCTTAGCTGCGCTTCTGTGGAAAAATTGAAGCAAACCATTATGAATATTGACAGACAGATAGTCTCGGTTATTGCACCTCTGCAGAAGCTCTTTCTGCAAACTATTGTTGAGAGTTGAAACTTTCACCATTCGACATATTAAATAACTATGACAGTTACCCTGTCTGAAAACTTGCGATTAAATAAACAAATATTCACACCATTTTTCTCAAACAGTGTTATTTAATATTGTTATTGTTGCCTTTGTTATTGCTCTTATTGTTGTGTTTGCTATCGTTCTCGTTATTTATTGATGTTGTTATTTGTTTATTGTAGTTTGTGTTCATTTAAAATAATAACATTGTTCTTTTCAGAAACGCCAATAGGTGTTTTATTTCTACTTATTTACCAAAATTCATAATAAAGGAGATATCAAAACAGCTATGAAACAGGGTATATGTACGAAATCTTCGTTTATTAAATAGTAAAACGACACCAATATATTATGAATACTGAATTTAAGCGATAACATACGATTATTCTTGGCCATAATGTACTCTGTAAATGCAAAATAAAACAAAGTATACCTAGTTTTACAAATAAAAGTATTCGTCCGCAGTGGAACTCAAATGAATGAAACTAAGAGAATGATAAAATATTAGATTAAGTAAGGGATTCTTCATTTTTTAAATTAACCGCTCATTACCCATCTGAATTTCTTTCATCATCAAATTATTGCAACAAAACAATAAAATATGTACTTACAGGAGTTACTTAACCCGGCATTAGTCGCTATATGAGTTTTTCGATCACACTTTTATTTTAATTGGTATACATTTTTTTTCCACACGATATTGACCCGTGTCCTGCTAGGTACTACTGGGTACTCCTACTCCCTTTACTGTCATAACGACTGTAAGCCGATCGCGTCCCATTAATAGTCCCATTAATATAGTTTAGTAGGAGTTGCACTTGGTGTGAAAGTTTCTCTCATTGCGCGACGAAGCGTGTAAATTTTAGATTTTATAGACTCTCGTTGTTGTTTGATTAGTGAAGTGAAATGAGTCGTGGAAAAGATCTTGTAGACCTTGCACTTTTAAAGTTTGAAAGAAATACACATCAAATGTTTTTGTTGCAAATATGTTTTCGAAGATTTATACAAAAAACTGTCATTGATTATGTTTTATTATAATAAAAAGTGTTTTGCTACAACACTTTTAGTTCTAAAAACATTTTACTTTCTATGCTTTTTATTTATTTTATTAAAAACATTAAATAAAAAATATGAAAAAAAAATTGTAAACAATTTAAGTTGATTTTATTATTAATTTAGTAATTTATTAGTAAACACCTTGCCGCCATCTTATTTGACGTCAAGCCACGTGGGACCGGATTTCCACTTATTTTTACAGCTTACGTGTGAGAATTCCATATTTTTACACATCCACGTGTGAGACATTTCCATATTTTTTACATCACGTGTGAGACATTTTCAATTATTTTACATATCGTGTACCTATTCTTTCGAGGCACCAATATTTTACCCACTTGAGACCGTGTTTTCAACCTAATTATATGCTTACGTGAAGGACCATTACCTTATTTTATGGTTTTGGGGTTAAACCTTATGGCTTTTAAGGACCTTTTGCAGCTAGGAATTTTGCTTAGGACTGGGGTGCTGGTCTTGGCTTGTACTTAGGCTGGGGCTGTATGTGAGCTAGGGTTGAGTTTACTGTTTATTTGAAGCACTGGAGCTTACTGGTCTATAATTAAGTTTAGTCTTACAGCTATCTTAGTTATTTCTGATGGTAATATCTTCAGCCTTAATTAAATCCTTTTGGTTGTAACTAGAGGTTAGCAACCATGCATTAAAATCGCAAACACGAAAAACTCCAACGAAAACCAAACACGAAAAGAAAGACAAACAAAAGAATGAAAATTCGTCACGAAAAACGAAAAACGTACGCAAACACGAACAACGAAAAACACAAACATGATGAAAATGAATCCACGAAAACGAAAAGAATCACAAACACGAAAAAACAAAATTCGTTAACACGAAAAAGAAAACGAAAACGAAACAAATACAAAATGTAAGAAAATGAAAATTGACAAAAACGAAAAGGATAAAACGAAAAAACAAAACGAAAAAGTTAAACACGAAAAACGAAAACAAAACGAAACGAAAAAACCGAATACTGCTAACGATAGCATCAAATGCAAAATTAACAATTGTTTTATAAAAAAATATTCTATCTGTTTATTCTTTATATCCAAATGGAAGTATCAAAATTTTTATTCTACGTGCTTAGAATACTATACTGTTAGATTCGGTCTAAATACATTATAACAACTATTAAATTCTGTCATTTATACAAACAAAGTCTTACATTACTAAGTACCATATCTTTCATCGCTTCAAAGTTTATAACCGAGTTCTTATAATTTAAGGTAATGCCTTGACTTTACATTTAATGTTTATACTGGTTGAAAATACATTATAACTATAGTTTTGGTCCTGCACTAACAAATTCAGCTATATACTCCCATACGTACGTGCTGTCGGTCATTGGAAATCTCCGCATGTTGGGTTCCAGTCGCCGGGTTTTCGACAAATATCACACTGCTTGTCGTAATAGAACACGTCGTCTAGTTTCAGTAACTATATATTCTAAACGTGATGAGCGTCGTATGGGCTATGGATACATTAATGTTTTTGTGATTCACCCTCTGGTCTATCCCAATTCACCATCAACTTATCATTATAGGTATTATGATGTCTGAACCAATGGATCTGTAGATTTGAAAAAGTCCTTTGGTTCAGATACAATACTACACTGGTTAAATTCCGCTGAAACTTCAAAGAATTCAGCATAAGTTTGGCCAGGTACCTTAAACAGGATTTTCTTAATATTACGGTTCTAACCGAATCCCTCTTTCTCATAATATTTTAGTATGGCCTTTCGATTTCTGACGATTACAATGACAGGCCACCCTGAACATTCCTGCTTTAGTTTTGAAATTATCTATGTATCCGCTAAATAACCTCCCTGTTTAGTTGCTTTCAACGTACCTCTATTCCCAAACTTCAAAACATCAGGCTTATAGTTTTAGAGATAGCCTTACGCAGCTTCAGCTACAAATGTTCCAACGAAACTGGCCGTTACTATGTACACATGATTTAATTCACACCGCACGTCTTACATACAAACATCAGTTTGCCGTGCATTTTAAGGTAAAACAGGATGGTAGAGATTAGAGTGGTAGTACTACATTTAACTAAACCCTCCACCGTGTCTAATGAAATGTTCTTATCAGTCCTACATGAATTTTGGATGACCTATGGGATATTTACAATATTTATTTACAAATGGGTATAATAGCACGTCATCATAATTTCTCACTAATACCGTCACATTGATGAAAGCTTAAGCATTAGTGCGGCCTCCGTAAAACGTCACGTGGTTTAAGGTTCATCATCTGGTTGACCTAAATTCTGAATAAACGTTCTAATTCGTCGTTAACGTATTTGTTTTTAAAATCGCATTCGCATCTCCACAATTATATCCGCTCGCGTATAAATTGAGACGCGCCACCGTGTTTCATTCCGTGCAAGCATAATTTACACCCAGTTTAGGTCCATGTTGGCCTGATTGAAACATTTCGCAGCCGTGCCAATAACAGCCGAAATTCAAAACGGTATTTGACTCACGCAATACCGTCGACCTTAACACCTTCAGGTATTCTAAATTCGCGACTTTTCCTGCGTGTGTATAGTCACTGCTGAATGTTCCACCCAACGTAACCATTGTATCGCGATTTTGGATTGATTGTCGGCACGTCTATAACCACCTTGGAATAAGCCCTATTGTTTTTCTCTGAGAAACGTTGCGAAACACTTTATTGCAAGCGCTAGCAATAGTGGTCGCCTCCTCGAACGGATCGACTTTATTTTGGGTCGTGAAGGTGGACCAGAAATAATAACCTTTAACGAGGATCTTAACATCCATCAGGCAATATCTCTCAATCTCCTCACTCATCTTAAAACATAATTACTCTGGGCCGTGTGCCAGTCTAAAGTTTTGTCGATCACCAGTCGACATCTGATTGACAAAATATTCCAGTGCTGGAATGGACCCTCGTAATTCTGGTTCACGGATGAGTTGAAGATATGGAAATAACCCTTGGACTCAGGGAAATGAAGGTTTAATGCCGAGAGCGGTGACGGTATGAAATTAAATCAATAATCTAATCACACATTGAATGAAATTAATTTTAAACCGTTCAGATACATTAGGTCTCCACTGATTATTAGTAGCATGCACTGACAAAAACCATCGTACCCCTTCATGTTATGTGCGATGCATGTAATTTTCTTGCCTCTCGGCAACATATGACAAAAAATTCAACAGGGTTTTCTGAAAATGTGCACTCTTTACCTTTGAGCATCTCATCTAAATTTCATGTTTGATACAGACAGACAAACATTGCGGCACGCATAGATTGGGCTCTGCAGAAACCTATCATTCGTCCCTCACATTTTTTGCATACACTCCAAATCGTAAAGATAAACATAGATGGTTTACCATTAGTACTGTCGTCGAGCTTGTTAAGGCCATGTAAAATGACCGATAGGTTTTGGCTCAACGTGGAACAGTAGCTGATCGCATCTATGTTTACCCTTATTATGGTTTAAGACATTTAAACATCTACGCAATTTTCGCATATTTTAGCGTCCTTGGTTTTAAGACAATCTGACCGTAAAAAATCTCCTGCAATCACTGCAAAATTTTGGCGTTTCAATAGACAACATGCGGTACTAATCTAGTATGACACCAGCTGCGTCATTGGTACAAAATACATATTAACCCTGCTTATGACTACAAAAGCCAAGACAGACCCATCCTACGTTGAAAATTAGCCAAAAAGGAAATCTTAATCAGCAGGTTTAACCAAAACATCAAAAAAATAGTAATTAGTTCTTACGTCGATATGTTAAAAACCACAGGGTAAAATTATGCGAAAAGAAATGGTAGTTACAGTCTATAAAAATAAGTGAAACTACATGCAAATAGTATCGTCAGTGAGTGTAAAAATAGTGAAATGGTCTAACGTAACTGTAAAAATATAGTGGAAAACAATCTACGGCTTTACGTCAAAATCCAAGATGCAATCATTACTACTTATTATTTACTTTTGGCGCAGAAAAATAGTATTATTTTCGATTAAAGTGACTTTTGAACACAATTTGTATTAGCTGCTACGCTGCGCTTCGCCTCGTCAATGAAAAGAATTGTTAGTCACAAAAAGTGGCACTTTTAATCCTAATGATACAATCTACTATTATTTGTTTTAGGCTAAACATAAAAAAAAAATCTGCGACATGGAACAATTTCAGTTCCAATTCGTGCTTGATCTTTTATTTTTGAGCTAAAGACCAAAGAATAAATAATTTTCAGATCCAAAGGAAGATATTCAACCTCTTGAAGATGACAAAGGGAGATGTGACGAACCAGAAAGTGACGCAGAAAGCGAACACAGCGTACACGATACGGATACTGACCAAACCGATTGCGAAGAAAATGAGGGCATTCAAGAACAAGAAGGTTTTGAGGAAAGTGGTGAATTAATGGATGAAAACACTAATGATACTTTTTTCCAAAATGCTTCCATTTACGTTGGCAAAGATAAAGTGACGAAATGGTTGAATATAATTCCATTATTAGAAGTCGTACACGAAGCCATAATCTGGTAATACATTTGCCTGGTGTAAAAGGCTTAGCACGTAATGCAACAACGCCGCTTGAATGTTCGAAACTTTTCTTTCCTGATGCATCGATTCAAGAAGTGGTCGATTGCACTAATAAATACCTTCAAATAAAGCGCAATAGCTATATCCGTGAAAGAGATTGTGCTGAAACTAATTTATGAACTAAGTGCTCTTATTGGTCTTTTATATCTAGCGGGTATCAAAAAAGTAACCATGTCAATATTTCTGAACTTTGGATACACGACGGAACAACTCTGGATGTTTTCAGGCAACAATGAGTCAGAGAAGATTTCATATACTACTAAGTGCTCTACGATTTGACAACATCATGATAGGGATGTTCGCAATGTCTCGAATAATTTGGCCCCTATTATAAAACAGTTTGATGGTTTTGTTCAGTTTTGTAAATCGCATTATACAATTAGTGAATATGGAACTATGGATGAGATGCTTGAGGCATTTAGTCGCTGTAAATTTCGGCAATATATTGTTAACAAGCCGGCAAAATACGGCATTAAAATATACGCTCTGGTTGATTCCAGATCATTTTATACCTCTAACCTAGAAATTTACGCAGGAAACAGCCCGAAGGACAATATAAAGTGGAAAATACTGCTTCTAGTGTAGTGAAAAGCATTATAGAGCCAATTTTCAATGCCGATAGAAACATCACGATGAACAATTATTTTACTTCAGTTCCACTAAGCTATAGATGTAAAAGTTAAACACAACATCACCATTGTTGGAACGTTGAGAAGAAATAAGAAAGAAATTCCTTGAATTATCAAATATCAACGAACGAGTAGTATGTTTGCTTTTTCAAAAGGTTTCATACGTCCCTTGCAAAAAAATGAAGAAAATGTACTTCTTTTGTCTACTAAGTAAAGCCCGAAATAAAAAGTTTTTACAACTTAACTAAGGGTGCAGTCGACGTGGTTGACGAAATGAAAGCGTTATACTCTGTTGCAAGAAAAAGCTGTAGATAGCCATTGACGATATATTTTTCAATGCTAAACATTGGTGGCATCACCAGCTTTATAATATATAAGGCAAATAACATCAACGACCCCATTCCGTCTAGACGTGTATATTTCTTTGGCTAATAAAACCTCACCTAATAAGCCGGTCCAAAATTACAAACTTACCATACAGCTTACGAACTTCTATTAGAAAAATAACAAAACTACCGCTAGAAGAAGTAAGAGATGAAAGTTTATGCCCTCGTCGAAAAAATAGAAAAGTCAAGAAAGGATGTAGAACTTGTCAGCGACACATTTGTCCTGAACACACAATTTTTTCTTGCCGAATCTGTACCTCAGAGACGGGATCTGATGAAGATTTATGAACATTGAAAATATCATGTTTTACAACTGTTCATAAGGTTAAATTTGCAATTAAAACTTATCTTTAAAAAGAACAGGGTTTTATTTCTTAAAATTTTATTCGTGAGAGAAAATCTCATACGCGACTAACGATGGAATGTTTAACCTAGCGACTAATGCCGGGTTAAGGAATAAACGAGTTAATCAGGGTGGTATGACATTTCCAGAATAGTAAAATTGTAATGCTCTTGTACAAAAATATTCTCTATATGCCATATTATGAATTTATAGACATTTGCCCCTCATCAGTAGATGATTGTGAAAATCGTTCTATAGATAGGTTAATGTTTAAATTAAGTTGAGGTTTATGTATGGAAAATACACCTTACCGCACAAAGTAATATTGGTATATTTTTGTGTAGTTTAATAACAAAATTTTAGGGAAAATGGCCAAAATACTTTATTCAATAATATAATAGTTAACTTAAATTAAAGGTTCAAACTGAAGACCCACTGTAGCTTGACAGTAACCTAATCTGTCTAAAAATTGCGTAACGAATTTTGCAGCCAATTAGGTGGTATTTCTGCTATTTCATCACTTATTCTGGTTTCCAGATCTTCCAAATTTTGGGGTCTTTGTAAATTGTAGTTTTTTAATGGCCCCAGAGGAAAAAATCTAAGGGGTTTAAATCGGGGGACCTAGCAGGCCATTCAATAGGACCCCGACGTCCTATCCAACGACGTGGAAAAATGTTATCCAGAAATAGGCGAACATCAACCCCATAATGGGGTGGAGCGCCGTCTTGCTGAAACCAAATATCTCGGCTTGGCACTCCTTGTCGAACTGCATCTGGAAATACAATATCGGGTACAATGTGATCACGCAATAGGAGTAGGTATCTATCCGCAGTTAAATTCCCAACAATGAAATATGGCTTATTAGTGCTGCCCAATAATACCAGCCCATACATTAAGTTTTTGACGGTGTTGTGTATGCTGTTCCATCATCCAATGAGGATTCTCACTAGAGCAGTATCGACAGTTGTGTCTGTTCACAAATCCATTGATACAAAACGTGGCTTCATCAGAAAATAAAATGTTGTTTAGACAATTTGGATTATTAGCAATCATTTCCATCATTGTTGTACAAAATGCAAACTTCTGTCTGGGTCTTCATCGTTTAGCTCATGGAGAAGTTGTATCTAGTAGGGTTTGTGTTCGTTCTTTTCAATATTCGAACAACCGACGACTGAGTAATATCATTATACAAAGCAGGTTGCGTGGTTGACGTAATTGGATTATCCATAACACTTAGTAATACACTAAGAACTTGATCAAGATTTGTGGCTGATTTCGGACGTCCAGACTTTGGTATATCTTTTACGTTTCCAGTTTCTCTAAATTTTCTAACCAATGTAGACACCGTGGATTGTACAATAGGATTTTTTCCAGGATGAACGTTGTTAAATAAATCACAAACATCTTGGTGTGAACGTTGTCGATCTCCATAACCAACCATCATGAGGATTTCAATTCTTTCTGTTTCACTGAGTTTCGCCATATTTACGAATTAAAATAAAACTATCTTTATTAAGTTAATTTGTTAACTTATTCAAAGCTACGTCACAATGACATGAAAAATATCATTATGGGAACAGAGGCCACTATCATTTTTTGTAGAATTATCATCTAAATAAAAAGCATCATTAAAAACCGGAGAATCTGATTTGATACCATTATTTGTCGTTTATTAGAAATTATGATTTTACGCAGAAATTTTGTTATTAAAGGATATTAAAAAAATACCAGGCTATTTCAAGAAAAAAAAGGAACAAAAATCTGCAAAAAAATGCTAGGTTGCCATTTAAAAAACTAAAAAAAGTTACGTTTCCATGTAAATGCCTTGACATAAAAAAACCACGAGCATGGTAAAAGATAAAAAATAATTAGTAAAAAAACTTTTATCAATGACATTTTGTCGTAAAGTTCATATTTACGGAGATAAACTGCCTCTTCCATACTTTTGACTAACCCTGTATATATACAGGGTGAGTCACGAGGAACTGTACATACTTCTACCATAAGTAGAAGCACCTTAGGAGATTATCAAATGATTAGCAACTAACTGAAATATTCAGAATTAAAGAACCAGGACCGTCTTCGTGAAATTTGTGGGACTGCTTCATATCAATACTTCACCCTGTACATGATTTCTAAAATCTGATATAATTTTTCAGAGCGTATTAATAGACAGTTAAACCTGGGTATTTGAATTTTTGTTACACTTACCTCACATTTTCAATTAAAGATTCATTTTAGAGTCAAATTGAAAATTGGCAATAATGAAATATCTTACTGTATAATAATGTTTAGTTACTAAAAAGAAATCTTTAAAATAAACAGTAACGACACACACTGTGCTCCAGTATGGTAATACCTTAATTTGAATTGATTTACAGGGCCGGATTTAGAAATCTGGCATATCTGGTTCGTCTCAAAATTCACTGGTTTAAAGACATGGAAGTATAATTAAACGAATGATTTGCACATTTTTAATCCTTACACATTTACTACGTTTTAAGAATGTTCACAAATATTGAAAATTCTTAGCATCATTGGTATCTTGAAAACGATAGACATTTTCGTCTATCTTTTCATAACTTATCTAGAACTATTTGTATATCTTCACAATTTTCTTTATTATTACACACAGTTTTGTCATTTATCATAATTAATACTTAATAGTTTTCTTATGAACAAAATTAAGTATTTAGGATAATGTTGAACCAAGTATACTATCAAGTTGCGTGTGCGTATGCGTGCGCGTGCGTGTGTGTACTCCATAACTTTCGAAGAACTTTACATATCAACTTGAAATTTGGCACACATATACATGTCAACTACTGAAAGCGACTGATTGTCTTTGGGGTCAGTGAGGTATGGGAAAAGGGGTAAAATTGGGGGATAAGTACACCGTTTGCAAATGTTTATTTTTTTAGTTTTTTTCCTTCTAATATGTGATTAGTAATACAATTGTGAGTATTTTTTGTTCTTATAATTTTTCTTTAAAACAAACGGTTTACTAAATATCTCCGGAACTACTTAACATATGGAGAAAGTGAAAATACCATTAGATAATAAATAAAATTTCTCACAAAAAGTGTTTTTTCGAAAATTTTGTCTTTTTCGAAAAAACTCGATTTTGGAACCCGTTCACACGATTTTTTTGAAATTGTGTTAGATAGAAAATCAAATTTGTAAAGTTAATCGTTTTCGACTTATTTACACAAAACCGATTTTTTGATGTGGAAGTATTGATACAATTTGCAGCGGTTTTTTATGTTAAGTTGCATAATTACCTATATTTTATTTTAATACTTGTCCTTATTTTATAAAATACTAAACACAAAAGAAAGTTAACATAATAAACTTTTTTTGAAAATGCAGGTCTGTATTGAAAAATTTCGTGAAGATGGTCCATAAAAGGTTCAAAACGCAATTAGACCATCAAGTGTGATACATTGCCGAGTTTGTAATAAAAAACCTTTCAAAATCAGTTTTCAAAATATTAGGAACGTATTTCAAAAGTTGATGATGGGTATAAAAATAGGAAACGTCCGAATGAAAAACTGATTATGCCATGTTAAAGCCCGTAACAAGTTGCCGTAAAGAAGTGTTTGTATTTTAGTTCTAGCATTTATAATAACGCCAGGAAAAAATAAAATAGAAATTTAAAAAATTTAAATTTTTTCAAATATCTCAAAAACAAAAAATCACACCATCGATTTTTTTAATGTCATTTTATTGGTCCCCATTTCACTGGAGTTGTATCTATTACCATTTCCGAGATTCCCATAGTGAGAATCCATGATACAATAAACAGAAGATAGGATGCTTATCAGTCGCAAATCAGTCCGCTGTGCGCATGACGTCACTTGGTGAGAAAGTTCGAATGTACCGCATTAAGAGGTAACAGTTATGGCATTTTAATCTACAAATTACTGTCTAAAAACATCCCGTTATAACTTTTTTTATTGAAAGTTTTACAAAAACACGTTTGAGAATGTACGATATGTATTTGATTTACTTGTACGAAAAATATACTTTGCAAAATTTTCAGTCAGTAATTGAATACAATACTGCAAATGAAAGTAAAATTTTATTAAATACATTTTTATTGCAAATAAACAAATTCTAACTAAACATGTTCGCTTAAATTTAATAAACAGTAAAATGTTTTTGGATTAACTTGTATAGAGTTGACTAGGAGCATTCTTTTTATGCTTGCTAATATTATTACTAGGTGAAATGAATTACTTTTTCAATGATACATATTATAGATATTAAGATATTAACACTTTTCCATTTTCTTCATAACTTTCTTCGCCAAAATGTAAAGAACATATTCTAGCCTTGCCGTCTCTTTTGTAAGCATGTTAACCATTGTTTGTTTAAATTATCGTCTTGCGGAAAACGAAAGAACATTAAATGTTTATTATAATTTTTAGACGCGACCCTGCTCCGCCTACTATGCGCAATATCCTATCTTCTGTTTGTTGTGTTATGGTGACAATCCTTATCTTGGACACAGCGTATATACATTGAATAGTAATACTCAACCCTGACCTCAAATTTGTTTTAATCTAAGTCGTGTACATTGCATTTCACTTCGACAACGTTTCTTTTTAAAAACAGTACGAATGGTATATAAGGTTGTAGCGTCCCCCAGGTACCCTATCTTGAAAAGTGTAATTTGAACTTATTTGCAAGAACGTAAATTCAAGAACAAAACAATCGCTAAGTGATTTATCTTGGCTTGACTGACAATAAAGTTACTATTACTCAAATTAATTTCCTGCTTTCTTTGACTTTCCTGGAAATAATTACATTAGAATTTATTTACAAGTGTGATATTTAATTACTCGCAAACCTCAAATCTGATCAAACGAAGTGGCCGTCTAGTGGTAGGTACGTTGTCCTAACTGAATTAGATAGGCCGGATGAGGTAAGTGTTGCATAATGTGGGACAGGTAAAAAAAATAAAACTACTCAAATTAAAATCAACGACCTTTGTGCAATGGTGGTTCAGCCCGTCAATGTTGTGGGAAAGAACCACCAATAAAACCCACTTTATCCATAAATAAGTGCATTAATAAATCAAATAACACTAAAAAACAATGAAAGGGTTAAATATATAACAAAATACCATTAAATCGGGTTAAAGTGTGTACAAAATTATAACATTAAGAGAAAATGAATAAAAAGCAGTTTAGTTACACAGAAACACAATAATAAAAAAAAAGAAACCCCATGTAGTCACACCCACAATTGTGTCATAAATAATCAAAATATAAATCATAATACCAAACATGTGGCCCTTTAAAACCAATCTTGCCGGTCTCTAAGTAAATAATTCGAGGTGTTTAATGGTTATCTGGCTTCGGGAGTGTGTACCTACTTGGCAATTGCCTTTTACAATTAACAACCAAAGCGGTATCATGTACCCGTTCACCAGCCCACCTCTACACAAATATAAATATAAACAACAAACAATAATGCTAATTAACACCAATACCAGAGTGAGGGAGCCCTGTACTGTCTTTTATTTTATCAGATTTCAGCTTAATGAGCCCACGTGTGAATAAGATACCTTTGCAAGGCAATGTTTGATTTTGAATAAGTTACATAGGCTTGAAAAATTATTTGCTGCGAGCTTTCATTTATATAAGGAATATATACCTTTAATTGATCACAGACACAAATCGTTAACATACGCGGTTTAACTTTAAAAAAGGTGATTGTTATTTATAGATTAGTATTTGAAAAACACATTAAAACTAACACAAGAATTATTTTAAAGACAAACTGTTTACAATGAAGGTCTTTAATTAACCCTCTCGATCTGGCTCCGTCGACACTCTAACTGTAACTAACTTTCCCCCGATTTCAAAACTAACTACCTATCTTTACTCCCACAATCAACCCCGTCTTTCAAAAGTAATAAGAGAACAGGAACCATTAACTTTCATATTATTAGTTTCATATTAATTATTGCACATCTTAATTTTAAAAATAGGCATTCGTCCGTAACAAACCCTACATTTAGGTTTCGAGTTTCCAAGTAACAAACAAAGATATCTTTTGATCGCGGTTTGTAGCGACACAATTACTTACTAAACTAGTGACATTTTTACATCAAGAATCGGCGCATAAGAAATTCCAATGATTCCTTATGCCCCTTCAGTAAAGCAGTTTTTAAGCGTACACCTGCTACTCAAACCCCAACATGTGTTTTTCAACCCTAGTCAAATATCAGTTACATACATTCTCACATTTCTTACATAAAAATATATAAATCAAATATTTTGAAAACATTAGGAAATTACGACGTATTATCAAGATATTAAAAATCCATTAATTAGTTTTTCTGTCGCGGTAACAATGGCGATTTGACAAATGTTTATTACAATAATAAAATTTTCGCGGGTCACTACCTACAAGGTGCTTGTTGAAATCACAGGATTAATTATTGTTTAAAGTGATTAGGCCAATCATAAAAATAGAATTGGGATTTAAAACAAGATACCTTTTATAATTGAGAATATTTCTCAGTATCAATTAAAGTTGGATTTGGATGATATGCATTCGTTTTATAGAAATTTATAAGCGAAAACCTATTAAAAGGGAAGCTCTTTTGCAAATAACTAAGCCTTAGAGATGTAGAAGAAAAGAAGATTCGTAATCTTAACTACATCCTTGTGTATTATTTCTGAATTACATTTATTCAGGTCATTTTTCACTGACCACCTACGCATAACGACATTCATACCATTTACGTCACGTTCGCATTTGTAACATCATTCAACGCTTTGTGGAACATTAAAATTAATTAATAAAATGTAAATGTGTATTTTAGAAGTATCCAATATCAAAGAGGACTAAGAGAATTACTACTTACTTTAATCCATTATTTTTTTGGGTATGCTACAATACTGGATTAGTAAATTATTCAGGTAATCTATTTTTTTAAACAAGACTAACCAGAACGTAGCAAATTATGAGAGCTGTTTCTACTATCCCAATAACATCGTAACAAGAACCACACATCAAACTACAAAACTCATTCACTTTAGATCGAAGTCAGCGAACACTTTGAAAGTAACATTGTAAGTTAGTCATTTCTTTACAGGTAACTAATTTGTAATCTGAATGATGCCAGAAGTGCTTAGTTTTTTTCATTCTCACAATTTGCAGAATTATACGCACTTAGCGAAGCTTTACCTTTACCTATCCTATCCATAAGTAGCTCTCTTAACTTATTCATGCGATCATGTTGCATCAGTCTTCAAAATCCTAAGCAGCATTCGATGAAAAAACCGCTTTTTTGTTAAACAATACTGTAATGTCGGCATAAGCATTTTGAAGTCAGTTTTATTGGACGGCATTTGCTAGGTTGTTTCATACCAATTCGAAAATGTTTGAAATTATCTGGAGATACATTAGGTCCAGAGGGCCTCGGCAACTAAACTCCACATGCGTCTTAGAAATACACTTTATTGCCTCATACATTAACCACTAGGATATCACGTTTAAATAAATGCTCAAGTAATTTATTTAGTTTATCTGTAAAATCTTTGAATATAGAAATGTAATGCAAAACTCCAATGTTATTGAGAGCTCATAAGAAACGCAATATATCTAATATGCGCACACTAAAATTTTGAGAGTATTTAAATATTTTTTTTGTCGCCAAAGATTCAAGCAATTAAATATCTTATTCATACTTCATTTGTACAAAGCCATACAAGTTTATTTACAATAAGACGGACAGATCGACTTACAATTTATAAAATGTATAAGAACTCGATTTGTGTACGCGTGTAGCTCAAGACCGGACAACGGACATTTGTCCGGGCGGAAAATCTTAGCGACATTTTACTCTCAGAATGTGAGAAAATATTAAAATTAAAATATTAATAATAATAGCATGCCGCCTTTCATTTGTAAAAACATTTCTTATCACTGTTTTTACAAGAAAGTTAAAATACTTGTTTTTCATCTATATTTGTATACACTACCTAATATAACCGCGCATCGCATATATACCATATAAATCAGCAAGCAGGATGCCGCATGAACTTGTCAGAATTAGGAATAGACAAGAAATGACTTGTTTGTTGTCTTCAATTATAAAAGGGCTGTCTTATTACAGCATAGCATTATTTTTACTCATTCGTCGGTGGTGATAACAAGTGCAACTCTCAATTGTATATACTGTTCTGGTTCAATAATCAGTGTGATTTGTAATTTTTAAGGTAAGTTAACCGTTAACTTAGCGAATCTACGAAATTAGGGTATTTTGATTAGTAAAAGACAAAAATTATTAAAAATAAATATAGTTTAAAAACTAAAAACATGCTTTAATGATCAATCGAACTAAAACGAAAAGTAATTCTTAATATAGGCAGAAATATAAATAAATGAAAAGATTAGTATTATTGTAAAAAAGCGTGGGTGCTCGATGAATGAAAAATATGGCACAAAGCAACGCTTTTTTCAATAATACTAATCTTTTCGTTTATTTATATTTTCTGCCATATTAAGAATTATTTTCGTTTTTAGTTCGATTGATCATTAAAGCGTGTTTTTAGTTTTAAACTATATTTATATTGAGCTGTAGAATGGGTAGGATCGAAATAGTTATTATAGCTTCAAATAATTGACTTGTTCTACTTGAAATATCTGATGCCTTGAATTCGTCACAATCAAAAATGAGATGGTTTTCCTTGCAAAAATAACATTGGAGCTAAAATTGGAAAGGACTTACTCGGTCTGGAGGATAGGCATTGGATCCCAAATGCGCCGTATCTTGTAGCGTATGTATCGCCGACCGCGCGATGCTTGTTCAAAGAAGTCGGTTACAAACAGACAGACAAGCAAACAAACATATAGGTGAAGCTAATATAAGCGTATTAAAACAAACTTTCATTTAAATTTCTTAATCTTTTTCAAGGTAGGTATTTGAAGAAGCTCCTTCTCAAATGAAAATTAAATTTTGAAAACGATTTTGAACTAAACAGATAAATTAATTAAAAGTTAAAAGACTTGTTTTGATAATTTTAAAAGGTCTGAAATTTGTTTATGTTTCGTTAAAAATCGTCTTTGAAATATAATTTTCATCTGCGAAGGAGCTTTTTCAAATACCTTAAAAGGTTATGAAATATACGGAATCTAAAGCTTGATTTTTTGAATAATTCCTGCCTTTACTGACCAATAGACCCTGATTCTTTTTTATTATCAACTACTGGATGCGATCCCTTTTAAGTAAAGCTACGAAATGAGGATCAACAAATGAACGATATACCTGAACTAATACTTGCAACTGACAGTGGCAGCCTCCGTCGCCAAATGAGAGCACTATTGATACCAACGTGGCACCTACAGAAAGCGCTCAACAACTTTTAAGTACGGATCCAGCACTCTGGCGAATGATACTACCAGACGCCGAAAGAACCTTTTGGTAAGGCAAGGCCCACCTAAACCATTGTACAATTATAGATTTCCATACGATGAGGCTGGTAGAAAATTTAGCCCTAATTATTATAAAAGAATTTCAAGTAATGGAGAGCAAAGTTTAAGAGACTGACTAGTGTACTCTGTCTCAAAAAATTGTGTATATTGCTTTTGCTGCAAAATTTTTGGCTGTGTATTTAGTTCCCTTTCAAAGGAGGGGTTTAAAAGTTGGAAGCATCTGAATCAAACTCTAAAAGATCACGAAATTTCTAAAATGATATTCAGTCCCAAAAATCTTTTCTAGAACTGAAGCTAAGATTAAAGTGTAAAACTATAGATGCGGATTTCCAAAGACTTGTTAACGCTGAAATAAACCATTGGCAAGAAGTGCTTTTAAAAATCGTAGCAATCACTAAAATGCTTGGTAAAAGTTGTCTGGTTTTCCAAGGTACAAGCGACAAGTTGTTTGAGCATAATAACGGTAACTTCTTAACAATAGTTGAATTGCTATCTGAATTTAATCCCGTCATAGAAGAACACGTACGTAGGGTGCTTAAAAAGAAGAAAGGAAAGCTCACTATCTTGGGAAAAATATTCAAAACGAGATAATAGACCTGTTGCATCAAAGTGTGAATTCTTATATTATTAATGAAATAAAAAAGCCAAATATTATTCGATAATTTTAGATTGCACTCCTGATATTTCTAAGGTGGAGCGAATGACTCTTGTAATCAGGTATGTTTCAATCAATAAAACTGTTGAAAGGTCTACAGGAAGCAAATGTTTGAAATTATAATTGCAGAACTTAATAATTTGGATTTAAATTTACAGGATATAAGAGGACAGGGATATGACAAAGGGTCTAATATGCGGGGCGATAAATCAGGAGTGCAATCTAGGATTAAGAACCTAAATCTGCGAGCTTTCTACGTTCCATGTAGTAGTCACTCTCTCAATCTAGTAGTAAACGATATGGTAAAAGCATCTTTGGAAGGCGCTAATTTCTTTAATATGATTCAAAAATATATGTATTTTTTCAGCATCTACTTTTCGCTGGGCAATTCTTCTAAATATGTCCAGGGTTTGACTTTAAAACCATTAATTGAAACTAGATGGGAGAGTAGGATAGAGGCTTTAAAGCCTTTAAGATTTTATATCGGAGGCATATACGACGCCTTGCTAAGCATTTATGAGAATGAAGAAATTGATAATTTAATAAGGGACGAAGCCTCGGTTTATTAAGTTGTATTAAACAATTTAAATTTTGTGTTTAATAGTTCTTTGGTATAAAATTTTAAACTGTATTAATCCAATAAGCAAATTGTTGCAGACAAAATATTATGATCTAGCATCTGCACTTGATCTTTTGCAAAATTGAAAAGTTTTTCAGGATCTTCGATCGGATAAATCTTTGAAACTATTGTTGATGCGAGATAACTGGCTGACGAAATTGACGTTGAAGCCAATTTTGAATCAACAATACCACGACACCACGTAAGAAGAAAAAAGGAATTTCTCATACGAAGCTCGAGATGAACCGATCGAGAATCCTGAAGAAAATTATAAGGTAGATTTTTTTATTTTACAATTGACCAGGGACTAAATGCAATAGATACTAGATTTAAACAACTTAGTCACCATAGTAATTATTTTCAATTTTATATAATATATATGATTTAAAGGGCAAGACTAGAGAAAATCTTTTAAAACATTGCAACGATCTAGAAAGTATTTTAACTCACGGTCATTCTGTTGATATTAATGGGGTAGAATTAGCAGAAGAAATTTTTGCAGTATCTGGGCTTATGGGCAAAAAAGAAAATTAATAACAATGTTAAATTGTGTCCCAAACCTAAGTGTTTCCTTAAGAGTATTGCTGTGTATACCAATAACTGTTGCAAGTGGAGAAAGAAGTTTTTCCAAATTAAAATTGATTAAGAATTTTTTACGTTCAACTACAACGCAAAATCGTCTTAATGGGTTGGCCATTTTAGCGATTGAGCATGAAATTGCTGACCAAGTTAACTTAAAAGATGTAATAAAAACATTTGCGGAAATCAAAGTTAGAAAGAAAAATTTCTTTTAGGTTACTTTATTTTATAGTTATATTTTTATAGTTTGGTTATGCAATATTTTTTGTACTTTCTTAATAGAATATAAGTATAGCAATAAAAATGCACCTTATATGTACCAGTACTTTTAAGTTTGGCCCTTTTAAATGTTTATTATGTAATGTATTACATATATTTTTTAAATAAATGATTTTAACATATTTTTATTTTATTTAAAAAACTGGCGGCAAATTCTCTGTTTGTCCGGGGTGACATGAAGGTTAGAGCGGGCCCTGGTGTGGATAATCTCAGTTAATGGAACTGTCTAATGAACTCCGTCTTCGTTTACTAGCTCAGAGGTACTTATTTAACACGTTTTAATTGATGTATTGATTTATTGCAGTACTTCATTACATCGTATTATCTGTCGAAATAAACGTACTGTATTAAGCTAATTTAGAAAATTTTGGGACAGAGAAGTCCCTAGCATTTCCATTACTATGACACTTTTTTACATATTTCTCAATACAGGTATTGAATCTCCTATTATTTGGTATGTGGTGCCGAAAGCCAATGATTACAAGTTATGTACAACGTGCCCAAGATAAGGATGAACAGCATGGGGATCTTGAAAACGCTAAGTGATACGAAGGCGGTTAAATTAGAGAAAAATTTAGGGCATGTTCACATGTAGTTTGCAAAAGTTCATTATTGTTTATCATTTCCGAGATTTAAAACAAAATGCGATTTTTGGGTTTTTCTTTTTTCGTAATTTATCCATTTATTTTAAAAGATTTTTAAAAACCGAAGGTGTTTTCAAATTTTTGTTCGTCCTCGAGAAACCATCATCAACTTTATTTTTATATCGCCGCAATCAACGAAACACCCTGTATTCGACAGTATTTTTTATGTACAAACTCCAATCTTTTAAACCTATTTAATTAAAGTTAAATCATTACAATAACTGTTCCAATAGGTTGCCGTTATTCTCTAAACACGCGTAAGCTCTCTTTACTGAAGAATTTAAAACACGGTATAGCATTTCTGCTATACCCCACAGAAGTAACCCACAGAAAAATCCAACGGACTTAAATCGGGTGATCGGGATGGCAAAGCTACTGTACTGTATCTTCCAATCTAAAAGTAATTCATCCAAAGCATTTTCCAAATCAGTCCTTAGCAAGTTCAGATATCGTTCGGCATTTAAATTGTGGCGGTAAATAGAAGGCCCTATTATTCTTCGTCCCAAAATGCCCATCCACATATTAAATCCAAATCTATGTTGATGTCTTGATTCTTTTTTTAAATAAGGATTTTGTTTTCCCCAGTAATGTTTGTTACGTCGGTTGGAAATTCAATTGTTGGTTATCATGCTGTCATCATACCAAATTATTTTAAAATTTAGATCTTTGTCACATTTTCAGTATACCATTCGCAAAAACCTGGTCGCTGCTCCTGATCAGCTGACAAACTCGAAATTTATATGGATGTAACTTATTCTTATTTAAAATGAATTGTGCTGTAGAACTAGCTATACCAGTACGATGTTCAATTTGTCTTGCCCGTATTTCATGGTTTTCAACAATGGCTTGTAAAACGGCATTAGCTTTTTCGTCATCAGATTGTATTTGACGGGATACAACAGGTTTTGTAAATGAACCAAATTCTTTTTAAATTAGATTCCAAACGTCTAAAAATGGATTTAGCAAGTATCCTTCGTTCAGGATATTTATTCAAATACATCAGCTCAGTAACTACACAATTTCTATGGAACAAGATGTAGCATGTCAACATATTGAACTTTTCATCGTTTGTAAAATTTCGTTTTTCCATAGATACACTTATTGATTAACTATAATTATAAATTAACTAAACAAAACCAAAAAAACAACCCACGGAGTGGTGGTAATAAAAACAACTTAAAATACGTAAAATACGTACGATTCAAATGACAACAACGATCTTAAGGGAATAAAACTAAGTTAAACAGTTTTCAACAAAATGTTAAACAAGTGTTATTTTATCAAAGCCTTCTAATATTAACTAATTTCATATGAAAAATGTAAAACTGAAAATCCGAATTTTACAGCTTCAAAACCATAATGTGTAGTACATTGTTAAACTTCTAATAAAAAATACTATCGAATATCGGGTGTTTCGGCGATATAAAAAAATAAAGTTGATGATGGTTTGAGAACGCCATCTAATAGAATTCAAACAGTGACAATGAAGAAGTAACTTTGGTTTTTAAAAACCTTTTAAAATCAATGAAGGAATTACGAAAAAAGAAAAACCCAAAAATCGCATTTTGTTTTAAATCTCGGAAACGATAAACAATAATGAACTTTTGCAAACTACATGTGAACATGCCCTAAATTATACAACTTTTCTCTAATTTAACCGCCTTCGTATCTCTTACCGTTTTCAAGATCCCCATGCTGTTCATCCCTATCTTGGTACGTTGTATAAATAATTTAATAGTAATGTATGCGTCAAGCAACTAAAACAGCCTTTACTCCCGCGATTTAGCAACGGCCTGGTATAAGGAAAACCGAAACAATTAAAATGAATTTTAATGTTTTTGCTTATGATAACTTTAATTGTAAACGACAGTTACTCGTGCTATAATATAAGCAATCCTTCTTTTAATTGAAGTTTCTATTTTAATTCATATTCATGTCAGACAAGGTATCCGTTGTGAATGAACGTTAATTTAATTCCCTGTTTTAAGGGTGTAAACTGCAATTACGGACATTCCGATAGTAAAAAATATATTTTTTAAAGTTCTTATACTTTAAAAAACTTCAGAAACATATTTAACTGAATATTAATCTTTTTTCAAGCAACATATCAACTATAAAGTATTAAAGTCAAATACAATTTACAAAGACAATCCAGAGTATTAATTTAATTTTTTTTTTGTATTTTTAGAAATCAAGTATGAATTTGTTATAGTGAATGCATGTATTTATACTAACCCACTTCATCCTCATCTTTTGAAAAGGGTTCAGAACAAGTCACTTTCAAGTAAATTATTACAATTTCTAGTATTAACGGTAATTTCCGCATGACTATCGGCTATCTTAAAAAAACTTTGACAAAGTTCCTTTTAGATGAAAACACGCAAAGGAAACTGAACTTTTTTCCGATTACATAAAACTTTATATCCGACTCCGAAATGCTCGCTCATGCGCTTGTAATTTTTCTACATTAATACGTAATATATTTTAACAGTATTGTCTAATGAATAAATATTTACTGTTTTAATGGAAATAACCGTGTTAGATAACGATTGGTTAAACACAAAAACGAAAATGTTTACAAATAATTAAAAATAATTTTCAGTAATTTTCTTATTAGAATATATTATTGTACATTTTGAGGATCATAGAATGTACATTAGGGTGGATCGAAAAATTAAGTTTTTCGTTTTTTGGTATGTAATAGTTACCAAAAGTTGCCACTAGTAGGTACATGTTCTAATGTGAAAATTCAATCACTTTAATTTAATCTTTGGGGTTCTACTTAATGTAAAATTAATGAATAATTGTAAACTTATGTTTCTCAGGTTAATTTCAAAAAGAAAATTAACATTGCAGGCAAAAGGTGTAATCTACACAATTTCTATTATTTTTGCATTACTCTTCGAACTATAAAGCATCGAACATGCCTCGCCACATGCGCCTCAGACTGAGGCATTCATTGTTCCATTCTACTAACCTCGAATGCTCAATACGGCAGACGAACCACCAGAAGCGACGCATGGATTGAAACTAGTAGTTAACATGACGGGACGGAAGGTGCAAATTGCTGCCGCTGCTTATATTGTGATGGCAACAATTATTTAAAAAAAAACGAAAGCGGCGTAAGCCACGTTGGCGGGTCAAAAAAATAAACTACAAGATATGAGATTCGAAAAATAGGACCCAAATTTTTTACGAATGTAAAAGCAAGATTTCTACCGTTTAGTTCATTTCATAAATATCGCAGTAAAAAAAAAGTGATATTTATATGAGAAATGATATTACTGTCAAGGAAAGGTTAGCTCTGTAGGTGGCGGACAGCGAAAATTGTATCATTGTAATAAACGTTTGTCAAATCGCCATTGTTACCGCTATAGAAAAGATAATTAGTGGCGTTTTAATATCTTGATAGTACGTCGTAATTTGCTAATGTTTTCAAAATATTTTATTTACATATTTTATGTAAGAAATGTGAGAATGTATGTAACTGATATTTGAAAAACATATGTTAGGATCTGACTAGCAGGTGTACGCTTAAAATAATACTCTACTGAAGGTGCGTAACGAATCATTGGAATTTCTTATGCGCCGATTCTTAATGTAAAAAATGTCACTAGCTTAATAAGTAATTGTGTTGGTACAGACCACGGTCAAAAGATATCTTTGTTTGTTACTTGGAAACTCGAGGGCTACATGTAGGGTTGTTACGGACGAATGCATAATTTTAAAATTAAGATTTGCAATAATCAATATGAAACTGTTCCAACGTAAATTAATGTTTCTTGTTTTTATATTACTTTTGAAAAATGGAGGTTGATTGCGGGAGTAAAGATGGGTTTGAAATCGGGGGAAAGTTAGTTACAGCTAGAGTGTCAATCGAGCCAGATCGATTTTTGGTTAATTAGAAACTCCCATTGTAAACAGTTTGTCTTTAAAATATTTGGTGCGTGTACATTTTCTTTTGAATTAGCCAACACTAATTTGTCACCCTTTTTGAAGTTAAACCGCGTAGGTTAACGATTTGTGTCTGTGAGGAATTAAAGTGTAAGTAGGTATTTTTACATAAATGAAAGCTCGCAGCAAATCATTTACCAGCCTAGATAACATATTAATAATCAAACATTGCCTTGCACAGGTATGTTATTCGTACGCGGGCTCATTAACCTGAAAGCTGTAAAATGAAAGACAGTACACGGCTCCTGCACTCTAGTATTGGAGTTAATTAGAATTGTTGTTTGTTGTTTATATTTATATTTGTGGAGAGGTGACTGGTGAACGGGTACATGATACCGCTGGTTATTAATTGTAAAAGGCAATTTCCCAGTAGGTACACACTCCAGGCCCAGACCATTAAACACCTAGAATTTTTATTTGTATTGTTTTTATTTCTTGTATAGATGAATGTGTAACCTGAGAGAGGAGCACTGTATTTTTCTAACGCAACTTATATATCGGTCACGATGTTAGAACCTACTTATAACTTATCCTTATAAGGCTTTGTTTTAATGAGTTTTTGTGTCAGGTGTTGACTTATGTATTTTGTGCTTTGGTGGTCACTAATTGTGTACGTGTAAAAGATCCGACGCAAGAATATCCTTGTTGATCGTGATGACATAGATGGCGGCATAAATACTTAAGATTCATCAGAAAGTTCCGAGAAGAAGGTACTTAGTCTTTTTATTCGATATCTAATTACATGTTTATAAAATAATGTCGTATTTTGCATAATTAACAATGTTCACTTTTTAGGTAAATATATTATATACAGCGATGAATCGTGGGTTAACGTGAAGCACACAGTTAGTAAGGCATGGTAAGGCACCACTATTGAAAGTGGTCGGCAGGAATTCGTTCAAGAGCTTAGTACAGGTTTAAAATCACCAAGTGGTCTTGGACCTTTATTCATGTTGGTGACGATAATGGTTTTATTCCTGGTGCGGAACTTACTTTCCTCTGTAAAAAGAACACAGCCGATGTGCGTGCACAATGAAATGGATGCAGACATTTACGAAAAGTGGTTTATCAATCAACCAGAATGTTTAAACCAAATCACGTCAAAAGTTTTATTTTCTAAGGAAGAAACCTCTTGCAAGCAATTCTGTCCTTGATGTAGGCAGTTACGCCTCCTTTATATCGAAAGTTAGAGTGAAGGTGGTATTGAGGAAATTGCAAGTCGGGTGACTCGGAGCTTTCAGAAGAGACTTGTGTTTCAGATAGAAACAAAATATCAGGTTGTAATTGTTCAAGACGTTAGTGAATAGCATTAAGATTAGACCTGATACCGCGGATGTTGCAGTAGTGAATCAGAAAGTTGATACTTTCGATGACCGTGGTCGCTTGGGCCCTGCCTCTCGGACATCTGAATGGGAAAGGATTTTACGTCCGGAATTTATTACCCTAGAAACCACAGCCATCTTATTTTTTAATTTGGGACTTTTAATCCGATAGGAAGACAGTGGGGCGAGAAGGAAGAATAAGGATGAGAATAGATTAAGGATGAAGTAAAGGTAACCGACAGCCCTTACCAAGCTCAGAAAATCGGAGACCCAATATTAAGGAGCCCATGGTAAGGGTGGTCGTAGCTCCCCGGCTGGCATGGAGTATACATGCCTACCACCTGCGAAAAAGATATAAAAGTTATAAAAGTGCTAAAAATGAGTTGCAAAATAAAAACACTAGTAGCGCGAGTGAGATATTTGATTCACCTTATGAGCTGCCTACTACTGTTCTGCCAAATTTTCACGATGTTCTAAAGTGTTATTTTGTTATAAGAAATAACTTAAAGTTTAACGGATCAAGTAAAGATCCCAGTGTTTTGGTAATTGCTAACAGGCTTGAAACGATTTGGAAGAAAGCATCTATACCAATCATTTCAAACAATCACATAATAAAAATGATTCAAGATTATCAAATTATTTGATTGATTATTTGAAGCTTATGAGATACCCAAAGCAAAAAATGAATAAAACTGTGAATTGAAAATGACTTGTTTCAAAAAAGAGACAAATCCTCTATTTGATATTGCTGCATGTAAATGTAGTTCACATTATGTGTAAATATGACAAACAGCGCAAAGTACCTCGTCTAGAGCAAAAATTCATTCAAGATGAAAGAACAATAAGAAAAATGTGTATTGGTACATTAGATATTAATAAAACGAGAATACAAAAACGAGAAGAAATAAAGAGTAAACTATTACGGTTTGACAAATCAGATAATAGTCCTTTTAGTGATAGTATTATGAGAGTTCAGAAGCTGAAAGTACAGTTACCAGAAGCAGAAGAAGAAAGAGAATCATCTTTTGCAGTGAAACCTTTGTCTGTTACAGTCGAAAATGAAATTATCACGGAAGGTAACAGATAATTAAAGTGCACCGGTCTAGCTCGGTGGGACAGAGGGCCGTGAGCGTGTTTCTGAATTTAAATACTAAAGATGATTTGTCGCATTGTCGAAAGTCATCAATAAGGGTTAGCTCAATCGTGATGAAGTCGTCTAAAGGGCGCCAGTCCGTTGTTAAAACAAAATTGGTAAGAAAACAACCGGGCACACGTAGGTAAATCAACCCCAAACAGACAAAGGTCTCGCTTACCTTTACGCAGGTGGTACTCCGGGAACTCTAGCTCTAAAACAAATCTCGAAATATTCACACGCCTTCAAATAATAATGAAGCGTGTGCGCAAATCAGCGGTTGGGGTCAGCGGCTTTCTTTAACCTATTTTTACGTTATTGTACACCCAACGCTTGTTAACAAAACACACAAAAAAACAAACGCTAAATATTTCGCTTATTTGGTGAAAAGTCAAAATCCAAATGCTAGTCATCTATTAAAATTCTATCATCAGTTGCATTCAAAGATGATTAAACAAACACTAAACAAACGTCATTCGAAATTCCCAAGTTTATTACGTTAAAAAACCATTTAATATAGAAAAAAACTACATGAAACTAAATACGTCAAATCATCAATTTGCCATCAGATCGCTTTCATATCAAATCAATGAAATTTAATCAATAAAATTAAGCTTTAATAAGATATCTTGTCTTCAATTCTCTAAAATACCAACTTTCATTAATTAAGGCTTTCGTTCGGGAGAAGATTACAAATAATGCTAATAAACCCAATTAAGCAACCATCTATTAAATAAACACAAAGACGATACCTATGCATAAACGTAAGCCGTACCAATTTATGTGCCGGTTATCTCAAAATTTGGGCTAGGAAAGAATATACTACACCTATTTCTTAATCGGTTCTAACTTGCAAGTTATGTTCTCTAATTTTAGATTAATTTTTAAGTTAATGTTACCTAAATACCGTTAAAACTTAAATGATTTACAACAACAAACAAATTGGTCACTCAAAGTTATTAATTCTACAATGTGAACCCCCTTTTATACACATCAAATAATCAATCTTAAAATATTAAAAGCGCAGATGAAAGTAGTCCGTCAAACTTAATTGAATTACATCAACAGACTAACACCTCGACCAAAACGACCACGTTCACCTGCTTATTGCCGTATAATTTAGCAAAACACTGTCAAATGTTAGATTACATTCTAGAAATATTTTTTGAACTTTCTGCTCCAGGCTACAACGAAAACTATTTGGACATGAACGATGTTCTCGTGAGAAAAATTCTTAGTAACTTTTAAGCGGCAACCAAATGTAGCAACTCTCAAATAGCAAACTGGATAACGTTGCGTTCTTAATTGACTGAATAACTATGTTATAAAGTTTATATGCACAGACGATTTTGCACACGGTTTTATTTACACAATGTTGAATTAAGTAAATAGCTTTATTTACAAGTCTATTTATGATTAGCGTAAGTATTTACAAATTTATGTACAACACCTTCGTCTGTTACACGCAAGGAATGGGGGCCTTCACAACAGTTTTTGCTCGATTATGTCAATCTGCAAAATTGCGTTAATTAATTCACTAACAGGGTGCACTTAAAAAACACAATCCCTTTTATGAAACGCACGTAAACGACTCCAAGTGCCCGAAAACTATATAGACTCCCTGGAGAGATGAACCACTGTATATCCACCCAGGCAGTGCTTTGGTTGTACACAACCTTTGCCGAAACGTTCGGTTCCCCAAGTCTTCGATATCGCACACCCCGCTTAACAGCTTACTTATAGGGTCTATGACGTTTCTATGTGGCCCATTCGCCCGCGATCTTAATATTTGGAATAATATATACACCCATTACGAAGTTTTCTCTGTGTGTATTAAAAATTATATAAATTAAACAAGCACAAGTAAAATTGAAAGAATTTGATGTGTTTTAATTAGTGTACTGCTTTTTTGCTACTAAAATGTTGTAGTTTTTCATATTAAACTGTTTTATTAAAAAATCGTAAGATTTCGACAGAAACAATTAAATATGACGACTCTAAACGTGTCAAATGAAAAATGTCGAAAATTTTTGACCGAAGAGCCAAAAATTTCTTTTTCCAAAATCATCTGACCAAATGGTCAGAAATGGCTCAAAAATGTAAAATGCAAAAAAATTTTCGAGAAATGCCCAAAATTTTTGTTTTTGCAAAATCATTTCAAAATAAAAAACCTCGTTAATTATGCATCTAGAACCCGAGACGCCAGGACATCAATCAAACGCGCTGCCTCTGCGCTACCGGAGGAGTTCATGAACAAACGCAAAACTTGATAGATATTCAATTCTAGGATGGTTCACTTAATTTCCTACGTAAAGACGTGCCGGTTTGCTACGAATAGCCGTTTGTATTTATACACTCTATGATAGTCGAAATCTGGAATTCCATTTTGACTGGACAGATTTCGCTCAAAATTCATCATTCCGTCTACTCATGGGTACCAAATTACATGAAGATCGGATTATCTTTGTAGACACGCTGGAACACTGACAGACAGACATACATTTTGAAACTTTCATGTTTGAACCTCTTTTTTTCCAACTTACGGTAAAGCAATTTTAAGCATGGTAGCTCATTTTAAAGAAAATTTAATCCTCTTATAAATGCGCTGGGATCTATTTTCTGTTTTGCGATAATTCAAAAAACTAAAGTGCTGCACTCGAAATTTCGCCGACCGATTACAATACCTCCCAATACTTGGGTATTGTGAGGTAAAAAGAAATTAAATATGTAAAGTCTAGTATTAAAGATCGTAAAATCATTTTGCTCGTAATTAATGAATCAGTCAACTCGTTGGCATGTTTTAATAAAACAATTATCAAACGCTTATCACTACACATTGTGGTTTTGTCCGTTATGCATATTTCTGCAAAATCTGAAGGATAGATTACGTTCAAATGGTTTTAATAATGGTTTGTGTTTCAAAGTAACTCAATTCTAATTTCATTATAGTTATCAGAAGTATGAGTTTCTGTTTTAGAGTAGTCCGCTATATTGTATAACTTTGAAACTCCACCTGAACAAAATAATAAAAAGGAGTGGGATACGCCATTGACATTCACTGTTTGTAGACTAAACGGTTATTTTAAATACAACGCAAATTGTTTTTAAATAATAGCACTAATGTTTCATAGATAATTAATATACGAGCCCTAACCATTATATCTTCGGATGGACAAATTTTTGACGATTAATAATTTATTATTCTTTAAATATTAATTTTTCTACCAAACAAATTTTTTCTATAAACTAGGTAAATAAATGTATGTTTAGTGTGAGTGTTTTGGCATTTTCTATTTTTACTAAGAATTATATCAAACAATAGTGTTACACTGTCATAATTTATTGACCTCTAAATGCTCGGACAGCTAGACAATGTAAGACATTTAAATATTTTGAAAGTAGGCTGTGAAACATAAACACAAAAATTTTATGTAGGTTATTTACTAGTTGACATTTATCATTTTGTAAAGTAAAAATAGGCCGGGATTAGTCACACCGTTAAAAATTCGAGAATTGATTGTTAAAAACATAAAGAAGGAAGTCAATGTCTCAAATTGCTTCTGAGTTTGAAGTAAAATCAACAATTGGAGACATCATTAAGAAACACAGAAACTGGCAATTTAACTGTTAGTGGTAAAAGTACTGGACGCCCACGATTAGTAACTGAAAGAAATAGAAGACTTTTGGTAAAAATTTGCAAGGCTCAAAGATCAACATTGCGCAAATTACCTCTTTTGGAATCAGCAAACTGGGTGAAATTTTGGAAGAGGTGTTGTCGGAAGTGGATTCATAAATCATATAAAGCCAACTATGAAATTTAAGTCTACTTTATTTTATTTTGTTTTAGCAAAGAATAGCTAGAGCTTTAATAAGTTTAATAGGCTTACTGTGAAAAACGTCATAATCAAAGTACAAATTTAGCAAAATTGAATCAGGTTATAATGTAAGTGTAGAATTATGGAAATTTATAAACCATTCACAAATAGAAAGTTGACATACCAATTGAAGATCTAACAAAGAAATAGTTTTAGTTAATAATTGTAATTGTTATTGTGCAGTGAAAACATTATGTGTACGTTTAATATGATTTTAATATTAACTACGTATGTTAAATTATTGTAGCCGTGGTAACTTTTATTTAATTGGTGAAGCATTTACTTCAAGGTCTAGGAAAACAGCAAAATCTAAACAATCCAAAGGCTAAAAGTAAGAGGTAGCATTGTGCCAGGTATTGTAATCGGTCAGCGAAATTTCGAGTGAAGCACTTTAGTTTTTGTGAATTATCGCGAAATAAAAAATAGATAGGAAGTAGATCCCAGCGTATTAGTAAAGAGGATTAAATTTTCTTTAAAATGAGTTACCATACTTAAAAATTGCTTTACCGTAAGTTGGAAAAAGAGGTTCAAACATGAAAGTTTCAAAATGTATGTCTGTCTGTCAGTGTTCCAGCGTGTCTACAAAGATAATCCGATCTTCATGTAATTTGGTACCCATGTTCGGATCCATGAGTAGACAAAATGATGAACTTTTGAGCGAAATCTGTCTAGTCAAAATGGAACTCCAGATTTCAACTGTTAGTATTAGTATTAGTATAAATACGAACGGCTATTCGTAGCAAACCGGTACGTCTTAAGTAAGCAACTAAGTGAACCATCCTAGAATTGAATATCTACCAAGTTTTTCGTTTGTCCGTGAACTCCTCCAGTAGTCACAGTGGCAGCGCGTTTGATTGATGTCCGGCGTCTCGGGTTCAAAACGCATAATATACGAGGTTTTATCTTATCTTATTAGATGTGTTAAGGCATTTCTATTAGAAACGATTTAAAAAAATTTGGCCTTTCGTCAAAAATTTCCGAAATTTTTTTCATTTTTCATATTTACACGTTTTCAATTTAAGAACTAAATAAATGTATACTGGGTGATTATGATTATTTACTTTCTCTGATCAACTTTTTCGGTCGTTTTTTTAGTACGTCAAGCTTTATGAATTATTTAAATAATAACTTAAATTTAAGATAATGTGTCTTGGTCGTCATATTTAATTGTTTCTGTCGGAGTACTAGGATTTTCTTAATAAAACAATTTAACAATTTAATGATATGAAAATACTGTACAAAGTTTTAGTAGCAAAAATAACACAGTACACTAGTTATAAAACATCAAATTCTTTCAGTTCTTGTGCTTGTTTAAATTATCAATTACATTGTATTGTGAGGTCATGTGTTGCACGCATTGATGTTGTTTATTATAAGATGACAACCTACTTAAACGGAGATTTTCTTCTTGCCTATTGAAGTTATTATTACAACGTGACGCTATTGAGATATATAAACATCCAAACAACTTCAATAGGCAAGAAGAAAATATCGGTTTAAATAGTTTTGGCATCTTATAATTAAGAAAAAGACACAATGGTACGTCTTAATTTTAGCTTTTGATATATCTAGGTATTTTGCTGTTACACCTAGACCTTGACGTAGATTCTTTACCAATTATATGTTAAATTAACACTGCAGTACAATGATTGAACATATGTAGTTAAAATTAAAAGTCATATTAAACGTACACACCCTGTTTTCACTGTACAGTAACAATTAGGTACAACTATTAACCAAAATCATTTGAACTATAAATCTTTAATTGGTATGTGAAGTTGTAACTGTTGATTTTTTTGTAACTGATTTTGGTTTATGACTTTAAAAACGCCTCAAATGTAACACCAAATTTTGTGCTACTTTAAGATTTACTGAATGTTAATTAGATATATATATATATATATATATATATATATATATATATATGATATTTACAATGCTAAATATCATAGTAATATAAGAATAAGTTCAGTATAAAAGATACATTAAACTAAGAGTCTGCGATGGATTTAATTAAACATATATGTAAACCGCAGGTTGCTTCAATTAAATATATCATAAAACTAAGCACATATGTGATTATACAGCATATTGTTAGCTATTTGATTTAAGTTTCACAAGTATTACGTTATAATCATGGCTATACAAGAGAATTATTCTCAAAAATAGTTTCCGATCATCTTCGAAGTGTTAAAATTGTATTTGCTTTAATAAAATTCATGTTACTCATTTGAATAAGGTAGCATAATCTGCTTCAATTCTGAAAGTAAAAGAAAATAATTTGTATCAGGTAACGTAGGTGAAGTAAATTGTATGATAAAGTTTAGGAAAAAGACGATTTTATAAGATTCATATAACTTACAAGTGAAAATGTGAAATTAAACAATTATTATGAAAATAACGTACATATTAGTGGGAATAGAAAGTGTTGCAACTTAAATTAACATCATAGATGCAAGTTAAGTGCAAGTGCTAAGAAACCAAGTTATGTCATCTCCGAACATAGATGTTGAGATGGAGTTTTTCAAATTAAACTATATTTGTGTTAGAGACTGGTATATCTTGATGTTTTTTGGTTATAGAATCCATTTCTGTTTATAGTTTTCCTGTAGATAGTAAAATAAGTTAGATATAAGTAAATTTGTATTGTAAAATTGCATAATTATTGAAATTTGTATGGATTAAGTAGTTTAAAAGTAAATAGGGGTATCGTTGGAAAGGAAATTTTGTGTAGAATCCAATGCCAATAATATTTTTAAGATCAATCCTCATATACAAAAGTTACGTGAAAAGGTAATAATTTCAAAATTTTAGAAAAATGAACAACCAATGAGAATTAAGGACTGTTGTGTTTATTGTAAAATGGCTCCAACCATGTTGATTTTAGGGAAAAATTTGTACTGCTTTGTTAATTTCAATTGCATACAATCTTCAACTGAAAATGTCACTCGATATGTACGGAGATTTAAGATTGATCGTATATTTCGCATAATAAAAAATTAAACAAAACCATTGAAATTTTTTTAAACTACTTAATAGTGATTAAAAAATTATTAAATAAAAAGTTTTTTAAGGGAAAAATCCGAATTGTGAAATTGTTTAGAATTATTTGTTTTGACAAAAGTCATAATGTTAACCTTACATTTCATCAGTTGAAATGGAAGAATAAAATATCTTTTGTTAATAGTACACAGTTACTCTGTAAGTATAACAAATCGCAAATAGTTGAATATTTTATGGTGAATTTTTAGAATCCGAAATCTTTTGCTTTAAGGTGTTGTTTTTGTCATTGTGTGACGGAATTTTTATTCGTAATGTTTTAATACAACATCTTGAACACCACGAGACTAGAAATAGGGTGAATGTATAAAAAGAATATTGAGATGTCAAAATCTATTGTCCATTACTATCCTGGAGTTTCAAAGACATTTCCGTTTGAGCAAAGAAGCAGTGTTGCAACTGGTTGAAGCGTTAGTACTTTTATGGAAGAAAATTGAAATTGCGAATCCCAAAATGCTTAGGGTAAATACACTGTGTATTATTAATTAAAAATGATTGGACGTTTCTTGTAATTAATGTTTAGTATTGTCCGCATAAACTTTTTAACAGGCAGCTACCAGTGTAATACAGCAATAGTTTGTTGATAAGTCAACCTAATAATTCCAAGAAGTATTCTAGAGTTTTGAAATTTTCTTAGGCATATGGTTCCTCGATGGATTAGATTCCAAGGAATGATAAAAGGAATCATCTCAAACAATATAAAATTGATTGTAAATAACGGTCATGTTTATAACTTAAAGTATTATAAAATTTCTAGCTCGACATTGTATACATATTATTGAAGTTGTTGATGAACTTAGTCACTATATATCCACCAGATATAATGAAAATGTGATATTAATAGAAAAGGCTACCATAGTTTAAATTGCCAAATTATATGTGACAGCAACTTAAATATTTTATATATTACGGTCCGTGTAGTTCGAATGACGCGTATATTTAGTGACAAAAAGAATTGGTCGATAATTTTTGGTGATAATGAAACTAATTATGGGCAAGTCTTTCTTGTCTTGTTAACTATTTAAGCAGTGTCTAGTTGGTAGATGTTATTGGACTATTAATCGAAGGTGCTTATTAAGCAACGGACATGCATTACAAAGCTGCAGCAAGGATAGCGTTAACATTTGTACACAACATTGCATTGCATTATAAAGTTGCAAACCCAGAACCAAGGTGGGATGAAATTGATTTACGAGCTGTTATTCATTTTCAGCAGGACATACCACTAGAAACATAGGTCATTAATGGTCAAAACTACATTACAATATTTTAATGACTAATGAATTAAAGCTTTATTTTTTATAAATTGTTTTATTTCTTTAAAAGATCTAACAATTTACTGTTTTTTTCATTATATTTCTAAATTCCACAGTTACTTTAAGTCTTTCATTTAATTCTTTTGTTAGTTGCCTGAAGTTTCACGCTTCGGCTTATCATCTATTTCGTTTCTTACCCCTAAAACAAAATAAAATAGATTTATATTTTTGTAATATAATGGAAGTAAATAAAACTCACTTTGAGGTGTTAATTTCGTTGTGTTAGAAAATTAATCAAACTTACATTTTCTTCCCTTGACGTCGGTGACAAGTTGTATCTCAAATGAATAATGAGATGCTGTTATATTTGTATAGTAACAAATCTATTCAATAAACACTTATAATACGAAGGAACCTAAGATTCACTGCGTCCGAGAATATAAGCTTTGGTCGATTACTCAATTTAAGGCAGTTTAAAGCCAACTTTTTCTTAGTTTAATGATACAATTTGAAAGTTTCAAACTAAAACCTAAAAAATTTACCAGATCCCATTTTTTGATTTCGGCAGTTTTTAAACTTGCCTTTTAATCCGCCATACCTATTATGTAAATTTGGAAGCACTATTCGCCTATAAATTAATAAATCATTTTTTTGAGTTTTTGGCCCTCACAGCATTAAAGTTGTTCACTCAAACGAGCACAAATTTTTTTTTTTACAAATTAAATTTCCTGCAAAAGCCTTGGTGTTTACTAAATTTAAATACAAACTTGTTTTTAGTAAAAGCGTTCTATTGCTTTTCCTTTTTCCTATAAAAGATTTAACTTCAACTTCTAATTTAGAACCAGGCTACAATTTAAAAATTAATTTATTACTTTTTAAATTCAACTAAAATTTCTGACAATGAACACAGCAACTACAAATTAGATTTCTTATACAGAATATTACAAAATCATTCACCATTTACAAAAGAAATTCTAATAGAAATTTTAATGTGTACAGAATCCACTTCTGCAAAGCTGATGCGTAAATCAAACCACCGTTGAACCAGGATACTTTTTGAATCAAAAACAAATATTTGGATAATAATCTCAATTAATAAAATTAATGAAAATTTATACAATAATCTTTTTTTTCGAGGTTTTTAAAATTTTTTATATATTACAATTTAAAACAATTACAACCATTTGCGCCTCCAATTTTAAAAAACAAAAAAAGCGTATCTTACTAAATTATAATTAAACATTTTCAATGCTTTTATAATTCTATGTTTTTCAACCTAGCAATGTTAAAATTTAAAAAAATTTTATTTAAAATAATTGATTTTTTTTACTTAAATTTAACAAACTTTAATAAAAAAATTTTTGGAAAATTTTTTTAAACAATAATTGAATTTTATTTTTAAAAACTCCTTTTCTTTTTAAACAAGGCAAAATTATTCCGTTAAGGCAAATTATATTAAACATATTTTAAAAATTTTATTCGAATTTAATTTAAAATTAATACTTTTTAATTCAAAAATAAATTGCATTTTTTAAAAAATTTATTACGGTCAAGAGTAAACTTTTGTCGCTGGTATTTGGAAAAATGCGCTCGACAGTTCGATTTTAGCTCAGTTATTCTATTTAGCGATGAAGCTTGCTTTACTAGAAGGTTACTTCAATAGCCGTAATAGTCACATTTGAGCGACCAAAATCCTCATGGAACATTTCAGAAGTCTAACCAGTATCAGTTCTCTATTAACGTGTGGGCTGGAATAGTAGGAGATCATATTATTGGACCGTACCTACTACCTCCACGTTTAAATGGTCAAATCTACCTAACATTCCTACAAGAAGTTCTCCCTGAGTTGCTTGAAAATGTTCTATTGGACATTCGTCGTAGAATGTGGTATCAGCACGACGGAGCTCCGGCGCATTTTACTCGCAACTTGCGGGACCACCTAACTTTACAATTTCCTGAGAGGTGGATTGGACGAGGTGGACCTGTTAACTGGCCAGCCCGAAGCCCAGATCTGACACTGTCGATTTTTCTTCTGGAGTTACCTCAAATCATTAGTGTAAACAGCTGTAACTACAGAAGAAGAATTGATTGAAGGGTAATGGCTGCGAGTCAAGTTGTTCAGGAAGACCCGCACATCCTTTATCGAGTTCGCCAATCAATGGTTCGACGTACGACCGCATGTCAGCAAGTCGATGGCCGCAATTTTGAACAACTAATATAATGTTTTATTGTTTTTCTTATTTAATAAATATTAAAAATACAAAAGTCGTAAATGCGAACATTCTGCAATTTTTAACACTTCTTCGTCTAGTGCCTTAACGACTCATTTCCGGACATACGTTTATAAGGCAAAAGTACTTAATTCATCGGCCTTTATAACCCCTAAAGTTTAACATGTTTCTGAGACACTATATATATATATATATATATATATATATATATATATATATATATATATATATATATATATATACGGGTTGTCCCAGAAATGGTGAAATCTCCCGGATCTAGGTAGACCTGCTAAAAATAAGGTCACAAGTTTCTATAAAAAAATTTCCTCCGATGCCTTCCTACGAAGATGTTCGCTCTTAAAGTTCAGTGTTAAAAATGGTTCTTTCGCTGTTTTTTACTGCTCAATAAATTTTAATAATTTTTAGGCAAAAGCCTCGCCATTTCAAGCTCTTTGGAGCCGTCTATTTAAATGTTCAGTGACGCTTTAGGGAGCAGGGGGTACACTCTCTGGCTTTCTAACCTCAAAAAAATGTTTTGAGTAGCTTTTTCACTTTCTGCAAGTGAACTTCTTAATCTTTGGTATACTAGTTTAATTTCGCTAAAACTAACCGTTTCGAAGATAACTGCAGTTAATGATGACGGTGGTGATTTTAATTCGCACTATTAACAATAGCAGTACATAAATCGAGTTGGCTGTTAACACAAAATATTTAGTATAGGAACAATGATTTGGAATAAATTTAAACCTAAAACTAGATAAAACCAACCGCAAACAAGAAAAGAAGGATATTTGTTCTAAGAATGTATATTAAATATGGCTAAGTATCAAAACATTACTTACAAAAACAAAAATCTGGAACACATCTATTTGAATATTAAAGATTTTAAACAATGTGACTTTCTGAGTCATGTTTTGAAACTTAGCCACATTTCTTATAAAGAGGTTATTCTTTTATGTTAGTTCTTCCATTTTTAGGTTTAGATGCATTCCAGATTATTGTACTTCTAAATAATGTTTTATTTAAACACAGTCGAACTAAAATCATCATCGTCATCATCAGTTGCGTTTATCTCCAACACGCTTAATTTCAGCGAAATTAAACTAGTATACCTTTTTGATATAAAAAAGGGCACAGATTAAGAAGTTTACGTGGAAAAGGTAAAAAGCTGTTCAAAAAATATTTTTTTTGAGGTTAAAAAGTTACAGGGTGCCGTGCCCCTATTTAAATAGACGACTCCAAAGAGCTTCAAATACCGTGACATTTGCCCAGAGTATTTAAATTTATTGAGCAGTGAAAAAGTTATAGTGAAAATTCAATTTTTAACATTCAACTTCAAGAGCGAATACCTACATAGGGAAACCTCCGAGGAAAATATATGTATATATATATATATATATATATATATATATATATATATATATATATATATATATATATATATATATATATATATATATATGTATATATGTATATACAGGGTGTCCCAATAGTGCGTATTCGGTCGTTAGCTCCTTAGCCATTAAACTTAGAAGATAAGTTTAAATACGAAAGTTGTCTATTTTTATAAGCTGCATAATCTAAAAATAGTTTGGTTTCTACAGGGTGTAATATAAAAGCGGTACAATGTAGAACTTTTGATTTTTAAATAGAACACCCTATATATTATTTTATTTTTCGATTCTCCTTATAATTTTACATCTTCTTTATAAGAATTACTTACAAGCTAAATCTTACGGTTTTTGAGATATTTGCAAAGTTAACTAAAAACTGACATTTTTATGTAGTAATTCAAGTAGGCATATCTCAGTTATTTTTAAAGACAAAAAATAATCTTTGGTATAGAATTTATTCATACATGAGCTTACTTTAATCTATCGTCAAAATTGGATTTCAATATACACGGTGATCACAAAAATTAATTCAATAACATAAATTTGAAAATGCTATATCTTCATTTTTTTAAATGGCACACCCTATATTTTTTAATGCTTTGTCTTCGTCTATTAATAGGCTTTCATTTCTATTAAATATGTTCTATACCCATCTCTAATAGTTTCGGAGATTAACTGAAATACAAACACTTAAAATTATAATAAATGTTCAATGTGACCACCATTTTGTTGTTGCAAACATGAAGTCTTTGAATAAACGACAAATTTACTTTTCGTAACGTGGAAACATTTATATTTTGAATGACGTCTCTAATTCTTGCCTTCATATCATCTACAGTCGTTGGAGGAGTTTAATAGACTTTTTCTTTAATCCAACCCCAAAGAAAAAAGTCCAGCATTATCAAGTCAGGCGATCTTGCAGGCCAGGAGATCGGCCCTCCTCTTCCAATCCATTTGTTTTGAAACTGGATATTTAAATAATTTCTGCTAAAATGCGGAGGAGCGCCATCTAATTGCAGCCACATTTCTCTAAGGGTTTGTGAAGGTAAATCTTCAATAAAAGTTTCAAATTCGTTGTGCAAGAAGTTTAAAAATGAATCTCCATTGACCGTGTTTTCAAAAAAATATGATCCTATAATTCCTTCCCCAATAATTCCGGCTCAAACATTAAGTGACCAGCGGTGTTGATGATCAACAGGAATTATAAATCTGGGATTATCAGTACCGTAATAATGGAAATTATGTCTATTAACCTATCCATTTTTATAGAAAGTAGCTTAATCAGTAAATAAGATCGTGCTAAAATAGTTGGGTTTTTCTAAATTTTCATATATGGCCCAATTGCAAAAGTCTAATCTATTAACGAAGTCATCCTCGTATAATTCTTGTGCAGGTTGGACATGGTATGGATGATATTTATATTTTTTTATAATTCTATTAACTGCTATTTTTGAAACTCCAACTACTAATTCCAATTGTCGGCAAGAAACGTGAGGATTTTCAATCACGGATTGAAGAACTAAATGTTCATTACCTTCGTTAATTGTGGTTCTTTCTCGTTCTAAATTGTCTTCGTAATAAATACTGCATGTTTGCTAGAAACGCAAATGCTGAAACTTGCGGGTGTCGTGCATTTGGAAATTTTTGCTTATAAATTCGATGAGCTAAAAGACAATTTTTATCGCTTTCACCAAGGACGTAAATCATATTAACAAGTTCTTCTTTCGAAAAATTCATTTTGTAATTTAGGAAGTAAATATACAATACTACACAAATATCAGCACTGTTTGACAAGTTTGATTTCTTCATTTTTTGTTTTACGCTCTTTTGATTAAATTGTTTAATTTTACGATGTATCGTTTAAAAACATTCTCAAATATCTCTTAAAAATGGTGGTTTCATGCAATATTTATTATAATTACAATTTATGTATTTCAGTTAATATTTTTTAGTTTCTTATGTATCCACAGCTTGCTTTGACCGACTAATTAGATTCAGCTTGCGGGTTACTAGCAATAAGCCCAGAAAATATAGCGCTTTCTTGGCTTGAGGAAAAAGCTACCAGTTTGGTGTGCTACTGTTCGGATTAAACATGTCCCTACCAGTGTTAAACAAGTGTTTAGGCCCCGAAGTATAAAAGTTTGCGAATAAAGGATTTAGGAGGACGCGCAACAGTTTTGGTATTAAAAGGAGGTCACAATCAAATAACAGAGGAAAATTGCAGTCCTTGGGGTTCTGAAAGAACCCCAGAAGATAACATCTCCCCCAGATTATTAAAAAAAACAAAGTGATGTAACAAATAAAAAACGTATTGATTTGGATTTAAACATTAAACGGTAAGTTTGCACCTCGGTCTACCTCAGCAAGGTACATGCTTACGAAACACTGTAGGTTGAGAACTCATTTTTATCAGGTTGTGAGATAGGCAGAGATATATCCATATACAGCATTTGATTCGTTAGGCGCCTCTCAATTTTATAGGTTAAATAATTAAAATACAACAAAAATTGAGAAAGTTGTACATTAATAGCACAGGAAACCTGAATGACACTAAACAACTGTATTTATTTGCATATTTAATAAAACAAAATAATGTCTGATTAATTTCGGTATAAAAGCAACTAAAACAGTACTTCTCGTAAAGCTTTACCGTATTAACTAATTTCTAATTCAACACAAACTATACAAACATATACCTTATCTGTACGTAGAATTCAAAATGAAAGATGATCAACACTGTATATCTTTAATAATAACGTCTACTTGACCAATGTCAACAAACATTACAGTTACAAGGTCATGCACTCAAATAATTTTATCTTAGAAAACGTTAACCGAGTGAGCTGTTTCCTTCTTGACCTCATATAGTCCCTTATAAAGCAAAAACAAAATTTAGTGGTGTTGTCTAAAGTAGACGGTTGATAGTGTCTTTTGACGAACTCTAGATCACCTGAGTTATATTTACTAGGGTTATTTTACTAGCAAGTCTATTTTTCTTTTAGTAGCGTTGGATTTAAGATTCCTGCTGGCTAATATTTTTGCTGCAATACCCTGGTCTATTTGTTCTGGAAATGAAAGAATCTGTTCGATAAACTCCTGTGGTCGGTTTCCTTTTATTAACTCATATGGAGTAAAACCTATTGTCTCACTGACAACGACATTCAGACATGTTTCTATTGTTCCTATATACATTGGCCAGCTGGAGTGTTTTTCGTTGCAATAGGCTCTCAGTAGACCCCCTAAACTCATGCATAATTCGTTCTACAGGATTGGATTGTGTATGGCATACTGCTGTATACTTCACCCGTATGTCGCGTTTACTTAACTCCTTTGTACATTGTTCACTAATGAACTGTGTACCGTGATCGGATAACACGGTTTTGGGTTTGCCTACATTTGGAAGAAAACATTTTATTATTTATGTTTTGGTGTTAGCTTTCTTTGTCAGATATAACTTAGGGTATTTGACAAATACGTCTCTGGCCACAAAAATATAGGATAGACCGCCTCGGCCCATCGGTAATGGTCCAAACAAATCTACTGATAGCAGTTCTAATGTCTGCTCAGCATTTGCTGTCCTCAACGCAGCTTTGTGATTTTGGTTACTGATCTTTGTTTTTTGGCACAGATCACATGCAGATAGTACTAATCCTACGCACTTTCCTGTCCCGAAATGTCCGTATAGTTGATGGTATTCCCATATTACTAAGCTTGATGGTATGCATATCAACCACCATTATTTTCCTTTCTTGCTCTTCGTGTATAATAGATTCTCGGTTAATTCTATTTTAGATTACGTTTTTCTTCTGTATTGTTTCTTAATTCTTGTTTAATACATTCCAGTTGCTTGTCGTTATCTTGATCACTAAATAAATTCTCCAGAAGGCGATTTAACTCACTCTTTGGCGTGTACATTGTGGAGTCGCGATTGATTTTCGTTGACATTTCCTTCGTGCACATATCTCGACTAGAAATCAGTTACAATGTTGTCTTTGCCTTTACAGTACTTTATGATTAGATTATATTCTTGTAATAGCATACACCACCTCATCAGTCTCGCACTCACTGACTTGCAAGTAAATAAAAAAAGATTGTTTGAAAACCGAGTATGTAAGTCCTGAATTTCTTGCAGCCGAAAACAATGTCGAGCAGCTCTAGTTTCGTGGTGGTATACGTCTTTTCGGTATTCAATAATGTTCGCCTGGCGAAAGCAATGGTACAGATTCCTCCGTTTCGTACTTGGAATAAATGTGCCCCAAGTGCCTGCGTTGATCCAATGGCTTTGAAATTACAAACAGCCGTCTGGCTTCTCTTTTAATGTTCTCTTTAATCTGGCGAAATGCGTTTTCCTGATGGTCTTTCCATTTTCATTTTTTCTTTTGCAATAACGGCGTTAGTTGGCTTATAATATTTGAATGATTGTTGACAAAACGTCGATGAAAGTTACAAAACACAAAAATGATTGCAATTCTTTCTTGTTGCTCGGTCGATAGAAATTTTCTATGGTTTTACTCTTCCCCGGGTCTACCTCTAGTCCTCTTGGACTTATGATTTGGTCTAAAAATTTTAACTCATCTTTCAAAAATTGAGTTTTTTAATTTCATTATCATATTTGCTTAGTGTAGCTTCGCCAAAATTAGGTCTAACTATTTTTTGTGGTCTTCCCAATTGTGTGATGCCACCGGTATATCATCTGCATAGATTATGGCAAATAATAACACTTCAGGACCTAATACAAATTGTAAACGTGGATTAAATACCGCTACGGATATATTCAACCCAAAATAATACAGTATATTCCCATATAGCCATAGCCATAAGTAAGGTCCAGCGAAGATAGATATTTAATTCCAAAATTTTTTTGTAATAATTTTTCCATTACAGGTGGCGATATTCTATTCGATACTATTCTTAGCTTCAGCTTCTTAGCGTCTAAACATATTCTTAGAGGTCCATTCTTCTTTGTTACTGCAACAATTGGTGAAGTTCAGTAACCTCTCACTCCATCATGCGCTCGATTTTTCGTTCAACTACTGATCTTTTTGAGTGTGGTATCGGGTATGATTTATTTACAAATATAGCTGGATGACTGATATCTAACTTACATTCATATGAATTACAGAGGTCTAGTCTGTCCAAAATAATATACTCCTTTGTGCTTTTTCTTTAAATTCTCGATACCTGTTTCCTCTCGTTCTAGGCTTGCACACACCTATGGAATTTGATACCTTTTCTGGTGTTGAAAATCCTCAAATAGCATGACCGCAGGATACATCGTACACTTGTGGTTGGTCACACTACTCTCCATTTCTTCTTCCTGTGATGCTCCTTCATGAGGTGTTTGTCCAAAATATTCTAATACTTCATAAAAATAAAATCGCCTTCAGGTATGCTTTCAAGAGTTCCCTGCTTACGTTGTTTCTTCGATTGACCTTTCCTCTGACACATCCGAAAAAACTTGCTACCTCCTTTTGTGTCTGAGTCCGCACTCTATTTTCAAGCTAGCTGATTCAGCGCTGTTTGTTGGTCACTCCCATCAATTTCCACGTTTACAAGGGCTTGCCGTTTTATTTTGGTAATCTTTCTAGTGACTCCTTGGATTGATACACATACTGTAGGTTATGTTGCTATTATATTTATTTATATTTTTAATAGTTCAAATAGTGTTTCCAAAATGACACTCATAGAGCCACTTGTATCTACCAATGCTATTCGGTTTACTGCTTCTAATTTTACTAAGATTTGCGGTACGAAATTGCCTTCTGCGGCATTTTCTAACTGATCTTCAGATTCGCTGTTGGAACTTGATAAAGACGTTTCTTCAATTTGGTTTATTTGTTGTTTTTGTTGAAAATACACACGTACAAAATTGATATGATTTGCTTGCTTGTCCGTTAATGGACAGCGTGCAGTGGGAGTACTCTGCAGCTGGCTTCTAGTTTAAATTCTCAGATGCTTGTTCTTCGTTACTTTGCGCCATTTTCTTCGTTTGTTGGTCTATAATTACCACATCCTCTTCGGTAACCTCTGTAATCCGCGTTTTGAAATCTCCAGCTTACGCCGTTGATTTGGCGTGACTCTTCTCTTCTTCGGTCTGGACATTCCCATCTCGGCCCGTCATATTGACTGAGTTTTTCTCTTCTGGGTCCTTGCCTATCTCTAATTTCGTTGCGCCCTTATAGGCGTTCATTAGATCGTCAATAATATCAGTTCGTGTTGACATTAAAATAGTTTCAACTGTGCAACAGGCTTAATACACTTAGACATTACCTTTGTTTGGTTAAACCCGCTCCAAAGAATAAGATTTGAGTTCTTTTAAACTTTTTTATAATTTCAACATTATTGAATAAAATTTAATATTATTATTGTGGAAACCTAAAATGATTATTTTTTATTACGTTTTATTAAAACTGAATGGGTTCAATTTACTAGTTAAATTTTACTTAGCTTCCTATTTAATTTCAGTTTGTGTAAATGAATTTTAAGATTTACGTTTGCGAATTCCTTTCTTCATTGGTTGCGACGGCTAGCTCATAGTTAAAATAACGAAATGATCAGTGTTATCATTAATCAAAGTTATGCTCATTTCGATTTATTTATTTGCCTGGATTCTTATTGAGTTGACCTCTTCTTGCATTTATATATTCAATATTTGCGTAAGCTTTTAATATTAATAATCTCTAGCAATAAAAGTAAGTCAAACGTTATACCAATTTAATTAAATTCCAAATCTGAACGAAATTGCATCAATATGTTGTTTACAAACATACATAAAAATCAAACCTATATCTAAAATAACCTTCTTAAAACTAACATATAACAAATAAAATCTTTATCAGAATTAAACGTTGTTTTTCGTTTATAATTGTGATAGTCAAATGTAAGGTTTTGAGAAAATCAAAAACAAAAACGTTTTATTTATTCACATAAACAAAAAGGGTTCTTACTTGTTATTTTCGTGCAAAAACTGATGATGTGATGCTTGCGTTCCTTTGACCAGTGAAGAGGGCTCAACTAGGTTGTGTGACTGCTTCTCCGATTATGTCACCTTCCCGCCAACTTGGAACCGCTTCCTTTGTTCTCCTTATCTCTTTGTTATAGAGGACGCTCCTAACTTTCTTTCCACAATGTAATGACTTTTTTTCTAAATAACTGCTTGATATATTTACACTGTCCACTTTTTACTGAATTGTTCAGTTGAACTACAAACAGCTTGCGCAACAAAATGCAAGATATTTACAAACCGCGAACGCTCCCTTTTCATACATCAATAAATTCAAGTTATTGTCCTTTATACTTTGATTTACCAATATGGATCGATTACTGTCTATTATATTTATTGTTCACTATTTAAACACAATTGATTACGGCTCTGATACATATAAACGCGTTATCTTCACTTACCACGTCACCTTTAATGCGAATCTCAAATTATAGTGCAATCCTTGCAAATACTTGCACTTTTTCTTATTTTAATAAGGAAGGTAATTTTCTACTTCTTCCCTATTATATCGCTAATTAATTCTTACTTGTAATTTTTACACCTATAGGGCCGTGTGACTATACAGTGTCACTTATGCTGCGGCGTCAATCGACCGACAACTCTCAACTCTAATAAAAAAACTGCCAGTTATTTTCACAGCATCTCATCCCTTCCAACACATCAATACACTTGCAAATGCCGCGTATTTTAAATATTTTCAAATTGAATATATAGGTAACTTATTGAAATAAACTGAAGCTTTTCATCTTAATATTAATTACATTCAAATACAAATAAACAATAACCGTTTCTTTATCTAGAAAAATAATATGTAAGTATCTAATCTCGTATAATTTAGCGCGAACTTTTGATTTCTTTAAAGATCCCGTTACAACTTTATATAGGAAATACTTTCATGAAGCGTTTACTAAAATTTCTTCGGGTATCTTTGGTTCTAAATGTTGTGTTTGGTGGACCCAATACCACATAGTGTGCTGTGCATAACGTTCTTGTCTTCTCCTATAAATCCGTGGTTCTTATATCGATGAGAGTATTTTTTCCTGTATTGACTGGGACCAAACTAGGCTCTAAAATCGAGAAATTGCTCCACTCATCTACATATGTTTCTGCCCATATGCAAAAACCGCCTTCTAGAGATTGTATTGCTAAAAATAGCTGATATCTTCGACTTATTTGAATTTTGCTTAATAGATTTATAATTTCCGCATAAATTTTACACGGTGAAACGAATGTCTACTTCCATCATAGGGTATTTCATAAAGTCACAGTATATCAAATTTATAATTTCTATAAAAAAATCAAATACATTTAATAATATATCTACATCTACATTCTCTATAGTGAGGGTGTCATATTAGAAGAAATTCATTCAATTAATTTAACTCTAGAATATTTCTACAGGGTGTCCCGGAAAATCACCGACAAACTTCTACAGTGAGTTTCCAGGACCAAATTAGGACATTTCTCCCTCTTTAAATTTTATCCCAAAATGCACCCCTAAAAAGTTGCTCTCAAAGTTCAATTGAGAGCTAATCTCTCATGGGCAAAATAATTTCGTGATAGTCTGGTTTTCTTGTCTGGTTTGTATCACTTGCGTGATAACTTTATTTTTTGTACAGGGTGATTCAAACCTCACACCCATGATTATCTCGGTTATTTTAAATGGAACACCCTCTATTTTAACACAACTAGGTATAACAGAGGCTAAGAGTAATAAATGAAACAGAATTCAAAAAATGAGTAACAAAATAATATCTACGTAACAAAGGTTTGATCTGGACATTAAAGCATTGCAGACTGAGCAAAATACATACCTGCACTTTACCGAAAGACTGTGTTTTATCAACCGGCAATTGTTTTGTTGACCACATACACGTCATCAGGAGGGTGAACCTAAACCTTTAGCTAGTATTTCATCACTTGACGATCGTCTCATTGACTCCACATCGTCATCAGGAGGTTGAACTTAAATCAGTTTAATCATAGTGACGAAATACAGTGGTTCGATGAAGTGGTATTTATATTAACTGTTCAAAATGGCCTCCCATTACATTTAAACAATGTAGCGGATCTTCAAATTTTCTACTTACATTTCTAGCCATTGGGATACTAACGTTTCGGAAAACCACTCTAATTCTATTTTTCATGCCCTCTTACAGGTAATTTATATACTTCATTTTTCACATACCCCCACAGAAAAAATGCACTTTTGTTAGATCAGGCGATCTTGCAGGCCACGGCCCTCCTCTACCTATCCATCGTTTTGTTTTTAGAACTTCTCGATTATTTTTTTATTCTTATTTTATTTGCTCCCTTGTTTCTTTTTATGCTATTTCCATTTTTTGTAACAACTACCTCATACATGCCAATATTGTGCTCTCATTGCTTTGCTTTTACTGTGACGTTGCCATTATAGTGTCTTGTGGTTCTTTACTAACCACTTCTGATTTGCTGTTTATTTGTCTTTTCATTTCATTTTCTTTATTTACCTTAATTAGTATCCTTTCTGACTTTCTAAATCCTGATCTTAATTCCATAAACTACAAATATATCCCTGAATACTTTCCGTAGGTTACGCCACTGGTAAATATTTAAATTAAAATTCAGGATGTAAAAAATAACCAAGTTAACATTCATCAAATTCCAAGATAAATTTCAGAGTTGTCACATTAATATTTTAATACTTTGTATAATTTCATAAGGTTCAAAGATATGCGTATCTCACAACCTCGCCTTAAAGATGACATTTATATGAATTGCGATTTAGAACCATCAATCGTATAAAGATAAACCCACGCTATGTTTGGTTTATTATAACGTTATCGCTTGAAATACTTGTTTGAGTCTTTAAGATTTTATTAGCTTATGTAAACAAGGAAATCTGCTATTTGCAATATTAAAACGTTTGTTTTTCTTAACAAACATCGCGAAAGTGAAACATACGTGGTGATCCTGTTGGTAGGTCTGAAAAACTTTCGGTACCTGGACAAAAGTCAAAATGACATTTTAATTAATAATAACAGACGTTTATTTTATATTAAGGTTAAATGTAAATTTACAATTAGTAAATGTTCCTGAAAAATTTAATGGTAACTGTTGATTAATATCAACTTCCTTCATTATACTCATTTCGGATGCAATATTTTCATGAACCGTCTCATGTAAATTATCTTTCGCCAGTGAATTTGTTATTTCATTGTGCTCTGTTGATTTTGATTTGCGTATCAACTACTAGAAGATTCCATAGAATTTGTTTACATAATTTTATTCCTCACTTCAATTTTATGGCTAAGTGAATTTGCTATACAGGGCTAGCACGTTGGTGGAAGATTGTGCGTTTATTAAGAAATATTTCCAAAGTTTATTTATGGGATGTGGTGGGGTATCCTTAAGAAAACCTACAATATTTTCACTTGAATCACAATGTTTATACAGGGCGATATATATATATATATATATATATATATATATATATATATATATATATATATATATATATATATATATATGAAGTTTAGGGGAAGTAACCACCGTAATTAATATAAAAATATGGTATTAGTATGCGGTCTAGTTAAAAATGAAAATGACTAATTAATTTAAGCTTTCAAAATAATTTTACACAGATTCCTGATGAAGAAATAAAGTATTTCGAAAGCTTGAGTTAAATAGTCATTTTCATTTTTACTAGACCCATCATATATATATATATATATATATATATATATATATATATATATATATATATATATATATATATATTATATATTATATATATGTATATATAATGTCCCCGGATCGACTTTAAAAGAGGGAAAATTCTGTTATTTTTATTTCTCTTTCATTCTTGATGATTTGCCCTGCTTGTTTTCAAACCCCGAAACATCAAAAGGAAATGGTGGTAATTGTTTTCATCACCGAGAGCGTATTGTTTTGGGGGTTCAAAGTGGCAAAAATCTTTGAAATTGGTTTTACGAATGAAAAGTCTTAAGGTAGAATATTTTGAAAACAATAAAATTTTGTGCGTAACATAATGTGTATATTTTTTAATTTTCCACGAATTTCAGCAGTGACCATCGTAATAATTTTTAATGACTACTCAATTTCAAAATATCAATTTAATTGTTTTTTAATATACTGACTATACACGTCTCTTCCTTCTTCACTTAATATTACTCACTACTATAATATACTATTAATCTTCAAAAAGGAATAAGAATAAACAGACTTGTACAAATTTCAGATTTCAGAACTTTAAGTATTTGATTACAGATATTGCTTTTCATTGAAAAATTTTGAGTGATCCTGTACTTATTGGTTTCTGATAATACACGAACTATTAATAATTTTCTAAAAATAATGAATCGATAAAAAGTGAAAATTTGATTGACTGTTTTATCTATAGTTGTAATAAGAAGAAACGTTATATTATTTGGTGCGTGCATCGCACCATAAAAATTATAATACCACATAGTTAGTCACTGTCTTAATGGAGCAGTTACTACAGAATAACGGAAAATTCCTCACGTCATTAGATTCAGCTTGCGTGTTACTACAATTTGGTGTTCATTAACATATCCGTACAAGTGTTAAACTGTAGAAGTATAAAGGTTTGCGACGGTATATCACTTATATATTGATTACATAATAAAGGATTTAGGAGGCGTAACATTAAATGGTATTAAAGAGGTCACAATCAAATATTCTTACCGAATAACAGGAAAATCAGTCCTTGGGGTTCTGAAAGAAAGAGATTACATCCCAGATTATTAAAATAAAAAGTGATGTAACAAACGTATTGATTTATTTAAACACTAAACGGTAAGTTTTACGGTTCTATCAGCAAGGTATTTTACGAAACACTTATTGAGAACTCATTTTATCAAATTGTGAGATAAAGATATATCCATATAAAGCATTTGATTCGTTAGTCTCAATTTATAGTTAAATAATTAAAACAACAAAAATTAAAGTTGTACATTAATGAAAGATGATCAACACTGTATATCTTTAATAATAACGTCTACGTGACCAATGTCAACAAACATTACAGTTACAATTATGCACTCAAATAATTTTATCTTAGAAAACGTTAACGGAGTTATTAAGTTGACTTCTTTGCATTTATATATTCAATATTTTGTAAGCTTTTAATATTAATAACTTAGCAATAAAAGTAAGTCAAACTTTATACCCATTTAATTAAATTCCAAATCTGAACGAAATTACATCAATACGTTGTTTACAAACATATAAAAATCGAACCTATATCTAAAATAACCTTCTAACAAATAACAATAAATCTTTATCAGAATTAAACTTGTTTTCGTTTAATTGTGATAGTCAAATGTAAAGTTTGAGAAAATCCAAAAAAACTTTTATTTATTCACACAAACAAGAAGGGTTCTTACTTGTTATTTTCGAGCAAAAACTGATGATTGATGCTTGAGTTCCTTTGACCTGAAGAGGACTCAACTAGGTTGTGTGAGTGCGCTGATTATGTCACCTTCCGCCAACTTGGAACCGCTTCCTTTGTTCTCCTTATCTCTTTGTTTAGAGGACTCTAACTTTTTTTCCACAATTTAATGACTTTTTGTCTAAATAACTGTTGATATATTTACACTGTCCAGTTTTTACTGAATTGTTGAACTACAAACAGCTTACGCAACAAAATGCAAGCTATTTACAAACCACGAACGCTTCCTTTTCATACATCAATAAATTCAAGTTATTGTCCTTTATACTTTGATTTACCAATTTGGATCGATTACTGTCTATTATATTTATTGTTCACTATAAACACAATTAATTACGGCTCTGATACATATAAACGCGTTATCTTCAATTACCACTTCCTTTAATGAGAATTGCAAATTATGTGCAATCCTTGCAATAATTTTAATAAGGAAGGTAATTTTCACTTTCCTATTATATCGCTAATTAATTTTATTTGTAATTTTACACCTATAGGGCCGTATGACTATACAGTGTCACTTATGCTGCGGCGTCAATTGACCGACAACTCTCAACTCTAATAAAAAACTGCCAGTTATTTGACAGCGTCTCATCCTTCCAACACATCAATGCACATGCAAATGCCGCGTATTTTAAATATTTTCAAATTGAATATATAGGTAACTTATTGAAATAAACTGAAGCTTTTCATCTTAATATTAATTACATTCAAATACAAATAAACAATAACCATTTCTTTATCTAGAAAAATAATATATAAGTATCTAATCTCGTACAATTTAGCGCGAACTTTTGATTTTTTAAAGATCCCGTTACAACTTTATATAGGAAATGCTTCATAAAGCGTTTACTAAATTTCTTCGGGTATCTTTGGTTCTAAATGTTGTGTTTGGTGGACCCAATACCACATAATGTGCTGTGCATAACGTTCTTGTCTTGTCCTATAAATCCGTGGTTCTTATGTCGATGCGCGTACTTTTTCCTGTATTGACTGAGATCAAACTAGGCTCTAAAATCGAGAAATTTCTCCACTCATCTACATATGTTTCACCATATGCAAAATCGCCTTCTAGAGATTGTATTGCTAAAAATAGCTGCTTAATAGATTTATAATTTCGATAAATTTTACACGGTGAAACGAATGTTACTTCTATCAACAAGTTTTAAATAAAAGTTATTCATAAAGTCAAGTGCATATTTAAAATTATTTCATATATATAAGGTATTTCATATTCACAGTATATCAAATTTATAATTTCTATAAAAAATCAAATACATTTAATAACATATCTAATCTACATTCTCTGTAGTGAGGGTGTCATGTTAGAAGAAATTCATTCAATTAATTTAACTCTAGAATATTTCTACAGGGTGTCCCGGAAAATCACCGACAAACTTCTTCAGTGAGTTTCAAGACCAAATTAGGATATTTTTCCTCTTTAAATTTTATCCCAAAATGCATCCCTAACAAGTTGCTCTCAAAGTTCAATTGAGGACTAATCTCTCATGGGCAAAATAATTTCGTGATAGTCTGGTTTTGTTGTCTGGTTTGTATCACTTTCGTGATAACTTTATTTTTGTACAGGGTGATCAAACCTCACACCCATGATTATCTCGGTTATTTTAAATGGAACACCTCTATTTTAACACAACTAGGTATAACAGAGACTAAGAGTAACAGATGAAACAGAATTCAAAAATGAGTAACAAAATAATATTTACGTAACAAAGGTTTGATCTGGACATTAAACATTGCAGACTGAGCAAAATACATACCTGCACTTTATCGAAAAACTGTGTTTCATCGACCGACAATTGTTTTGTTGACCACATACACGTCATGAGGAGGGTGAACCTAAACCTTTAACTAGCATTTCATCATTTGACGATCGTCTCATTGACACCACATCGTCATCAGGAGGTTGAACTTAAATCAGTTTAATCATAGTGACGAAATACAGTGGTTCGATGAAGTGGTATTTATATTAACTGTTCAGAATGGCCTCCCATTACATTTAAACAATGTAGCGGATCTTCAAATTTCTACTTACATTTCTAGCCATTGGGATACTAACGTTTCAGAAAACCACTCTAATTCTATTTTCATGCCCTAAAGTACTTACAGGTAATTTATATACTTCATTTTTCACATACCCACAGAACAAATTCACTTTTGTTAGATCAGGCGATCTTGCAGGCCACGGCCCTCCTCTACCTATCCATCGTTTTGTTTTAGAACTTCTCGATTATTTTTATTCTTATTTTATTTGCTCTTGTTTCTTTTTGTGACAACTACCTCATACATGCTAATATTGTGTTCTCATTGCTTTGTTTTTACTGTGACGTTGCCATTATAGTGTCTTGTGGTTCTTTACTAAACACTTCTGATTTGCTGTTTATTTGTCTTTTCATTTCATTTTTTTATTTACCTTAATTAGTATCCTTTCTGACTTTCTAAATCCTGATCTTAATTCCATAAACTACAAATATATCCCTGAATACTTTCCGTAGGTTACGCCACTGGTAAATATTTAAATTAAAATTTCTTTACTTGCGATTTTGTTGCTATTCAGGATGTAAAAATAACCAAGTTAACATTCATCAAATTCCAAGATAAATTTCAGAGTTGTCACATTAATATTTTAATACTTTGTATAATTTCATAAGGTTCAAATTATCTTAGATATGCGTATCTAACAACCTCGCCTTAAAGATGACATTTATATGAATTGCGATTTAGTACCATCAATCGTATAAAGATAAACCCACGCTATGTTTGGTTTATTATACCGTTATCGCTTGAAATACTTGTTTGAGTCTTTAAGATTTTATTAGCTTATGTAAACAAGGAAATCTATTTGAATCATTTGCAATATTAAAACGTTTGTTTTTCTTAACAAACATCGCGAAAGTGAAACATACGTGGTGATCCTGTTGGTAGGTCTGAAAACTTTCGGTACCTGGACAAAAGTCAAAATGACATTTTAATTAATAATAACAGACGTTTATTTTGTATTAAGGTTAAATGTAAATTTACAATTAGTAAATGTTCCTGAAAAATTTAATGGTAACTATTGATTAATATCAAATTCCTTCATTATACTCATTTCGGATGCAATATTTTCATGAACCGTCTCATGTAAATTATCTTTCGCCAGTGAACTTGTTATTTCATTGTGCTCTGTTGATTTTGATTTGCGTATCAACTACTAGAAGATTCCATAGCATTTGTTTACATAATTTTATTCCTCACTTCAATTTTATGGCTAAGTGAATTTGCTATACAGGGCTAGCACGTTGGTAAGATTGTGCGTTTATTAAGAAATATTTCAAAGTTTATTTATGGGATGTGGTGTATCCTTAAGAAAACCTACAATATTTTCACTTGAATCGCAATGTTTATACAGGGCGATATATATATATATATATATATATATATATATATATATATATATATATATGAAGTTTAGGGAAGTAACCACTGTAATTAATATAAAAATATGTATATAAGAAAATGAAAATGACAATAATTCAAGCTTTCAAAATAATTTTACACAGATTCCTGATGAAGAAATAAAGTATTTCGAAAGCTTGAGTTAAATAGTCATTTTCATTTTTAACTAGACCATGCATACATATTTATATATATATATATATATATATATATATATATATATATATATATATATAGTATATATGTATATATAGTATGTCCCCGGATCGACTTTAAAGAGGAAAATTCTGTTATTTTTATTTCTCTTCATTCTTGATGATTTGCCCTGCTTGTTTTCAAACCCCGAAACAAATTACTTTCTATTTTACTCGTACGGTTCTCGAGATAATATCATTTTTCTTGAAAAATTGGGCTTAGAACGTTTTTCCTAATTTTAGAAGTAACTTTAGTAGGCGGATTTCATTGAAAACACCACTGACAGAAATTGTCAAATGTGCAAATTAATTCATGCTAATTTGAATTGTATGCTATAATGTTGACTTTACAACAAAGAATTTATCTAATTCAATGTTACGGAACTGGGGAAGAGTGCTACCGAGTTGTTAGAAAATTCAACCAAAAATACCCGGAGGTTGCCATTTCGAATGCCGGAGCAAAAACTTGGTAACTAAATTCCTTCAAACAGGCTCGGTTTTAAACCTAAAGAAGCCAAAGAAGTTGTTCGATGAAGAAGATGCTACTACTGTTCTCGCCGATCATTCCGCAACAGAAGTTCCAAGGTTGTCTTTAAGAAGGAGGGCACTACGAATTGGGATAGGTAAATCTCATTTACAAAGAATCTTCAAGGTGAACAAAATTTTACCATTTAAGCCGCAATTTAGGCAAACTTTAGAGAACGGTGATGGAGCCAAACGTCTGGATTTTTGTTTGGAAATGGGCAATAGAGTTTTGGAAGATTCAAATTTTCATAAACGAATAATGTGCTCCGATGAATCGACCTTTTCAACTGACGGAGTCGTTTCCTCCCAACATTGCCGTTACTGTAGTAGGACGAATTGCTAGTCGCAGAAAATGTTTGAAAAAAGTTAATGTGTGGTGTGCGGTTTCGTACCATGGAATTATTGGTCCATATTTTTTTGATCAAAATTTAAACCATTATTCATATTTGGAAATATTGCAAAATTTTTTAACTGATAAACTGGATGAATTGCCATTGAACTACCAAATTGAAATGTTCTTCCAGCACGATGGGTGCCCTGCTCATTATGCCGGTTCTGTTCGCCAGTGGCTCAATACAGAGTTCCATGATAACTGGATAGGAAGAGATGGTCCCATTTTATGGCCGCCGAGAAGTCCTGATCTCACAATAATGGACTTTTATCTGTGGGGGCCTTTAATACAAATTGTGTACAGTGAGCCATTAGGCAATGATGAAGAGCAATTGAAAAATAGGATACGGAATGCTGTCCAGTCCCTTTCAATCGAAGAAATAAGGCGCAGTTTCAATGAATTCAGAGCTCGCATTGAAATCTGTGCGGAAAAAGGAGGAGCATTATTCGAATAGAAAATTAATAGTTCAGTTTTTTGAAAATTTCATTTCATTTTACCATCAATTGTTAAATTTATTAATTAAAACTTGTGAGACCAATTTGATTTTTCCTTTGAAACAAATCAATTTACTTCAAAAAATTACGAAAAGCTCGAATTTTTCAAGAAAATGATATTATCTCGAGAACCGTTTGAGTTAAATAGTAAGTAATTTGTGTTTCGGGGTTTGAAAACAAGCAGGGCAAATCAGCAAGAATGAAATTTTCTGAGAAATCAAAATAAGAGAATTTTCTCTTTTAAAGCGATCCGGGGACATCTGTACACACACATATATATATATATATATATATATATATATATATATATATATATATATATATATATATATATATATATATATATTGCATTCTTTACATGGAACCCCTGTATATTATTGCAAATTTGGATTCCTTGGTCAATTCTCGTGAGAACTTTATGTATCGCACATAGTTCCTACAACGAATCGTTTAACCGCAATTCGTCATTTTTACAAAAAGTAGATGTCTGAAAAAAATTAAATATCGTTGTGATCACAAAACTTAGAAGGCCATAACTCTGCGATGTTACTAGATATGAAATGTACTAGCGGTCAAATCCGAATTCTTGTGTTTAGAGAAATTACTTTGTCAATTTAGAAAATTTCAATCAATGGTAACCTGATTTTTTCAAATGGAACGGCCATTTTTTCATTTTTCCATCAAATGTGGAATTTTTTTACCTTTCTAACGATGTAAATTAGTCGGTATTTCGTAGATAGATTTCTTTTAATTTCACAATTTCTGATTAATATTTTTCAATTTTTATTTTGCATTATCTAGTAAACCGTGGAAAATAAACAAAAAACTATTCATATTATAAAACATTATTTATTAAGTAGAAAAACACAATAACAAAATTACGAGCTAAATTAGAAAATAAAATAAAAATAAGAACAATTAAAAAAAAGACAGATTTCATCCTTAGCACATTCAACTACATCAAGAGCTCAAGGAGACCGATTTTCAAAACAGTATTTATCTTTGCAATTGGGTAGAACAAAAGTTAAATGAAAATGTACAATTTTTGGATAAGATCATGTTTACAGACGAGTGCACCTTCCAGCCCAATCCGATATATTAAAATAATCGGGTCATTTAGTTCACGCAGATTGCGACACAACCTCTTGACGGATTTCGATGATTTTTTTTGATATGAAGGTAATTTTGTGTAGAAAGAAATAACGGAGCCAGAATTTTATTTTAAGGTTTTAATTTTTTTGAAAAAGTCTAGCAGCCCACGCTAATATTGTTGTCCATTTACATATATACGTTTGCATTTAATTTATTGTGCGTTCTATTATCATTATTAAATTTAATTTTAAACGCAAAATTTTGCGGAGGAAAGCTAGTTTTTATTATAACTCAGAAAAAAACCCTCACTATTTCCGAGTTCATAGCCAAGAGAAATGGTCGATTAATGTTTGGGCAGGCATATTCGGTTTTTTCGACTGTATTCTAAATTCGAATTTATACTTGAATTTCCTCGATAATAAATTATTTGAACTCCTTGAAGATGTCCCGCTCGCTCAAATTAGGGACATGCATTTTCAGACCGTACCCGTGTATAAATGGCTTAATAATGCATTTGTTGAAAAGTGGATAGGATGGGATGGTCCAACACGATGGCCAGCGAGATCTCCAGATATTTCCCCGCTTGATTTCTTTTTGTGGGGGTGTTAAATAGGATTAAAAATGATTTTCTTCGTAGAATTAAAATATGCTTCAAACAAGCTGGTAGACATTTCGAACATTTATTAAAATATTTTTCTTTTTATTTTAGCTCGTAATTTTGTTTTTTGTGTTTATGTATTTTTTTACTTAATAAATAATGTTTTATAATGTAAATCGTTTTTTGTTTACTTTTCATGGGTTTCTAGTTTAATACAAACTAAAAATTGAAAAATACATAAAATTAATCAGAAATTGTGAAATTAAAAGAAATCTAACGAAGATAGATACAGACTAATATATATCGTTAGAAAGGTAAAAAAATTCCGCATTTGATGTAAAAATGAAAAAATGCATGTTCCATTTGAAAAAATCAAGTTACCATTGATTGGAATTTTCTAAATTGACAAAGTAATTTCTCTAAACACAAGAATTCGAATTTGACCGCTAGTACATTTCATATCTAGTAACATCGCAGAGTCATGGCCTTCTAAGTCTTGTGATCACACCCACATTTAATTTTTTTCTACTTTTTGTAAATATGACTGCGGCTAAACGATTAGTTTTAGCACTGAGTAAAAATCACTGAATGGTTGTACCTACCCTAGCGAAAGAAGCAGCACTACAGAATGAGGATAACGTTATTTTTGCAAGAATACCTAAAAGTGCCATTATAAAAGAAATTGACAATATCAGCATAACGAAATGGAAACATTTATGGTACAACAGAACAAAGGATGCTGACACAAATTTTTTTTCCTTCTGTGGCTGAAAGATTACTTTTAAAAATTCTAATACATCCAACATTGACTGTTATATTTTCTGGTCATGCTAGACTGAGGAATTATTTATACAAATACATCATAATTGTTAATTGATAATCCAATGTGCATGTGTTATAAAAGTGTGCAAACTGTTGAACTTATAATTTATAGTTTGTTTTAAAACCTTACAGAAATGAATTTAAACTCACGCGCGCACGCACGCTCGCGTGCACGCGCGCAGGTGCACACGCGCATACGCTCACACGGGCACACGCGCACACGCGCACATGCACACACGCGCACACGCACACACACGAACTCGCGCACACACGCACACGCACACACGCACACGCGCACACGTGCAAACGCGCAGACGCGCAGAAGCGCAGACCGGCAGACACGCAGACACGTAGACACGCAGACACGCAGACACGTAGACACGCAGAACGCAGACACTCAGATACGCAGACACGCAGACACGCAGACAGGCAGACACGCTGACGCGCAGACGCACAGACACACGCACGCACGCACGAACGCAACCACACAAGTAGTAATATAGGCCAGTTCTGGATCAGTTCAAGGTCACTCGCCCTCTGGTGGTGAGAAATATAAGCTTTTGGATTTCTTCAAGGTCAAACTTTTGGCGGGAAATTTAAATTTTAGGAGCTCGCTAAAAATTTCAATGTCACCATCCTCATTTTTGGCGGGAAATTTGTCAAGGTCAGAAGCTAAAAATAGAAATTGCAATCATCATATTACAATTCTTAGAAGTCTAAAAATAGTGTGGTCAAGGTCAAAGGTTATTGACCTACGGTGGTGTCATATTTGTTAGAAATATAAAAAGGTGAAGGTGAAAATAGAAAATCTAAGAACAGAATTTTCAGGGTCAAACTGTTTGGCGGGAAATATAAATTTTTGGAGCTGGTCAAGGTCAAAGCTAAAAATAGAAATTGCAATGTCATCATCATATTACAATTCTTAGAAGTCGAAGCAGAAGCTAAAAATAGAAATTCCAATGTAATCATCATCATATTACAATTCTTAGAAGTCTAAAAATAGTGTGGTCAAGGTCAAAGGTTATTGACCTGTAGGGGTATCGTATGACATTTCTTAGAAGTATAAAAATATAATCAATTCATGGAAACAAGAAGAATGCGTTGTCTATGCTAAAAAGTAGACCAAGGTCAAATGGTGCTTATACTGACTAAATTAGGTCAAGGTGAAATAATTTACTAAGCTAAAAGTAGGTGTGTATTTAACAAGTTTAAACATGTTGTCATAGGTACTTAAGTCAAGGACAAAATTTTGTGATATAAACCACAGCGAGGTGTGAATAGAAATTGCAATGTCATCATATTACTCTAAAAATAGAGTGGTCAAAGTCAAAGGTTATTGACCTATAGGGGTATCGTATGATACTTCTTAGTGTTTCTAAACTAAAACTAGGACAAGGTGGGTATTTAACAAGTTTAAACATGTAAGAGGTACTCAAATCAAGGACACATTTAGATCAAAATTTAAAGCTAAAAATAGAAATTGCTAGGCCATCATACTACAATTCTTATAAATCTAAATATAGGGTTTTCAAGGTCAAAGAGTAATTAATGACCTGCAGGTGTATCATATTACATTTCTTAGGAATATACAAATAGAATTAGCTTATGGAAACAAAATAGAATTAGCTTATGGAAACAAAAAGAATGAAAGGTTGTTGTCTATGCTAAAAGTAGACCAAGGTCATACTACAACCCCACCATGTGTAAATTACAGATGAGTCATTTCCTCAACAGTGTTTTGTCCTAGTATAATTGCGAGCAAGTAAAGTCGTTATAATGCAAGCAGCAATATCATTCCTGGAGCGATATACAGGAATGGACAGCATCTCCTGATGGTAGCAGTTATTAATCATCAGATGCAGATTAGCTTACTGATTCTCAAAGCACACTCTCCCCTCTACCATAAAGAATCGTGATGCAGTAATATATAGAGGGACAGTTCTGGTGTCAACTCATGCACGTGCACGTGCATGCGCACACGCACATGCACACACCCACACGCACACGCACACGCACGCACACACACATTATTTCTAGTCAAATGCTACTAAACCAACCAAATGTAACACATTGAACGGTTTCCAAAAACATGGCTTTGCGCAAATTCTGGGCACTTGAAGTTTGCGATTTTAAACGAAATATAAGTAGGCTTGCGAAAATCACGTTCTAAATACCACAACATGGGAACTACGTAAAATTTTTTGTTCCTTTACGTCTAAAAGACTCTCAAAGTGTGTTAGCTGATTCTGATTCAACGGATTTGAAAAGATTTAGCAGTTTACAAACAAGGTGTAAACAAAACCATAACTGTAAATTAACTTACCATAAGTTTATGAAAGAGTGCTTTTGGTTTGAGCTTAAATCATATACCGCCAGGATTGTTTTACATTCTACTTAGTTTCCCGACAACATTATTTAGCAGCTAAGTCCTATTTATATCAATTTTTAACTTTTACGTGGATGACCTAGTACTGAAACTTACTTTATGGAAATGAATAGCAAATGACGTTCGCATAATAGAACGTATGTTGTGAATACAAATTAGGAAACGGTGTATTTTCGAAAACATTGAAATTGTTCAAATAGTTCGCCCTCTGGGACTACTCAGTACTTTTAATATAGTGCAAAAATGCTAATGCAAAAACTAAGCTGTCATCTGGGATGAATCTGTATCCTACAACTTGTATTATTTATAGGTTAAATTCGAAAAGGAGTTATCTGAGATCAATAAAATATCAAATCCCCGCAAGGTAATCTGCAATAATCCGAGAATTACTGAACTACTTTCTTTCGTTGATGCAAGCGAACATGTTTATGGTTCCTTAAGTCACGATGGTGCATTTACTGTTAACTTGGTTTGCTGCAAAATTTAGAGTTGCTCCAATTAAATTTATCGGCATCCCTAGAAAAGAGTTTTTTGCTGAGTTACTAGTCTCGAAATTGTTAAATAAGGTAGCATCAGCTTTTAGATTAAATATCAATGACGTGTATCTATGGAGCGATTCAACTATTCGGATAAAAACACCGAAGACTATTTTAAAAACATTTATTTCCAACCTCATATAAAAAATAAATTCATTTTAAGATGGTTATTACTGGCAACGTGTTAGTTCCGATGAATCTATAAACGTCGCTGAATCAAAGCTACTACCATTCGACAGTTTATAATAAATTCAATCAATTAGCTGCTTGTTTGTGCGCTCCTGATAAATCATCATCTTTTTGCTGAAATGATGGTCAGTCGGTGTTGTTAGAAGAATAACCTACGTCTTGTTTCTTTTCATTTTTATTTTTACTACTACTACCATCACTATTTTGACAGCAACACAATGTTAAATTATTATTCATATTGTTACTGCAACTATGGGGGGTATCCATATATAACGGTGAACTTCTGCGTTTTGATTATTCCAGAAATGATTTTATTGCTGCTTCCATTATAATTAGATAACGACTTTACTTGCTCACAATTGCACTACGACTAAACACTGTTTAAGAACAGATTATGGTTAATTTACATATAGTGGGCTTGTAGCACTACTATTAAAAACAAAATGTTGTTTGTTGTTTCCAGTCGCCCCTAAGCTACTAAGGAACACATCTTTCAGGTTCAGCAACGTTTTAAATTCTTCAACGCGGGTTGTTGCTTTGAAATACTCGTAAGAGAGCTGAGGTAATACGCATTTGAAATCAGCAGTTTCCATCACTAGACATGAACCATACTTAGTATTAATTATAGCCACACCTAGCACTTTATACTTTTTAGATACCTCGAGGCCACTCACATTTTTAAAGGGTTTGCATTAGGTGCTTTGGTTTAACTCTGCTAATTCCATGTTTAATACTAACTACAAGTTGCTAACTGGCTAATTTCAACACACCACACTGCGGTTTATATAAGCAAAAATTTGTCCCTGACTTGAGTTTCTACTTGTCAAATATTTACTGGGACCTACTTTTACACAACTATTTGACCTTGACTCATGTCCAATACAAGAACCATTTAACCTTGACCTACTCTTTAGCACCGACAACAACCTGTCATTCATCTTGTTTCAATAAACTGATTCTATTTTTTTTAATTTCTAAGAATTGTAATATGATACCAATAAACTTTGACCTTGAAGAGCTTGGCTCAATTTAGCCAATGCAAGAACCATTTAACCTTGACCTACTTTTTAGCATCGACAACCACCTGTCATTCTTCTTGTCTCCACGACCTGATTCTATTCTTAGATTTCTAAGAATTGTAATATGCTACCCTTGCAGGTCAATAAACTTTGACCATGAAAATTCTATTTTTAGATTTCTCACCACTAGAGAGCGAATGACCTTGAACTGAGTTTGAAATTTAAATTTCCCGCTTAAAGTGAGCTAGAACCGATCTTACATGACTACTGATACTACTTCAAAATGCATTACTTTGCTGTTTGATTACATTACATTACATTTCTGACATTGACAAGGCCCCATGTAATCAACACCAGTAACTGTGAAAGACAAAGTTGGTGTTACTCGCTCTTTGGGTAAATTCATCATTAAGGTGATTAAATACTGAATTTTTTTAATAACACTTTAAATAATCAAGAATAGTTTTACGAGAAACAGTTTTACCATTTAAAAGCCATAATTTTTGGCTAATCGAATTGACATATGTCTGTACACTTGCATGACATAATACTTCATGCTCGTGTTTAAACAACAATTTTGAAGGTTTATGATTTGATAATAAAATAGGATACTTACCGTCACTCTACACCTCTCAAAACACCGTTTAAGTCTCGAATGGACTCAAATCCATAATCTTTCTTTCTCTTTCACTTATAGGTTTATTTTGCTTTACACGATCAATTTTAACTACTACTAATAAGGCTTGATTCAGCGACGTTTAGAGATTCATCGGACGCAAATTGCGGTAACTACCCTGTCCATGTTTCCAATTTTAAATGTATGGGCTGCATATAAACTAAAAATATAGCTTTTGAGGTCATTTAAAAATATCAAAATTAAAAACTCTAAGCCTTTACGATATACACCTGTCGTGAAAAACCTACTTAGTAACCTTATATTATATTATAGGTTTGATCTATTTATATCTATAATTTTTTTATTAAAGTCATATACAAGTTGTAACCAGTTTGTAATATTTGACCTTGAATGCGGGTTTTTATAATAATATATTACAATAAAGCAGATAATAAGCAGTTTTATACGTCAGTACATTGCAACCGTGACGAAAATTTTAATTGTAACCCTAAAGTACTTCTACAGTTACCTAAATTATTCATTTGTATATAGTTATAACAAATAAAATGTTTGCTACAAGTCCATTACTACATAATCGACAGCGCGTGTTTGATATTTTTGCATTGTTGGATACAGTTTTGAGTGTAACTATGAGTAAGGTTATACCAAGTAGTAATGATATTGTTAATTTAAGAAAACATATTATTCCATTGTTGAAAACAAAACATGAATTTTGTGAAGCACATCCGTATAATTAACGGTAATATTAAGTTATTGCAAGATATAATTCAAAATAAAATTTATTTAGAGGCAAATAAAAATTTGCTTAAGCTCGAAAGCTATTTATCATTGTTAAACTGTTACCTTGTACGACTTAAACAGTTAAAGAACACTTCAGAGAAAACAGGTAGTGGAATTGTCAATGTCGCTAAAAAGCGTACACGCAAATTGTGTTAGTACTCTCTAGATTCATGCTTTAATGGTAGATTACTTGCAGGAATTAGTCAATATAACAAACGTCAAGGACCCCCTTATTTTTTTACGAAATGCACGCAATAGTTTTACACGAAAGGTTAAATTAATGTTAAGACAATCGATGCTAAAGTGAATGTTGTTTTAGCTGCAATTTCATTCTCCTCAAAATCATGTTATTTAGTTGAAGGCTTTTGCTATAAAAAATTATGTCATTGCTATTGCGACCAATTTACGTGAGTGGTATAATGAAAACGTTTATTATAAAATACCTTGGAAACTCTATTTTTAGATTTCTAACAATTGTAATATGATGATGATGCTCTTGAAATTTAAATTTTAACCTTGAAGAGCTCTAAATATAAATTTCCCTCCAAAAAACTTCTTGTTTACATGAACTAATACTATTTTTATATTTCTGAGAATTGTAATAACCACTGCAGGTCAATAATTTTTGGCTTTGAAAACTCTATTTTTAGATTTATAAGAATTGTAATATGATAATGATCTTGTAATTTCTATTTTTAGATTTAAATGTTGACCTTGAAGAACTCTAAATTTACATTTATCGCCAAAAGTTTGACCTTGAAATTTTAACGATCTTTGATTTCTTACCACCAGAGGGCGAGTAACCTTTAACTGAGTCAGAATCGGCCCTTATTACTACTCAAGTAATTCGCTAATAAACCGTTTAACTTTGTAAATAACTTTAGACAAAATCAGACTAGTTTAATAAGGTGTTATCTGAATTTTCTAGGCATGTTGCCATTACTTAAGAAGATCTGGTTCTCTGAAACTACACACCGGTCCTAACGCATAATGTATGTACATAGTACATTACAGGCTTACATACCAAATGAAGAAGTAACTAACACTATCTACTTCAGTTAAACTCCGTACAGTAAATAAGGAAATAAAATCTAATCTTATTATTTTAGGCGATTAATTATAGTTTCGCGTATAAGGAAGTAAAATACAACAGACAAAATATTGCTATTAAAGTGTGATTCCACATAGGTATTTCGTTAGTAGGGTTTTTTTAAATAGCAGCAGGTGGCCTTGTATATGTCAGTAGTTCTTATTTTTACATACAGGGTGGCCCATTACTGTGTGGAAGTGCAATAACTTACTTAGGATCAAAAATACAAACAAATGTTTTAAATAAAAATTGTTATGTTTGCGCAGATACACATTTCTAAAATATTTTGATATATACAGGGTGTTCAGCCTAAGCGAGACAACATGAAGTTAGTTTTTTTTAATAGGGCGCCCTATATATTTGTTTACCATCGAATTCAGCGTAAAATTCTGCATCTAGCCTTATCTTTTCTTTTCCCATAAATTGCGACGTTGCCAAGCTGGAGCGAAAAATATGAAGATTTGACGAAAATTGGTGCACTATAAATGCTGCCAAATAAACGTTATCAGTGATAAGCAACTAAACTTATTTGGTAGGTACGAAGGTAAAGGATGGCTGAAATGTCTGAACATACTAGAAGTTTCGTTTGGAGTTCGGGGTGTTTTTTGGATAAGCATTAATTCATGAGATTTCAATTAGCAAAAACCTCATTTTTTAAATGGAACACCCAGTATATTATTTTACCATCTTATAAAACTATTTTGTCCCTTCGAATTATATCTGTATAATGTACTCTCTAAAATTGATTGTTTTTAAGAAAACTGCATTTTTGGTTTATGATTTAAAAATATTCATGTTTTTAACAAGCAAGCTCTGAATGTGACGTTTAGAATACTTCTACTTTCGATAAGTTGTTGTGACAAAATCAAACCAGTAATTTTTTACCATTAAAAAATGTAATAAAATAAATACGGTATCCACAAAACTCTAAATAAACAAATTAAACAAAAATAACTAACAACAAATAAGAAAGAACTGAAAACGTTAGATAACTATTTTATTAAATGTTCAAAATGACCACCCTTTACTTCCATACAATAATGTATACGATCTTCAAAAGCTCTACTAGCACGATGTAACATATCGACATCAGCAGTTCGGAAAACCTCTCTAATTCTATTCTTCATGTCTTCCCTAGTAGTCGCGGGTGTTTTGTATCCTTGTTCTTTGACATAACCCCACCAAAAAAAATCAATTTTTGTAAGTTCTGGTGAACGAGGTGGCCATTTGTAGGGTCTTCCTCTACCAATCCATCGTCCGGGAAGTTCATTATTTAAATGTGTATTGATCAGTTGGGTATGGGGAACTGGTGCCCCGTCATGTAGGTACCACATTCGCTGCCTAACATGAGCAAGTAATTGCTGAAGTAGTTGTGGTAATTCGTTTTGTAAGAAATTTAAATAAACTTTCCCATTAACAGTTCCGTCACAGAAATATGGATCTATGACATGATTCCCAATTATTCCACCCCATACATTTGATGACCACCTTGTTTGACTGATAGTCCGTATACAATGCGGTTGATCTGTTGCACAATAATGGAAATTGTGTCTATTAACAAACCCATTTTTATGAAAAGTTGCTTATCGGCAAATAATACAAAATTGAAAAAATCTCTGTTTTGCTCAATTTTTTGTGGAGCCCACTCACTGAAGGTTAACCGCTTTTCATAATCATCATCCAATAGTTCCTGCATTCGCTGTATATGGTAAGGATGAATTTTGTTCTTAGACAGAATACTTTGGACGACAGTACGACTTATGTCGTTTGTTTTGTTATTTCCCGTGTCGAGATGTGAGGATATTCCGTAACTTTTAACATTACGGTCATCTCGTTGTCCTCTGTTATTGCAGTCTTCAACCTTTCATTTTTTCGTAAGTTACACTGCCAGTTCTGGTAAATCGTTGAAGCACATTTTCCAATGTCTCTTTTCTTGGCTGTCTTCTATCTGGAAATTTCTGTTGATAAATCCTTTGTGCGAGTAAACAGTTTTTACCATTGGCATCCGGTACAAAAATCATATCTGTCAATTCTTCTATCGGAAAATTCATGATTTTAATTGCCTTCTCGTTCTTAATAGCTACACATTTACAACACGTCTAGATAATAACTAATCACTCTGACTTGCGCAAACGTCTAATTCACAGGTTACTTGTTAAAACTATGGATATTTTCATTTTATTTGTTGGTAAGGTTGTTTTTGCTTAATTAAGTTTTGTAGATGCCCTATTTATTTTATGACAGTTTTCAAAGGTAGAAAATTACTGGTTTGATTTTGTCACAAAAAATTATCGAAAGTGGATGTACTTTAAACGTCACATTCAGAGCTCGCTTGTTAAAAACATGAATATTTTTAAATCATAAACTAAAAATGCCATTTTCTTAAAAACAATCAATTTTAGAGAGTACATTATACAGACATAATTCGAAGGGATAAAATAGTTTTACAAGATGGTAAAATAATATCCTGGGTGTTCCATCTAAAAAAATGAAGTTTTTGTTAATTGAAATCTCCTGAATTAATGCTTATCCAAAAAACACCCCGAACCCCAAACGAAACTTCTACTATGTTCAAACATTTCAGCCACCCTTTACCTTCGTATCTACCAAATAAGTTTAGTTGCGTATCACTGATAACGTTTATTTGACAGCATTTATAGTGCACCAATTTTCGACAAATCTTCATATTTTTCGCTCCAGCTCGCCAACATCGCAATTTATGGGAAAAGAAAAGATAGGGCTAGATGCAGAATTTTACGCTGAATTCGATGGTAAACAAATATACAGGGTGTCCTATTAAAAAAAGTAAACTTCATGTTGTCTCGCTTAGGCTTAACACCCTGTACATCTCAAAATATTTTAGAAATGTGTATCTGTGCAAACATAACTTTTATTTAAATCATTTGTTTGTATTTTTGATCCTAAGTAAGTTATCGCACTTCCACACACTAATGGATTACCCTGTATATAAATATTACTGAAGTAAAGTTCTATAAATAATACGTTTAAATATAACAAAACATTTCTCCGAAACCGTTAAGCGTGTTTTAAATACTTTTGACTTGGTGCCATGCAAAATTCCTTAAACATATTTAATCTTGCGATAACAATGAAGCCCTAGGATTTAGCATGTTACAAATTTATGAAATGTTATACATTTTAAAAATTTGACACAAAGTAAATTTTTAACAAGTATATAATGAAAAAAACTTTATTATTACTCGAATTGTGCAGAACTTCATCTGCAGTACATCGTTTCACAGAATAGTATATTTACAATTCTGTGATTGTAAGAAAAAAATATCTTATAATTTTAAAAAATGAAGATAGTTATTAATGGTATCTTAAAAATCGCAATATTTTTTTTAGTAGTGCAGAAAATTAGAACTATTCAGGTACCTGTAATTTTAGAGAATGGTAAGGCTTATTCATAATATAATTAACAAAATACAGATTGAACACTTTTTAGGAACTAAAATATTTGAGGTTGTCGAGGAAGATCCACAAGCGGCAGACAAACGTCCTATAATACCAATTCCAATACCAATTCCGGAAGTTTTCTCAACTCCTGAGGAATGTGCAAGACCATGCACATCAACAACCCCGATAAAAACATGTTACTATCGTTTTCATCTTGAGCAATATATTACACTTTCTAGGTGCAGGATATAACAAATTTTATACAATGCTTACAGATCTTATTTTTCAGAGCTTGCCAGATATGCAGTTCGAACAGAACAAACAATTGCCAATGTATTCTTGCAGATGGTGTACAAAGAATCGTTTACACAGTAAATCGTAAAATACCGGGACCATTAATTGAAGTGTGTCAAAATGATACTGTTGTGATAGATGTAGAAAATGAAATGGAAGCTAGTGATGTAACTATCCATTGGCACGGTATACTTCAAGCTGGTTCACAATATTACGATGGGGTGCCATTTGTTACTCAATGTCCCATTCTTCATGGCAATACTTTTAGGTTAGACAAGTAAATCAGTTAGTTTAATAACTTATAATATTATATAGATATAAATGGAAAGCGGTCGATTCTGGAACTCATTTTTATCATTCTCATAAAGGTTTTCAAAAGATGGACGGGCTTGCTGGCGGTATTGTAATTCGTCAAACACCGCAAAGAGATCCAAACAGTATTTATTACGATTATGATTTAAGTGAACATATACTCATCTTGCAAGACTGGATACATGATTTGAGTAATATAATTGCAAGAACTCCGGTAAATATACTTATAAATGGAAAAGGAAGATATGTTCCTATATCAGGAATACCAACCAATACACCTTTGGAAGAATTTACAGTTGAACGTGGGAGGCGTTATAGATTTAGAATAATTAACGCGCTAGCATCCACCTGTCCAGTTCAATTAGTAGTTCAAGACCATCCCTTAACAGTTATTGCTGCTGACGGTGCATCAGTGCAACCTGTTATTGTTAATAGCATAATATCGTTATCCGGTAAGTGTTTTTCAGTTTCAAATAATTGTATATCTCTTAAACGATTTAAGCTGAGCGATATGATGTTGTAATTACTGCTAATCAAACTATTGGTCGTTATTGGATCCAAGTAAAAGCTTTAGCAGGATGTACCAGTAGTAAAGTCCAACAACTTGCAGTGTTGAAATATACTCCATCATCTAATACCGCTGGAGTTCCACCAACTTATGATAATCCGATACCTACGGGAAAGGTAATTACATGTTAGGACTTAAACAAGATAATATTATGTGTTACACTAGGTACTAAATCCACCAGATGGTAATTGTGGCCAAATTCGTACGGATGCAATTTGTATGAATCAACTAAAAAATGCTTTTAGCATTAATACAAGGCTTCTAAGGAACAACCCAGATGTAAAAATATTTTTACCATTCCGTGTACAACGGTATACCGATACAGAAGCGTTCACACCAAATACTTATCCTAAATTTTTTCGTAATGTGTATAACAGTTTGTAAATAGCATGAATTATACTGATCTAAGTATATTTTAGTTATAGGAGAAAATCCCGCAGTCAGCTTGATGGACAATATATCTTACACATCTCCTCCGTATCCATTAATTTCTCAGTATTGGCAAAACTCCCCATCACAATTCTGTAACGGAGATAGTCCTATGGGTAACTGCGATACCGTTTGTAAATGTACCCATAAAATACGGGTACGAAGGAATCGAGTGGTTGAAATGGTTTTTGTGGACGAAAGTAGATATTTGTAAATGATAGTATTAAAAATTGTCAATTGTTTTGTTATTTTTCAGTTCAAGCACCAGGTCTCGCCCATCCAATACATTTACACGGGTATTCCTTTAATGTCATGAGTATAGGGAGATTGCCCGATCCTACTCAACGAATTAGTGTAAACAAAGCAATCAATTTAGATTTTCAAGGAGGAATTACAAGAAATTTTGCCTTTCCACCCGGTAAAGATACAATATCAGTACCAGACAACGGATTCGCTGTTATTCGATTTATATCAGATAATCCAGGATTTTGGTTTATTCATTGTCATTTTATGCATCATTTGGTAACTGGTATGGCTGCTGTTATTCAAGTAGGTGACATTTCAGACTTACCGCCAGTTCCATCCAATTTTCCAAGATGTGGAAACTTTTGATAATTATAACTTTTCATATGTACTTGCAATAAATGAAACATTTAATGTTTGTTGATAAATAAGATTATTTTAATGTCGTCAAAAATGCAAAATACAATATTTTATTTTATTTATTTTTCAAGATGTACGTATGCAACCATGGACAATATTTGTTTTGTTAAAAACAGAAAATTTCGGAAATTATACCAACAAAAATTTTGTTACAAATACTTGTTTAACAAAATATTTTTTTGGTAACTCACATGGTTAAACAGGTATGCAGTGTATTCCTATCGAACGTCAGCCCATCATTTACCGTGATTAGCTTATACGTCTCAACAGATTGCGATTATTATTATCGTTCAACCATTTTTGAGTTTGCCTCTTTCAATTCAACTACTACTTCATTTAATAAAAAGGTATTCATAAGCTAATAACCTTTTGCTATTTGGATCATGAACCTCGACCTTTTGTGTTTGATTAGTACAAAGATAGACTTAGTACATACAGTATGATTCAAATTATGCAAAAATAGTTGTGCCTATTGCTAAACGATTACTGTCTCACGGCAAAAGTAAAAATTTCTGACATTATTCCTGAAATGCTTTAAGCATGAAGCTTGCGAGTTTTGAGGGAGTTAATGTATCAAGAGAAACAAACTCATCTACATTAATTCACATCGTAGGAAGCCTCAACGTGTTTTAAATTTAGCACACTGTGTGTGTTTGTGTGTACTTGTTTGTGTTTGTGTGTTTGTGTTTGTGTTTGTGTTTGTGCTTGTGTTTGTGTTTGTGTTTGTGTGTGTGTGTGGGTGGTGGTGGTGTGTGGTGTGCGTGTGCGTGTGCGTGTGTGTGTGCGTGTGCGTGTGCGTGTGTGTGTGGCGTGGAGGTGTGCGTGTGAGTGTGAGTGTGTGTGAGTGTGAGTGAGTGGTAGTGTGAGTGTGTGTGAGTGTGTGAGGTGTGTGAGTGTGTAGTGTGTGTAGTGTGTGGAGTGTGTGAGTGTGTGAGTGTGGAGTGTGTGTAGTGTGTGAGGTGGTGTGAGTGTGTGAGTGATGTTGAGTGTGTGAGTGTGTGAGTGTGTGAGTGTGTGAGTGTGTGTGAGTGTGAGTGTAGTGGGTGTGAGTGATGTGTGAGTGGAGGTGGAGTGTGGTGTGAGTGTGAGTGTGTGTGTGGTGTGTGAGTGTAGTGTGAGTGTGTGAGTGTGTGAGGTGTGTGGAGTGTGAGGTGATGTGAGTGTGAGTGTGTGAGTGTGTGAGTGTGTGAGTGTGTGAGTGTGAGTGTGTGAGTGTGTGGAGTGTGTGGTAGTGTGTGGAGTGTGTGAGTGTGTGAGTGTGTGAGTGTGTGAGTGTGTGAGTGTGAGTGTGAGTGTGTGTGAGTGTGATGTGTGTGAGTGTGTGAGTGTGTGAGTGTGTGAGTGTGTGAGGTGTGTGAGCGTGTGAGGTGTGAGGTGTGAGCGTGGAGAGTGTGGAGGTGTGAGGTGTGAGTGTGTGAGTGTGTGGTGTGAGTGTGTGAGTGTGTGAGAGTGTGTGGTGTGGAGTGTGTGAGTGTGTGAGTGTGGTGTGTGAGTGTGTGGTGTGTGAGGTGTGAGTGTGTGTGAGTGTGTGTAGTGTGTGAGTGTGTGAGTGTGTGAGGTGTGAGGTGTGTGGAGTGTGAGTGTGAGGTGTGTGAGTGTGTGAGTGTGTGAGTGTGTGAGTGTGAGTGTGAGTGTGTGAGTGTGTGAGTGTGAGTGTGTGAGGTGTGAGTGTGTGAGTGTGTGAGGTGTGTGTGGAGTGTGAGTGTGTGTGAGTGTGTGAGTGTGAGTGTGTGAGTGTGTGAGTGTGTGGTGTGTGAGTGTGTGAGTGTGTGAGTGTGTGAGTGTGTGAGTGTGTAGTGTGTGGTGAGTGTGTGAGTGTGTGTGAGTGTGTGAGTGTGTGAGTTGAGGTGGTGGAGTGTGTGAGTGTAGTGGTGTGTGGTGTGTGTGAGGTGAGTGTGTGAGTGTGTGATGTGTGTGATGTGTGAGTGTGTGAGTGTGTGTGTGATGTGAGTGTGAGTGGTGAGTGTGAGGTGTGGAGTGTGTGAGTGTGTGAGTGTGAGTGTGTGAGGTGTGAGTGTGTGAGTGTGTGTGTGAGTGTGTGGGTGTGGAGTGTGTGAGTGTGTGGTGAGTGTGTGAGTGTGTGAGTGTGTGAGTGTGTGAGTGGAGTGTGGTGAGTGTGTGTGTGTGTGAGTGTGGAGTGTGTGAGTGGTGAGTGTGTGAGGTGTGAGTGTGTGAGGTGTGAGTGTGAGGTGTGAGGTGAGTGTGAGGAGTGTGTGAGTGAGTGTGGAGTGTGGTGAGGTGTGAGTGTAGTGGTGGAGTGTGTGGTGAGTGTGTGGGTGTGTGGTGTGAGGTGGTGTGTGTGTGAGTGTGTGAGTGTGGGTGGGTGTGTGGTGTGAGTGTGTGAGTGTGTGAGGTGTGAGTGGAGTGGAGTGTGGAGTGTGTGAGTGTGTGTGGTGTGTGAGTGTGTGAGGTGTGAGTGTGAGGTGAGTGTGAGTGTGTGAGTGTGGTGTGTGAGTGTGTGAGTGTGTGGTGTGTGAGGTGAGTGTGGGTGTGTGTGTGGTGATGTGTGTGAGGTGTGAGTGTGTGAGGTGAGTGTGTGTGTGTGAGTGTGTGAGTGTGTGGTGTGGTGTGTGTAGTGTGTGAGTGTGTGGTGTGGTGTGTGAGTGTGGTGTGGAGTGTGTGAGTGTGTAGGTGTGTGAGTGTGTGAGTGTGTGGAGTGTGTGAGTGTGTGAGGTGTGTGAGTGTGTGTGGGGTGTGTGAGTGTGGAGTGTGTGAGTGTGTGAGTGTGGTGTGAGTGTGTGAGTGTGTGAGTGTGGTGTGTGGTGTGTGAGTGTGTGAGTGTGAGTGTGTGAGTGTGTGGTGTGTGGTGTGGTGTGTGAGTTGTGTGAGGTGTGTGTGTGTGTGTGTGAGTGTGTGGTGTGTGAGTGTGTGAGTGTGGTGTGAGTGTGGTGAGTGTGGTGAGGTGTGAGTGTGAGGTGTGTGGTGTGTGAGGTGTGTGAGTGTGGGTGTGAGGTGTGTGTGTGTGTGAGTGTGTGTGTGTGTGAGTGTGTGGGAGTGTGAGGTGTGGGTGTGTGAGGTGAGTGTGAGTGTGTGAGTGTGTGGTGTGGAGTGTGTGAGTGTGTGAGTGTGAGTGTGTGAGGTGGTGTGAGTGTGTGAGTGTGTGAGGTGTGGTGTGTGGTGTGATGTGGTGTGAGTGTGTGGAGTGTGTGAGTGTGTGTGTGTTGGTGTGTGTGGTGTTGAGTGTGAGTGTGGTGTGAGTGTGTGGTGTGTGGGGAGTGTGTGTGATGTGGTGTGGTGTGTGAGGTGTGTGAGTGTGTGGTGTGAGTGTGTGAGGTGGTGTGTGAGTGTGTGAGGTGTGTGGTGGTGAGTGTGTGAGTGTGTGAGTGTGGTGTGAGTGTGTGTGTGTGGTGTTGTGAGTGTGTGAGTGTGTGGTGTGGTGTGAGTGTGTGTGTGTGTGGTGTGTGTGTGTGTGAGTGTGTGATGTGTGAGTGTGTGAGTGTGTGAGTGTGTGATGTGTGTGGTGTGTGGAGTGTGTGTGTGTGTGGTGTGTGTGTGGTGTGTGTGAGTGTGTGTGTGTGGGTGTGTGGTGGTAGTGTGTGTGTCGTGTGTGTGTGGTGTGTGTGTGTGTGAGTGTGTGTGTGTGTGTCCGTGTCCGTGTCCGTGTCCGTGTCCCTGTCCGTGTCCGTGTCCGTGTCCGTGTCCGTGTTTGTGTCCGTGTCCGTGTCCGTGTCCGTGTGCGTGCGCGTGCGCGTGCGCGTGCCCGCGTGTGCGCGTGCGAGCGTGCGTGCGTCCGTGCGTGCGTGCGTGCGTGCTTGGGTGTGTGTGTGTGCGTGTGTGCGTGTTTGTGTGTGTGTGTGTGTGTGGTGCGTGCGCGCGTGCGCGCGTGCGTGCGTGCGTGCGTGTGTGCGTGTGTGCGTGCATGCGTGCGTGCGTGCGTGCATGAGTGCGTGCGTGCGTGCGTGGGTGTGTGTATGTGTGTGTGTGTGTGGTTTTGTGTGTGTTTGTGTGTGTTTGTGTGCGTTTGTATGTGTTTGTGTGTCGTCGTGTGTGGTTGTGCGTGTTTGCGCGTTTTTGTATGTGTTTATGTGTGTTTGTGTGCGTTTGTGTGTGTTTGTGTGTGTGTTTGTGTGTGTGTGTGTGTATGTGTGTGTGTGTGTGTGTGTGTGTGTGTGTGTGTGTGTGTGTGTGTGTGTGTGTGTGTTTGTGTGTGTTTGTGTGTGTGTGTGTGTGTTGTGTGTGTGTGTGTGTTGTGTGTGTGTGTGTGTGTGTGTGTGTGTGCTGTGTGTGTGTGTGTGTGTGTTCGTGTGGTTACAGCTGTACCTAATGGCCCGTTTCAAAATGGTAATGTGATATTTTGGGGTGGAATAATGAAAGGTACTCGAAACCCTCTGGTAGTGTGCGTGCGAGAGAACAATGACAGCTTCATAACCATGCAGTTTTAAACTATATTGTGCGTTTATTTCGTGCATCAGTTGGTAACGATTTTGTATTTGTTTAAGGCAATGCGCCTCTACAGCGTAGATTTGTGAAAAGGAAGGTATTATTGGTTTAAGATAGCGACCGCAGTCACCAGATTTGTATGTGGTAGAACTCCCCCGGTTAGTTTACAAAAACTAGGAGTCGTTGCTATGAAACGGTGGAACAAATTTCCGCAAATTCAGTTAAAGCAATTAATTAACAGAACGCCGAACCCTCCAGCAAGTTGTATGATTGGGGCAATGCGCACTATTGAGCCATAAGAAAAATGTTTATTTAGTTAGTTATACAATAATTATTTTTAGTATAACTTTTTCACGCTGTGTTGATTTTGAATAATTTTTTTTTTTTTTTGACAAAAGATCGTTTTACTTACTGAGTTTTTTTTTATCACTGTACACCTCAAAGGTAGTCTTTACCATACCATCAAAACACATATAAGAAGAATACGTGGTAATTAACTTTCAATATGCAATAATTTTCAACTGATATTGTTATTTGAGTAGAGGGTATTATGTATACAACGTCCAAAACCAAATATTGACAAAGTGACTTGATTATCTTACAAACCTCGAACTGTCAGAAAATTATTATCACATGGAATATTTGGATGAAATAAACTCCACCTCCACGTATTTAAAATCGGATTAGTAGTCTAGAAAAAAAACCGCTGCAAATTGTATCGATACTTACACATCAAAAAATCGTTTTTTTGATAAATAACTCAAAAACAATTAACGTTACAAGAAAATTACAAGAATGCTTTTCGATCAGAAATTTGATTTTCTATCTAACTCCAAAATTTAAAAAGAATCGTGTGGACGGGTTCCAAAATCGAGTTTTTTGGAGATATTTCGAAAATGACAAAATTTTCGAAAAAATGGCAAAAACACTATTGGGACCATGTATATATATATATATATATATATATATATATATATATATATAGTATATCTCAGGATACATATAATATATATATATATATATATATATATATATATATATATATATATATATATATATATATATGTATATCTCAGGATATCAACGATGATTGACCGGAAAACTGCTTCTTACAGAATTTTTATCAAAAGTTATTTCAAGTTCGATTGACATTTCATAAACGTACATAGATTTTTACTTTTTCAGTTATTCCTTTATCTACATTTGTATTACAATAAAATAGTTTTTTTCAAAACTCATTAATAAATTAACTAGGGCTTTCAAGGTAAGTTAATTCTTGTATTTTGTGCCTTTTTCGTAATTAATTTTTTTTATACTTATAATGCCTTTTACTGTCGAACAAGACAAGTTTATTTTGGAGCTTATTAACGAAACGGCCAAAAAGATGTAGATGGAAACTGGAAGTATTCAGTACGATTATGTGTTGAAGAATATCCAAATCAGTTTCAGAACATCGAAGTTGATGAATTAAAAAATGCAATAACTAACGCAATTCAAAATGTTACAGAAGCTCAATTAATAAATGTATTTGAAAATATGAAACGAAGAGTAGATGCCTGTAATGCAAACAATGGTGGTCACTTTGAAATTGTTTCAAAGATAATTGCCAAGTTTGATTTTATTTTTCTATTTTTAACTGTAATAATAAACATATACATACTGTGTTATGTACGTAAATATAATTAAATAAAGCTAAATTTAAAAAAATTAAGTTTTAATTCAAAATAAACGTAAATTACAATTTTTCAAGTTTTTGTACGCCAACATAATAGGTAATTAATCATTCACGAAAGTTTTTGTGGTTTATGGTAGTATTTAATTTAATATCTGCATTTATGTGGACATAGCACAATTTCCATTTCAAGGACGCGGAACAGTAGTACTGTTCTAGGAGCGCACGGTCAAACAATAATGATCGCACTATATATATATATATATATATATATATATATATATATATATATATATGTATATATTATATATATATATATATATATATATATATATATATATATATATATATATATTATTTCTGACAAATTTAACCTAAAAATTTTAAATAATAAATTGACATAACCTATAATACACTTTACTTTCAAGAGACTAATAATTGTCACTATTACTGTCAATTTCGATAGTTTGAGTCTTTTATTTGTGTATTTCAAATCACATACACCTTGCGCATTATTTATTTCAACCTAATAATGAGACTGAACTTGAAACTAATGCCTAAGGCAATGTGATTTTGATAGAAAATGTCAGAGAAACATTCTGTCAAAACGACGCACACTTGTCATCAGTCATCACTCCGAACGATACTTATTTGAGGTTTCAAGATAAAACCGCCTCGACTGCAAATTTTGAACTCAATAATGATCAACTTGCACGTCTTAAATAATAATCCACTGTTCCTATACTACAATATAGGTTTTCGTTTTTCCTTTTAATTTATAGAATAATAGTTCTTTATGTATCAAGGGAATTATGAGTATGTTAATTAGCGAGGGCAACAGGTTAGTCCCGAGGGATTGTAAGTTGCCCGAGGTTATTAACATACATAACTCATGTGATAGATAAATATTTTATGCCATACTAATATACTGACTTCCATAAAAATTGCAACACCTATAATTTGTTGAACGATTTTATTGAAAATTTCGTCAACGATGTCTTTCATTAGAACAAACAAACGATTGAAATTTGAATAAAATCTAGCTAGTAGTTTTTTTTCCTTTGCACTTAGTGACAATAAATTTGAAGAAACACACGTTTTTTTAGAAGAAGCTAACATTGCCGTCCTCCCATGGCCTGCTCGGTCGCCTGATTTGTCGCCCATTGAACATGTATGGGATGAGGTCGATAGGCGACTGGGTAATTTACCACAACCTCCAGATAACTTACACGATCTCCGGCTACGGATTCAAGAAGCTTGGGTTGTTATACCACAGGCAGCTATAGATCACTTGATTGATAACATGCTACGCCATCTAAATGAGTGCATCACAAATCGTGGCGGAGCAACTCATTATTGAAAAAAACATTTTTAGTTTTTATTCTTTTGTTTTCAAATTTTAATCGTTTGTTTGTTATAATGAAAAACATCGTTGCAGAAAATTTCAATAAAATCGTTCAATAAATTCTAGATGTTGCAATTTTTATGAAATATGAAAACGAAATTTTGTTGGTTATTAGAATTAAACGAACGTTGTTTAAAGTTTAAGTGGACATGGTTACCATGGATATATCAACTGGCAAGTTTGCAAATATTTGCCAAAATACATTAGAGGGAGTTTTAGATCTATAACTGGCTAGTATAACTCCCATATTTCATTTGATCGAAAATAAGGTTATGTTAAAAATGGTATAGATATAAAAAATATAATTAGAATGAATATCGTTGTTTTTATTTTTATTGTATACTTGATTGAAATGTAGTTAATATGTAATATTGAAAAATTATGAAAATTGCAAAAAAAAGAAATTCACTTGCAGCAAGTGTTTAATTTTGTAATTTTTAAGTAACGGTAATAAAAACTCTCATTTTCACGTTTAATGCTACCAAACTAACATTTACGACAGTGCCAACTTGAACATCTTAATAAGTAATATTTTTAACCTCAATGTCTGATTACTAATTATCACTTGAAACTTTAAATGTTGGCAAACCATATTTTTGGAACATTTAACTCTTTGACGTGCAATGTTACCAAAATGATATTATTGTAAGTGCCAACCTAAACATGTTAATAAGTAACATTCTTAACCTCAGTGCCTGACTTTACCAATTGTCAATCAAAAATTTAAATGTTGCCAAACCATATTTTTGGAAGCATTCAACTTGTTGACGGGCAATGTTACCAAAATGATATTAATGTAAGTGCCAACTTAAACATGTTAATAAGTAACATGTTAACCTCAATGTCTGACTTTACCAATTGTCAATCAAAAATTTAAATGTTTCCAAACTATATTTTTGGAAGCATTCAACTTTTTGACGTGCAATGTAACCAAAATGATATTAATGTAAGTGCCAACTTAAACATGTTATTAAGTAACATTCCGAACCTCATTGTCTGATTTTACCAATGAATTGTACACTACGTACCTGGAAGGGAGACGCACATACATGCAAGTGAGGCCAAGTTTGAAAGTAGGCAACTCGCATTTTGGACGTATAACTTTCTTTTTCAGTCTTATTTAGATATACGGGTTTCACTCCATTTCTCTACTTTTTAAAAATTAATTTGATGTTATTGGTATATAGTAAATAAATTAATATATAGAATGGTGTAAAATGGTTGTTAAAAATTTGATGTTTATTTTTTTAAAGTAAATTGTCGTTTATAAATAGAAATTAAATGAGAAAAAATAAGTAAACTAATTGTCAACGTAAAAATTTAGTTGAAAGATGAAAAACGGGATTCTTTGCAAAAAAATCGAAATGACAAGATCTCACGACAGTTTGCTCATATATTGTTTTTACTGATTACAATGTAAATATTCAATTAATTTTTCAGATATCCTAAATGATTGCTTTTATAGTTTAAGAAACTGTTATATATATGTGTGTGTGTGTGTGTGTGTGTGTGTGTGTGTGTGTGTGTGTGTGTGTGCGTGTGCGTGTGCGTGTGCGTGTGCGTGTGCGTGTGCGTGTGCGTGTGCGTGTGCGTGTGCGTGTGCGTGTGCGTGTGCGTGTGCGTGTCGTGTGCGTGTGCGTGTCGTGTGCGTGTGCGTGTGCGTGTGCGTGTGCGTGTGCGTGTGCGTGTGCGTGTGCGTGTGCGTGTGCGTGTGCGTGCGTGTGCGTGCGTGCGTGCGCGTGCGTGCGTGCGTGCGTGCGCGTGCGTGCGTGCGTGCGTGCGTGCGTGCGTGCGTGCGTGCGTGCGTGCGTCGTGCGTGCGTGCGTGCGTGCGTGCGTGCGTGCGTGCGTGCGTGCGTGCGTGCGTGCGTGCGTGCGTGCGTGCGTGCGTGCGTGCGTGCGTGCGTGCGTGCGTGCGTGCGTGCGTGCGTGCGTGCGTGCGTGCGTGCGTGCGTGCGTGCGTGCGTGCGTGCGTGCGTGCGTGCTTGCTTGCTTGCTTGCGTGCGTGCGTGCGTGCGTGCGTGCGTGCGTGCGTGCGTGCGTGCGTGCGTGCGTGCGTGCGTGCGTGCGTGCGTGCGTGCGTGCGTGTGTGTGTGTGGGCAATGAACCGTGTAGATAATTTGCGTAAAACGCATCTAGGAAATAAATCATTCAATTTTACAAAAGGAATACAACTCACTTTTTTATTATTATGACTGACATATGTGACATGTATGTGACATACGTATGAAGTATACATAGTTAGGGATGTGTTTAGTAATCAAGTAGTTATATATTCAACAATTACAACGAGATTGACAAAGACAGGTTACCGTCCACTAAGGCTATCTTTGTTGTTTGCCCCTGACACAGAAACTGGTTGTTAAAATACGGCGTGAGTCCATTCCCGGTACGTAGTGTACAATTCATTGGACTTGACCAATTGTCAATCAAAAATTTAAATGTTGCCAAACTATATTTTTGGAAACATTCAACTTTTTGACCTGCACTTTTACCAAAATGATATTAATGTAAGTGCCAACTTTAACATGTTAATAAGTAACATTCTTAACCTCAGTGTCTGACTTTAAAAAATTTAAATGTTGCCAAACTATATTTTGGAAGCATTCAACTTTTTGACGTGCAATGTTTCCAAAATGATATTAATGTAAGTGCCAATTTAAACATGTTCTTAAGTAACATTCTTCGCGTTTAATGCTACCAAACTAACATTTACGGCAGTACCAACTTAAACATTTTAATAAATAACATTTTTGACCTCAATGTCTGACTTTACTAATTATCATTTGAAACTTTAAATGTTGGCAAACTATATTTTTGGAAGCATTCAACTTTTTGACGTGCAATGTTACCAAAATGATATTAATGTAAGTGCCAACAACATGTTAATAAGTAACATTCTCAACATCAGTGTCTGAATTTAAATGTAGCCAAACTATATTTCTGGAAGCATTCAGCTTTTTAACGTGCAATGTCACCAAAATAATATTAATGTAAATACCAACTTATACATTTAAGTAGGTAACATTATTAACCAAAATGTTTTACTTTAACAATTGTCATTCAGAATTTTAAATGTTAAATTTGAAAAATTAAAAATTTTTTAATTTTTCAAAAATTTGACAAAATTGTTTACAACATCTTTAACAATTTTTAACAAACATTACTACTGACGAAGATAACTGTAAGTGTTATCGAAACGTTTAGATTGTATAATTTAAAGTACACCATTAAAAAACCCCAAAAAAGTTAAGTATTTTATTATGAGTGTTAATGGTGAAAGTTTACATTTTCATATAGCAAATAATTAATTCAGTAATTAACATAAAATTGTTTTATTAATATAATATGTTTAGCCGAATTACTGTGTATTCCACTTTAACAAATTGTATACTTCTGTAAGAACTAATGCGTTTTGCATGTTTTTATCATCGTTCGTCAAAATTTTACGTAATTTTGTTGATGCTGTTTCTAATGTTTATACCATATCTACCAAATTTCACTGGGATCCAAACATTTAGGTTTAGACAATTACGTCAAGTTAGAATGAAATAACACTGTAAGTCTTTGAGCTATTATTCTGACCGAAAAAAAAACCGCCCCTCTTACTGCTTACTCGATAACCACTAAGACTTACAGGGATCTGGACATTTAGGTGCTAAGTATTTGTGTTAAATTTGAATAGAACTGATTTTTAATTTTTTGTGTTATAGTGAGCGAAAGAAAAGAATTACATTAACCCTTATTACTCCTTACACCGCAAAGAAAAATGGATAATTAAAAATACAACTGCAATGACTAACTATACTAATGTTGTAAAGGGACGCCGTCAGATATCCCGATTTTTTATTATTTTTAATTAGTTCCCAAAGTTTATTAGCAAGACGCCGTCCTTTATAAAAATTTTCCTAACATGATTAATTATTTGCTAAGTAAAATACCAGTACTGATTCACGGAATTTAGTAAGATAACGTGACGCGCTAAATGCACAGGTGCAAGCCATTATAAAAATTCGTAGAAGTTCTAGTAAAAGTTAAACAGATTTCATAACGTTGCATAAAATTGCACAATAATTAATCATGCATCCTCCCTCCAGATGTAAAATCCCAAAAACGTTTAAAAGTTTGTATACGTCAGACCATCTTCCACCAATACGGGCTTACGGAAGCTCACCAAAAAAGTTTCGTAACCACCCTCGCGAATTCTATATAAAAACGCGGCACGCGCTGCTGAAAGAGAGTCTTAAAGAAAAAATCTTGAAGTCAGAAGTCTTAAGTCTTACAGAAGAAGAAGAAAGAAATCCTTTTTCAATCTCACTCGTTACCAGAAGCTCTCTCCGAGAAGCACGCTACCAGAAGAATTCGAATCGAAACCGTGTGCTATATCGTCGCGTTCGCGCCGACTGCTACCTGTTGTAAACCATCCGCTTGTAACCGCCGTCCGAGTAGAAATCGCGACTCCGCGACTTGATAGCATCACCGAAGTTAAAATGTTAGAGTTGCAGAGATCTAACGGTGAAAGTACGTAAGTTGAGATACCTGGTGATAGGGATATGCAGGGTTGTAAGCCCGACGTACTCTTCTGTTACTAGACGTACTCTTCTGTTACTAGACGTACTCTTCTGTTACTAGACGTACTCTTCTGTTACTAGACGTACTCTTCTGTTACTAGACGTACTCTTCTGTTACTAGACGTACTCTTCTGTTACTAGACGTACACACCTACACTGTGGAGTTTGAAGGGTAGTTGCACGACATTCCATTTGACCGAACGAGATCCTATTGTTTAGTATAACGGGTGGTTTGCCCAGATTACTAACGAAGGAAATCCACCTACACAAATTTACACGAACACTACAACACAACACACCTCGACAAACGTACCAGCGACCGCCAGATACCTGTAATTAAAACCTCGCCGGAAGATTAAGCTGAACACCTCGTAAACACCGTTAATCCAGTATTATAGAAACGTAACCGTAAACACTAGACGTGTCCGTCAGTATTAAATAACCACCTGTAAAGTAAACAAACCACCACCGCCGCCACCGTGAAAACGTAAGTTGCACCTTTGACAAGTACTAAGATTGTTACCCGTAAACCAGAAACTATCTGATAGTTTCTTGTGTTAAATAAGTCAAATCGTGATTGTTAGACGCGAAAAAGAATTTTACTTTAAAATAGAAAACGAAGGTTTTATATTTTAAAAGCGGCCAACATAACAAAAAGCTTTTGTTTTTTGTTTTTTTGTTTAAATAAAAACCGGTATACTGGGATTGGTCTCGTAAGAGGAAACAAATAATACGCCGCTACCGTACACCAGCTACCTAAATAAACAAAGAGCTTTCATTTAACTAAAGACCGTACATTAAATGGAATGTGAATGTGAATGAGTTTATTTTCATAAGAAAAGCAGGTATAAAATTATACACTTATAACCGACCGCTTTAAAATATTGATTATTTCTTTAAAGGCAGAGTATTGAACTCAGTGTCTTATCGCGCACGTGTTTATACCGCGTATCTGGCTACCTGCTTCTGTATTTTATACAGGGACGTATTCAGGTAAAATTATTTATTTATTTCAGAAATTAACCAGTATAAATTGAAACAGTTCAAGGACGAAAACTAAAAGTCAAAACCCCAAACCTTCTATTAATGTTACATTACAGAAACTCCAGAGGACCACCTAACCATTAGTACCTGGACGAAGGATGTCTACTTAAAGATACCGAAGAGGGAGGTGGCGTTACCGTTACAATTTGGCACCCGAGAGCATGGGCCACAGTTCCGTACATTTACCTGTATCTATAGCTTAGTTAAATAATTTAAATAACCATATAATAGGAAATAAAGTTATATATATATATATATATATATATATATATATATATACAGGGTGTCCAGTTTAAGATGAAATGCATGGGGATATTGGAAACCGTTAGAGATACGAAGATGGTTAAATGGAGAAAAAGTTGCGTCATTATATGCCCAAGAAGTAACCATGGTTACATGTCAAAAAATCCCTTCCATTTACTAGACACAGGGTGATAACTGAAAATATGCGTTTTCTAAAATCGCTATATCTTGTTTCTTGCAAGAGATACATCCACGATTTTTGCAGGATGGGGTAACAGGTAGCGAGGATTTCAAAATGATTTTGAAAAAATCTAGGCCTACTAGATTTTGAGATAATGCACGCAACTTTCGATTTTCTTATGGACGCCATATTGGATTTTGCATTTTGAATTCTTCATAAAAATGCTTTTCAACCATATATCATATGTTTATAATCTGCCAATGAGAAAGTGTCAAATTACACAATTAAATTTATATCAAAGCAACCTTGACATATTATGTATTTTAATTAAATGAAAATTAATCTACAAATTAAACTAACTATTGAGAACAATATTATTGATTATTAACATAAATCATAATAATAAAAGTGACAAAAACAACAAAAATAAAATTTAATATTATACTGAATTTTACTATTAATTAATCAAATGCTCGAATAAACCTCCATTCTCTTGCAATAATTGAATAGATGGTTGATTGGCAAAGGCCTAGTTTGATATAAATTTAATTGTGTAATTTGACACTTTCTCATTGGCAGATTATAAACATCTGATATATGGTTGAAAAGCATTTTTATGAAGAACTCAAAATGCGAGATGATAAGGAACTCTTGTGATGCAGTGCTAACTCGATGCAGATGGTGTTTGCAGGAGAATGAAGGTTTATTCGAGCATTTGATTAATTAATAGTAAAATTCAGTATAATATTAAATTTTATTTTTTGTTGTTTTTTGTCACTTATTATTATGATTTATGTTAATAATCAATAATATTGTTCTCAATAGTTAGTTTAATTTGTAGATTAATTTTCATTTAATTAAAATACATAATATGTCAAGGTTGATTTGATATAAATTTAATTGTGTAATTTGACACTTTCTCATTGGCAGATTATAAACATATGATATATGGTTGAAAAGCATTTTTTATGAAGAATTCAAAAATGCAAAAATCCAATATGGCGTCCATAAGAAAATCGAAAGTTGCGTGCATTATCTCTAGTAGGCCTAGATTTTTTTCAAAATCATTTTTGAAATCCTCGCTACCTGTTAGCCCCATCCTGCAAAAATCGTGGATGTATCTCTTGCAAGAAACAAGATATAGCGATTTTTAGAAAACGCATATTTTTAGTTATCACCCTGTATCTAGTAAATGGAAGGGATTTTTTGACATGTAACCATGGTTACTTCTTGGGCATATAATGACGCAACTTTTTCTCCATTTAACCATCTTCGTATCTCTAACGGTTTCCAATATCCCTATGCATTTCATCTTAAACTGGACACCCTGTATATGAACCTTTGTAATCTATTTGTTCAACGTGTTGAGAGCCTGAATAACGAACCCCGATCCTTATTTTGCAAGTACAAAATTCCGACTGAGCTAGAAAAGGGAAAAGTGAGAATTATTCATTAGTAGTAATACACTCAAGAGTCAAACAGTTAAGCCATCAGCGCGTTACAATGTGATTCTGTTTATTGCGATGTAATCATGTTTGAAAACAAAGGATTTCATTGTTCTACTTTCTAAAACCCGTCCAAGACATTCGTGTTTTATTGAAAAATTCTAAAATGTTAGATCTGATCTCAATATTTGAGATTATGTTTTAGCACATTTTACTTAGTTAATACCAATTCAAAAGCTTCTTAACTCTAGCTACTAAAACATAATATAATAAAAAATACTTTGTAGCTGCTGAATAAACATCATTTTTGTAATTTGCCTCCATTTTGATACTCTAATGGACAGGATTTAAATTAAAATCCTGTTAGAGCAATCCAAATGCTTTAAGGAACCTACAATCATCATGTACAATGGAGTAATTTAAATTATTTAAGATTGTCAAACGGTGCATTATAATATTTGTTGTAATTTGCTTCCATTTTGATTTTTTAATAGACATATTAAGAAACGCGGCATCATCAACTCCGATGTTATTATACGGAACATTTTACGAAAAGCAGGATACATCCAGTAAAAAACTTTGATGTGGGCAAATTCGCGACCGCAATTTCACCTATTTCAGGGAGCGTACATGCAAGATTATCCTGATCATCTCCCTTTATCGTGTTTTATGACAGAATTTGGATAAAACAAAAAGCCACTAGATCTCAAATTTTCACTTTTAACATGAAGACATTACCAACCGACACAAAAATCCCTAAATAGACTAAAGTAAGAAAGTTTGTTTAAAAACGGCGTAAAAGGGCAAATTACAAAAATAGCATTTTGATTCAGGTTGCGAATTTATTGCTTATTATTGAAGGTCTTGCAATAACCTCATGCCAACTCAATTTGATTGTATTAAAAATGGTATGGGGGTAAAGGAAGGATTTCATGACCATGCTTTTTTAAAATGTCGACAATTACAAAACGTTTTGTACGATGTTCTCGAAATGGTTTAATTAACTCCCACAATTGCTTTTTTGTTACGTTGTCGTTAATTTTCACATTGTGTTTAATAAAAAAATCCTGCATTTGAGATTTCTTGTTAGAAAAAGTTGGTGGTTTGTTCAGCTGCACCGACTGATACGGTGCATTGTCCCTTACCACTACACATTTTGATTGCAGTCTATCCAAAGCAGGAATTAACTGATTAACCACTCAATTTTGGAAAAGTTCTTCAGTCATTGTCTTGTGGTAGTCATTATTATTTTGTGAGTCCAGTAAGTAGTCGTACCACTCTAAGAAGCTAAACTTACAATCTGCGTGTAATATTGTAAAACGTTTGCCTTCAGACTTGAATTTAGAAATTGTATGAACTTCCTGGGAAAAGTGGTTTTTAATTCAACGACATGTTTTCTTTCACATAGTTGTTTACGTCCATTTTAAATGTTGTACTTGTACCCCATCGATTTTATAATTTTGAATAAACTTGATCTACCCTTAAAATCCAAATGATCACAACTGTCGGCCAAATGTTTATCGATCAAAATTTGTCTATTCGTCACGTCCGTTCACAATTTTATTGATGGTCTTTACAGAAATTTGAAAAAATATTAATTTAATAAATTCAACTATTTCATATAAACTTAAATCACTTACATCAAATATTTTTCCCGTTTCAAATAAAGCTTTCGCACGAGGAACTTTATTATTTATCAAACTGTGAAGGTTTTTTTATATAAATTACTTGTTATCTAATTTTTTTCGTATTTACGGGGCAAATAAAAAAAATAGACTATAAAATCCATTTTTTTAGTTTGCCCCCTATATTTGGGAGTTATTTTTACAAAGTTGGTATACTATTTTTCATTAATGTCAAATTTGATTAATTTATTTTCACATGATTGGTAAATGTTGCCTTTCTTTACGTATTAAGAATGATAATTTTTTTAAATATCCGTTTTTCTTAGCAACGTACAGAGCAGTCGAAAGTTTGCAATTGATTAATATTGTCACTTTAAAAACTTAAAAATGCCGAAACAATTAGATAACAAGATAATTTATATAAAAAAACCTTCACAGTTTGATAAATAATAAAGTTCCTTGTGAAAAAGCTTTAATTAAAACGGGAAAAATGTTTGATGTAAGTGATTTAACCCTTTATAGGGCAGTACTATTTTTATTACAAAATTAAATTTTTTTACCAGATTTATGTTTAACACCTTAAATGTGAAAAATGTTGTACTAACTTTTTTTTTGTAAACACTACCTTTTGGGCGCTAATGGGTGGTCGATTTTTCGACCAGTTAGCGTCTAGGGATTCTATTGACATTGAATATTCCATGGTTGAAGTTTTAACCACTTACATTTTGTATAGAAATAAGACAAAACAAAGAAACTAAACGGATTTATTTCTTTGGTGCGTGAACAGGAAGTAACAAATTCAGATTTATTGCACTTTTTCACAAACAATATCGCAAAAAAAACAGTATTCCACAATTACACAAAAGAGAACTTCTTAATAGTAGTTACATAAAAATATTATGCTTTATGGAAAGGCACGAAACACTTTAAGCACAATGCTACTTCACATTTGCAGCATGCCATTTGAGACCGTTTAGCCTTTTTTGCCCTACAAAAGATTTGACTGGTAGATGCTCACCAATGTTGACTCTACGACATGCGTGATCCATACTAACCGTTCTCCCATCAAATTTTTTAATTTTTTTTTTATGTCTGAGATATTGAACCTTTCCTCTTTCTATTGTGAAAATTGCCAATTAGTTCATTAGTTAATAAGCTTCTGAAAGATAAGTGTGAGATTGGCTTACTCGTAGAATTTTTGATTCTTTACATAAAATATATGAATTTACTATGGCGGAATCTATGGAAAAGTATAAGAGTTTGACCCACCAAGGTCTAAATGTCCATCCAATAAAATAACATGCCAGCTGCTGGTCAAACCTGTCTACCCCATCCAAGTAACGGTTATAGTCTCTAACCACTGCAGGACAGGTTACTTCTTCTTTTTCTCCGGCTTACTTCTCCGCGTTACTTTAGTGGCATCTGCCGGATTATGCATGGTGCTCAACAAGACTACAGACTTTTTACCTCTGTCCTTCCATTTTACAACGGACAAATCACCACATTGTGCGAAGACTGAATCTCATGTTTTCAATTCTTTACAGCTTTCATGATTTCTTTGGGGTATCCTTTTCGGTTTATTTGGAATGTTCCGCTGGCAAAACTATTCTTTAAAAGTAAAATATCCATTAATTTTATTGTGCTAAAAAAGGCGTCGAAGTAAAAACAGTACCCCTTACTCCAAAATGGTTTTGACAATTCCAGGACAATCTTTTTGTCAAGAGTATTCTCTGATTGATTTGCCCTTATACACTTGAAACGAGGACATCTAACCAGTGTAAGCTAAGACCCAAATCTTAAATCCTCGCTTGGTGGACTTCATGGGCACATACTGCTTCAAAGCAGATCTAGCCTTGAAACCCACCATGCTTTCGTCGATTGATCAGCATCTGTCTGGTGTATAAATTCTTTTATAATTTATATTTAAATTTTCAATTACCGGTCGCACTTTATACAACTTGTCAAAATTGTTTTCTCCTTTTTTTGGTATCTTAGAATTATCGTTAACATGCAGGTATCTCAAAATCAGCAAAAACCTTTTTTGAGTCATTATTTCAGATATTCTGGTTACCCTAAAATTGTTATCACAAGACCAATAATCTCTCATACTAGGTAGACTGTGAAACCCCATAATAATCAACAAACCAAAGAACGCCTTCATCTCATCCAATGTGTTTCCCACATTGGTTTGCGTATATATTTGTCTGCACGATGATGTTTCCCAACATCTCTGCGTCAAAAAGTTTCAAAAAAATTTTGACAGGAGTACTGTTACGCATTTCAGATGTTGGTCCAATTTTTTTTGAGAAATTGATTGCAATATGTATTGAAGAGCAAGAAGATTTTGTTGCAAATTGATAAGTTGCTGGCTGTGGTTGAATGATTCTACCTCTTCCGTATCTAAGTCGAAATCAAGGGCCATGGGATTTCTTTCTGTTCCTTCACCAGGAATTGTATAATCAAGATCTCTAACTGAATCATTGGAATCGAAATCATTATTGTTTTCTTTATCATCTGCATAAGTTATAGCTGCTCTTCTTGGTTTTCTAATGAAGAGTTCAGAAGGCTTACGGCAAGATGATGTGGTCGGTGTATTTTTACAAGAAATAAGCACGCGTTCTGAAACAGGCAAAATAACTTTTAAATACGGTACGTATGTCACCCTTTTTTGTCTAATTGTACCTTCTAGGTTAACTTCTTTTGTTTTTTAAATGGAACACCCTGTATTTTATCATGTCATCGTGTTCTGTTTTTAATTCTCTTACTTTTTTATTAAGCATGTAATATACATAACACTTCGCGTAATAATTGTGACAAACTGGACGGTCTATACAAAAGTAATAAAGCAAACAAAAGAATTTGTATTTGAAAAATCATAAATTATTGAGAAAATTATAATAAGTTATAACTAAATCAAATGCTCGATGTGTCCACCATTTTCTTGCGAACAGGTGTGAATTCTCCTCAAAAAAGAATCTTCAACGTTTTGCAGCATATTTTGGTTAACCATTTGAAATGCATTCCGTATTCTAATTTTCATATCTTCTTTGGTGGTAGGAGATTCTTGGTATACTAAGCGTATAATAACTATTGGGGTCGATTTGTGTTGAAAATATTCCATCATTCATTATTTCACTCGAGGAATTAGATTCAGATTTAGAACTTTCTTCTGAAAATGATGAACCCAATTCAGGTGTAGAAATAATGGAGATAGAATAAGGACTTGGACTTAGACACTTTTGACTCAGAATCTCTTGAAAGAATCTCAACTCACGATTCAATTGGCAGTTATTGAATATTTTCAACTACCTGAAGGACCGTAAACGACAAAGCAGTGTGGTTCCTTTATTTATTTGTGTTTAGTTTTTAATATTGTTGAAAATAAATGTTTTGTAGTTGTATAAAATTATTTTGTAAAATTTAATGAAAATCTTTTATTTCAATTGAAAGACACCCCAGAATAAATGTACGGGCAAGTTATAATAAGGCGGAACCCTACTTATTCACTCAAAATTCAATAGGCTCCTTCCATTATTATACAGTGATCCGTGGTTACTATACATTTCAATTAAATGTGGCAACTGTTAAATTAATTTTGACGTATAATCAGATTTGAGGTTAGTGAGAACCGTCTAATACCAGCATACTTTTGGTGTAATAATGAAACATCCCAAATCTAGGGGCAAGTAAAAAAAATAGATTATACAGGTAGTGATTCGGAATCTTACACTACAAATTCCTCTAAATATGCCATCGAAGGATAGTATAGGGTTACACTAAAATGCAATTCTAAAAGCAATTCCAAAATCGACCGAAATAATTAGTTAATAATTAATGTTTTTATCCGTTATACCATTATAAGTACAGTATTCGCCGAAATAAGCATTACCGAAAACAACAGCTTTATTAATTTTTTTTATTTTTGTAATTTATATGTTCAAAATGAGCACCATTAGGGTGTAAACAAGGTTCAAGATCATTGAACACATTCATGAATAATGGTTGTCGCAGTTGTGGGAAAATGAGTTATTATGTTTGCCGTTGTTGTGCAATATCCATTGGTGCATGATCAGAACGTAATACTGACCCTTTTATCACACCCCAAATGTATGCATCAGGTGGCGTAAGGTCAGGTGGATGTGAAGGGTAATGAAAGTCCGTTCCACGAGAAATTATTCTGTTTCCAAAAGGCTCGCGCAAAAGTTCTAATGAGCACCTGGCAGTATGGCTTGTGGCGCCATCCTGTTGAAACCATTACCTGTTCAACTAAATTTCGTGCCTGGCAAAAATTTGTTAAAACTCTCACAAAAGGTGTGATGATGTTCTACCTCTAACGCTCTTGATTAACAGTAACTGTGTGTTGATTTCTGTTCTCAACAAAATAAGGACCTATACCGTGCCCCGATACAGCACACCAAATCGCAACTCGAGCACTGTGAGTGTTTAGAACAGGGAAGAAGGTAATAAGGTCCCCAGATATAAAAAAGACAGAGGAGGAGAATAAAGGTGGTAGCAGTGTAATAGTGCAAAATGAAAACAGCGAGGAAGAGAAAGAAATGGAAGAAATAAAAGAATTAATTTGTGAGTTGACGAAGCTGATGGAAGAAAATATGAAGGGAATAAGGAAAGACATCAAAGAAATGAAAAAACAAACGGAAGAAAGAGAAAAAGAATGAAAGGGGAAAAAACAAGAATTGTTAGAAAGAATAGAAACATCAGAAAAAAATCAGACGAAGAGGAGAGAAGAAAAAGGAAGAATAACATTGTAATAAAGGGGTGAAGAAGCAAGGAACCGGATAAAGAATTAAGAGCGACGATGGAAGAGAAGCTAAATGTAAGAGTCGAAGTTAGGAAAGTGATGGTGATAAACAGGGAGAGGGAAATTGAGATGGTGGTGGCATAAATGGAGACCTGGGAGGAGAAGCAGAAGATTATGATGGAGAAGAGAAAACTTAGGAACACAGGAATTTACATAGATCACGACCTAACAAGAGAAGAAAGGGAAGTACAAAAAGAAATACGGAACAGAGCGGCTGAAAGGGGAGCGGAGGGAAAAAAGTATGTGTAGGATACAGAAAAATGGTGATAGACGGATAAGATGTATGGAACGAGAGAACGTAGGAGCTAAGCAGTGAGAGGGGGGAGAGAATGGACATACAAAGGTCAAAAACTAAGAGAAGAGGGGGAGGAGAAAGGCGAAAGTAGGATGACGAAACGGATGAGCAACAGAAAAGTGGTAAAGGAAATGGAAAAGAAAAACAAAGCAAACAAAGAGAAAGTAGGGAAAGAAGACAGGTAGGGAGGAGTGAACTAAAAATAATGTTCTGGAACGTAGCGGGATTAAAGAATAAAGATCAAGATTTTTGGGAGTTTGTCAATGAACAGAACGTAGTGGGAATGCAAGAGACATGGATAGAAGAAAAATATCGGGAGTGGTGGGAAAGGAAAAGGCCAAGTGATTTCTCATGGGTGGTACAGTACGCGGAATGGAATGGTAATAGTGGGAATAAAAAGGAAATGGTTGAAAAAAGAAGATGAAGAGAAAGCGCGACAAAGAAGAGGGATGGTGGAACGGAACATACAGTGGGGAAAAGAAAATATAAAAGTAGTGACGGTATACAATAGAAAGATGAAAGAGATAAGGGAAAATTTAGAGATGTTGATAGGAGAGAGAGAGAGGAAGGTATGATAATAATAAACTTTAACGCGAGAATAGGTGAAGAAAAGGGAATACAAGAGAAGAGTGGGACGGGAAAAAGACGAATTCAGAGGCGGAGGAAAAGGTGAAAACATTTAGGGTAGGGGAGAGGATCGAATCGGACAATCAGCCATTGGAAATGATAATGGAAGAGGGAGAAAGAAGAGAATGGGAAAGACAATATGGGAAGGGAAAGGAGTACAAGAAAGCGTGGAAGAAATGAGAGTGATAGTGGAGGATGCAGCGGAAACAGTAAAGTTTAAAAGATGGTAAGAGGAAAAAACTGGTTGGAAGCAATGGTGGGACAGAGAATGCAAGAAGGCCAAGAAGAAGACAAGAAGAACATTAAGACAGTGGAAGAAAGGGGACGTAGAAGAAGAAGAATATAAAGAAGCAGTACATAAATACAAGAAAGCATGCGAGAGGAAAAAGGAAAAAAACAGAAAGAAAAATGAAGAACAGATAAGGAATATAAAAAGTGAAGAGGACGTATGGAAATATCTAAAGAAAGTAAAGAGGAGAAGAAGGACGCAAGCGGGAATACAGATAAACGAATGGGAGAGATATTTCAAGAAGGTATTTTTTAAGGATAATTATGCAACCCTTATTGTAATACGTTCATATGAGAATGGCAACACTGTAAAAACCACAACAATAATAAAATACTCTCATCTTTTGGGTATTTAAATCGTGTATTTATAATACAGTTATCGTCCTCAGTAAATGGTAATATCCTTAAGAATTACTTGAGTTGTTAAAACAAATTTATGAAACATAAATAAAAGGTGAAAACGGAAATATAAACCTGCTATTAATACAATATATTTATTATTAATTATATATAGTTATATTTGTTTTCATATTATTTTGTTGTTATCGAAACGTTTATATGTACATACAAAAAAATACACGAGTTCAAAACCCAAAAGGTAAGTATTTTAATTATGTGTAATACTCGCGAAAGCCCACATTTTCATAAACAACAATAATAATCTTTCAGATAGGCGTTTAATCTTCATGTCGGATAGAAGTTACTGGATATATAGGAGGGTTCTAGACTCAAGGTCAATCGTTACGGTGAATCCTTGACTGTATATTAAGGTGGGTTCTAACCCAGATCACGGTCAATCCTCCCTCTGGTGGTGAGAAATCTAAGCTCTTCAAACTTTTGGCGGGAACTTTATATTTCAAGCGCTTCAAGGTCAAAATGTAAATCTAAAATAGAATTTTCAAGGTGAAAGGTTATTGGCCTGCAGGGGTATGATATAATTATCAGAAAAATGGAATCAGTTCATGGAACCAAGAAGTTTTTTCAAGGTTTCAGGCTTCAAGGATGCAGATTTATCATAAAGGGTTTCCTTGGGACAAAAGTAATACGCACGACACGAAGATAAAGTAAAGAAAAAACATGAAGTATAGACGAGCGAAAGAAGAGGCTGGATGAATTAATAAAGAAAACTGCAGAATTTAAACTTAGATTTAGTGTTTAGAATTATAAAGCATGAGTAATTTTCAAACTTTTAGTGTAGATAGATAATGTACATACGAAATTGTGTTTAGAATAAAGTATGCATGAAATGTGAAGTACAAATTTAGTGAAAGTTAAGTGGTAATATAAATTATTAATTAGAAAGAAGAGGCTGGATGAATCAATAAAGAAAATTAAAGAAGTAGATTTCGAGTTGTTCGGAATGGATAGGAAAATGTATGAACTTCGGGTTAGCAAGGCATCAAAGAGAGCAATCTTTAGTGTAGATAGATAATGTACATAAGAAATTGCGTGTTTGGAAGAAAATATAAAGGAAAGTTGAAATACATGTTTAGTGGAAATGAAGTAAGTAATAAAAATTGTTAATTTTGATATGTACTTAATGTGTCTAGAAGGAAAATATTCAACAAAAAGTAAAATGTAAATTTAATAAAAGACGCTTTCAAAAATAAATAAATCATTTTGACATGTTCTATACTTCTATGTCATAATTGTAATTTTGAAATGTATGAGTTTCAATAAAATAGATATTATACAATGATACGCAATTGTGTAATTTGTATTGCATAAATGTATGGCAACCATATGCACTAAAGAGAAAGAATTTATGTATAAGTGTAGAAAATGACGAATAAATGTGAAGACATACGTGCTTAGAAATGAAAAGAGACAGCATGAGGCCATGAAGACACCCTTCTGTGCAGGGTTCAGGAGGGTCTGCAGGGGAGGGGATACTTGAAGTCCTAAAAGTGACGCTCTCCTGAATTTTTGAATTTGTTCCTACTTCCCAATAGAAATAAAAAAATTTTGTTTTACTTACTTACAAAAATATAATTTCCTAGAGTATTCACATTTTTAAAATCGATTGGGTGGAACAAAATTTCCAAATTTCAATACACAAGAACACGTGCACTTTAATTAAACTGCAACAAGAACTCAAAGCATAATGAAAGATAATTTCGCTTTCTGTATGTGAACACGCAGATGTGATCTATTTATAGTATTCACTTTATCACGGCCGCATTACCTGTCGAGGTCAATCGTATACAATTTTTATGGGTGTTTCTGTTGTCAAATTACATAATTCCTATAATTTGACGTATTCATTTATTCATTATTAGAAACTCGACATAATAAACAGAACGCGTACATCAATAAAATAGTTGTAACAAATTTGCTATTGTTTTACTTTTAATAACAAATAGTAAATCATAATTAAAAATAAAATTAGTCAAATGTTTCAATTTATCAATTTTAAATGCAACATGCAGAAACTCGTTTTATATGAAAATAAATTTTACCACATTTACAAAGTTTACGTATCACTAAATACAATAATAATAAAAATCGATTAATATTCATAAACAAAATATTTTGATTAATAAATAACGTAAAATTACAAAAATGCAGGTTTAGTTCCATAACATTTAATGTTTCATTCAGCATTTTCTCGTGCAGATATAAAATCTATCAATTTCAATGTTTATGTGGACATTTTAGAGAAGTTTTGAATTAGGATGCAATTCACTTCCTCATTCAACTAGATATTGTAAAAAAATGAAAAATTAAACAACCTCTCTATTAATTTATATTGCATTCAAGGATTAAAAAAAAAGTATAGTACCATTTGTTTTAAGTGAAAATCAAAATAGTGATAGGGAACCTATAAATCTTTTAGTAATGTCCGCTAATTATCATGCAGCTGCTTCTGTTGTGGATGTTATTCATTCAAAAATAATAATGTTTATTATTTCACTTGGATCAATAATATGTCAGCTCTTGTTTCTAAACAACTGTTGAATAAGACGTGCAAGAAATTTATTTGTTACCATTTTTCTTCAGATGACATTCTACAAAAACATGTCACCCACTGTCATCAACTTAATCAACGCTCTGCAAGGCTACCTACCGAAGCAAAAATAAATTTGCAATTTAAAAATTTCGCATTTTAGGAAAAGGTACCATTTGTAATGTGTCTCTGTGTCTGCGTCTGTGTCTGTGTCTGTGCCTGCGTCTGCGTCTGCCTCTGCGTCTGCGTCTGCGTCTGCGTCTGCGTCTGCGTCTGCGTCTGCGTCTGCGTCTGCGTCTGCGTCTGCGTCTGCGTCTGCGTCTGCGCTGCGTCTGCGTCTGCTCTGCGTCTGCGTCTCGTCTCGTCTCGTCTCCGTCTCGTCTCGTCTCGTCTCCGTCTCGTCTCGTCTCCGTCTCCGTCTCCGTCTCGTCTCGTCTCCGTCTCGTCTCGTCTCGTCTCCGTCTCCGTCTCCGTCTCCGTCTCTCTCGTCTCTCGTCTCTCGTCTCCGTCTCCGTCTCCGTCTCCGTCTCCGTCTCGTCTGTCTCGTCTCCGTCTCGTCTCCGTCTCTCTGTCTCTCTCGTCTCCGTCTCCGTCTCCTGTCTCCGTCTCCGTCTCCGTCTCCGTCTCCGTCTCCGTCTCCGTCTCTCGTCTCCGTCTCCTGTCTCCGTCTCTGCTGTCTCGTCTCCGTCTCCGTTCTCCGTCTCCGTCTCTGTCTCTCTCGTCTCTCGTCTCGTCTCTGTCTCGTCTCCGTCTCGTCTCCGTCTCCGTCTCTGTCTCGTCTCGTCTCGTCTCCGTCTCTGTCTCCGTCTCCGTCTCTGTCTGTCTCCTGTCTCCGTCTCTCGTCTCTCGTCTCCTCTCCGTCTCCTGTCTCTCCGTCTCGTCTCCGTCTGTCTCCGTCTCCGTCTCCGTCTCCGTCTCCGTCTCCGTCTCCGTCACCGTCTCCGTCTCCGTCTCCGTCTCCGTCTCCGTCTCCGTCTCCGTCTCCGTCTCCGTCTCCGTCTCCGTCTCCCTCTCCCTCTCCGTCTCTGTATCCCCGTGTCCGTATCCGTGCCCTTGTCCGTTTCCATGTCCTTTCCCGTGTCAGTGTCTGTATCTGTGTGTGTGCTTGTTTCTGTGTTATTGTTAGTGTTTGTGTTTACGTTTGCGTTCTAGTCCACGTTTGCGTTCTGGTTCGAGCTCCCGCGCAGGCTCGCGCTCGCATTCGCTTTCGCATTCGCGTACCTGTTTGTGTTTGCATTATTATAATACAATTTTTCTACAAAACTGTAAACAAGGTTGCTTTTTGGTAGTGAAAACTGCAATATTACGATTACTATTAACCCAAACAAATGTACTAAATTCAATGTTAGAAGAGGCAACTTTGTACGATATCTACAAGATAACTATTTTATAGACATTATTACACTATAAATGACATTATACTTAAAATTTCAATTTTCATAAACGATTTACTTATGTACTTATGATAGTTCTGGCTAAGTAGAAACAAATAAGGAATTATATTCTTCAACTGAAATATAGTTCATTGTATTACATTAAACGAACGTAATTAGAAAAGTCATGCTTGGAGTAAATCAGTTCTATAGAATTATGAATTAATGCCATGCTTTTCATGTTTCACAAAGAAAAAGGAATTTTACTTAATTAATAATTGATGTATTAGAACTTAAAGAGAATTTGCTATATTCTACTACTATATATATATATATATATATATATATATATATATATATATATATATATATATATATATATATATATATATATTCCTATGCGATTAAGTTATACAATACAAAGAGTATAACAATGTAAATAAGGTATAATACTCCTTAGATTCTCAATGATACAACGCGTCACAAGACATAAAAATGTAAGAAAGTCATATTCAGATATTTTTCATAAGATTGATTAAAACCCATTGATTACAAATTTATATGAATTAGAGATTAATTCAAGTAAATCCATTGGTTATGTGCTAATATTGTTTATCAAATTATGTTTGTGTTGTATTAAGGTTGTAATATAATTAATTGTGAATTTTAATTACTTAACTTCTTACAGTGAGTAGGCAGCGTTTTTGTATTATTTTAATATACTCTTACTTTGTTAAATATGTCTACATTTTTGATACTTTTCCGATAATTGCGTTAAGTTTAATGAGCTTTCAGTGTAGCTGCCAGTCATACAGTTATAACGAGTAATATGATGTTCTTACATTTAATAATTACGCACCTTAAGTAAAAATAGAATTTAAGACAATACCTCGTTAATAAATTTAATGAAATATACCAAGATATAAAATTCTAATTACAACTTCTTTTGATATATTAAAATAAAGTTGTATATTAACACTGCAATACAATAATCCAAAATAATGTAGACAAAAAAGAAAATAAGTCAGTCGATTCGAAATACTTTTCCACTTTCGATACAATAAATCATTTCTTGAGACTTAGATTTTAGATATCGATATTAAATTTGAATAAAATTACTTTTCTAGTATTTGAGTTATTGCAAGCCAAAGAAAAGTCCACCCTTCTACTCTAGACTATGGTGATCCACCGCCATTAAAAGTCACTAAAATCTAGATAAGTCCAGCACAGCCAATAAAAATTTAACGCATTATGCGCTTGATATATTTCTGCTAACTGCGCGCACTCGCGCGCGCGCGCGGTGTGTGTGTGTGTGTGTGTGAGTGTGCGAGTGCGAGTGCGTGTGCGAGTGCGAGTGCGAGTACGAGTGCGTGTGCGTGTGCGTGTGCGTGTGCGTGTGCGAGTGTGTGTGCGTGTGTGTGTGTGTGTGTGTGTGTGTGTGCGAGTGCGAGTGCGAGTGCGAGTGCGAGTGCGAGTGCGTGTGCGAGTGCGAGTGCGTGTGCGTGTGCGTGTGCGTGTGCGTGTGCGAGTGTGTGTGCGTGTGCGTGTGCGTGTGCGTGTACGTGTGGGTGCGCGTGCGTGTGTGTGTGCGTGTGCGTGTGCGTGTGCGTGTGCGTGTGCGTGTGTAATGCCTACTGGTTCTAATTACAATCTAGTTTTTAAAAGTGATAAAAGACATTTTTTATTGCTTTTTATTGTTGACTTTAATTATATCTTCCCTGAGAATGAATCACATTTAGGACTCGAAACTTATTACCTATGATAATGTTTTTTACGTGTGACGACTTTTAGCTTGCTGACTTACAACATAATTAATGATTTTGTTACTGTTGATATGAGAAGATGTGTTTTAATTAAGTTGGATTGAACTTACGTGCGAGATAGTTTAAATAAATTGTATTGTTTTCCTTAAATGTCATATACTTTTTATTCTTTAAGAACAAACTGTGTGGATCATTTATTTTTACTATTTTGTTTAATTTATGAAGTATTGAATTTGATTTAAGCTAAAGATTCTGATTTTATGAAAATATACTTTATTACGAGCAATGAGACTTTTGTTTTTAAAATTTCTTTTCCTTAATGAAAGCTCTATTATTTTAAAATCTAAACTGTAATAATTTTGTTTTTAAACAGACTAATGAAACTTTTTTAATCAGAAACTTTTATTGTTTACTTCAGTTTTTTTTTTATTTTAGCAATTTTATAGTTGGTTCCAATCTTTTGGAAAAAAAATTAATTTCCGCTCCAATTTTAATTAGCACAACTTTACAATTTTCAGGTAAATACAAATACAAAAAAAAACAAATTCGAAAATAACAATGTAAACTTTGAAATATGCACCTGTTAGATGGTTTGAATGGAGCCCGAGATCGGCAGCTGTAAATTTGTCTTTAAATTCAAATTAACCTCATTGATTTTCAGGATAATTACATTACGATATACAGGGGTGATTACTAGCTGCCTCGGTGATGGAATGGTTAGAGTGCTTGTTTTTCACCCGAACGGCGGGGGTTCAAACATGCCCGAGATAACTGTTTTTCTAAAACGCAGAAACACCGAAGCACTCCTCAGATAGAAAGTAAAACTGTAGGTCCCCTGGCAATACCCGTCAAAATTCTTGTGACGAGTAGTACTAACAACCATTAGTAGTTGATGCTCGTAGAGATGCCTGAAATTTCCATTTGTGTCTAAATCTCGACCCATTAATACAAAGAACTATTCATTTAATTATTTAATATCCTGGAAATAGATATTATGTTTATTTACCCTACACAAAGGGAAATCGGTTTCACATAAATTAAATAATGTTACAATCTGTGTCACCGTGTGTAAAATTTATAGTAAAAAATTAGGATTTTTAGTTGTGTTGTGAAAATTTGTTGGATATTCAGGTGAATTTTGATGTAAAGTTTGAGAAGAGATTGATATGTTTAAAATCTATATCTAGGTATTTTTATATCTTTGAAATATGCAGCTGTTTCAGAAATATTTGATGAAAACAAAAAACTGCGCCTAATAAACTCACCTCTCCGCTACTGGATTTTTCCCAGAATCTAATCATCTCCTGAAGAAATGAAATGAATAAATACGAAATATCAAGTACGTACGTACTATGCTTCTGTAGTTATCGATAATACTAACATACACACACGCACGCATACACATACACTCATGCTCGCACTCACGCACGCACTAATACGCGAGCAAGCACGCCCCCCCCCCCCAATACACACACTCACGTTATACGTTAGAAATTAGTGTAATAAATGAAAAAAAGGTCGATTGCATATCCTTCTATACCTACGTATATGTATGTAAAGGGTTTTCCAATAAGAGGTGTTATTTTGAATAGCCCGCTATTTCGGTAGATGTCACTTTTGAAGCTGCCATTTATTGACATTTGACAAGTAAAAACTACGCGATTAATAAAAATGGAACGATACACGCTTCAACGACGCATTGAAATTATTAAAATTCACTATAAAAATGGTGAAAATTTGGCAGAGACGGTTCGTAAAACTAAAACATTTTTGGGTCGTCGTGAAGCACCTTGTCGGACCGCAATACAGAAATTGGGGAACAAATTCGAGCTGTTGGGACAAGTTAATGATGTGAAGAATAAAACCCGTGCACGTCGCTCAAAAACAACTGAGAATATTGCTGCTGTAGCCCAAAGTGTTGAAGAAAACCCAGGTTTGTCCATTCCTCGTCGTTCTTGGGAATTGGGCATTCCACAAACGTCATTACACCGTATTTTGCATAAAGACTTGGGTCTTAAGGCTTATAAAGTTCAGTTAACACAAGAACTCAAGCCGGCCGATCATCAACAACGTCGTGTCTTTGCTGATTGGGTCGTTGAAATGCATGAAAATGATCCGGAATTCCATCGAAAAATCATCTTGACTGATGAGGGCCATTTCCACCTCTGTGGGTACGTCAACAGGCAAAATTGTCGCATTTGGGGCTCGGAAAACCCAAGAGTTACTGTTGAAAAGCCTCTCCATCCTCAACGTGTGACTGTTTGGTGCGGTTTATGGTCTGGCGGGGTCATTGGACCTTACTTTTTCGAAAATGAGGCTGGAGCAACAGTTACGGTGAATGGATTGCGCTATCGAGAGATGATTAATGATTTTTTATGGCCGGAATTGGATGGTATTGATCTGGACAACGTTTACTTTCAACAAGACGGCGCTACGTGCCACACAAGCAACGAAACCATTGATCTTTTACGGGAAAAGTTTCCGGACCGTGTTATCTCTCGAAGAGGTGATCACAATTGGCCACCGAGATCTTGTGGTTTAACACATTGCGACTTCTTCCTATGGGGCCACGTGAAAGATAAGGTCTACTCCAACAGCCCAGCGTCGATTCGAGACCTCAAAGATGGAATTCGTGAGGTTATCGATGACATAGGGCAGCCACTTTGCGATTTGGTTATGGAAAACTTCATGAAACGGATATGGTCCTGTAAGCGGCGTGGTCGTGGTAGCCATTTGGCTGATATTGTTTTCCATTATTAACGGCATACCTTCCTCTTTATAATGAAATAAACATCCGATAAATTATCTCAAAAAATTCCATTTTTCTTTGAATATCAAAATAACACCTCGTATTAGAAAACCCTATGGAACGTAAAAATTAACGTGGCTACAGTAAGCTCGGTATCTTCATAGATAAGAATTGAAAGTGATGGCAGTACATTAAGTTAGTGTAAGCGATATTGCTCAATGTAGGGAGTCTAACGAAAAATTTATTGAGTTACATGTAATTAATTACGTTTTAACATATTGTAAGAGGTTAATGCTGACTAATATATTTTTGACTTCGTATGTTTGGCATTTTTTTGCTTTTACCGTGCGAGCTGTGCCACCCTGTGTAGAAATTCTAATTCGCCTACCCTAGTTTTTTTTTAATTTCCGCTTTATCGAATTTCGGGGTGTTTGTAATGTAAAAATTAATTCAATACAGTGATGGATTTGTATTTAAGGACTGCTAATAGGAAAATCATTTTGTTAAATTGCTTTAGCACCGATGTTTAAACGCGTAGATTGTTTTGGTTTGCCGAATTCGATTTTCACGCGTAGTGACGTTCTGAGATTGGTATATTAGTTATGTGGGAGTGTAGTATTTTGTCAATAGTGTATTTTCGATTGAGTTAAACTAGGTTTGGAAAATTATATTTAATATTAAAATTATTACTTCGTAATAATCATAGTTTGCAAATTTAATTTATAGACGACAAACTGTCGCATTTCAGTTTGATAAATTTTGGCTTAAGAACAAAGAGGCTGTTCGATATATACGTGAATTAGGGGGCTATTTTCCAAAAGGTCTCCGGTGTCTAGACGTTTCGGGTTTCAGCGATAACGTGTTCCAAGCGTCGTGGGATTGTTATTACGACGTAATTTCTCTCGATGGTTTACGAAAATGCATATCGTTTCTACCGCGTTTATAATTTGAATGAATACACATTCATTCAAATGATTGGTTGTTGCTGAAAAAATTGAAGAGGGCGAGAACTGAAGGTATGATTGATCAGTCTTGGATGCCGATGGTCGGAGGTAGTGGTTGGAACGCCTACGGCATACCCGGACTTTACGAACGTTTCGCGGGGAAGCGTCCCCGTGCCTTATGCGGTTTTATTGGATTGTTCACCAGGTCCGGGGAACTTTGTGTTGGTGTTATCGTGGTTTATAAGACCTGTATCGTATCCAAAATTAGAATAGTGTTTTTAGTAGTGCTGCCTTATTTTCTGAGATTTTCTCGCCTTTTTCGGATTTTATTAGTTTAAGTGGTAAGGTAAGCCCAATCCTTTAATTCCGTGCTTCTGTTGACAGCCGTGTAAATAGACAAAGTCTCACTGTATATAGAAACTTTTCGTGTATGTAGATCTTATAAATTCGTTAACCAGCTAGTTGAAAGCTGAAAGTCAGCGAACTTGCTATCTGTGGTTTGCTGAAATTTATTACCGAGTAAGAGGAGCCACCGGAGATCATACCCCGGGGAACCGCTAACGTGAAAGCTGATTTCATCTAAGTTGATTTTTGCTGTGCGGGGGAGGAGAAGGCGTAGACAAATATCCATAAGGTAATCGATTGTTTTCTATTTATTGTGTTTTATTGTATTTGACATTTATTCGCTAAATTATACGGTTACAAGAGGATCAGCGAGGTTGTTTGCTTTTGAATGTTTCAGTCCACTAACATTTTTAATAAACTGCTTTCATCCGTGCATTGAACGATTTATTAGTGTTTATTTGTATGTAAACTGTTTATCTAAATTTCACGCTGTAAGATTGTTAACTTTTAAATGAGCAAAATTTGATCTTCGTATTTGTTTGGAGGTCTAATAAGCAACTTTAAACTGAAATTATAAGACTACATTAAGAGTAGAGGAAGCGATCTTGCAAGGTTATTTCCGGTTAAGCGATTAAGGTTTAATAGTCCAATTGTAATTTTATGACAATAGGCATTTGAACTGATACTGGTGTAAATTGTTTGTATTAATAGCTGTGTTCTGAATGTATATAGAATATTTGTAATCTCATCCCTGGCCAGTGTAGAAGCTATTAAAACGGAAGTTGGTGTTTTAAAAGTTAAGTATAAGACGTTTTAAATCCAGGTTAATTTTGTTTATTAAATGATGTTTTGAAAGTAAAACTGTAACAAACTCTTTACGTTTGTAATAAAATTTACGTTTATTTAGCCAACTTAACATGCATTGCGTGCAGTGTGCGTCGCATATCATAGCTGCATAAAAACGCGCATTCAATTATTTTAATTAGAACTCGTACGTATATCGCTTACTTGTTTATTCCATACTTAAAAACAAGTTGGCGTCCGAGTATTTAACAATTAGTTTCAGGAAGAAGCAACCCCGATTTTAAAGCGAAAATATCTAGGTACATGTAAATATTTTTTGGTTAATAAGGCAAATCGAAAATTTTATGAACCTGGGCCACTTTAATCTACGACTGAGCGTAAGGCACAACATCTTCTAGTTATAACCCAAACTTGTGGCCATGGGTGTAGAAGTATACTTATAGAACTTTTAAGGGCCATACAAAACAATGGCAAATTCATCACCTGAAGTGATTTATTTATATGTTTATAGAGCATCTATTTAAGGTAACAAATTAAGAAAGTTTTCGTTCGCGATTATTTAGCTTTATGTTTGTTTTTCTTTTGAGTAAATAGATGAAAAATTTCTGATTACCTTGAAAGTGTGTGGTTATCTTGAAGATTTTTTAATAGATAGAGATTCCGGATTTCATTAACCTGTACCTGGAGAAAGATCGCGTCAGGTAAGTGGGAATTTGCCTGTTTAGCTGACTGTACATTTTCGTGCGCTCAGGTGTGCTCTTCCCGAATTTATTTTAATAACAGTCTGGTGCCCATTATTAAGGTATTATTAAGATTGTGATTTGTCCCGTTTTGCGTGCGTGTGCGTGTGCAGGCATGCGTGCGTGCGTGCGTCCGTGTGCGTATGTGTGGTCATTGTAACAAGTCAAATTGTGTACCATTAAGGTTAAGGGTCAATGACGCTTAGTAGCATCCGTCTTAATACCTCATAAAGAAGAAGTAGCTAATCTAAGGGTAGTTCTTCCTTGTGCGGGCACTGAATGTCCAACAGTTTTAGTACTTTTTTTAAATAAAGGTGGTCATACAAGAAAATGTTGTGGCAGCACTATTCGTAGTTTCGCCTTCTAGACGAAAATTTTTTTAGCGCAATATTATTGAATGGTGGTAATGGTATTGAGAGGGTAATTCAAACGGCAATCACTATAATGTTGGTTAATTACCGATTCGTAGTGTCTTGTTATGACGCATTGGATCATTTATACCAGGGGTGGCCAACCCAAATAGTCTTGCGGGACGCTTTGGAAATGCATCATAACTCCGCGGGTCGCACATAAAATTATATATCCCCATATTAGATTTAGACCTACTGTAGATATTTTTTTGTAGTGAAGAATTGAATTATAATGAGTTATTATTATTGTTTACTATTATTCTTACATGTAAACATAGATAATACAAGGTGTCCCGGAAAGGTCTATACAACGCTCTACGACATAGAGTATACCTCAAAATAAGTCTATTTAACTAAACTTACCTTAGTTACTAACATCCGAAATACAGAGTGTCAAAGTTGAACAAATAAATCACAGTATACAGGGGTTTCTTGGGATGAGAAATTCAAATTTGAGAACGATTTTGTTGGTTTTTCTGGGCGTCGCAAGCAACGATTAGGTCACATTATATCACATTGTATGTCAGTTTGGACTTAATAACTCTTTTTCTCTATCTTTTCCAGTTAAGAAAGGTATACTTTATTGAAGTCGCTAGAAGCAGCCCTTTCAGAGAAAAACGCATCTGAAGCTGATGACGCATGTAAATTGTCAAAGTGAGTCCAAAGCTATTACAAGGTATTGCAATTTTTTTGCAGAATATGGCAAACGTAAAAGATGTTTCCTTATTTTTATGGTTTTACTTCCATGTTTTTCTAAAGACCTTTTCTGGACACCCTGTATAATAATAATGATACTAAACGCGCATTGTAAAACATTATACAGTGCCCGCCTAAAGTCTCCACCCCTCCCAACCTATGTTGTGATGTTTCAAAAATGTGTTTTAATTCAATATTGCACTGTAAGTCAACCAGTTCCATTTGGAGATATTCTGGGGCCGACTAGAAACATGAAAGCGAGATGAATATATTTAAAAAAAAATTTTGTATTTGTCTAAAGCTACATTACTGAATCGGCTTTCAAAAGCAGCTGTAAGTTTTATTATTTCTATTACATATTTGATGCACTTTGATTTCTTAAATTCTTTCAACAATGGAAAGCGGTGAGCGTTATTACTTTTCAATTGCGATTTAGCACATACATTTTGTTGATGAATCAAACAGTGATTTATAATTAAATCCTCTCTTTGCATCGGTTACTCCTTTTGTTGTACCTTTTAGACTTACCTAATTTAACATTTCTTCAGTTACTTGAAAGCATTCATTTACTCCACTACAAGCTGAGCTGAGTCTGAAATGTTTGTGCTTTCGTCAAATGCTAACGAAAATATTTGAAATCTCGAATTCTGTCGCGCAGTTTTAAGATAATTTTATCTGAAATGTGATTAATTCGACGACACACTGTTTGCCGAGATACATTTAGGTTCGAAAACAGTTTACTTTTACAGTTTACTAGGCAGAATATCCTTTACAACAGCTTTCAAATTCACCATCCGAAAATGTTTTCATTTTTTTTTGCAATCAAAAATGAAACAGAATAGTTTGCCTTAACAATATTGGAAGGTTGCTGTAGTACTGCGCCAAACATTTTTTGTAGAGCCTTTAACTGCGACCTAAACTCCTCGAGCTTCGATTGTTTCACTTCTTTATCGAATTTCAAACAACCCTTATGTTGTGTTTCGTAATACCTCCTAACATTATATTTCTTAAATAGAGCAACGACTTCTCGGCAAATTAACCACAATAATTTTGTATTTTGAGCTATGAAGAAGTACTTTTCTTCCCATTCCTAGCTGTACTTTCTATTTTCGCCCGCTACTATTCTTTTCCTTGTAGTCATACTGAAAATAAGAGAAATACTGTTACACATCCAAACCCCACTAGGCGTCGTGCAGACTTGTAGCGTGTTACCAAGTCAGCTACAGTGGAAATAGTCGGGGTCGACATAAGGAGTAAAATAATTGAAAGGTAGTTTCAAACACCTTACACTTACCATAAATCTATAACTCAATGCTCAGTCCAGGAAAAATTGTCTCTAGGCGCCACCACAATCTTGAATTTTTCTAAAATAAAGTATTAGGCGGGATGTTAAATTAATCCTATCTGACTGTGGAAGACAGGATTGTAGCCTGCTCAGTAAAACCATTCACAACTCAAATTCAATCACACTTCAAAAGAAATTTATCCTCAAGAAAATTTTAAAACACACGGGTCGTCGTAAACTTATTGAACACACACCGTACGTATGAAAATTTCAAGTCATAAACGTTAATATGGATACTTTTTAAGTATCCCTCGTATACATATAAATTTATTTCAGCAGAAGAAACTCGAGAAACTAATGAAGGAGAAGAAAGAACCAGTCAACATCAATCGAAAAAACACTGTCATAAACATCTCTAAACGACAGTTGAACGAAAACGAAATGCAAGTTCTGGACAAAGGATTGAACTATGCGATAACACCGAGGTATATTCCGAAAGTAGATTTGATAATCGCAGTCGAAGAAACCGCTATGAAATTAGATTCGGAAGAAGCCGAAGAATACAGAAGTAAGGTTAGATCAATCCTAGATTCATCTAGGCGAACTAAACCTAACCTCTATAACCTAGAAAGGAGAGCGGTCATTTCCCTTAAGAATGACCCAACGATCAAAAGACAAAGGAAACGCGACTGTAGTAATAGATATGACCACGTACAACAGTAAGATCCAAGTACTACTAGACGGGGGCGAGTACAAACTAACACCAAAAGACCCCACACGATCAATCGAAAGACGGATATACCTTACGCTGGCAAAACATAAGGGGGAGTTCTCCGATTACCAGAGAACTAGACTTACCCCACACTACAGCAAACCTCCGCATCTGCACGGCCTACCAAAGATTCATAAGCAAGGAAGTCCTTTGAGACCAATTGTGAGCTCGAGAAATTCACCCATTAGCACACTTATCTGCTAGGTATTATCACACCCTTATCGGAAAAAAACCGAGTATATGGTCAAGAATACGCAGCACTACGTGGAAACCATCTGAAACTTCCAACCAAACCACGAAGAGATACTGGTAAGTGTTGACATTGTGAGTCCATTCGCAAATGTGCCTACCGATATGGCACTAACTATCATAAGGGACAAGCTGGAAAAGGATAAAACGTTAGACGAACGCACGCAACTCTCGGTAAACACAATAATGGAACTTCTGACAATATGCATTAGAACCACAAATTTACAGGTAGAAGACAAATTCTACCAACAAGAGTTTGGGATGGCAATGGGTTCCCCGCTATCACCCATAGTGATATATATATATATATATATATATATATATATATATATATATATATATATATATATATATATATATATATATATATAACGTAATTTTTTAGTATAACAGGGATGCAGCCTAAATTAAATTGACAACTATTTATAAATCAATTTGAAAGCTTTCGGAAATATTTATTCCTTCTTCAGTCAAAACTAAAATGATAAATACAATACTAAATAAATATAACATTATTGCTTACTGTATGTTAGATTATAATGAGATTGGCAAACACAAAAAATTAAATATCATTAAAATGTAATATAATTATGACAACTAAAACTGTAACTATAACGATTAACAACAAGGGAATACGTATAAAATTTTTTGTTAACGCAATCTGTTGTTAATTGTTAAAATATTTGAATATATAACACTTAAATTTTGAGCATCAGTTTTTTTGTTTAATGTGTTAGGTTCTCTATTAATATAAAGCATTTCTAGAAATAAACGTTTGAAATAATTATTTTCTGTGGTTAAAATTTTTACTTCATTAAAATTTGGTTTATGACTAGTTTCTAGAGAATGTATCGTTAATGCACATGATTCTTTTTTAATTTTAATATCACTTTTATGGGAAGTAATTCTATTTTTGAGGTTTCTTTGAGTTTGTCCTACGTATTGTTTATTGCAATTATAACATGAAATTTTGTATACGACATGAGATTTCTTTAAAGTTTTTGTTTTATCTTTAATTTTTGAAAATAAACTATTGATTGTTTTAGTTGATTTGTTAGCAATAATGATATTTCTTTCTTGTTTTAAAATATTAACGATTCTAGGTGTTAAATGTTTTATGTAAGGTAATGATCTAAAAATCTTTTGATTATTCTCGTTGTCATTAGAAAGGTTATTAATTGATGAATTATTTATTTGTAAGTTATTTTGTCTGACTAAATTTGGGTTTGAAAAAATTTGTTTTTTTAATAATTTATTTGACGTTAAACACAAAAACCCATCCCTGTTCACATTTCGAAGATAGCATGCTACTACTCCCATTATCCTGCTAGCTCAAAGGATTCCAGAATTCACTTCACCCTTTAGACCACTAGCTCAGCTTCCATTTTTTCAAAGAAATCCCCCTCCAGGTCTTCGTACACCGTATTTGCTAGATACATCTGTCGTAGGAGAGATTAATACCGAGGAAGAAGAGGAACCTCTTAGTATCGCAGATACGTATTATGACGGACCTTGAAGGTGCAATTGACCACACTTGTGGAGTCCACTATGATACTAAACTAGACAAATGGGCAATTGGTGATACTCCCGTTACAATTAAAGGAAACGATATGTTTATTAAAGGTGTCACGTATAAACGGACTCCAGGTTTATACGATCTGCTTATTATGAATGAACCCGACTTAAATCTAGTAAATTCAAAACATAGAAAGAATGACAAAAGTATTTTAGAAGCTGCGAAGGAGAGATTATGATGTGGGTGGACAGATTCGAGGAAGCCGCAGCAAAAAGTGTACACAAATAATCAAACCCTTGCTATCATCATCGCCTACATCTAAGGAAGGTGGAGCTATGTTTTTAAGGAATTAACAAAGAGGCCGATTGAATGTAAATATTGGAATGATGTACACGAACTAATTCGTGATCTGGAGGTATTATGGGCAGAAAAATTGGCGGGAAACACAGGTGTCGTAAATGACATAATATCAATTTTAGAAGAACTATATGAAGATGGATACATTCAGAAACCAACCAGTCGTTTTCTAAACAGTATAAATGAGAATGCATTGATGATGACATATCATAACTAAAATGCCCTTGACAAATTTGGACGTTCACATGCCCAGTATTAATTCCAGAAATTAACCCTTCAGTTTAAACTGATCAACTTATCAAGTGTTGGAGAAAAACTATATGAACTTGAAGAAATTGTGGATAAATTAGTGCCATGTCCAACATACAACTCGTCAACGAATTCCACAAACCCGCAAGAAAAAATTTTAAACGAAGGCGAACAATAATTAATTATAGGTTTTGATGACCTTTGGCAAGCAGATTTGGCTAAATTTAACACATATACCAAATAAAATAAGGGCTATAAGTATATATTAGTGGTTATCGACTGTTTTTCGATATACCTGTGGACGAAAGGATTAAAAACGAAAACAGGTCAAGAAGTTACCAAGGCCCGACACCCACCAATTTGCAGACAGATGCAGGAAAATAATTCTACAATGAGCATTTTACTAAACTAATGCAGCGTTATGGAGTCAAGCATTACTCCACCTATAGCACAAATAAGGCTGCAATTGAGGAAGGTGGTATCAGAACTATTAAGGGTGCACTATATAAGTCGTTCAGTCTACAAGGTAAATACAAATGGATTGATATAATTGATACCGTAACGATGGATTATAACAATCGTAAGCATATCACTACAGGAATGAGGCTCAAAGACGTCGGTAATCATGCAAAGGAATCGATAGTGTTTGGGTGACATAGTATGAATCAGTAAATTTAAAAGTGTTTTCGCCAAGGAATATACACCCAATTGGTCTATTGAACTATTTATGATTGTGAAAGTTCACATTACTAACCACCCTACGTACATGTTGCAGGGCATGAAAAGAAAACCTGTACTGGGGGGCTTTTACGAGCATGAATTACCGAAAACAAAGTATCCCAATGTGTACCTGGCGAAAAAAGTGCTTCGCTCCAAGAATAATAAGTTATTCGTAAAGTGGTGGGAATTGGATGAAAGATCATGGATCAATAAAGACGATTTAGATTTATAACATTTAACTTACATATCTATAGGAATAGTTTGTAACTTTTAGATGAAATAAAAATACATAAAAAAAGATAATTGTATTTTATTTTTTAAGTATTACATCATCGTATATAGTAAACCTACAGTATTTGTATAGTCCTTTAAACTGAAAGTGTCTTTATATGCAATATTTTCTAAACCAACATTTGTCGAAGTACACGATGAATCACCCCATAATAAAATGTATATGTACATTTTAAGTGGTATGTCACCAAGTAAATTCATGTCGTCTAAAATCTTATCTACCTCATTAGAAGTTAATGATCCTTTGTCAGCACACAATTTCATAAAACTTTTAATGGTATTGTCTAAGTTAATTTTTCTATCAAATAATATCGTAATGATAACTTCATTTGCACACTTTGAGTTTATGGCACACCACTTAAAACAATCATCATGAATAATAATATATTGCAGAATACTCAGTATAAATAAATAGCTTTCAGGGGAGGACTTTCCTATCAAAGAACGTTTCAGGTACTTTCTGTAGATTTGATCACTACTATACCGCAGTTCTTCCTGCAATTTGTCTTCAAGACTGCTCATAATGCATTGTTTTCTGAAACGCAAGAGAAATTACTAAAAGTTATACCCCCAAGGTCTGGTATCAGTGAAATCAAAATTTACTAAACCTTTATTACTTTATTTTGTTTGATGGTAAACACATCATGTTTCTTTGATCTTATCAGATGTTGATATCGCCTTATTAGGTTACCATCAAACAAAACCTGTTTATAATCATTTATCGTGATCTGTTTAACGCTTGTTCGGTTCCCTTTTCATCGACCGTGTAAGCATACATTTTTGCACCAAGTCCTACAAATTCCAACATAATTTCGCCATGATTTTCGTTTTTTATCAAGCCGGGGACTTTTTTTATTTACCAATAGAAGTCCAAAGATATTGTCGGGATTATAATCAGATGTATCGAATTTATCAATGTCCTCTTTAATGCATTCATAGATATCGGGAACCGAAAAGGCATATATGAGACTATCCGTATCCATGTACAAGAGCTTAGCATTATTCTGAAACTTTGGTAACATGTATCCGTAATGAAAATTCTATAAAAAAGTTTTTGAAACGTCTAAAACACTGGATCATGCCTATATAGGTTTATTGAAATATACTTCTAACTTACTCATTCTAATGATAAGCATATCTTTGTCAAATATTGTACAACTATGAAAATTTTGCTTTGCTATGTAAGCACGAGGACCATAGCGACCCTTCCACTTCATTACTAGCCGTATGACCTTATGTTTACGTACATTTTCCATCAGCTTCCCAAAAACACTATTAATCATCAATTTATAGAAATTTTTGTCGAATTCATTTTGAGATTGCTGACGCATGGTGGTATTTAAATCGAAATATTTTTTAACTACGGGGGCTGTTTCAAATGTAATATACGGACTACTTTTACCAACTTTAATGCATATTCTAAATATACTTTCAAATTTCTGTAACGAATTACGTAATTATGTTTTTGATAAAATATAAGCAGTAATTTTTTCATTTTGGAATCAGGTGGGGGTAGAACCATATGTTCGGGTGCTAGCGGTAGATCACTGTTCCTCTCATGTAATTCTCTGGGATAGTCTAAATCATACTCGAGTATATAACCAATTTCCGAATCATCAGGGTGGTTTATTAAATCCAAAGTTTCAAAATTAGCTTCATCAATAAAAAAAATCGCCAAATGGAAGAAATTCTGACATGGCAGCTCCATATAAATGATTTACGCCGTAGTACATTAAATACACACTTTAGGAGGTGGGATCAAATCTTTCTCCCATGTACTTATCGTTAGCTTTAGCATACCGATTTGAACATTGAGCTACAGCACCTCTAATTCCTCTCAATAAACATTAGCATATCAATCAATGTCTGTAAATAGTTCTAACTTTATCTGCGTAATTTTAAGCATAGCATCGAATGCTAAACCGAGGGCTGTATAATAGTGCAGGGCATCAAGTTTTTAAGTACTTAAACAGGTTTGTCGAAAATTTTCGAAAGTGTCCGATAAAAGTAGAACGTCTGTTTTTAGATACAAATCCGAGTATTCGCCTCTTTGAGAAGGAGCCTGGTCTCGTTTAATTTATCTCAAGTATCAATATACTCATAAGCAAACACACCTTTGCGTACTAGTAGAGAAAGTTCATCATCATTGTTACAATTAGCGCGGGTAATCATTTTTTTACTCTTCTCCAAATAGTCTGACAACTTTTCAATACTTCTGCTCATACATCTGAAACAGTCAATAAATCGAAACCTAATTTTAGTGCCTTCTATTGGTTTTGTGTAGCAGTGAACTCGAACCGGGGACATTAGCCAAGTCTTTAATGATGAAATGTGAATCAACCTGATAAATTATGAAACACAACTGGTACAATGTAAGAGTTTGTAGTTTAGGTTACATGCCTGATGTGATGCCTCCCGAAACTGACCTCATACACTAGTAGCGGCATGGTCACGGCGTACATGCACACCATGTGCGGCTGCTTAGTCGAATACTGGGGAGTATTTTCCCCCTCAGAACCCTAACTCCGTTCCTTCCAATTCTATCCTGACCACACCCACCCTTAATCCCACCATGCATATATAGGTAATGTATGTATGTATGCTGGGAATCCATGATTGTGGCTGAAGGAGCTCAAAGCTCGAAGCCTTAGGAATGAAATACGTGACCTTTTCCTTTTTTTCCCCCGAAATGCTCCTGTAAAGTGATTATGGTTCCTAACTTTTACGTTGAGTGGGAGTAGGAACCATTGAATGTAATCATTTCCTCTATAAAGCCTAAATCTAGATAGGGAATCATTGTATGAGCACTTCAAATAGTAAGCAATGATGAAAGGTATGTGTTTCGGGTGAAATAGGGTATTACTTTCGATAAACTTGTACTCTTTTCTAAAATACCTTCTAAATCAGCATAAATTACAAATGACACCTTTCCTTGGAATGCAAAATTTTTGAACTGCAAATTCATTTTTGCTTCGGTAGGTAGCCTAGCAGAGCAGTGATTAAGTTGATGGAAGCCTGTGATAAGTTTTTGTAGAAGGAAATCTGAAGAAGAATAGTTCAAGCATCGGTAACAGATAAACTTCTTGCACTTCTTATTCGATAGTTGTTTATAAACAAGAGCTGGCATATTTTTAATCCAAGTGAAACGTTAAACAGTGCTATTTTTTGTATTAATAGCACCTGTGACGCGATCATTAGTAGAAATTACTAAAAGATTTATAGGATCCGTCACTATTTCGATTTTCATTTAATACAAACGGTAATATACTTTTTCCCCGAATGGAATATAAATTAATGGAGAGGTTGTTTAATTTTTCAATTTTGTTTACATCATCCAGCCGAATGGGGAAGGGTATTGAATCATAATTCAAAACATGTTTAAAATGAGGATAAGTTTGAACTCTACCTGAATGATGTTGCGCGGGATATAATGCTGAAACAACGGCCCACAGGAAGCAATACTCGTCGTCATTTTTAACATTCACTACAGCATGTGTTAGTGCTATGAAGTGAGAAACTTTAACATAGGTTGAAAGGCCACCTCTAAATGGAACATAACTATTAATATTCACTTTTAGATGTAAAACTACAGGTAATGTCCAACCTGAATCCCTTTAAGAAAACTCCTCTAACTTTTTGTGTAACTTATAATACACGTTTTCATTGTACCACACACGGAAATTGGTTGAAATATCAATAACATAATTTTTGGTGGTAAAAGTTTTCAACTCAATTATATGATTGTGAGGTTACATGAAATTGCAACTAAAAGGGCATTCACCTTTAACATCGATTGCCTTAACATTAATTTAACCTTACGTGCAACACTATTGCACGCATTTTGTAAAAATAAGAGTCCTTAATGTTCGCTATATTAACCATAATTCCTGTAAGTAGCCTACCATTAAAACATAACTCCAGAGAATACCAGGCTAATTTACGTGTATGTTTTTCAGTGATAATTCTACTACCTGTTTTTTCTCTGAAGCGTTCTTTAACCGTTTAAGCCTTTAACAATGATAAATTGCTTTCGAGCTTAAACAGACTTTCATTTGTCTCTAAATAAATTTTATTTTGAATTATATCTTGCAATATCTTAATACTAGTGTTAACTATACGGATGTGCTTAATAAATTCATTTTTTGTTTTTAACAATGGAATAACCTTTCTTGTTAAATTAACTATACCACCACTACTTGGCATACCCTTATTCATCTTCACTTTCAACTGCATCCAACAAAAATATGAAGCACACACTGGTGATTACGTAATAATGTCTAGTTGCTCGTCACTTTAGGTTTACAACATAATTTGTAGTTACGATTACAATGTATCGACTGACACGAAACAGTTTTTTATCTACTCATATAGACACATAAACCGCATCCAAAGTCATAAAAATTATAACTGCTTTTATTACAACTTCGCCCATTTATTACTATTTTTACTACAAGAAAATTCATATTCTTTGATAAAGATAATGCCGAATTGGGGTTTCAAGCTTTGTTTTTACATTATATAAATTGGAAGTTTTCGAGATCACAAAACCACTTAACTTTTGTTAATTAATCGCATGTCGTAATGCGTTTTAGTCTCAAAAATGTGAAACCGAATCCTAAAAATTATTATCAGTGATAACAATGCAATCCTGTAAAAATAGTGCATGTAAATATATATGATTAATACTAAAAAGAGAAACTTGAAAAATACATTATAGAAATAATACAAAGATTTCAACATTTAATTAAAACGATTTTCTTTATGTTGCATTTTTAGTACAATAAACCAACTGATTTTCCGTTGTAGCAATTTAAGTGTTTATTCTAAAATTCTGATATTTCGCATACCGATACCTGAAATATGAGCGCTTCTAACAGCAATTCAGGAATTTTGAAAACTTAAATTTTATGTAAAACAGTGCAAACATTTCAAAACTGTTCAGATAAATATGTTTCTCAATGTGTGTGTGTGTGTGTGTGTGTGTGTGTGTGTGTGTGTGTGTGTGTGTGTGTGTGTGTGTGTGTGTGTGTGTGTGTGTGTGTGTGTGTGTGTGTGTGTGTGTGTGTGTGTGTCTGTGTCTGTGTCTGTGTCTGTGTCTGTGTCTGTGTCTGTGTCTGTGTGTCTGTGTCTGTGTCTGTGTCTGTGTCTGTCTGTGTCTGTGTCTGTGTCTGTTCTGTGTCTGTGTCTGTGTCTGTGTCTGTGTCTGTGTCTGTGTCTGTGTCTGTGTCTGTGTCTGTGTCTGTGTCTGTGTCTGTGTCTGTGTCTGTGTCTGTGTCTGTGTCTGTGTCTGTGTCTGTGTCTGTGTCTGTGTCTGTGTCTGTGTCTGTGTCTGTGTCTGTGTCTGTGTCTGTGTCTGTGTCTGTGTCTGTGTCTGTGTCTGTGTCTGTGTCTGTGTCTGTGTCTGTGTCTGTGTCTGTGTCTGTGTCTGTGTCTGTGTCTGTGTCTGTGTCTGTGTCTGTGTCTGTGTCTGTGTCTGTGTCTGTGTCTGTCTGTGTCTGTGTCTGTGTCTGTCTGTCTGTGTCTGTGTCTGTGTCTGTGTCTGTGTCTGTGTCTGTGTCTGTGTCTGTGTCTGTGTCTGTGTCTGTGTCTGTGTCTGTGTCTGTGTCTGTCTGTGTCTGTGTCTGTGTCTGTGTCTGTGTCTGTGTCTGTGTCTGTCTGTGTCTGTGTCTGTGTCTGTGTCTGTGTCTGTGTCTGTGTCTGTGTCTGTCTGTGTCTGTGTCTGTGTCTGTTCTGTGTCTGTGTCTGTGTCTGTGTCTGTGTCTGTGTCTGTGTCTGTCTTGTCTGTGTCTGTGTCTGTGTCTGAGTCTGTGTCTGTGTCTGTGTCTGTGTCTGTGTCTTGTGTCTGTGTCTGTGTCTGTGTCTGTGTCTGTGTCTGTGTCTGAGTCTGTGTCTGTCTGTGTCTGTGTCTGTGTCTGTGTCTGTGTCTGTGTCTGTGTACGTGTCTGTGCCTGTGTCTGTGTCTGTGTCTGTGTCTGTCTGTGTCTGTGTCTGTGTCTGTGTCTGTGTCTGTGTCTGTGTCTGTGTCTGTGTCTGTGTCTGTGTCTGTGTCTGTGTTTGTCTGTCTGTGTCTTGTCTGTGTCTGTGTCTGTGTCTGTGTCTGTCTGTGTCTGTGTCTGTGTCTGTGTCTGTGTCTGTGTCTGTGTCTGTGTCTGTGTCTGTGTCTGTGTGTCTGTGTCTTGTCTGTGTCTGTGTCTGTGTCTGTGTCTGTCTTGTCTTGTCTGTGTCTGTGTCTGTGTCTGTGTCTGTGTCTGTGTCTGTGTCGTGTCTGTGTCTGTGTCTGTGTCTGTGTCTGTGTCTGTGTCTGTGTCTGTGTCGTCTGTGTCTGTGTCTGTGTCTGTGTCTGTGTCTGTGTCTTGTCTGTGTCTGTGTCTGTGTCTGTGTCTGTGTCTGTGTCTGTGTCTGTGTTTCTGTGTCTGTGTCTGTCTGTGTCTTGTGTCTGTGTCTGTGTCTGTGTCTGTGTCTGTGTCTGTGTTCTGTGTCTGTGTCTGTGTCTGTGTCTTGTCTTGCTTGTCTGTGTCTGTGTCTGTGTCTTTCTGTGTCTGTGTCTGTCTGTGTCTGTGTCTGTGTCTGTGTTCTGTGTTTTCTGTGTCTGTGTCTGTCTTGTCTGTCTGTGTCTGTGTCTGATGTCTGTGTCTTGTCTGTGTCTGTGTCATGTGTCTGTGTCTGTGTCTGTGTCTGTGTCTGTGTCTGTGTCTGTGTCTGTGTCTGTGTCTGTGTCTGTGTATGTGTCTGTGTCTGTGTCTGTGTCTGTGTCTGTGTCTGTGTCTGTGTCTGTGTCTGTGTCTGTGTCTGTGTCTGTGTCTGTGTCTGTGTCTGTGTCTGTGTCTGTGTCTGTGTCTGTGTCTGTGTTTGTCTGTGTCTGTGTCTGTGTCTGTGTCTGTGTGTGTCTGTGTCTGTGTCTGTGTCTGTGTCTGTGTCTGTGTCTGTGTCTGTGTCTGTGTCTGTGTCTGTGTCTGTGTCTGTGTCTGTGTCTGTCTGTGTCTGTGTCTGTGTCTGTGTCTGTGTATGTGTCTGTGTCTGTGTCTGTGTCTGTGTCTGTGTCTGTGTCTGTGTCTGTGTCTTGTGTCTGTGTTTGTGTCTGTCTGTGTCTGTGTCTGTGTCTGTGTCTGTGTCTGTGTCTGTGTCTGTGTCTGTGTCTGTTCTGTGTCTGTCTGTCTGTGTCTGTGTCTGTGTCTGTGTCTGTGTCTGTGTCTGTGTTCTGTGTCTGTGTCTGTGTCTGTGTCTGTGTCTGTGTCTGTGTCTGTGTCTGTGTCTGTGTCTGTGTCTGTGTCTGTGTCTGTCTGTGTCTGTGTCTGTGTCTGTGTCTGTGTCTGTGTCTGTGTCTGTGTCTGTGTCTGTGTCTGTGTCTGTGTCTGTGTCTGTGTCTGTGTCTGTGTCTGTGTCTGTGTCTTGTCTGTCTGTGTCTGTGTCTGTGTCTTGTCTGTGTCTGTGTCTGTTCTGTTCTGTGTCTGTGTCTGTCTGTGTCTGTGTCTGTGTCTTTTGTCTGTTGTCTGTGTCTTTCTGTGTCTTGTCTGTGTCTGTGTCTGTGTCTGTGTCTGTGTCTGTGTCTGTCTGTGTCTGTCTGTCTGTGTCTGTGTCTGTGTCTGTGTCTGTGTCTTTCTGTCTGTGTCTGTGTCTGTCTGTGTCTGTGTCTGTGTCTGTGTCTGTTCTGTCTGTGTCTGTGTTGTGTCTTGTCGTGTCTTGTCTGTGTCTTGTCTGTGTCTGTGTCTGTGTCTTTGTGTCTGTGTCTGTGTCTGTCTGTGTCTTGTCTGTCTGTGTCTGTCTGTGTCTGTGTCTGTGTCGTGTCTGTGCGTGTCTGTTCTGTGTCTTGTGGTCGTGTCTGTGTCTGTCGTGCTGTGTCTGTGTCTGTGTCTGTGCGTGTCGTCTGTCTGTTCTGGTTGTCGTGTCGTGTCGTGTCTTCTGTTCTGTGCGTGTCTTGTCTGTGTCTGTGTCTGTGTGTGTCTGTCTGTGTCTGTGTCTGTGTTGTGCTGTTGTGTCTGTGTGTTTTTTCGTGTCTGGTCTGGTCTGGTCTGTCGTGCTGTGTTGTGCTGTCTGTTCTGTGTGTGCTGTCTGCGTGTCGTTGTGTTGTGTTGTGCTGTGTTGTGTTGTGTTGTGTTGTTGTTTGTGTTTTTTTTTTTTTTTTTTTTTTTTTTTTTTTTTTTTTTTTTTTTTTTTTTTTTTTTTTTTTTTTTTTTTTTTTTGTCTGTGTCTGTGTCTGTGTCTGTGTCTGTGTCTGTGTCTGTTTGTGTCTGTGTCTGTGTCTGTGTCTGTGTCTGTGTCTGTCTGTGTCTGTGTGTCTGTGTCTGTGTCTGTCTTGTCTGTGTCTGTCTGTGTCTGTGTCTTGTCTGTGTCGTCTTGTCTTGTCTGTGTCTGTGTCTGTGTCTTGTCTGTGTCTGTGTTCTTGTCTGTGTCTGTGTCTGTGTCTGTGTCTGTGTCTGTGTCTGTGTCTGTGTCTGTGTCTGTGTCTGTGTCTGTGTCGTGTGTCTGTGTCTGTGTCTGTGTCTGTGTCTGTGTCTGTGTCTGTGTCTGTGTCTGTGTCTGTGTCTGTGTCTGTGTCTGTGTCTGTGTCTGTGTCTGTGTCTGTGTGTCTGTGTCTGTGTCTGTGTCTGTGTCTGTGTCTGTGTCTGTGTCTGTGTCTGTGTCTGTGTCTTGTCTGTGTCGTGTTGTTCTGTGTCTTGTCTGTCTGTGTCTTGTCTGTGCTGTGTCTTGTCTGTGTCTGTGTCTGTGTCTGTCTGTCTGTGTCTTGTCTGTGTCTGTGTCTGTGTCTGTGTGTGCTGTGTCTGTGTCTGTGTCTGTGTCTGTGTCTGTGTCTGTGTCTGTGTCTTGTGTCTGTGTCTGTGTCTTGTTTGTCTGTTCTGTCTGTGTCTTGTCTGTGTCTGTGTCTGTGTCTGTGTCTGTGTCTGTGTCTGTGTCTGTGTCTGTGTCTGTGTCTGTGTCTGTGTCTGTGTCTGTGTCTGTGTCTGTGTCTGTGTCTGTGTCTGTGTCTTGTCTGTGTCTGTGTCTGTCTGTGTCTGTGTCTGTTTCTGTGTCTGTGTCTGTGTCTGTGTCTGTGTCTGTGTCTGTTGTCTGTGTCTGTGTCTGTGTCTGTGTCTGTGTCTGTGTCTGTGTCTGTGTCTGTGTCTGTGTCTGTGTCTGTCTGTGTCTGTCTGTGTCTTGTCTGTGTCTGTTCTGTGTCTGTGTCTGTGTCTGTGTCTGTCTGTGTCTGTGTCTGTGTCTGTGTCTGTGTCTGTGTCTGTGTCTGTCGTGTCTGTCTGGTCGTGTCTGTGTCTGTGTCTGTGTCTGGTTGTGTGTGTTGTTCTGTGCTGTGTCTGTGCTTCTGTGTCTGTGTCTGTGTCTGTGTCTGTGTCTGTGTCTGTGTCTGTGCTGTGTCTGTGTCTGTGTCTGTGCTGTGTCTGTTGTGTCTGTGTCTGTGTCTGTGTCTGTGTCTGTGTCTTGTCTGTGTCTGTTTGTCTGTGTCTGTGTCTGTGTCTGTTTGCTGTCGTGCGTGTCTGTGTCTGTGTCTGTGTCTGTGTCTGTGTCTGTGTCTGTGTCTGTGTCTGTGTCTGTGTCTGTGTCTGTGTCTGTGTGCTGTGTCTGTGTCGTGTGTCTGTGTCTGTGTCTGTGTCTGGTCTGTGGGGGGGGGGGGGGGGGGGGGGGGGGGGGGGGGGGGGGGGGGGGGGGGGGGGGGGGGGGGGGGGGGGGGGGGGGGGGGGGGGGGGTCTGTGTCTGTGTCTGTCGTGTCTGTGTCTGTGTCGTGTCTGTGTCTGTGTCTGTGTCGTGTGTTCTGTCTGTGTCTGGTCGTGTCTGTGTCTGTGTCTGTGTCTGTGTCTGTCTGTCTGTGTCTGTGTCTGTGTCTGTGTCTGTGTCTGTGTCTGTGTCTGTGTCTGTGTCGTGTCTGTGTCTGTGTCGTGTCTGTGTCTGTGTGTGTCTGTGTCGTGTCTGTGTCTGTGTCTGTGTCTGTGTCTGTGTGTCTGTGTCTGTGCGTGTCTGTGTCTGTGTCTGTGTCTGTGTCTGTGTCTGTGTCTGTGTCTGTGTCTGTGTCTGTGTCTGTGTCTGTGTCTGTGTCTGTGTCTGTCTGTTCTGTGTCTGTGTGTCTGTGTCTGTGTCTGTGTGTCTGTGTCTGTGTCTGTGTCTGTGTCTGTGTCTGTGTCTGTGTCGTGTCTGTGTCTGTTGTCTGTGTCTGTGTTGTGTCGTGCGTGTCGTGTTGTTGTGTCTGTGTCTGTGTCTGTGTCTGTGGTCGTGTCTGTGTCTGTGTCGTGTGTGCTGTGTCGTGTTGTCTGGTGTCTGTGTCTGTGTCGTGTGTCTGTGTGTCTGTGTCGTGTGTCTGTGTCTGTGTCTGTGTCTGTGTTGTGTCTGTCGTGTCTGTGTCTGTGTGTCTGTGTCTGTGCTGTGCGTGTGCTGTGTGTGTGGTGTCGTGTGTCGTGTGCGTGTGTGCGTGTCGTGCGTGTGCGTGCTGTGCGTGTCGTGTGGCGTGCGTGTGCGTGCGTGCGTGCTGTGTGCGTGCTGTGCGTGCGTGCGTGCGTGCGTGTGTCGTGCGTGCGTGCGTGTGTTGTGTGCGTGCGTGTGCGTCTGTGTGTGGTGCGTGTGTGTGCGTGTGTGTGTGTCGTGTGTCGTGCGTGTTGTGTGCGTGCTGGTTTGTGCTGTGTGCGTGTGTGTGTGTCTGTGTATGTGTGTGTGTGTGTGTGCTGTGTGTCTGTGTCTGTGTCGTGTGTGCTGTGTCGTGTGTCGTGTCGTGCTGTGTCGTGTTGTCGTGTGTCGTGTGTCGTGTGTCGTGTGTTGGTGTCGTTGTGTGCTGTGTCTGTGTGCTTGTCGTTGGTGCGTGTGTCGTGTGTCTGTGTGTGTGCTGTGTCTGTGTCTGTGTCTGTGTGTCGTGTGTCGTGTGTCGTTGTGTCGTGTGTCTGTGTGCGTGTCGTGTGTCGTGTGTTGTGCTGTGTGCTGTCGTTCGTGTGCGTGTGTCGTGTGCGTGTGCGTGTGTGCTGTGCTGTTGCGTGTGTCTGTGTGTGCGTGTGTCGTGCGTGTGTCGTGTGCGTGTGTCTGTGTCGTGTGCTGTGTGCTTGTGTGCTGTGTTGTGTCTGTGTGTTCGTGTGTGTGCTGTGCTGTGTGCTGTGTGCGTGTGTCGTGTGTGTGTGTGCTGTGCTGTGTCGTTGTGTCGTGGTGCTTGTCGTGGTCGTGTGTCGTGGTCGTGTGTGTGTGTCTGTGTGCTGTGTGTGTGTTGTGTCGTGTGCTGTGGTTGTGTTGTGTGCGTGTCTGTGCGTGCGTGTGTGTTGTTGTGATGTGTGTGTGTGTGTGTGTTTGTGATGTAGTTGTGTGTGTGTGCTGTGCTGTGTGCTGTGTGCGTGTGTGTGTGTGTGTGTATGTGCTGTGTGTGTGTGTGTGTGCTGTGTGCGTGTGCATGTGTATGTGTATGTGATGCTGTGTCGTGCGTGTGCATGTGTCTGTGTATGTGTGCTGTGTGTGCTGTGTGCTGATGCTGTGTCGTTGCGTGTTGTGTTGTCGTGTGCTGTGTGCTGTGTGTGTGTGCGTTGTGTGTGCGGTGCGTGTGCGTGTGCGTGTGCTGTCGTGTGCGTGTGCGTGGTGCGTGTGCGTGTGCGTGTGCGTGTGCGTGTGCATGTGCGTGTGCATGTGTGTGTGTGTGTGTGCGTGCGTGCGTGCGTGCGTGCGTGCGTGCGTGCGTGCGTGTGTGCGTGTGTGTGTGTTGTGTGTTATTGTGATGTTGTGTTTGTGTTTGTGTTGTGTTGTTGTTTTTTGTTGTGTGTGTTGTGTGTGTTGTGTGTGTTGTGTGTGTTGTGTATGTTGTGTGTGTGTGTGTGTGTGTGTATGTGTCTGTATGTGTGTGTGTGTAGGTGCGTGCGTGCGTTTGTGCGTGTGTGGGTGCGTACGTTCGTGCGTACGGGTGTGTGTGTGGGTGTGTGTATACTAGGGATATGGGAGATGGATAGTGTGTATGTGTGAAATAGGAAAAGTTTCTGCCCACAGTCCATTACCAACGGAACTACTATGATGAGGTCTGCTCGTAATGCTGAGAGAGAAACACGGTGCTATTTCCTTATGAACCGGTCAAATAATTTGAAAATAAAATCAAGCATGCAAGTCTAGACACATACGTTGCAATTTAGACTTCTTATAGATTATGCTAAATTACTTTATGCAGGTGTTCCATTCTTCCCTTCCAGTTGCTCACAATTTTTTGCTAAGATTAACAAATTTAGTTACATGTAAACTTAACTAACTTTTTATTCTGGCATTGAGTTGGTTCGGTTGTATGCAATGGTGGTGCGAGTGAGTGAAGATTTTCGTTTGCCTCTTCGGTTACATACAATAGTGACGCGAGTGAGTGGTTTGCCTTTGGGATTAACTTAAGGATTATTATTTATCTGAAAGGTATGTTTTAATTTTCTTGAATTTAATTGCACTGGTAGATCAATTATTCTTTTGTTTATTACATCGATTGAAGAGATAAGTCATTCCTAGGACTTACCCAAAAGTGCAGAGCAGGCGTTTGCGCTCCGCCTGTGGCACTCGGTTCATAGTAACATTTGATGCCGAAATGTTCCCTAGGGAACCTATCTGTACTGGGGACCTAACTAATACATAGCCCGGGGAGTTTGCTCTGGAAAGCCGTCACTTGGTGGTAGACCTACTCGTGCTCCGATCTATTAACCTTGGACCTCTGTGTAGCGTCTTTGACTTCCAAGGTGCTTAATAGCTATGAATAATTCAATAGTAATTATAGGAGCTTCAACCATTTTTCCCATTTTCATTTATTCCCTATAAAGTTTTACGAATTTTAATGAATTAAAGCATAAATATTTAATTCTACGATATCATTGGAAATGTACGTATAATTCTTTTTTGTGTAGATCGCGTAGGATGGGATAAGATCGGGTAGGATCGGTTATGATCGGATAAGATCGAATAAGATCAGGTGAGATCGGATATGATTGGATAAGATCGGGAAAGATCCAATAAGATCGGATACCCCTGGATGACCTTGACCTCAATTCAATCAGAGCTTTAATTCTAAGAATTGTTTGAACGTAACCTTGAAAATTTCCTGCCACGTGTGCCAGACTCCCCCACACATTCAATGAAATTGACCACTGTAATACGATACCCCTGCGTAGGAGTGAACACGTGACCTTGACTCAACCAATTTCCAAGAATTGCTTGGTTACCTTGAATTAGCTTTGAAGCGGGGGACTCGTACGTGCACAGTGAGTTGGTATTCGCCTACCTATACGTGACCTTGGTGTCGAGAATGTGTACGATAGCAAAACACTCGTAGAAAAAGCAGAGTACAAAGTGAGCCAGGATCACCCTAGCTACACGTGACCTTGAAGAATGTACTTCGATGCAGGCAATGTGTACGTGAGCTTTAATGACCATAACCTTGAAAAACCTTGTATTTTCACGCGACGAGTCTGTACGAGAAAGTGTCCAGAACTCCCCTAGCTACACTACTTCTAGTATTTAAGTCCGTTTCCCGGGCTTTGCCGGACTATACCGTCAAAATCGGTCCCTACCGGTTTTTTGCATACATTTTAGACAGTAAATAAATACACGCAAAGAACCAACTCACATTAAGAACATTTTTTGAATATATTATTACACATATGGAACGTTTATTATAATATAACTATTTTTGTATATTTATAATTAAGGCTGAACTCTACCTGAACAGTCATTCTCTTTGTCACTTCTCCTTCTAAATTTGTCTCTTCTGTTGCCTGAACAGTCAGCGACGTTATTGCTGTTTTCTTCTTCGGCAATAATACTAATAGTATTATCAGATTTCTCTATGTCCTTCCCCTCTAAATATTTTATCTGCTATGTCTACTTTATTTGTAAAAGATTCCTCTATATATCCTTCGACAACGGTTGAGATTAACCAAAACTGTCGTAGAGGACCGACGGAAACAATCTCCTGTGTATTCATGTGCATAAAGCAAATTTAAAAATTTTGCGAAAATTTGAGGCCTTTTTCTATACTGATGTACTCCCACTACTTGCCTGCAACCTTACCCATTTGAATATTTAACGAAAAAGCGGCAACTTTCAAAATTTTCTGGACGACATGCAACATATTTTCTATACAATGGCATATAAGTTTCGTTTACCACAGATGATCTTGGTTTGTTCGTTTTATTATCGGATATTTTAATCAAAAGCTTAGTTCCAAAATCTTCTATGTCATTCAAATTTAATTGATATAGTTCATCACGGCGACATGCGCCGTAAACACGAAATATTAAGGCAACCTAAAAAGTAAACACTACATAAATATCGAGGTAATTTTAAAATTCTTACATTCTAAACGTACCTTATTGGTTAAGTATAATCTAGTGCTTGAGTAATAAATATTTCAATTTGTGCATCTGACAAAACCTTTGACTTCTTTGGTTTAAAGTGGTCACTTATGAAGTTTCAGGAAAGCACGTAATTTTGAATTTTTGTAATATCAATATCTTCTTTTGTACTAAGTGTAGCTCTCAGCATGAAGTAATTTGACCATAACGTAGATGCCTTCAACTTTGTAGATAAATTGGAAAAGTATGCAATCATGACGTTTTCAGGTCGGGATGTCGTCTTTTTTTCTTGGCAATAAAATCTATGAAACGTTTGTAAGCGTATTCATATTTTGCGTTGGATTTATTTGGCAATAAATTTAAGATGACATTTTCAGCAGCATTTATTAACTTTGGTGGTGTTCCGCACATCTGGACATCATCATCACTGTCCATTTTAAATATTTTTTAGCAATAAGTAGTAGGTATTAAACCGAAATAAGTAGTGAATCTCTAACTTTTGTCACAACAGTAAACAAACAGTGATTGTCAAGGAAACGATTTCATAGGCGGTAACCAAAAATTGTTATGCATTTATAAAAATTCCTTAATTTACGATAATGTTGATTGCGATTTCAGAAAAAATAGTATGTGTACCTCGTAGTAAAAGCACATTCACGGACTTCAATCCTTGTTTGCTTCGGCTTGCCGCCTCGGCCAAGAATTTACATTGTCGTCCGGGAATGTATTGCTTTCACTACTAGATACAGAATGTACTACTGTAAAAGTGCGATGAATCTCACGGGCCGGAAAAGTGTTCAAAACACGTCGCATCCTTTGATTTATACCAATAAATGGGTATTGATTGAAAAATGACATTAGAAGCGAAAAGAAAAACCTATTGACTTTATTTACAGCACATTATATCGGTACTTAAGCGTTAATGCCGTTTGATACCTTATTCGCTTAGATGCATCTTACCTTATCCTTTTGATCTGTACAAAAGAGGATCGCTGCACCGAAATTTCACTCTAATTTAGAAATTTTTTTTTTCTCCACTCTTGCACTTCAAGTTATGAATAAAATGAATAGTTTTGCCATTAGTTAGGTTTGTTTTTTTGATTAACGGTTATGTTTGTAAATTAACGTGTTATGTGTGTAAATATAATGTATCTAAATATATCACAAAGAGGTACGTGTAACCGATATATTAGAAAAAATTTTAGCATTAACAATAAGAAATGAAATAAGAACAATACAAAATTCTTTGAATAGAATATCCAAAGAAAATAATGTTATTGGCTTCAAAGTCTTTTATTTTCATTATCTGAAATCCACCCTGTCGGCAGTGAACACGTAAGCACTAGAAGTTAATATCTCTGATCTTTTAGAACACCTGAGTCTCTGAAGAAATTAATTGTACATCATGAAACCTAAGCCAGCAGAAAACATCTTTAATGAAATTACATTTTTTTAAACATGTTTTATTACGTGTTTTTCTAAAGTATGTAGGTTTAGTTAAATGACTTTAATTACTTTCATTTCATATAAAAGACGACTTCTTGTGTAACACAATTGTGTATACTTTGTTAATGTACCGCGCAATAATATAATGATTTATTTAATATCCCAGAGATAATTAACCACCTTTTATTTACAGATAGTTTGGTCTGGAATAACATTATTATTAAGAAAAATTTCAGAAAAAGTGGACTCTTTGTAGGAAAAAAAAATCTTACCATGGGGTAAACTCAAATTTGTAAATGTAAAAAACACACGTGGACAAAATCGGCACACATTAGTCAACTCTAGTTGGAAAACGTCAACTATTTTCAAATCTTGATCAAAAGTTCTAAATGTCTTAAAACTGAAATGTGTTAAGCGAATATTAATCATTTCGAAATCTTGTCAAGGTGTTTGTTATTTTTGATAATTTACTAAACTCTCAGTTCATGCCTTTCAAAATGGGTACAAACATTACAAGCTCTTATAAACTCTTTTAGTAACAGTAGCTTGGTGTTCGTAATTATAACGCTATGTATAATATTCCAAGTACCGGACACATACTGTAACACAGACAAATAACCAAAGGAAGACCAATAAATGTTAGGAATTAATGAGAAACAGGACGACTACAGCGCACCCTTAGCAGCTGGATGAACAATATAATGTCGCGGCAAAATTTGAAATAACCCAGGATGTTTCTTAGACAAATTTTTATCTTATATTTGTGTAAGCAAAACGCCTAATAAAACATCATTTTTTTATTGTTAAACAATATTGTAAAATAACATGTTTAAAAAAACTAGTCGATAGTCCTAATAGTCAACGTACAAATAAACACAAATTTTAAATAGTTTATACAACGAATTTTTGAGTTTTAACCTTCGTATTTTGTCTGAGGTACCTTGTACATACGGTATTATCCCTGTATATTCAGGTTCTTCGTTTTCGATTACCCTTTCCCTGTTTAGGGTAGGTGGTAGATCAGGGTAGCCATTTTCTTTTGAGTGCTTTGGCGATATTTTCTCTTTCTTTGTTCAAGTCCTCTTGTTTTGAGCATATTGTTTTCTCTGTATCGTACAATCGTTTTTCCATGCCTAACTTCACGTCTTTGTGGTGAGTTGTAGTGTAGGTACCTCCCCGTGTGGGTAGGTTTCTTGTATACATTTGTCGGGAAAGTGTTGTCATTCCTGTGTACAAGTACATCCAGGAATGTCAATTTCTGTTCCGACTCCAATTCCATTATCAATTTTATGTAGGGTACGCGGCTATTTAGATGATCTAGAAATTCATCTAGCTTATGCTTGCCGTGTTGCCAAACTACGAAAGTATTATCGACGTAGCTAAGCCACATCCTTGGTTTTTCCGTGAATTGGGATATCCCTTGCTCTTCAAAGTCTTATATATATATATATATATATATATATATATATATATATATATATATATATATATATATATATATATATATATATATATATCAGTGCGGATGATAAGTCTTACCCCCTTTAATCTCCGTTACTGAAGACAAAATTGAAAAACGCTCGGACACGTCAATTTTTATTTCAAACTAGGTGTCTTTTAACAAAAAAAATTGTCATCCCTTTCACCCCCTCCCCTTGACAGCTACCCCTCCATTTTTTTAAATAGCAAGGGGGGTCGTGCGATACATCGTTGGAAAAGATTTTAAAAGTAGAATTCAAAAATTATCATTTTTAATTTTTTTAAATAAAAATACAAATAAAAATAAACAAACAAATAATATTAAATTAAATCTTCAAAAATAAATTATTCTAATTAACAACTTAATTACTGTAGGAGGTGTTCAATATGTTCTCCATTTACTTCCTGGCAGAAGTAGATTCTTTGTTTGGTTTCCTCCCTAACCCTTTGTAGGGTCTGCATATCAATTCTGTTCGAATATTTTTTGACGAAGTTCATCAAGTGTCATCAACTGACTCGCATACACTTTGGATTTAAGGTAACCACATAGGAAAAAATCCATAGGAGTCATATCTGGTGACCTAGGTGGCCACTCAATGAACCCACGACGCCCAATCCATCTCCTCGGATATAAATTGTTTAAAAAAATTCGAACTCGAGCAGCGTAATGTGGCGTAGCTCCATCTTGTTGAAAAACAATATCTTGAGTGAATTCACCTGGGTTGGTTCTAACCACATCATTAATTGCAGGGATTATCTGTGTTTCCAATAGGTTAAGGTAGCTATCCCCCGTTAAGTTGCCTTCGATAAAAAAAGGGCCTATAATGTGATTCCCTAGTATACCTGCCCAAACATTTAATTTAGTTGGGTATTGTGTGTGGCACTCTCGGAACAATCGAGGAGTTTCGTCAGACCAATATCTTATGTTTTGTCGATGTACATGACCGTTTAAATAGAATGTAGCTTCATCGGAAAAACAAATATGTTGTAAGTAATTTGGATCTTGTGTAATATTATTATCCATAATTTCACAATATTGCATTCGTCGATCTGGATCATCCTCTGCCAATTCATGCACCATTTTTATTTTATATGGGTGAAGTTTTTGCTTCTTTAAAGTGCTTAAAACGGTCGAATGACTTACTTCGCATTCGCGAGCAACATTTTTGCTTGAACTGGATAGATTTACTACAAATTAGGATACAATATCTACTTGTTTTTCCTCAGAAGTCTTATTTCTACCAACCCGTTTTTTGTTTTCGACAGAACCAGTTTCAAAAAATTTGTTGATGAGTAGTCCATAGTAATGTCGATCAATTGGACGATCCGGAAAATGTTCATTAAATATTCTTACCGCTTCATGAAAGTTACGGCCAGCTTCACTAAATATTAGAACGGCTTCACATTTTTCCACTAAACCACGAGGTTGTACTATTTTGTCTGTTTGGAATACAAAAATTTACAGGGTACCACCAAAACTCACCAATTGTTAATAATTACGCTTTGCTGTTGTCAATATTGTTTAGACTCAATAGTGCTAAATGTTTGTTATTTTTGACAATACTTGTCAAAAACTAGACACGCCAACTAGATTGGTTAAAAAAAGTTTTCTAACAATGATACTTTCTTACCTACAAAATATTTATCCGGCAATAAGTAAGAATAAAAATTAAATAAACCTTGTTAATAGATTGTCCCATATGAAAGTAAAACCAGTGTACCTGATTTGGTATTGTTGAGAATCTTAAAGGAATAGATTGTTATTAACCAGGAGACAACTGAGCTTAAAATAAAGTGTTAGGGAGGAAGCCAAACAAAGAATCTACTTCTGCCAGGAAGTAAATGGAGAACATTTTGAACACCTCCTGCAGTATTTAAGCTGTTAGTAGAATAATTTGTCCAGTTCATTTATTTTTGAAGATTTAATTTAATATTATTTGTTTGTGTATTTTTATTTGTATTTTTATTTAAAAAAATTAAAAATGATAATTTTTGAATTCTACTTTTAAAATCTTTTCCAACGATGTATCGCACGCCCCCCTTGCTATTTAAAAAAATGGAGGGGGTAGCTGTCAAGGGGAGGGGGTGAAAGGGGTGACAATTTTTTTCCGAGCGTTTTTCAATTTTGTCTTCAGTAACGGAGATTAAAGGGGGTAAGACTTATCATCCGCACTATATATATATATATATATATATATATATATATATATATATATATATATATATATATAGCCATCCCAAACTCTTGTTGGTAGAATTTGTCTTCTACTTTCCCGACACACAAAGGAAACGCGACTGTGGTAATGGATATGGACACTTACAACAGTAAGACCCAAGATGTACGGGGCGAGTACAAATAAATTTCAAAAGACCTCGCACCATCAATCGAAAGACGGATATACCTGACGCTGGCAAAACATAAGGGGGGTTCCCCGATTACCAGAGAACTAGACTTACTCCATACTACAGCAAACCTCCGCATCTAAACGGCCTACCAAAGATCCATAGGTAAGGAATTCGTCTGAAACCAATTGTGAGCTCGAGAAATTCACCGTGTGACCAATTAGCACACTATCTACTAGGTGCCATCACACCCTTATCGGGAAAAGCCAAGTCTACGGTCAGGAATTCGCAGCACTTCGTGGAAACCATCGGAAACATCTAATCAAATCACGAAGAAATACTGGTAAGCTTCGACATCGTGGATTGAAGAGGACACTGCCCACCCGTGATGCTAAATAACCAAGAACGTCCTCAAGCCGATAGCGCTAAATATCTTGGAATGCATCTAGTCAAGAAATTGACATGGAGAACATGGCAATGCAAGGATTGCCGATAAGGCACTAACTATCGTAAAGGACAGGCTGTAAAAGGATAAAGCGTTAGTCGACCGCACGCAACTCTCGGTAAATACAATAGTGGTACTTCTGAAAATATCCATTAGAACTACATATTTCCAAGTAGAAGACAAATTCTATTAACAAGAGTTTGGGATAGCGACGGGTTCCCCACTGTCGCCCATAGTGAGCAATATATATATATATATATATATATATATATATATATGAAAGACTCTGAAAACAAGCGATATCCGAATTAACGGTAAAACCAAGTATGTGGCTTAGATACGTGTACGATACTTTCGCAACGCGGCAAGCATAAGCTAGATCCACACCCGGACTCGGAACAAAAACTGCCATTCCTGGATGTACTTGTACACAGGAATGACAAGTATATACAGGAAACCTGCCCACACGGGGAGGTACCTACACTACAAATCACCACAAGAGCGTGAAGTTAGGCGTGGCAAAATGCTTGTACGATAGAGCGAAAACAATATGCACTATTCTTTTCTATTTCTTTATTAATGGTTACTATACTAAGGTCACGTCTGATAGCTTCGTTAGAGACATACCAGGGTGCGTTAACTATGATACGAAGCACTTTTGACTGGAATCTTCGCAGTATTTCGATATTAGGTGTTTTGGCTGTTCCCCATATGACCAAATTGGCTTAATCATGGTTTTGTACAGTAGTAATTTGCTTTCTAAGGATAATTGTGACTTTCGCCCAATCAGCCAATACATTTTTTGTAACTTGAGTTGATTGTTTCCGCTTAGTCCATATATGCGTTCTCCATGTCAATTTCTTGACTAGATGCATTCCAAGATATTTAGCGCTATCGGCTTGAGGAAGTTATTGGTTGTTTAGCATCACGGGTGGGCAGTGTCCTCTTCACAATGTGAATGATACTTTCACCGATTTGTTTCCATTTATTTTTATGCGCCACTTAGTACTCCACCGCTGTATTTTGTTCAGATGAGATGCTTAATTTGGATTATTATGCGATGCAACGATTGCCGTGTCATCGGCAAATGTAGCGATTATGTTACACGGTTGTGTCGGGTGTCAGCTGTGTAGAGCAGGTATAAAATTGGTCCCAGACGCTCCCCTGGGGAACACACGAATCAATGGGGTGTGGAGGTGTTAGTGCGCTGCTATATCTGATTTGGAATTGTGTGTTGGATAGATACGAGTTTAAAATTTCGTAGAAATCAGGGGGTAGAATTTTCTTGAGTTTGCAGAGGAGCCACGCGTACCATACTTTATCGAAAGCTTGTGTTATGTCTAAAAATGCTGCTGCGCAGTATTTCCGCTTTTCAAAGTCTTTAGTGATTTTATCAATTACTCTATGAGCCTGTTCAATTACTGCATTGTTGGTTCGAAATCCGAACGGGTGATCAGGTACTAGAGGATTGTCCAAGAGTGTTGGGTGTAGTAGCTCTAGTATTATTTTTTCGAACACCTTAGATAGCACTGGTAACAGACTAATGGGACAGTATGACGCACGTGTTCTTGGGCTTTACCTGGCTTTAGGATTAGAATGATTGTTTCTTTTTTCCATAAGTTGGGAAAATGACGGAGTCGCAGAATTGCATTGAATAAATGCGTTATGAATGAGTAGCCTTTCTGCAGTAGTTCTTGGAGGATTCTGCCAGTAATTAAATCATGGCCTGAAGTTTTTCTCGGATTGATTTTAGTACGAATGGTGCTTCCAACTTGATTTATTCGAAATTTTTTATAGGCAGACGTATCTGATATGGTCGATCTAATACAGTTTGTATTTCGTCTGCTATATTTTGTTCCGCCGGGAATCGTTGAAATAAGCAACGAAGTGTTGTGCGAAGGTAACTGCTTTTTCGCTGTCGCTTTTTGCCCAGGAGTTGTTGCTGGTGCGTATTGGTGTGTGGTGTTGCTGTGGTCTCTTTAAGTACCTTGTGGCTTTCCAGAGCGAGTAGTCATCTGCTTCTGACGGTGACAGGTGTTTTAAGTACGTTCGTACATTCTGATTTCTTATTTCGGAAAGTAAGTTTTTGAGCTCGGCAGTTGCTTGGTTTAAGGTCCGTTTGCCATGAGGATGTCGTATGGTTTGTCATGTCCTACGCAGTCTACCGCTTTGCTACGATTTTTTGTTTTACTATTATTGGACAGCTTACTGAACTGATGTGTCGCACGTTTCATGTTTGTACAGAAGTATCCTGGCGAGCTGCTTCTTGAATTACCTGATTAAAAGTTTCACTTCTTCATCGAGGTCATTTTCGGATTGTAGTGGGATGTTCGTGTGCAGGGATTCATCAACTATCTCTCTGAAGAGGCCCCAGTTTGCATATTTATTGGTGAAGGTTGGTAACCTCTCTTTGATTGTTACGTTTGTACCCAATGTCACTAGGACTGGTGAATGATCGGTTAAGAGATCAAGGCAGGACTTGATGCTTAGTAATTTTAGGTTTATCCCTTTTACAAAACATAGATCAAGTATGTCTGGAAGTTTTCTGAGATCTGTAGGCCAGCATGTTGGTTCCCCTGTGGATAGAGGTTGTACGTTCATATTGTTTACGGCCTTCAACATTTCTTTACCTGTTGTGATAGTTACTCGCGATCCCCAGTGAGCATGCTTTGCGTTAAAATCGCCTGCTGATATGAACCTGTTACCAAGGGTCTGGAAATAGTGTTGGTAGGTATCTTGTTTATTGTTGTGCTTTGGTGGGCAGTGTGCTGCAAATATCGTGAGTGCCCCTAGCCAGTCTTCCACTACGATTGTTGTAGCTTGGAGATGTGGTTCGCAGTATTTTGGAAGTTCATGATGCTTGATGGAATTGTTGATGAGTGCGGCGGTGCCAGCATGAGCAGTCTCGTCTGGATGTTGTTACATAAGTTGTGAAGCGTGTAATTTTAAAGTAGCTGCGATAGGTGAAATGTGCTTCTGAGATTAATACGATATCAAAGTTGTGATTGGTAATGAAAGCTGTAAGTTCTTCTTTATGTTGGAGCAGCCCATTTGCGTTCCATACTGCAAGCTTAAGCTGTTGGACTATTGTATGTTTTAGTTACGATCGTGGTTAGAAAATTCATTATTGTGGATAACTGTTCAATTAATTGTTCTACCATTTGTTTTAATTCAGCTATGTCATTGGTTAGGCCTGATAAACCCAGGGGATGAGTTTGATGTATGTTCAGGTTATTTTTTATGGTGTTGTTGGATAAAGCTTGTGCGTGGCTGAGCCCAGATTGGTATAGTCTTGAGGCGGGGAGTGATTATACTCTTTGGATAGGAAACATTTTTTGTTGTAATTGCTTGTAGGTCGGAGCGCCTTTGTAGCTCACGAGATGATTTCCATTGCAGTTTACATATCTGACTTTTCTATATTTTTCTTTGTGTTCGCGATCTGAAGTTGAGTAGTTGCCCGTGCATTTCACGCACCGAGGAGGCTTACTACAAAAGTTTTTGGTGTGACCATGTTTTTGACACCTTGAGCATTGAGGTATCGTTCGTTTGACGCGAGGGGGTTCAAATTTAACTACTGAATGCATGAACCTGTTGATTTATATATCTTTGTTGTTATCAGTTGGCGTTAGTTCTACTACGAAGAGCGGGAGTTGTTTTTTGTGACAGCTTGCTTTACGTTCCAGACGTTGATAGCTGTGTGTCCAAGTGTAAGTAGTTCAGCTTTTATTTCATCTATGCTAGTGGATGGGTGTAGCTTCTGAGAAAGACTCGGCAGCTGCGCTCTTGCTTCACCTGATAAGTATGAGAGTCGGTGTTTTTTTCTATCAGACCTTTGACACTAGTTTATATTTTTCTGGGATTTTAACAAGTATTTTGATTTCATCGTTGGGGAGAGCCTTGGGAGTGTATTCATCTTTAGCAAGTGATTAAAGGCTCAGTGGTTTTGACTCCAGAAACAAAAATTGGTGGAGTCTTGGTTCAGTGTTTTTGAGGGACTTGTCTCTTGATCCTGATGGTTATTTTCAGCGAGCAGCTCAAAGCGCTTTGTGGGGTTTTTGATTGCTTGACACTGTTAGGTTGATTGTCAGTGGTTTCTTGTCGGTTGCGTTTTTTGTTGGTAACTGTATGCCACTCTGTGCCCTGAGGCACTGGAGCTTGTTGTTAATGGTTAGTAAGGGAAGATTGTTGTATAAGGTTGAGTGGTAATCGTTGCATTCCATGGGCGGATAACCGCATGAATGTGTTGTTTGATCTTGTAGGTTGAGTGTATTGATAATTTTGCTGTACAAATTGCATTTGTAACAGGTCAATTTGCATAGGTGTAGAATGTAAATAGCAGACGCCGCTGGGACTTGATTGTGGTATAAATAAGCCATTGCGGCCGCAAATAAATCCAAAAACGAGTAGTAGGAGTAATTAGATAAGTATGAATAAATAAATAAATAATGCAATCTTACGATACGTGGCCACAGGGGTCACCACTTATCTTGCCGCCTGACTCCAGCCGCGATCGAATACAACTAAATTGATGAAACAAAAAAATTGTTATGTAAATAGATACAAATATCGTTTCGTTAAATGTCGCAAGTTTTACCATTTTCTATAGTCTACTGGGCTGTGTTGTGATCTTGAAGTAGGTAACCGTTTTATGTCCTCTAGATATGTTCTTAGTATTAACCGTATCGTTAGTGTCATATGCATGTTGCTCACATTCAAACCAATCAAAACTGACTTTCTCCTAGATCATGATTTTTAATTTGCTTAAAATGTGTTTCATATGTCCAAACTTGTTTAAATAAAAAACAACTGTATCATAAATTTTTCCTACGTATAATATCATGTTTTCATGTACCTACATATTTTAGTCTCAATTTTGAGTCATCGTATTCTTTAAATCTGAGTTGTGATTCTAGGTTTGGTACTAATAAACTAGCACAACAATTACCATAGTCCAAATTATTCATTGAATTGTTCAAATTGATGTCCATTTTCCCTAACACACAATTGACACAATCGCCAAACACAAACACAATAAAACGCATCAAAATTTATCATCATGACAGCAGATGTGTTGATTTCTCCACAGTCACTTGATAAAACAATGCTCCAAAAGTCAACAACAGTGTTTGTAGCATCCATGACCTACTATAAAAAAATCACAAATAATAATCCCTGTAGTAAAACTTTGAAATCCATAGCACTCTATTAAAATTTTGGAGCATTTTTTAAAATTTCATGTTTATATATTATATATCATTTCGAAGGAAAAAAAATAAGTGATTTAATAAGATAATAAAATACAGGGTGTTGCATTGAAAAAATCATAAGTTTGAGTCTTATCTCCATAACGATACTCCGAAAAAAAATTGAGTGCGCCCCTGGATTCTACGTAAAATTCTTTATGGGACAAGTTTTCAATTTGACATTATCGCTGAGAAACTTCTTAGATATAGAGGGGATCCAAAAAGTGTGGATTTTCAAAAACACCCTGTAATTTATAAACGAAAGAAGTTAGACAAAATCCGTTCAGGCCATCTTGAGTTTCACAGGTGGCACAGGACCGCGGAAACCGAAAGGTTCTATCTTCAACAACAACCGAGATATCTGGCTGTCTCAACCAAAAAGGAGACGGTAGATTGAGACTTTCCGTCGATGACGTCATGTATGTTAGACGTCATCATTTTGGCGCCATACTACTGTAAACCCCATACACTGTAAAACATAGCAAAAGTAGATTAAATAAACAAAACTACAGTAACATAAAAGTAGATTAGATAAACAAAACTACAGTAACCTAAAAAAAAATTGTATGGCCGGTGATTCGAACCCGCACCAAAAGCGTTGCAAGCGCTGTAGCAATTTGACATTGAAAGTGATATTTAAACCATTTTTAAATATTCATATTCATGTAGATAAGGCATGCGCATAAAAGAGCGATGATGACATCACATTTCAGCTTGAAAGTCTCAATTTACCGCCTTCTAACCAAAATGGGATGCACTGTACAAACTAAATTTTCCAAAGCATCTTGATTTATTAAGCGAGTACGCAAAAACTTAAACCCTAAAGCCCGCCTATATCCCAAATCAATTGTATTGCTTCCGTATTGTTAACCCAACGATGTTTAAAGACCATCATGAATTTTGTAGTGCCGGTTTTTTCATTAACAAAGTCCCAACTTTTAATTTTAGGAACGATATTGTCCCAATCGTGGATTACATTTTCCAACACTTATGCCTGAAGAATTGAAACTGTCAAATAAATTATTAATAGCATTCGCAAATTCTGCTGTCTCAATAGCTGATGATGGCATATTTGTACTTCGATTGATCATAGTTTCAATTGCAGCAGCCATTGTAGTATTTAGTGTTTTTGCAGCAACTGGCACTTTCATTTTAAGTAATTTATTATTTTCTATCATGATCGTAGGCCATTAATAAATGTTGAAACCTGTATATTTTATTATTGTCATATTTAATGAAGTAAGTATTTTACAAATGCATCACGGGTGGACTTTAGCAACTGGAGAGGATCATGCATTAGAACTACTTTTTGGTTGTTAATAAAAAAATGGACCTATTGTCTTACTTTCTGCTTTTAATAATTTAATTGCGAGTCTGTTTGTTGGGCCTTGATCACATAATATAACACACTATACATGCTTTAAATCTTTTCCTTTTATGGTGTCTTTAGTAAAAAAATAAGCAACTGGTTGTATCCCTGAATCATAAAGACTAAAGCGTAATTAGCCAATTCTTTACTACGTCCTAAACTGCCTGGATCTTGATAACCAATTACGCAGTCATAAATTTCTGAATAAGGTTGTCGATAAACAAATTTCGTCAACATCAGTTGACAAACTTTGTTTATTGGTTTTAATTTGGAAAATGTAATTTCTTCGAACAAACGCGAATTTACGCCCGTTTTGAATGTATCATGTTTAAAGTGTCCAAGGTAGATTTTCATGACAGTTTAAGGAACTTCCTTAAAAATCTATAACATTTAGGGCCATGTTTATATAAACCCAATGCAAATACCCTATTGTCTCAAGTTCACATTGGATTTTTTTTTGTTCATATTGTCAAACTGAGCTTTTATAAATCCTGCTTCAGAAGAATTCACAAGTGACTCAATATACAGCATTAGTTTTGTTGTGGTAGCACTTTCAATAGTTTTGCAGATATTCATATTTTGTTTTAAATAATTTTTTAATTTACAGATTGTACCACGTTGAATTCTATTTAATTTATATAATTACTGTTTCCTTGGAGACAAGTCCTTAACTCGGTAGAAACCCATCTCTTGAACAATAGTGCGTCTACATTTTTTATTGGGATTGAAATTTAAAGATTGTTTTCCTTTAAAACATGATTTCTCTGCAGGTTTTACTGTGTTGTTGGTTAAAGGTTCCAGTTCTGGTATGAACAAAGCAGCAGCAGTTTCTGACGTAACACTTGCCAAAGACTGGGAATGCACAGTATTTTCAGACTTACCAGGACCAGACAAATAATTGTGGTCCAGTAAGATTGATAATTGTTGAGTAGAAGGAAAACTACAGTAATTTTCTTTAGGATTATTCGTAGAAGACTGGCATATAAATATGGAACGTGTAGCAAACTCTTTCGTTCTGTGCTCGTAAAAGAATTCTCAGCAAAATCATCTTCACAAATGTAACATTTCTTAAATGTAACTTGAAGTTGCTCTTGAGAATATCTATTAATATTATTAAACCGTTTGTTTGTATGTCCCTTGCTAGAAGAATATGTGCTCCCATACTTAGGTACCTTACATTTATGTTTGTAAGTTTCCATTGTGAACCAGAATATACTTTTAACTAAAAAAAAATTCATGTACACAATAACCAAGCTATTAAATAAACACTGTATTACGACATTGCTAAGAGCTGTATTGCTTCGTTTAAAATAATATAATAACTAAATAATCTGGCTTGAAATTACACTCGATTTTTTTTTAATATATCAACGCCTTTATTACATATGCTATAATGATGTAATATGTCGTAGTTAGTTCAAAACATCCACCTCGAAGACGGCAAATGCGCGTATATAAATACAGAAGGTGCTATAGCCCGTATTTGGAAAGGTTCTCTACGGTTCGAAAAATTCACCTCGATGTCCGCAGTCGTGCGAGCACAAATATAGAAGGCGTGAATTCAAAATTAATTTACAAAATTTGGGCGAGATTTGGAAGAGGACGATTACCCGTACAAGGTGGTACAAGCACCCATCTTTAATGCGTTATAGATCGTTTTTCGGAAAGTACTCTACAATTCGAAAAATCCACCTCGATGTCGGCAATGCGCGTATACCAATATAGAAGGCGTGAATTCAAAATTAATTTACAAAATTTGGGCGAGTTTTGTAAGAGGACGATTACTCATACAAGGCAGCACAAGGTCCCACCTTTAATGCCTCAATGACTGGTTTTCGAAAGGTACTCCACAATTCGAACAATTCACCTCGATGCCGGCGATTGCGCGTATGCAAATACAGAAGACTTGAATTCAAAGTTAATCTGCTGAATTTGAGCGAAGGGGTGAATTCAAAATTATTTTATTAACTTTGGGCGAGGAGGAGGATTACACGTACAAGGTGGTACAAGCACCCACCTTTAATGCTTCATAGGTCGGTTTTAGATAAGTACTCCACAATTCGAAAATTCCACGTCGATGTCGGCAATTGCACGTATACAAATATAGAAGGCGTGAGTTCAAAGTTAATCTACACAATTTGGGCGAGTTTTGGAAGAGGAGGATTACGCGTACAAGGTGGCACATGCACCCATCTTTAATGCGCTATAGGCCGTTTTTCGAAAAGTACTCCACAATTCGAAAAATCCACCTCGTGTCCTCCCTCCTCAGGATTATCATTAAACGATATCTCTTAATCTCTTAAAGATTACCAAGTACAGCCCAATCTTTTCGGCATTTTGTATCGTTTTAGATTATTTAAATTTGTACTTATATCTGACATTGAATAAATGTATGGACAGATGAGAACTAACCCTTCTCGAGCATTCCTTTTAAAAATTTTCTGGAGGGACTCGCCCTCAGACTTCCTTAAATGCTAGAAGTTTTAACGTTTACTTATGGCTGTAAAAGTGCAGCGTTGCAAGCCACTCGTGCCTTGAAGGAAATTTCTGTTGCACATGGAAAAAGATTCTCTTGTGCGTCTCAAGTACTTTTACAATAAACTTATGTTGATGATTCGTTAACTAGATGCGATGATCAGGATAGTTTGATCAATTTGTATTCAGAACTAAATTCTTTGTTAAATAATTGTGGGTTTCAATTGCACAAATGGTGTTCAAATTCAATAGAATTCCTCACGCAAATTTCAGCTCAGGAAATTTCCGAATACCGCATTGCTCTTGATTATAATTTCCATAAGGTACTTGGTTTGTGTGTGTCGGCTTTGTGTAAACCTTAAAAGATAGTGAATTATTATTTTTAGATATTAATATGTCAAGAAGTGGTAAACTTCCATTAGTTTCTTTTTCTATGGTCAACTGAATACTAGGATGTATAACATTTATAAAAACCAAAAACTCATCTACATATCTATACCAAACTGAAGGGTTTTTAGGTGTATTTTGTAACGCTAATGTTTCAAATTTTTCCATATAAAAATTAGCTATAACAGGACTAAGGGTACTACACATTGCTACATCTTCAATCTGTTCATAAAATTTACTATTCCACTGAAAATAAGTTGTAGTAAGACAGTGCTGAAAAAGAATGGTTATGTCCTTTGGAAAAAGATGATCAATGCATTCAATAGTTTCTTTTAAAGGCACTTTTGTAAAACGTGAAACAACATCAAAACTAACCATTATATCACCCTCTTCAATTTTGAAACTATACATTTTTTCAACAAAGTCGGCAGAATTTTTAATGTAATGGGGTGTTTTTTTTTGCAAGGCTATATGTAGGAGAACCAATTGCACTAAAAATAGGCCTTAAAGGAATATTAGGTTTATGAATTTTTCGTAAACCATATAGTTTTGGTGAAATATCTTCAGAGTTAGTTAGTTTCTTTTTGATTTCTTCAGAAATAGATGATAATTTAATCAGTTCTTTAGTTTTTAAAAGAAACTTTTTTGTTGGATCTTTTAGTATTTCACAATCAGTTTCTGGTCCCAGCAATTGTTCTATCTTAATGTTATAATCGTTCATATTTAATATAACAGTTGCATTGCCGTCATCTGATTTTAATATTATTATACTTTCAGTGCGTTTATGCGTTTAAGATCAAGTAAAGAACGTCGTTGACGAAAGGATAAGTTGCTCTGTGATTAAATAAATGATGTATTGTTATTTATAATAATAATAATATAGTTTCAAACGCTAAGCTTTCCTTCAATTTTGTTAATAAACTTGTTTTTCCTAACGGTGTTTGAACCTGCACTAACAATGCTGCAGTTAATGCGAAATGGCGGTTAGATGGGTAGCTACAATAAGTGTGAGATTGGCTTTCTTTCTTTTGCACTCTGTGCGTTCAATCATACTGCTATTTTTTGAATTGTGGGCTGATTTTGTATGATTAAGTGAAATCAGTTTGGTATTTAATTGGTTTGATTAATATGATTTGAGTAATTGATTTGTATGTTTGAGCAAGACACGAACACGATCAACGTCTCTACAGAAAACATTCATTAACCTTTACACCACTACATTGCTCCACAAACAACACTAATTAGTCCTAGAAATATACCGCCATGTAGCGCTGCCTCTATTGCAGAAAACATTCGCTAGTTTAAAATTATACCCCTAAATGGTGCCACAAACAAAACTCTGATTAGTCCTAGACATATAACGCTAGATGGTGTCACCTTTATTACAGAAAATATTCATTAGGCCATACACAACTATGTGAGAGACAAATTCAAATTTCCCAACAAGCGCCACAACAGGGGGGCGCAGGCCATAACACAGTTTCCTATGTTTTGTCTTATAAGCTAGCAATAGGTCACTTATTAGAATACAAGTTCAAATTTCTCGCAATAAGTAATCAGAATGTAAACACTTAAATACAAATCCAAATTCAAGTTTCCCGCCAAGGGGCTAGGGCTTAAGACCCGAAAGTAAGTAAGTTGCGAAGCCCTATGTCTGTCCTATAAGTTAGCATTAGGCCTCATTATTATAATGCAAGTTCACATTTCTCCTCATAGATGGCGTCACAAACAAATTCAAATTTTTGTTCGAGGTGCGAGGGCCTAAAAGTAAGTTGCTAAGCCCTACAGCTGTCTTACAAGTTAGCATTATACTCCTTATTATAATATATATTCATATTTCCAACCATAACCTGCGGAGACTTAAATACAAATACAAATTCAAATTTTCCGCCATTGGGGCCTTGACAAGGAACAAAGCCCGAGAGCAAGTTGCGCAACCCTACACGTCTTACAAATTACCATTAGGCTTCTTATTATTATAACACAAATTAAAATTTTCCGGCAAGGGTACCACGATAATACACGAAGGCCTACGAACAAATTGCGATCACGACAAGGGGCAAAGACCCGAACACAAGTTGCAACACCCTACACCTGTCTTATAATCTCGGTTATGCTCGGGGAGGGTTGGAGTGGTATTGCCGAAACAGCCTTCGAAAGCCTCGCGTCGCGAAATTTTACATATATGATACATGTTAACTTAAAAAAAATCCAAGGCCGACCGCTTCTATAAAATAAAAATAACCTTGGCACATGTTAACAGGTTAAATTAATTAAATAAAATCTTTTATTATAAAACACTTGTCATTATCTTTGTGTCTTTGTTCTTTATTAGAATACAATTTTTATGACAGAGGATACTTATGCAACCTCTTTATAATAAATCCTATTACAAACCTCACATTGTAAAACTAGAAAATGTTAATTGATTGCTTACTTAAATAGGTACTCGTTTACTTAAAGCAATTTGAATGTACAGGTTGTCCCATTTTGGTTGTCCTCGCAGAGTATCTCAGTTATTAGCAAAGATACAGAGATGCGGTTTTCGCGAACGTTGGCTACTTTTTTGTGAAACGAAAGATGACACAAACATAATTACTCTAGCTCTTCTCATTTTTGAGATACAGGGCGTTTTTGAAAAAGTTGCATTTTGAGACAGCCCCCGTATCTCAGCTATACGATAACTTATAGAAAAAGTGAAAAGTGTTCTTTATATAATTTTTTCCGTAGAATGCAGTGCTGTTTTCAGAATGAGTATACGGGGTCAGGTCAAAATTTATCGGAATCAACTTCATTTTTTAAATGGGACACCCTGTCTATTTTCTCATAATTAAATTTCTCTTGTTCTAAGCACTTCAAATATATATAACAATTATCACTTATTTTGATAAATAGCGTGGTATTTTGTATTATTAACTGAATTTCTTAGTAGGCTTTGAATTCGTAATCTTCTATTGTTTTTTGTGCCTAATATAGAAAACCATCATTATGTAATTATATGTCATTGAAGAAGATATAAATTTCGGCAAAATAATTTATTTTATTTCCAGAATTGTTGATTTGAAACTCATATAAATATTGGATGTATTTATTTATAAATTTAGAGACAAACGAAAATAAGAAGAATTAAAATTTTATAAATATTGCTCAATTTGCTGACCATTATGGTCAAGACAAATCCTACATCTCCGAAGAATTTCTTGAATGGATCTTAATAAAAATAGGGTCTTAAACGTAGTTCTTCAAAGGCTTCTCTTGTAGCATTCATCAAAGCTTCTTGAGTTTCATACCGTCTTTGATGAATTTTATTTTAAGGTAGCCCCACAAAAAAATCTAAAATTGATAGGTCTGGGGACCTTGCTGGCCAATTAACTGGTCCATTGTTACCAATCCAATGGTTTTGAAACATTGTATTGAGGTAATCTCTTACTAGTCTTGCATTGTGGCAAGGTGCCCCGTCTTGCTGAAAATAAACCTCTCTTAGCTGGGCTAACGGAATATCATCAATCAATTCTGGAAGGCAAATGTCCAAAATTTCCAAATATCGTTGATGGTTCAAATTGCCTTCAAACATGTAAAATGTTAATCTGCCTCCTAAAATGAAACAGGACACATTGAACCCAAACCTGCCTTGCTGCTGACGGATCACGGTAACATGCCGATTTTCGTTAGACCAGAAACGATTCGTTGCACGATTGTAAATTCCGGCGGAGCTTATATGGCTTTCATCCGACCATATAACTAAACGACCAAAATTACCATTTTCTTCACTTTTCTGAATATACCATCTACAGAAATCGATACGCAATTGAGCATCACCCGGATGCAAGTGGTGGATGACTTGAGGTATATATGGTTTATAATGGTATTTTTAAATATTTTTGATACTTTCGTTTTGAAATGCCCACCGATTCTTCTATTTTTCTGCAAGACGTATAATTTTCGTTAACAGTGACCTCAGCAAGGGCATTTATTTCATTATTTTCTTCGTTTTCTTTTCTATATGTTTTGGCGCGTGGCCTTTCAAACGATCCGTGATTTTCCAAATTTTGTTTTAACCTAATGAATGTTTTTACACGGTTGCCTTCTTTCCGGAAATCTATAATATTCACATTTTATTTAACTCAAATGATGACTAACATTCCAGTAAATATAAATACCTTTCAAAATATATTTCCTTCGCTTGCTCTGCATTAAAATTTGTTTGGTAATAAACCCCAATCATATCTAATTTCTCATAGTTCTCGTACCCTAAATTATTCGCCATGGTTTGAAACTTTGTAAAATTCAAAATAACGAAAAGAATATTGAAAACTTTACTAACAATAAGGATCTCAACAATCAACAAATTTGCAAATATTGACAAATGTCAAAAAATGAAGTTGCCATGGTAAAACAATTGCAGTACCAAAGGCCACTAACAAATCCAGTTAATAATTTGAAATACTGCGCTATTTGTATAAAAAATGATGAATGCTATACATATTTGAAATGCTTAGAACAAGGAAAATTTAATTATGAGAAAATAGACAGGGTGTCCCATTTAAAAAATGAAGTTGATCCCGATAACTTTTGACCTGACCCCGTATACTCATTCTGAAAAAAGCACTGCATTCTACGGAAAAATTATATAAAGAACACTTTTCACTTTTTCTATAAGTTATCGTATAGCTGAGATACGGGGGCTGTCTCAAAATGCAACTTTTTCAAAAACGCCCTGTATCTCAAAAATGAGAAGAGCTAGAGTAATTATGTTTGTGTCATCTTTCGTTTCACAAAAAAGTAGCCAACGTTCGCGAAAACCGCATCTCTGTATCTTTGCTAATAACTGAGATACCCTGCGAGGACCACCAAAATGGGACAACCTGTACATATACAATAAAAAAACACAGTTTGAAGGCCTCTTATTTATTTATAACACCTAGGTGATATTTTTGTTTGTACACAATATTTCAGTTCAAAATATGGTTATTATTGAACAGTTGAAAGAAAAAAACACATCTGAAGGTATGCGTATTATTTTTTAATTTATGTCTTACTTATTATTTGCCAACAAAAAATGTCGATATAGATTTTTAAAATGTATTATTACTCTTATAGGATGACGTCATAAAATCAGATCTACAATAGCTGGTACGTATTCGTGGATTTTAAACTTGTAGTTATTGTTAATTCGCGTATAATAATAAACCATTAAAACCTTTTCCATTTATTTCCTTATATCAATTTGATATTTTTAAAACATGTTAATTTAAGTTAACTCTATGTTATATATATATATATATATATATATATATATATATATATATATATATATATATAATATATTACTTTCCAGTCCTTTTAATGAGGTTTTTATAACTGTTAATGAACACGTTTGTATGAAACAATTTTGTGTGTATGTAATTGAACATGCAAATAAAACAGACATAATTTGCCTAATGTATAGGTGGTGACTGTTTAGAAAGAGAATCTGTCTCTATAAAAAGCATCATTGCATTAGGGTAGAAATTATTTATTATTTCACGTAATATTTAATTTAGACTTTAATGTGTTCAATTTGGAACTGTAAGCTGGTATCAGCAAACTGTAAGATATGATTTATTGATTTTGGTTGATTGATTGAGATGGATCTGATTGATTTGATCGAGCATGATTTGTTTGAGATTGATTGATTAATTAATTAATTAATTTGTTTGTGTGTGAGAAAGAGCCGAATGGGAGAGAGAGAAAAACGGATAAACCAGATAGATGAGAGAGAGAGAGAGAGAGAGGTGCATTATCAACTTCTATTACAGAAAATGTTCATTAGTCTATACGCCACTAGATGGTGCTAAAAATCAATTTTAACTCAGAGGGGCCGGGGCGCAGACCCTGATACTAGTCCTGTCTTACAAGGCTAGGGCCACCTTATTAGAATACAAATTTTTTATGAAGGGGGCGAAGGCCTACAACTGTAAGATTAGGTTGGAACCCACATACAAGTGCACCAAGGGGGCCACGATAGGGGCCAAGGTCCAAGAGCTAGTTTCTGCACTGACCACCGAAAAGAAGCCATACGTGTGAACTGACAAAAAGTTCTTAACACAACCAAAAGGGCTCTAATTAGGGTGAAAATAAAGGGTTGAAAATGGCCTCTGAAAAGAAACCATAGGGTGAAAAAATACGACCCCCACGTGGGCATGTAAAAAAGTGAAAGATCGGGGGGTTTTGACGTAAAAAAGTGAAAGGCGTAGTAATCGGAAATCCCCAGACCTAATTATGTCATCGGAAATCCCCAGGCCTGATTACGTCTGCGGAAATCCCCAAGATGAATTACGTCATCGGAAATTCCGAGGCCTAATTGTGTCATCGGAAATTCCCAAGCTGGATTACGTCTTCGGAAATCCCCAAGGTCAAAACACGTCACAAAAGTGAAAGCCGACGTGCCCCACAGCTCGGGGGCTTGTGACGTTAAAAAGTGAAAGGTGGGTTTTCCCCAGAAAATCCAATATGGCGGAAGGTGCCCCTCTACTACTAATAAATATTTCCGGCCTTAAATATTTCCACAATCATTAGAACAACATTCCCTTTCGAATCGATAAAATATTATTTACGTCTAATATTATTTAAATAGTATTAAATTATGATGCATAGGTACACAAAGTGTAACTCAAATTAATACTACTTTCTTCAGAATAAACAGTTTTTACTCATTTTGTTCAAAATGAGTATTATTAATGTCAGATACTGATAGCGATATGATAAGGGGTATCTAAAAACATAGTGAACTGCAAATAAATGACTGAATGTGAAGATCAAAGTGGCTGTAGAAAAAATTTTACGTTTTATTCGTACAAAAAAATGCATTTCTTGTACTAATGAAACAAATAACTATCTTTTTAATTATTTCAAAACACGACGCTCACGACACATGGAACTTTTTCTTGTTTCATAGTACACAGTTTTAACTATTTTCATCCATATTTATATCCATATTTGGAATTTTCCGAGGTTCAGGGAATATTTTGTGATTTCTTACCAGACTAGTAGTATCTTGTATCTGTGGACTTGAAAATATTAAGGTAAGGTGGGGTAAGAGCGATTCTGGTGTAAGAGCGACAATGGCTACTCACGAAAAATATTCAAATATGACGCGCCACGTGTTCCACAGGTACTGCCGGAAGCAATTCTATAACTTTGGTGTTCAGCGCTGCGTGCTTCAAGGTTAAATATCGGTTACCATTCAGTGTGATTTTAAGTATTGGAGTGAGTGTAACGAACATTTTTCTGCATCACGTAACAAATTGAAAAGGTAAGTAATAAGTTTATAGTTGTTAAAGAGTTTTTTGGGACGGAAAGAGCGTTCAGAGAGCACACTTACCCAACAAATCATTTATGATGTGAAAGAGTCTAATTCTTGTATTATTTATTGTAGGAAGATGCGCCACTACAAAAGAAAAACAGAGAGAACTACTAAAAATTCAACAGAAACTCTGCTACGTGCAATTGAAAAAATAAAAATAGGATTGATTACAATAAGGGAAGCATCTAGAATGTACAACATACCAACGACGACAATTCGGGATCGTATAAAAAAGAAGCGTGATCTTAAGAGTAATACCCGCTGTAAGTCTGGATTTAGAAATAACATTAGCCAATGGAATAAAGGCGTTAGAAAAATGGGGATTCGCATTATCTAGGCAAGGAGTAAAATGGTAGTTGTAAAAATTTTTGTGGAGAAGAATAAGCTAAAAACACCGTTTAAACACTAATCATAAAAAAACCTCAAACCGTTGAATACGAAAGAAAAAAAAACACACACCCCTTTACTATATACGAATATTTCAAACTACTAAAGTCCACACTACAAAATCTTGACTTATTTGATAGATCAAACCAAGTTTGGAACTTAGATGAAACTGCTATGTCGCTAGATCCTTCAAATACTAAAGTGGGAAATCGTGTCCCAGAACAACAAGTGGTCTAGGAAAAGCGAGTACTACAGTACTTGCTGCAGCAAGTGCTTCAGGAAAAAAGGCGCCACCACTCAAAAATATTTAAAGCTAAAAATATCTGGAATGTGTGACTTCTTAAAATGGAAATATTTCCAGGAATGGTATATGCTGCCTCCGCCAATGGCTGGATGGAGGCAGACATATTCCGTAATTACTTTGAAAAGAGCTTAAATCCCACTTTTGGCGACAATCGTCAAGCATTAGTACTTTACGATGGCCACAGCATTCATGTGACTACTGGTGTCATAGAACTGGCCATTAAAGAACAAATTACAATCTTAAAACTGCCGCCACATACGAGTCATTTATTGCAGTCGCTAGACTTGTCACTTTTTAAACCCTTAAAAGAAATGTGGGACACAAAATTGATAGCCTGGCAGCGTCCAAATTCAGGGTATAACATTCCTATAAAAAAGGTGCAGTTTTCTACTATGGTAGCAAAAACTTGCAGAGATCTAAACACTAGCATAGTTATTAGATTCTGCATTACTTCGATTGAAACAGCATACGGCAGCCATTAACCCGCAACTACGTACTAACGACCAGAATAATGCAGAGGATGAACGCTTAGTTCTTTTAAATAAACAGTTACCTACTTCTGACGATAAACGGACAACTAGAAGGCAAACATCTATTAGTTGATTGACAACTACCTAATACTGTTCCATCAACTTCCTATATTCCGCAAGTATCCTTTGGAGATCGTTTTCAAAAAATTAACCAAACAAAACAACCCTCACCTACACTAAAAAAAAAGTGTAAAAGTGATTACATTCCTGGAAGCTATTGCTAGAATGGAAGAATTTGAGAAAATAATGTTTCAATGGAGAAGGATAAAGTCTCAAAAATAAAAGAATATACCTGCAAAAGGAACAAGTCTAAACGTAAATGTAGACCGATGGGTCGTGTGCGTCCAGTGCAATACAAAGAAAACAACACGACATTATGTAGGACAATTACTTTAGTAAATGAGTCCTTGTGACTTATTTTTATAATTTTCAGATTATCAGCAAAATTGCTAACGAAGAGTAGACCGTACAATTTACAAAACAACAAGTGAAAATTTTTTTGGCCTGAAATAGAAGATTTAGGTAATGTAGACAACGCAGATATTATCAGTGTTGCCTGAACCAAAATTAGATCGCCGCGTAGATCCCTTGATTTTCGATTTTGACTTTCAGAAATTTAATGTTAAACTTAATTAAATGTAAATTATTATGTTAAGCAAGAATTTTAAGTATAGTCTTTTCAGATCAAATAACACGTATTTTAAGACGTATGTCAACAATTTTATAGGGTTTCTATTTGAATATAGTTTGTAACTTTTGAACAAATCAACTTATTTTAATTATGCAAACTCGACAAAATAGTAAATTCGTGTCTTTATCACGTTTTTTCCCCGATAATAATTTTTATGCATTACATATTATTTTAACGTCCTGATACGCACTTGCCCCAAATTTTGGGGTAAGTGCGCCCTCCTGTCATTTAAAAAAAAATTGTATAAGTTATAAGTCATTGACTAGGGTGGATCAAATTATAGATTTATATGCTCACTATACTAACCAATAAATACCTAAAATTTAAAAACCATTTGTTATACCATTAGTTAAACGGTAACGATCCAAAAATCGGAGCGCACTTGCACCACCTTATCTTATAACGATTTGGCAGAGATGATCGTCGTTCTTTTATTGATTTCCCTACTCATTGGTGTCAGCATTGTATAATTATTCTCCACTGGTCCCAGCCTCAAATGGGTTTGTCTATAATGCAAAAGTGATGGATCGCCGTTCTTTTATTGATTTCCCTACCCATTGGTGCCAGCATTGTATAATTATTCTCCACTGGTCCCAGCCTCAAATGTGTTTGTCTATAACGTAAAAGTGATTGAGTGTACAGGGTGGCCAACTAAGAATGCGAGGTACTGTACCTGGCAAACTATCCATCGTAGAGGCTTGCGCAAAAAAAAGTTATTACTAAAACGGCCAATACAAAAACCTGTAAAATATTCTCAAGTTTCTGAAATGGCCGCTAGGGGGCGTAATTGCAATCTTGAATCTAAAAAAGTGATGTTTCTGTGAATTTTTCTAAATAACCCCCTGTATCTTCGAAACGGCTAATCCGATTTTAACAAACTTAGGCGCGTTGAAATGAGCTATTCTTGGGCTACAAACGTTATAATATTTGAAGTTTTGTTAGTTTCACATGTCGTCACTAGAGAGCTTTGTTCGACATTCCGACAGAAACGGTTAATTTTCTCAAAAAAATTAAATGCATTGGTATGCCTTTTTTTCATGAACAAGTAGCTAAATGATGCCTAAACAAGCTCGCGAAAACCCCATCTAGATATCTTGTTCTTAATCTAAAATATCGGCCAAAGAAAACTTTATACGAAAATCCCTTAAATTTTTATTTTTTTTTAAATATATTTTTCTGGAATTGTTTCTATTATGTAAGTTGCGGCCCTGAAAGGACCGATTTAAAGGAAGACGGTTTTTAATGCCCCCGTAAATGTTCGAAATGCTGACCATCACTCTGAGGCCTCTTATGGGTAGACAAAACTGCAGCTTCAATTTCGGCTCTGAATAGGTTACCCAGAAATTGCGATTTTAAATGTTTGTAATTTATTCACCAGAATAAAATCACCCTTTTTGAAATTACTACGGGCAAGTAATCAATGTTAAAAGTTATACGAAATGCCTATTTTTTGTTTGTTTAAATGCATATTCATAATGGATATATACGAAAAATACAATTAATAGAAGCAGGCAATGGAAACAGATACCTAAACAAAACATACATAATCCTCAAATTGTCAATAGTTGTCAATACTTTCGCGTTACTTTGAGCAATTTCTGTGGTTTCAAAATGCGTTTTACGAATAATGAAGCTGTAGCTATGCGGTTTCTTTTGAATGTCTTCAGAATGCCGCGGTAGCTAAAATAGTTTACGCGGCTCGATATCCAAATCCGCGTCCTTACGATGTAAGAGTTTTTTCCCGATTAGTGGCGAGCTTACGAGCCAATGGTAGTTCCCGGCCTACGTTTCAACGGCAAAGAATTGGAAGAACACAAGCAAATATTAACCGTGTACTGGGCTATTTTGAAGGAAATCCTCATGTTAGCACAAGAGCATTATCCACTAAGCTGGGCATATCACGGACAACGGTTCAAAATATTTTGAAGAACCATAGGTAAGTTCTAATGGCCATCAAAATATATAGGTATTCGTTTAAACTTTTTTTAATTATTTTAAGAATGCACCCATATCATGTCGTTTTGTATCAGGCCTTGAAAGAGGACGATTTTGATCGAAGGTTAGACTATTGCCATTGGATGTTAGGCATGATACGCGAAAATAGAGAATTTTTATTTCAAATTCTTTGGAGCGATGAAGCAACCTTCAGTAGTGACGAGAGAGTCAATCTGCACAATATGCATTATTGGTCTGCAGAAAATCCCTATTGGTTGCGTGAAGATCAGCGCCAAGGACGTTGGAGTTTAAATGTATGGTGTGGCATACTGGGAGCCAAAATTATTGAGGCATATTTTTTCGAGCAACCCTTAAATGGCAATGTATTTCTTGACTTTTTGGCCAATCAATTACCGTTGTTGTTGGAAGATGTGCCTCTGGAAACAAGGCAAAAATAGTTTTTGCAGTTGGATGGTTGCTCAGCACATTTTGCTATTAATGTGCGAGAGCATATTACGGCAGCATTTCAACAGCGGTGGTTTGGAAGAGGAAATCTGCTTCCATGACCTCCGCGATCGGCAGACTTAACTTGCCTCGATGTTTATTTATGGGGGCGCTTAAAAGATATCGTGTTCCGAACTCAACCTACTACTAGAGAAGATATGAAAAACCGGATTCATAACGCAATACGTAACATACCGAGAGCCGAAATTGCAGTTGTAGTTTAGTCTAGCTATGAGAGGCTTCAGCAATGCACAGAGTGGTGATCAGCATTTCGAGCATTTACGGGGGCATTAAAAACCTTCCTCCTTTAAATCGGTCCTTTTTAGGGCCACAACTTACATAATAGAAACAATTCCAGAAAAATATAGTTAAAAAAAATAAAAATTTAAGGGATTTTCGTATAAAGTTTTCTTTGGCCGATATTTTAGGTTAAGAACAAGATATCGAGATGCGGTTTTCGCGAAATTATTTAGGCATCATTTAGCTACTTGTTCATGAAAAAAAAAGTCATACCAATGTATTTAATTTTTTTGCGAAAATTAACCGTTTCTATCGGAATGTCGAACAAAGCCCTCTAGCGACGACATGTGAAACTAACCAAACTTCAAATATTATAACTTTTGTAGCCCAAGAATAGCTCATTTCAACGCGCCCAAGTTTGTTAAAGTCGGCTTAGCCGTTTCGAAGATACAGGGGGTTATTTAAGGAAACCTTTGAATGCCCCCCACCACTTTATTTTTAGACATACGTCAAAAAGTGCCAGACAAAGAAGTTCAGATTATCCTCGACTTTAAAGATCAGTTATTTTTTTTGTTATGTTAATATAGCAGAATTCACAGAAACATCACTTTTTTAGAATCAGGATTGCATTTACGCCCCCTAGCGGCCATTTCAGAAACTTGAAAATATTTTCCAGGTTTTTGTATTGACCGTTTTAGTATAACTTTTTTTTGCGCAAGTCTCTACGATGGATAGTTTCCCAGATCAGTACCTCGCATTCTTAGTTGGCCACCCTGTACATAGCTTTAACTTTATGCTACGAAATAAAACAGAGAATACAACGCACTAGCACTATATTTGATCCTAACAAATGTTCAAAAATGTATAGTATTAGCTCATCGATTATGTATTACAAAATATTTGATTGTAACATACTATACCAGATGGTGACTAGTCGGACGCACCATAGGAAATTCATTGCGAAATCATAAACTCTCGAATTCCTGCTTCCCTAATTACATTGGGTAAAAACTCTACAGGAACTTTTCTTTAAAGGATTGATTTCTCTATCAGATGAAGCTATTAAAAATATTTTACAGCTTACGCTAATTTCAAAAATTGCAAAAATTGTGTACCATTCTTGCACAGCATCAGGACAGCAATGACAAAAAATGTGGTATACCGTTTCAGAAAGAATAGAAACTGTAAAAATGTTTTATTCTGGCAATAGCACGCGCATAGTAAGTGTCTTATTTAGCGCAAAATATCCAAACCGCCCGATTCCAAGCCATACTACAATTGGAAGAATTATTACCAAATTTGAAAATAATAGATCGGAACTTCCTTTGTTTAAATGGACCAAAAATTATGAATCCAATATTCAAAGAAATGTGTTTGAAAATGAAAATACTACAAATGTATTAACTGCAGTTGTTGAAAATCCAGGTATAAGTTCTCGAGAAATTGCGAACCAGTGTACATTTACGTTAAATAATGAACCAAACGTGCAAAATTGTAGGATTTGTTCAAGAAAAAGGTTTGAAAGCCGATCTCAATATCGTGAAAAGATTACTGTTTGGACAAACATATTATTGGACCATTTTTTTATTTTCTAAGCGCGAGAAGGTTCTTGGATTTGCTGCAAGAGCAAATTTTACTGGCTCTAGCAGAAGTAGCTCCCGAGGAAAAAGAGATTTGGTTTCAAATGGATGGTTTCCCTGCTCACAATAGCCGAGAAGTTAAAGGCTTTATATATAATCGTTTTTATAACTGTATAATCGGAACAAATTGTGCAATTAAGTGGCCTCTAAGATCTGGAGATTTTGCATCAAATGACAATTATCTCTGGGGACATTTAAAATATAAAATTTTCATCTCTGAAAGGTTTGCAGATTTACAGGCTTTCTTTCCAATGATAGAAAAGAATTTTATGATAGATTAGGATATTGCTTTGCGCAAAATGGTGGCTTATTTGAGCATTTGCTATAATTTTTGTAATTTGTAATTGTTACTTATTATTGATATTTATACCAGTATTTTCAACAACTGCAGTTAATAGATTTGTAGTATTTTCATTTTTAAACACATTTTTTTAATGTTAGTTTCATAATTTTTGTCACAATTACACAAAGGAAGCAACGTTCCACTATTTTCAAATTTGATAGTAATTCTCTTCCAATAAATAGTTTTGATTGATTTTTTAGACAATTAAATCTACTTTATTTATTAACCTGCTTTTTTTTCATTATTTAGATTGTTTGACGTCTGAAAGATTATGACATTTCGACATTTCATTGCTGCCCTGATGCTGTGCAGGAATGGTACATAATTTTTGCAATTTTTGAAATTAGCATAAGCTGTAAAATATTATTAATTGTTTGAACTGGTAGAGAAATCAATTCTTTAAAGAGTTCCTGTAGATTTTTCACCTAAAATAATGAGGGAAGCGGTAATTCGAGAGTCTATGATTTCCCATTGGATTTCCTATGGTGCGTCCGACCATTCACCACCCGACATATTTTACCCTGTATGTTGGTATTTATAACTAGGTAACTGTGCTTATTCTTACGTACTTGTCATATTTGACAGATTTACATTTTTGCATGTGTTAAAAAAATTATTTTGAATTTATATGAAATTTGACATTTATCTGTGCGCATGTAATGGTACTAAGCCGTAATGAATAAATTATTAACAAATGAATTCTTCAGATGCTTTGGCATGTCTTAATCAGGTATTTAAATTAGTAAGATTAATTACTTTTAGTTGACCATTATTTTTAGCAGTATTTGGTTCATGATATTATTACCTACAAGCGTTTGCTCTGATCAAAATTACGATAATTTAAATAGCAATAAGGATATTCACCTTCAGTTAGACGAAGTATCAGACTTTGATGACATAATTGAATTAAAAAGAAGGTTTACCACCTTATCACCAATAACCAACCAAAATTTCAAGCAAAATAAACATAAAAAAAGTTCTGACACTACTACAAGCGCAAAGCCAACAACGTCAACCACTTTTGTTAATGAAAAGGAATCTATTGACGAAGTAAAAGAAGATCCCGGGTTAACAAGAAATTGTAAAGATTTAATAGCTAAAGTTTGGGAATACGCCTCCCTTAAACGTAAATTAAGACAACTAAAGACCGCGTTTAAACGAAAATGTAATTATGACGATTTTGTGGATAAATTAATACATGGATGCTTAGATAGCTTAGATGAGCCACAAAGTAACCTCGTAAGTGAGCGTAATGTATACGATCCATCTACTAAACAGAAACATATTACGTCCGTGATGAATTATTTTAAGAATAACAATCCTTTACCTGAAGCCAATAAGTACAAAACTCTTAACTTAGATAAGACTTTTTTAAGGGTACTGCCGAATAGTAAGGAATCTAGAATATTTTTAGATGACTATGACCATAGTTCTACAAACGTTATTACTGATGGAAATCCTCAAACGCCGCCGTCCTCTAGTGAAACATTACAAACTATTCCTCATCTAGATACCAACAACGCACTAAATTTTAAATTACCTTATGAAAACTCTAATTTCCTAGAAAACAAATTGCAGGAAAGTTATGATATAAAAACATTATTACATTCTAAAAACGTACCAGAATTCATCAAAAGAAGGTATATAAAAACGTTAGGCCGTCCTCTGCAGCAAAATAGACATAATTTAAAAAATGATGGATATTTGTTTAGAACCCGACGAAAAATTGATGCAAATCTTAACAATAATAAACAAATAATCAAAAAAAGGTACCATGCTGGGCATGCACCAAAAAGAAAAAAACCAATTAAATCACAAAAGAATCGTCTCTCGCGTGGTGATTGTTGCAATGAGGTAGAAAAAGAACTTATAGAAAATGCACGAATGCTACTCGTGTATTTGGAACAATTAGAAAACTTTGTGTTTTCATCCAATATCACTAGTAAAAGTGAAAACCGAGGCCCGTGTGATAGACCACGTATTTCTAAAGATGTTCTTCGTAGCATGAACCAAAAGTTATTGCACAAAATTGATAAATTAAGCAACGCTTTGACTGATCTCACAAATGACGGTCGCAAAGTAATACATCCGGTTACATCTGTACCAAACGGTGTGGTAACATATTCGAAAAGAAAAAGTAGTGCTGCGTTTGAAAGTTTACATCCGATGAAAAAAATCGAATCCAAGCCAAAGGAAGCTACCTATAATCGAAAAAAACGATATGCCAAACATGTTCGAACAGACAATTATGATTATAATTATGACGATTACTATAATGATTATAATATTAATGAAATATTTTCAAAGTCATTAACAAAAATGGATAAAATGGGTGTTACGTCGACTGCCTTTGTAAGTAAATCTATTTAAGGATAGGTATGAAGTTATAATGTAGAACTAGCAATTAGTTTTCATTCCTTAACGATAAATTTAATATTCTGCTGGGTTTAATTTTTGGACTAGTTCACTAATTATTATACGCATTTTTTAAATTAGGCTTGCGCAAATTTTAGTTAATTTAAATCGCGTCTGTTCGGGACGGAAACTTTCTGATTTGTACAGTGCATCTAATTTTGGTTGAGACAGCCAAGTATCTCGGTTGTTGTTGAAGATAGAACTTTGCGGTTTTCGCTGTCCTGTGCCATTTTTTTGTGAAACTCAAGATGTCCTGAACGGATTTTTCCCAACTTCTTTCGTTCATAAGTTACAGGGCGTTTTTGAAAATTCACACTTTGTGGACCCCCTGCATATCTACGAAGTTTCTCAGCTATAACATCAAATTGAAAACTTATCCCATAGAGAATTTTATGTAGAATTCAATGACGCGCTCAATTTTTTTTTTTTTTTTTTGGGTATGGTTATGGAGATACGACTCAAACTTATGATTTTTTCAATGGAACACCCTGTATTTTATCACCTCATTAAATTCCTTATTTTTTTTCCTTCAAAATGACATATAATATATAAACATAAATTTTGCAAGAATGCTCCAAAATCACTAAAACATTGATTTTTAATAGTAGGCTATTTATTTTTCATACAAAAAAAGTTCAAATTGAATAAATACTACTTGTGATTTTTCCATGAAAGGAACAAGAACAATACTATAGTCTGTAAAAATAAAAATTTTCTATTTCGGCTTAGCGCTTTATTACTCTGAGACATTGGGAATATACAGCCGTTTCTTTCTAACGTTTGGGTTTCAATAGAAACGTACGCGGCTTAAGTGAAAGCGTAAATTACCTGCTCAATGACTTAAGACCGCTCGCGAGGGGTAAACACAATGGAATTTTAATTCTATTCCAGAAGTTATAAAACGTTTTGAACGATTTTTAATTTTAACTATGTTGCAAAGTTTTTTTTGTGTGTGGATGTAGAGGTTTATTACCTAATATAACTCATTTATTTTGAAATGTGCAACAACGAAATCATTAATTGGTAATTAAAAAGGTATTGATATGCATAAACCAGTTTTTATTGTTTACTAATAGTGACATTAATTGTACATGCAGAATATAACGTACATTCTTGTAAATAAAACAAAACAAAATTAGAACTAAGAAGCACACATTACATTAATATCTGGAAAAGTATTTGAGATACCGGAATATTGAATTCAGTACCGAACTGAGTTCGTTGAAAACGTTTGGTAACTTCTGGAATAGGATTACATTTCAATTGTCGCGAGAAAGAAACGGCTGTATGTTTCCAATGTCTCAGAGTAATAAAGCGCTAAGCCGAAATAGAAAATCTTTATTTTTACAGACTATAACACTAATTCACTAACAAAATGTAGGTAACTAATAGCAACAAATAAATAGTAATAAAAAGTTCATAATGTAGAATAAGCAACTAATTAAATATTTACTCATACTATTTCATTTCGAAATTATTCGGTAACTTATTCATTGAATTGTTCAAATTGATGTCCATTTTCCCTAACACACAATTGACACAATTTCTTAATACGTCTTAATGCATTTAAAATTATGATAGGCCGATTTTGTAACTTCTGGAAAACTGCCACTGTTGTTGCACGAAGTTCTTCAATATTATTGTGCCTCTTACCGTATATTTTATTTTTCAAAAACACCACAAAAAAAGCCCAACACTGATAAATCAGGTGACCTTGCAGGCCACCTAATGGGTCCATTTGTTCCAATCCAATGGTCCTGGAAAGTTTCTTCTAAAAAAGGCACAATCAACCTCAAATTGTGGGCAGGGACACCGTCTTGTTGGAAGTAAATGGCATTAAGATAGGCTAGGGGAACATTCTCCAGGAATTCTGGTATTACTTCTTCTAAAATTGCTTGCCAAGTACCTATTCGCGTTAAGAGCCCCTTCAAAAATCCGGTATTTTATTGATGTCCCCATTAAAACCAAATCGACCCTGTTGTTGCTCAAAAATTAGGTGTTGGTTTTTATCATACCACTGCCTTGTATTTTGCCTGTTAAATAAACCGGCACTGCTTATATGGGCTTCGTCTGACCATATGACATTACTCGCAAAATTATTGTCCCTTCGAGTTTGGTTCAAAAACCAATTACAGAAATTCACACGCCTCGCTGCATCACCAGGGTATAAATGCTGGACAATATTCACTTTGTAGGGTTTCAATTTGTGTTTTTTTTAATCCTTTGTACCCGTGACCGGGGAACGCCAGTGTCATTTTCTAACTTTGTACAAGAAGTCTGAGAAGAGACACGGACGCTGGCTGAGACATTTATTTCATCCACTTCATTATTTTCCTTGTTATACGTCTTGGGTCGGGTTTTAGAATACGCACCATAATTTAGTAGATTATTCTTTAGTCTAAATATCGTTGCTCGACTAGGTTGTCGTCTCTCTGGATATCTAACGTTTTAAAAACAATATGTCATATAATGTCTTATTGTAAATTACTAGTTTACCTGTTTAAATATAATTCTAATGCTTCGTCAACATTTTCATGGCATTGATTGAAACATTGTATGATATCATACTTTTCGTTGTTCTGAAAAAATCTTTCAGCCATTATAAAATTTCACAAATTAACAAAATCGCCAAACACAAACACAATAAAACGCATCAAAATTTATCATCGTGGCAGCAGATGTGTTGATTTCTCCACAGTCACTTGATAAAATAATGCTCCAAAAGACAACAACAGTGTTTGTAGCATCCATGACCTACTATAAAAAAATCACAAATAATCCCTGTAGTAAAACTTTGAACTCCATGGCACTATTAAAATTCAATGTTTTAGTAATTTTGGAGCATTTTTTAAAACTTCATGTTTATATATTATATATCATTTCGAAGGAAAAAAAATAAGCAATTTAATGAGATAATAAAATACAGGGTGTTGTATTGAAAAAATCATAAGTTTGAGTCTTACCTCCATAACGGTACCCCGAAAAAAAAATTGATTGCGCCCTTGGATTCTACGTAAAATTCTCTATGGGACAAGTTTTCAATTTGACATTATCACCGAGAAACTTCTTAGATATAGAGGGAATCCGAAAAGTGTGGATTTTTAAAAACACCCTGTAATTTATAAACGAAAGAAGTTAGGCAATATCCGTTCAGGTCATCTTGAGTTTCACAAAAAAGTGTCACAGGACCGCGGAAGCCGCAAGGTTCTATCTTCAACAACAATCGGCTGTCTCAACCAAAATGGAATGTACTGTACATCCGCTTACCTGAAATGCTTAACAAGTTAATATAAGCAATTTGATTGTAATCTCATTATATTTCGAATTTACATCCGTTCTACATACATAAAAAGAAAATTTACATGGATTGGGGCTTGTATCTCGATAGCGCAAATGGTTAGCGCGGTACTCTAGCAAAGTACAGGTCGTAGGTTCAAATCCTACTCTATTCTAATCCTAAAATTAACTTATCATCGCAATCGGACTGTACTCTAGTTTAATTGTGAATCCAAATTAAGTTATGAATTTCAATACTTTCAGTAAAATAAATTTTATTTAAACTTTCACTTTTGTAAACAACCAACTACTAATATGAAAATACTTTTGTATTTATTTCACAGTGAAATCATGAAATAATGTGTTAAAGTGAACTTAATCTATTGGTAGTGATACTGCAATTGGACAAAAGGAAATACAATATCCAAATAAATAAACACAAGATTGATAACTTTAACCTAACAACCTCAACGTAAATAAAAATACTTATACTAAACAGAAACAAATAATACCAATACAAGCAAACGCTTTAATGGTCAACACATTCTATAAAATAATAATTATTCTTCTAAAGCTGCACCTTCTAAGTAATTTTTAAGATATATCAAACCGGATGGCTGTTATTAATTCTGAATTCAAGACTGAATAATATACATCCGACCCAAATATTTTCACTCGTATTCGTTAATTCTCAATTCAAACCTGAGATGAGGAAAAACAGTTTTATAGATTAAAAATAACATTATAAATGAATGCACATTACTGTAATCATTTGACGATAAAGGTTTTTCTTAGATTGTCAACTTTCCACATCCGGAGCGACACAAAATCTAAACTTTTTAACTTATTATTTTCTTCTATTTTATCGAGCCGAAATAAATATGTAGCATGTCTTGATCTATTATTTATAGAGAAGCATAACACTTAGACACATATATCGACCAAAACTTATCTTCCACAATGGATATACTACGAAAAACTTTACAATGCATGATGTTTTACGTTTAAAAATCGAAAAGCTCTTAGAGTACATAACCATTACTACATCCGCGTCGACGTTAGACAAATTACGTCAAAAATTATTATTAATTTTATTAAATACATAAATAAAAAGTTTACCTCGAGTAGGATTTGAACCTACGACCTGTATTTTGCTAGAGTACCGCGCTAACCAACTGCGCCACCAAGGTTCAAGCCCCAATCGATGTAAACTTTGTCTTTATGTATGTACTCTAGCAAAGTACAGGTCGTAGGTTCAAATCCTACTCGAGGTAAACTTTTTATTTATGTATTTAATAAAATTAATAATAATTTTTAATTACATACCTTTGAACTTATTCGTTCATAACAAAAACTTTTAATAAATTACGTCAATGCTAGGGCAAACAACGTAACGCAGTAGCCCCTATAACCTAAATTTCTAGTTTTACATGTTTCTATGAAATTAACAGTTGTTTGATTTCATATTAGCTGCGTTGAGAAAGTTCTACTCTGTTCCATCTTATTTTCCCATTGTTAAAATATCAAGGAGTCGATTTGACGTAATGGTGTTGGATATATTTCTTGTACGTAAAAACATAAATTATCAAATTACATTAAATATGTATTTGGTTTTAGGTTTCACAACAAACCATCCTAGACACCATAACGGCAAGACCTCAAAATTTAAAGTCGACATATGCAGTAAACGCGGAGTTTTGGGATTTCATCTTTCGGAAAGATCTACAACGACTAATTTGGCAATAATGAAAATTTTGCTTTGGACAAATTTTATCGTCGCGTTAAAACAGATTTCGATTTTGATGGGGGTCGAGCGACATTATCCACAATTTTGAAATAAATAGATTACAAACACAAAAGTGTCAATGGACAGAAAATTTTATGTGAACTGAACCACGTCGTCGTAGCTAAAATTAAGTTTTTGAGAAAATTTCTGCAGTGTTGCAAAGTTCAGGCCAAGATATCAGATTTATGTATCTAGACAAAACGTGGATTTATCAAAATGGTTTTAATATCGATCCACTATTCTGACATCAAAAGTAATCCATCCAAAATTAAAGGTGAAGGTAAAAGGTATGCCATTTTATACCCTGAGTATAATTTAGTGTTTTTGGAAAACTGCGACTATTTACTCGATTCTGGGAACGACGATCGGGATTATCATAACACTACCCTTTCCTGACAAAAGAAGGCAAAGGTTCAAAAGCAATTCATGAAAGAGTGGTTACTGTGTATGGGGAAGATGTACCATCTTATTTTCAAGTAAAATATCGGTCAAACTCTTTCTATGGGGTCGATAATCAATCAATGATGACCCAAAGTCCGGACGACCCGTTGAAGCTCGAACAGAAGACATTGTGCGGAAAGTCGAAAATTTGGTACTGAAAGATCAGCGTGTGAAGATCTCTGTCATTGCCAATGAAGTCGGTATATCCGAAACAAGTGTCTTCAAAATTTTGCATGACGATTTGGGTATGAGGAAGGTGTGTGCGCGGTGGATACCCAAATTGCTTACACCTGAACGAAAACTGTACAGAAAAGAAGTTTCTCAAGAAAATTTAGCCGGGTTGGAGAGGGACAACAATTTTTTTCTCTCGAATCATCACGGGGGATGAGACTTGGGTACAACACTGGGACCCTCCTACTGAACAAGAATCCATGCAGTGGGTTCATAAGGGCTCTCCACCACCAAAAATGGCCAAGACACAATTTTCTGGAAAAAAACTGATGGCAACTGTTTTCGGATGAAGAACTCAAAGAAGCTGTTGAAGAATATTTTGCAGGGTTACCAAAGGAATTTTTTTCTGAAGGTGTGGGGCTATTGAAAAAAAAATGGAATAAGTGTATTAGTGTTGAAGGAAGCTTGTAAAAAAATAATTTTTGTTCTCTTATGTGCTTTTTTTCATGGCTAGGTAGATAACATAAAAATACGCCCTCGTAACCTTATTAAAATGACATGGGGTTTTTCTTGAAGCTTTATCCAAATTATCTGCAGCGTGGCAAAATTTTTATTCCCACACGAAAAAGATTATTTCAAATGAAGCACATGGGAAATTTTTCGATTGAAAATATCCCAGCTGTTATTATAGCACTAGGATAACCCGATTCATATTGAGATAGTGATATAGCTTAAGATTCTTCTGGTGATATAAATGCAGTTATAATAAAACCCCACTGTTTGGAATCAAAATTTTAGTAAAAACACATTTAAATATTTCTAGTTATTTACTTTCATGTGTATGTAAGTCATGAAAAGAATGATGCAACGAATTTCATCTCGAAAGCACATTGCATTGCTTATGAAAAAGCGCTGTGGAGTTCCTGTATGAGTTAAATTAAATTGATACATATTAATGTTTTGATTACCTATTGACTTTCCGACCGAAGAACTAAGTTTGCATATAAACACACGTCTACATCACGTTTAATGGCCAAGAAAAAAGAGAACCAAATGGAGTAGGTACGTTTTATCACGAAAACAAGTCTTCACATTGGATTACTTATGAAATTCTTTGGGTTACCTGCATACTTCTCCTCCCTTTTTTTTCGGAAGAGTGAAAAAAGGAGAAGGCATTGTATTAGTTTTTACATAGATTTGGTTAACGAAACATCTCATTGTATTAGATAAGACACGATGTTGTCATTTATGACCAACATAAAGAATGTACAATTTTCCTTGTATGTAGGCAATAGACATTCAAGGTCTGAAGATCAAAATTTACTTTTTTTTAAATAGGCCACTCAAGATTCAACGATTTTCGTGCAAACAAAGTATAAAAAAGCGTTAAAAACTGTTGCATTAGTTTCACTTTAAAAATATAACCTATAATTTTCAAAATTCAATCTACGGCAGTAACTTTTTATACTTTTGCCAGTGCTACCACACTCTCCCTGGATTTCCATGGCTTGCTCTAATACAAAATAAGATGAAACAGAGTATAGTAGTTACGGATTGTACTTCTTAATTTCAAATATTTCAATTAGTTTTTAAGTAGCTTAATCTGTATTCAGAAAATATTCTGCAACCTATTCCTAGTTACCATCTTCCTTTTAACAAAATCGTTTATTATGACACAAAAGGAACCATTGCTACACAGAAATAGAAAATAGTACATTATGTCATTTGTATCATAAGTATCATTTTTCTGGAGAATCTCTTCCTTTGATGGCCATTGCCGTCCATTAAACTAATCACTGATAATTAGATAATACAATAATAACATAAAATGTTCGATATGTTTATCTTATTCAAGGGGAAAGCTAACGAATAGGAAAGTTAGTACGAAATTCTTGAATCTGTTTAGCACAAAATACTGTATCATGTTACGGGTAAAATAGGCAGTAGCGCAATAAACACGTCAATTTTCTAGCAGCCATAGTAGGTTCCTGTGTGCTTGTGATATCCTCATTTGCTGTTTGAGAAGTCATAAAACGAGCTAATTTGGTAGGCAAAACTTATAGACGGAAAGCGCCACCTTATTTGCATGGTATTAACGGGATAATACATAAAGTACACAAGTAAAAAACTCAAAAATAAAAAACAATGCACTTCACGAGCGAAAGAGCCCCTCTACCTGAAAAAAAATCAAAAATATGCCCTAATACTAAAAACCACCTTAATTAAGGTTCAGACCACATGCTCTGCAATTAATTAATTGGGTATGACATGATGCCTACAACAGATCAAACAAAATTCTGAATATTACATCGGAAGCTCTCAACTTCTACCTCAGCCTTCAGTCATAAGGCCGACTACATAAAATACAAGGGTCTAGTACCACTGAAAAACTCATTATGATCGGTTTATTGTTATCACTTTCAAATCAATTACGTCAACTATAGCTAAAGGAGGTTTCTTCATCTGGAACATATTCCACGCCGAAGTCCCCAAAAGAATTGTAATTTTAATTCATAGTAACGTTAAACTTAAATTATGTAAGTTATCGTTCTTTTGTCAATTTTAGTTTAATTGTTACCTTTCCTTACATATAAATATGTAGGTATGCAATCCATTTTTTTTTCACTAACGGCAAGATTGGCCATGATGTCTGTCTGTGTCATTATTATTATTATTATTATTATTACTATTATTATTATTATTATTACGATTATTATTATTAATATTATTATTATTATTATTATTATTCATCGCATCGATTAATACGCCTGTTTTTGAATATGATGTCCGGTTTGTTGGCATTGATGGTTCTGTCTGTTTGTGTTTAGGTGTCTCTTATGATAGTGATGTCAGTAGTATCTATCACTGGGTCCGGGTTATGTTCGTACCATTTGTCTAAAACTTTAATGCGATGTTCGTTGCAAATATTCCAATGCAGATGTGCCGCTACCAGATTGTGTCGATCTAGATATGCTTTTTTCGCCAGAACAGGACAGCCTGAAACAATATGATGGATCGTTTCTTTATGAAACCGGCATAGTCTACAGTTTGGGTCTTTCATTATCCTCACCTTCACATAGTTTGTGGCTATCGCTTGTTCTTGGCAGGCTGTTATTAGTGCTTCAGTTCCAACTTTCAGGTTAGCGTACATCATCCACTTCTAAGATTGACTTGTATTTATTGTTTCTTTTTCAGCTTCTTTCAGAATCTGAACGTGCGTTGCTTTTTCTCTCCACTTTCTTTTTAGAACATCTTTCATTTTTTGTTTCATTCTTCTTTACATTATTTTAACTCTCTTCGTTTCAGGTTGGTTAGGTTCTGTGTCTTCTACTGTGTCATGGTCATTGTATTTCTCCTCGTCATTTTCTTTTGGATGTTGTAGATGGCTGTATACCATTCCTAAGTACTTGTCTTGTTGTTTTAATAGGAGATACTTCTTCAGTCCTTCGATCGAAATGGTGTGACTCAGTCGGGTGTTTACCATCCCTCGTCCTCCTTCTTTTCTCGGAATGTACAGGCGATCTATGTCACCTTGTGGATGGTGCGCACTGTGCATAGTGAATAGTTTTCTTGTTTGGCGATCTAATTTTCGAATTTCAGCTATAGTCCACTTGATTATTCCAAAGCTGTAGTGTATAACAGGTATCGCTAAAGACGTAATCGCAGATATTTTGTTTTTAGCATTCAACTCAGTTTTCATGATTGCCCTTATTCTTCTATAGTATTCTTTCATTAATTTTAATTTCATTTGTTTGTATTGTACTCCATCGTGTTCATCAACGCCTAAATATTTGTATGCTTCTTCTTGTTCTAAGAATTCGATTGGAGTTTTATCATTCAATTCTAGATTTACCCTGGTTTGAAGTTTGCCCTTGTGAAATGTGGCTTTTGCGCATTTCTCAAAGCCAAATTCCATCTGAATGTCATCGCTGATTGTCAAATTCAGTATCATCCCTGGCGATTAACTTGACATCGTCAACATAAAGTAGATGATTGATTTGTTGAGATTCATTTTTACAGATGTAGCCGGTGTTAGATTCTTTTAAGATGGAACAAGGCCATGCAGAACATCAGTGGAGAGAGAGAGAATCGTCTTGGCAAATTCCGTTCTTGATGTGGTCTTTGATTGTCAGAGTTGATGATTTAGTGGATAGATTCAAGTCGGTTTTCCAGATTAACATTGTTTTAGATATGAAGTTGATTAGTGTTGCTGATGTTCGATGGATGTTCTGGTTTCAAGAAGCGAACTATGAGGAATTTTGCCAAATGTTTTTTTGAAGCCTATGGACAGATTTTTTCTGTTTTGTTCACAATATTTGTATATCATATTATCTTTATTAGGACTTTGTAAGTATTGTTCAAACAGATTATTGGTCTGCATTTAGTAGCTTTGTCTGTCTTTTCGTTTTTAGGTATGAGATGTATTTTCATGGATTGCTACTAATTTCTTTATCCAAAAGTTTGTAATACCATCTGGTCCTGAAGCCTTCCAATTTCCAGTGGTATTTAGTGCTGATTTTACTTCAATTTCTGAGATATCTTGCCAGTTCATGCGGTCTATCTTTGTTGTTTTGTCGTATACTTCTTGGATCAATTCTGCTTTACTATTGTGTGGATTGTTTGCTTCCCATAGGTTTTTCCAATAATCTGCGCTTTTAGTATATCTTTTTACTCTGTATGTTTTTGCTGATATTTTTTGTTTTAATTCCTGTTACTTTAATATGGTTTTTCAAGTTTTTAATTTTGTATTTTTTGTAAAGATTCTTCTTAGTTTCAGTCATTGCTTTGCTAAATTTTGGGTTTAACGACTCTTTAAGCGGGGATAAGTATTTTCTTAGTTTACCAATGCTGAATTGAATTCTTTTCTTCAATGGTGGTTCATCAAACTTCCTTGGCGTTTTCTTTTCCGTGTCTGCTAGGATTAAGGTGTTTTGTATGGCAGCTGCTGTAGCATAAATTAGTTTGTTGATGGGTGTGATCGACTTGTATTCCTCTGGTGCTTTGCTGATTATGTGTTTTATGTCATTATTACCCATTTTTATCATTGCTTGTAGTTTTCCGTTATCGTTAAATTTCTTCAGGGGCTTTGTATTTCATTGTCATCTGTTTTATCCTCTCGAAGGTTTTCGTTGATTTTTTTAATTAAGTTCACTAGTTATTTCTTCACTTTGTTCGAAGATAATATTATTCGGTGTAATCGTTTCTGATGATGTGATGTGTTGATGTATGATAAGATCTATAACCTCAGTACTTTCTTTCTCTCTTTCTGTTGCCATGATCATTCCATGGATTTTTTCTTTCACTGATTTTTTAATGCCATCTATCTCGTGCATAGATAGTTTTTCTTGACTGATAATAAATCTGCGTTGATTAGCCATTGTATTTGGGGTTAGAGTTCTCGTATTAGTAGGATTTCTTTTTGTCCAAAGTTTGAATGTTTCTTTATGGTTATCTGTACCGGTTTTTTCGGTTGTGTATAGATAACACCATATTATTTCCATTTTGCTGTAGTTTTAGATGTTTTAGATCTTGAACTATATTATCTATTTCTTCTGCAGTTAGTTTATGTTGGTTAAGTACATAAAGTATTTGAGTAGCCTTGTTGTTGGGATTCAACTTGCGCTTCGAATAAGGATTTCTTTCTTTCCAAAGGTTGAAAGTTTTATTGATGTCTGGTTTACTAATTTCTTTACGGTATGTTGGTGACACCATATTATTTCTTTGTACTCTTCTTTTGTCCATTTTATTTTGCTCAGTTGTTCGCTGTAATGAGCATCTTTTTTAGTTTTTGTTCGAGGTGAAGCTGTACGGTTGTTGCTATTGTTGGTCTCTTTAGATGTGTTTTTGATTATTATTAGGTATTATTATTATTTTTATTATTTATTTATTTATTTACAATTGTATATTTTGCAAAGTTTTTATTGTATTCCACCAGTTGTTATAATGCATTGCGTATAACCATGACATGGATCTTTACATAATCAATTTAAAGGAAACATTGCAGTAGTAGTAAAACATTTTATGGCTATATTACTATTTCTAACTCTTTATTGTTAATTTTGCACAGTACATCTTTTATACACCATACACTTTGAAAACCCTCCAGACTCTTTGTTCCCAATGTCCATCCATGCTCATTCTTGATCCTATTATGAACTCTTTCAATGAACTGTGTTTTGTAGTCTTTCACTGTTCTTCCCCGCATTACATCAATTGACACTTGGTACATTGTGCTTTTGGTCAAGCCATGGTTGTTAGATACTTGGCTAGATGATATTTCGGTATATTCTAGAATAAACCACTAAATTTGTTGAATGCCTATGCGGTACCCAGTTAATCTATATATTATGGCTTTTATATGATACCAGACCTGTATGGTTTACGGACAAGCAAGAAAAATATGAATTCTTGTTTCTTGAACATTAGGACAAAATGGACAGTCACTACTGTCTGTCATTCCAGCGTTCATCAGAAAAACCGGATATGCCAGCCTATCTTTAGCAAATCTCCAAGCAATTTCACCATCCTGACCTAATGTTAGCTTATTAAAAAATTTTTTGCAATGAACCTCAATATTTAGATACTTTCTTAGTTGTTGTTCCCTGATCCCATATATATTTGCAGACATCTTTTCTTACAAGTCTTTCCGCGAGGTTTTGGATACTGTCATCCTTTTTTCATCAATATTGGTAAAGTAAATTCTGTATAATCGAGCATTGGTTTACCATAATGCACATCATTGGATTTTTAAGTAGTGTCTTAGTACATCTTTCTGTTCTAGTATTGATACCTGTTTGATCTTTTTCAGTAGTTCTGCAGTTGTACACTTATTTTCATTAAAAAAATTCCCCTACGCTTTTAAGTCTTATAGCTGACCAAAATTCAACGAATAGAAGCGGTTTGATTTATTATCGTTTTCTTTCCTATCAATAATAGATGCGGTAGTTTCCGATTCCAATGTGCTATAGAAGTTTTAACCTTAATTTGTACATCAATAAACGCTCTTGCAGCATCTTTTTCCTGGTCATCGTGAAACTTGACTCCTGAGACTGTGATGTATTTGTTGTTCCATTGATAACCAAGTGGCCGGTCTTGCCTATTTTTCCAGCGTCCTGTCCAAAGCCAGTGGATTTGCTCGCGTTTATCTGGGACCCAGATTGATTGGAAAAGGTTTCATGACATGCCTTTTAACAGTGAAAATCATTCTCACACGACACAAGCACTGAAACGTCATCTGTGTACGCACTACTGTTTAAGATGTATTGCTTGTATAGGATATGCATTTAAGAGATTTGGGACCTAACGACAGGAAGGATTTGATAGCTAATGAATATAGTGTATAACAAATAAAAGAATGTAGAGATTGGTATTTGAACATTAAAACTGTAAGTTTGCACCTCGGTCTAGCTCAACAAGATACATTGCTTACGAAACATACTGTCAATTGAGAACTGATTTATTTTATCAGGTTGTGAGGGAGGCAGTGATATATCCATTAGTTTAATCAGTAAGCATTTGATTTGTTTGTCGTCAGGCGCTACTCAATTTTATAGGTTAAATAATTAAAATACAACAAAAATTGATAAAGTTGTACAGTAATACCATAGGTAATTTGAATAACACTAAACAGCTGTATTCATTTGTATATTTAATAAAACAAAATAAGATCTGATTACTATCACCATGAAACCAACTAAAATATTACTTCTAAAGATTTACGACATTAACTATTACTAAATCAACACAAACTGTACAACATATAACTTACCTTTACGTAGAATTCAAAATGAAAGATGATCATCACTGTATATCAATAATAAAAGAGGCTACTTGACTTTATGTCAACAAACGTTACAGTTACAAGGTTATGTACTCAAATATTTGTATCTTAGAAAATGTAAACCGAGATCAGCTGTTTCTTTTCATTGTAACCGTATCAAAACAACACTGTACCGACTTGTGATTTATGTTAAACGTACTTTGCCTTAAAAGGATACGTATATACTTACATTTTCTTACATTCAAAATAAATATACTGTATTAACTTTATTTTGAAACGAACTGCACCTTGAGAACTTTATTTCCCATCAATATGATAAACATACGGCACGGTAAGGTAATTTCCATTGTCTTCATTAAATAATCGAAATTTAAACCATATAATAAGATAAGGTAATTTCAAATTGTCTTCATTAACGTACAAATAAACGAGCTGATGATCATACTACTAAAGCAGGCTTGGGACAACGAAAGCAGACTTAGACGACGAAAGCAGATATATCATGTATTTTATGATGTCATCCCATACTATCAATAACCCATGGGGATTTTCTTAATTCATGGATTTTCCTTAATGTAGGAGCTTTCCCTCTTAAATATAATATATACAAAATATAATTAAAAGCCGTTACATACCTCATACATGGGAGTGACACTTAAAAATTTATAACATACTGCAGCATTGCAAAGTAACATAAACGGAAAT